>JALMGJ010000003.1:5532500-6132500 GCA_023362775.1 Charina bottae
AGTTGGAATTTGAACCTTAAGTCTCCGAAGTTCCAGTTTTGCCATGCTGCTGCTCAAAATAATTTTTGACTGTTGTGGGGGGAAAAAATGAAGAGAAGGAAAGGAACGAAGATAATAATGATCAAGCCCCATCTGGCTGAAAGTCCTGGATGGGAAGGCTGATGTGGTTAATGGAAAGAGAAGCAGAAGGAGAGCTTAATCTGATATCTTACAGGTGCCTTTAATTTGACTCAAAAAGACAGGAAGATAAGGCGTAGAATTTAAACATTAGAATGACATCTTATTCAATAATAATAAAATAAATGATAGTGACAGCATTCTGGGTAATAAATGCTGTTTGGAATGGTTCCGTCTTAACCAATTTCTGGGATATTGTAACAGATGAGGCAAGCCTTGATCCTAAGAGAAGGTAATTGTGGAAGGTGAATAATGGGGCTACAAGGCCTTCTCTCAGGTTGAATATACCTGAGAACCAATTCTGATGGTAGAGGGTACCTAGGTATGAAGGTATATAGAGCTTTATAGGTCAAACCAGCACCTTGCATTGCACTGCTTGGCAACTAGTGCAGGGGCCTTGGCACAGGTATATTGTGACCCTGGTGGATAACACCTGCCAATGAGTTTCAAAGGCCCTTTGATTTCTGTTTTCTGCAGTAAGTTGACTGAGTATGCATGGCTTCCGTCTTGTCTGTGAGTTTCTGCATTAGCAAGTTCCTGACTATGAGGTTAAGTGTCTGAAGAGACAAGATTATTTGCTCTGTCTGGCAGGAAGCCTGGCACTCTTCTGAAAGACTTCTACAAGAAGAACTCTGTTATGACTATAGCACCTTAACTCCAAAGATATCTGCTCCTTCCTATATTCAATGTATCTAGAAACATATTCTGTTACATTGTGATTATTTCTGAGTAAAGAGGAAAAAATGCTTTGTTCGTTTGTTTATTTTGCTTTCCTGGAAACCCCTCTGTTGTTTTGTTGGAAAAGAAATCTGCCCCTTTACTTCAAAATGCCACAGTATTGGGATGTGTGAACATCCCACAAATGATTTATGTCATGACCTGTGGTTACAACAATAAAAGACCTAGAAACATATTTAGGAGAAAGAAATATATTTAGAAACATATTTAGTGAGACCTAGAAACATATTTAGGATTCCCTTACCAACTTTGCTCAGACTGAAGAAGCTCCTTGGATAAGGAGCGAAACGTTTCCACTGAGAAAATAGAAATCCAGTTGACATGGTTCAAGCTACAGACAATTCCACCTGGATGACTGAGAACCTTCATAGACTTACAACAATAAACTTTACTTACTAAATTATTTTTCTGATATGTATTTTAAAACTCTAGTTTACATGAGCAGGAACCTGTGACTAGTCTTGTCTGTCACACTAGTGGGTGTTACACTAGAGAATTTTGTGATTGCTTCTTTACCTTCTTCTCTGGCAGCCCACCAAAATATTCTCAGTTCTTTTTTTCCTAATGGCATGACAATCTTATGAGGAGTGTCTCTGTGATTCAACCATTGTTGATTTTTTTTGTCCCTAGAGTTTCTAAGAAATCAATAGGTAAGTAAGTAATTACATTTCTTCCTTCTTTCCTTTTTAATCACCTGATCATGAACACCATAGTGGCACAGGCTAAATTAGCAGCTAGGTTGACTAGCTACTTCCTTTGGTAGCTGTTTTGAGTCTACCTCAAAGTACCAAAGTATCAAAGTACTCCTGAGAAACCTGTATGTGGGTCAAGAAGCAACAGTTAGAACCATAGACAGCATATTAAAAAGCACAGACATCACCTTGCCGACAAAGGTCCGTATAATTAAAGCTATGGTTTTCCCAGTAGTAATGTATGGCTGTGAGAGTTGGACCATAAGGAAGGCTGAGCGCCGAAGAATTGATGCTTTCAAACTGTGGTGCTGGAGAAGACTCTTAAGAGTCCCTTGGACTGCAAGGAGGTCAAATCAGTCAATCCTAAAGGAAATCAACCCTGACTGCTCATTGGAAGGGCAGATACTGAAGCTGAACCTCAAATACTGTGGCCACCTAATGCAAAGAGACGTCTCACTGGAAAAGACCCTGATGCTGGGAAAGACTGAAGGCAAAAGGAGAAGGGGACGGCAGAGGATGAGATGGTTAGATAGCATCACCGATGTAATGAACATGAATTTGAGTAAACTCCAGGAGACAGTGGAGGACAGGAAGGCCTGGCGTGCTATGGTCTATGAGGTCACGAAGAGTTGGACACGACTAAACGACTGAACAACAACAACAAAGTACCAAGCTTGTATAGATATAGACATATCTATACCAATATTTCTCATGGAGAAAGGGACCTCATTTTTAGCATCCCCCTGAAGAAGAAACGTAGTTCAAGTCTTCCATATGGAAGCCACTGCCTGTATAAGCAACAAATGGTCATTTCTTGTCACATTGTTAATTGTGCATCCAAGAATATTCTTCTTCTTTCATATCCAGATCAAACCTTAAGCTGCCAATATGATGCCACCTTCTTAGCTTTATCATTGGCCAACAACAAATCATTTTCAGTGCATACTATTGGTAATAATCAGCAGGTCAGCAGGTGGGCCGAATTCTGTATCTCTCCACACTCACACTGCGTATTATTATCCGTCAACAATCCCCATTTGAGCATATTAGTTCTGCACTTAGGTACTCCAACCCTCAACCTATTCAAAGTCTTCCAAATGACATAAGGGAGATCGGATCCCTCAGCCATATTCTCCTCTGGAACTATTCCTTGGTCAGTGATTTCTCTCCTCCATCTGCCAATTCGGTTTTGTTCTTGTGTACCTTCAAGGGTGTTAGTTCTTAACATAAAACTCTTCCTAGATTTTAATCAACGGGTTTGAGGCTCATACCCATACAGAGGGTGCCGGGGATCATTCTCTTGTTTTGTGTTCTCAACATCTGCTGCTACTTCTCTCCTGATCTTAGGTGGCGCAATACCGACAAGCGGGTACATTTTCTCAATTGGTGTAAACCAAAGAAATCAAGAAATCCAAGAATATTGCTGTAGTGTAATGGTATGTGGGAATGATCTTGGGAGACAGGGGGAAGAGCTTGCAAGATTCTCTTAATGTAACCTTACAATAAAGTAGAATCAGTTCCACTGGGCATGTTTCCTGCCTGGACTACCTCACAAGGCTGGCATCAATCTTGCCAGTCTGAAAGTACATTTCTCCCTTGTTGCCTTTACAGTCCAACAACCTAGGGAGGGTCCCTTCTGAGACATTTGCCACACCCACATTCCTTCTGCGGGCTAAGTTGCTTCATATCTGACCGTTGCCCTGGCTGTGGCTCTTTCCCCTGTCTCTCAAGGTCATTTCCACATACCATTACATGTAGTGATAGTGCTATGCAAGTATACCTGTCTAGATTCTTCTAGACCGAGTACAGAAAGTCCACTGATTACTCAGCTTCTACTCTTTAATACTTCATAATACTAGAAAAAGATGGTGGTGCATTTCCTGTTCTAGATCTGAAGGATGTGAATGATTTCACCACCCCTTCAGAATTATGCATGGCCACTTTGGTAAATATGCTGCTCTTTTGCCATGTTGCCTAGGAGAAACTGCTAGAGTTCAAGGACACTTGTTGCCAACCAGAACAGATGCATTCCTGTATGGGTAGATTGCTTACTGTAGATCCACCAAATCTTCAGGATATGGTTATGAGTGAACCAGAGCTTCATATCAGTGCACCCCAGGGACACTTCAGATGATTTGGTATCTGAGAAAACTTTTTTCTTTGATATGAAGAACTCTATTCAACATGTTCTTATTGTTTCCCTTAATCAGCCAGGTTTATTGACAAGATTTGCAACAAAATAATGATGTATTTTGATCACCTCTTGGTGGAACTGACAATCATAGTATCAAATCCCATTCAGCAGGACATGATCAAGGAAGCAAGACTTACACAGACTTCAGTGAGGTAATTTAATGCAAGGATTAGGGGTAAAATACAGCATCTTGGAAACTGGTAATAACCTCTAGCCCTCTTTTGTTAATGAATTTATTAAGGCAGAGTCTCTTTCAACATACTGAATCCCTTCTTTCCAGTCTTTTTGGAAGCCAGACCAGGTTCCTATTTATGAGATAAAATACTAAGAAACTCTTCTCCCATCAGTGTATTGCTTATGTCTAGCATTCCTACCTCTTCTATCTCAGCCTCCTCATAAACTGTCACACATGGTTTGTGGAACTGCTTCATGTAGCAGGAGGCAACTATTGCCAACTTCCACTTTGGGATGATCTCCTCTTTATAACCAAGGTCAGATGCTTCATCCTGATTAATCTATTTTCTGCTGGGTGACATGGAGGAT
The DNA here is from genome assembly GCA_023362775.1 of Charina bottae. Classification (NCBI taxonomy): domain Eukaryota; kingdom Metazoa; phylum Chordata; class Lepidosauria; order Squamata; family Charinaidae; genus Charina; species Charina bottae. The sequence goes on from JALMGJ010000003.1 coordinate 5,536,845, forward strand.
TCTCCCCCATTAATGATCTTCCTGGTTCAACAGTTGCTGGAAACCACCTATAAGCTTTCAGTTAGCTGTATGATCATGCAAATGGACAACATTCTGCCAATTTGTTGTAGCTGAACATATCAAAATCCTTTCCTGCAAATTCCTTGCAACTATTGATTAAAAAACAAATCATGTCTAGTCTAGTCCATATAACTTGTTCTTCCCTTCCCTTCCCTTCCCTTCCCTTCCCTTCCCTTCCCAAGACACATGACATCTGCAAACCCTTTTGAATAGCTACTTGTCCCCTGACTTTCTTAAAAGGAAGATGGTGTTTTTAGTAATAATCACAGGTGCCTCTTAGGCCACTGAACTTCAGGTGCTCCAGATCTGCATTACTTAAATTGACACAAAGAGAAATTCTTTGTCCAGCTGCATCTTTTATTCTCAAGGTGGGTTCCATTTTCTGTATGCCTCAAGGCATCGTGTTCCATTTTTCTTCTCAACTCTACCAACCAGATGGACTCTATTGTGCTGATGTCAGACATCCTACCTTATAAGAACTGAGCCATTTCTCTAAATACTCCTCATGTTTGAGCATGAAGGTTATTTCATTTGCCTATCATCTTGGTGGCTTGCCAGTCCTGAATGATTTCAAAGATAATTTCTGCTAGGGGCATTTCCTCCAGGACATTTTGTGATCCAATTCATCTACATTTGTGAAACACTACAGGCTAGATATGAGGTCCAATGTGGATGTTTCCTTTGGTAAAGTAGTGCTTTCTTCTAACATCGGAGGACCACCTCTTCTACTCCTCTGGGTGAGCTTATCATTCTCCAGTCAGCTGAAGTCACAGAGATAGCAAAGAATAACAGCAGGTTGCTTATTTGTAACTGTGATAGTTCAGGTGGTCGTTTATATATTGACAAAACTCTTTTGCCTTCTGTACTACAGGTGGTTAATCAGTAATCATGAAATAAGGTGGTATGAAGAAACTGAGGTTGAGGGGATTATATAGACAGGTGGGGGCAGTTCAGGTTGACTAGAGAACATTGTGGAATGCTGCTTTGCATAGGCACAAATTCCTTCAGTGTAAATGCACAGATGGTCATTTGAGTAATCAGTCGCAGGTAAGCTATTTCTCCATGGAATTTCATATCCTTAAGTCTCCACCAGAAGTCTGCAAACAGTTATTTTGAGTTTTTTGAGCTTGAAAAAAAATACTCATGTTGCATAAATTTTCTTCTGAGCTCAAGACAAATCAGGAGCATGTCGAACAGTAATTGTTTGTCTGTTCAGAGTGCCATAATTGGCGTCTTGTCTTGTAAGTTGTAATTGTTAATTTTTTTCCCAAAATGCTTTTTGTTTCTTTGTTGCATTTACTCCTAGGACAAACATACATAGTTGCTCTTTGCTGGAAGGCAACAGAAATGCTAAAACAGTTGCTTTGATTGTTTGGGGTGGGTATTTGTTTTCAATGTTATTGTAAAAAATAACATTGGGTGGGGTTGGTAGGTAGCATGAACTACCACCTTATTTACTTCTATGGCCTTGAGTTGAAAAATGAGAAAGCCTGGCCTTGCTCTAAGTTCTCTTCTTTTCCTATGGTTGGAACACTTGAGAAAAATTAATTTTTATTCCATACAGAATCTGTGAGATGTTCCAAGTTTTGTCCCATTTGGACACGCAAACTCAGACAATTCCAGTGAACCTACTGAGTGGGGAGGCTTTCTCCTGAGCTTGAAACAACACATACTTTTCATTTTGTGCACACCCCTGCTCTCCATCTAAAAGTGGGATGACTTCAAACAATAGATTCTTGTGCCCAGCTCTCTTAATCTAAACTTCTAAACTTTGCAGGGCATCTGCAGATCACTTGGCTTTCTGGTGATGTCATCCCATTTAGCTATGGTGAAAGATGGCTCTCTGCCAGTTATCCATTCAGGATCTCACTCAGACAAGTTTGTAAGGTTATAATGTAAATAGCAAGGACTCTAATGATGGAAATTCTTGCTGTGTTTTTGCAGTGCCTGCCACTTAAAAGGAATTTTACTACCCTTTTCGATTTGTGTGCGCTTTTAAACTGTCTGCTGGCGAATCTGCACGCCAGACTCATGCGGCTCCTGAGCCATTAAGCTCTAGTCGGTCAATATTTTGCTTTTTCAAAAATCTATTAAGTTCCATTTGCAAGGGATTACTGCTTGTGTGATTGATTCTGTCTACCAGCTAACATTAAAAACAAAACAAAACAAAAAATCAAAACAAACCTCAAGGAGACAGAGCAATAGAGCAGAAAGAGCTAGATTTATCCCTGAGGAAAACAGTATCCTATTATATGTTGCAAATTGAAAATTTTCTCTTACGTATAGTTTATATCATCCATATGAAAACAGGACAGTGTTTGTGGATCTTATCTTCATTGTATTCTAAAATAAAAATACCTACAGTTTAGGAGAGTGAGGTGGAATATAATCTATTGCACTTGGTGATTATACAGATAGTTGAATTTATGGCTCCCTTGTCCAAGCATGGCTCGTTCTGGGCCTTATCAGCCCACCAAATATGTATGCTAATCAACTGCTGATTCAATACGCCTTCACTTTTTGCTGTCTGATTGAGAGTAAAAAAGGAGGACCTTCAGGCATTTGAGAGGCAACAATTCATGAGTCATGAAACAGCCCAGAATATCTTTATCAGGTATATTTAACTGGAGTCTATGTACTGTAAGTTGCTGCTTGATAGTCATTGTAACTGTTTCCTTGAGAGAGGAAAGGTATCTTTAGAATCACAACAAAATTTGGGAGCTAACACTTCCATAGTGCACTCCCTACCCCTATGATTCACATCAGTACCAAACGGTTACTGTGATTGTGAGAATGGGGCACTTGTTACAATTAGGGATTGAGGAAAGGAAGATTGATAGCCAGAATAATTGTGGCAAGATACTGTGTGTGTGTGTGTGTGTGTGTGTTTTGCTTGTTAGCAAGTCTCACATCTGAGGAGACTTAGATATTATTTTCTTCACTCTGGGAACCCAATATGGCCTTATGACAATATTTTAAAAAAGACCCATTATTATATTACAGCAGTTGTCAGATCACTGAGCAGCTGTACTTAATCCTCTTAATGTAAGAACATAAACATATAAAAATACTTGTAACTGAGTATGGATTAGAGCAGTGGCTCCCAATCTTTTCCATTATACATACATTATGTCATCATCCAAAGTTTTGAGGACCATCACATAAGCCATGGATCAGCAATATATTGTCTGTAGGCATCAGATCACTCAGACGGCACTCACACAACCCCAGAATGAAAATTAAAAAAAAAATTAAAATGGCTAAAACCGAGATCACCAAATCTCATGGCAGTTTGGTGCTATGTTCTGAAATGTTGTAAATTTTGGGTGTTCCAAGGTGCTGGATATATTTTCAAAAATATTTTTAATTTAATTTCAGTGCCATACCAGTACCCTAGAGATAGAATTCCCAGTTTTCAATCAGCTCTGGAGCTCAGTGACTTTGATCACTGTAGTCTAGTCTCAGATGAACCAATGAGACTAGAGGAGTGTTTTTGTAGCCAAAAGAACAAGAACAACCCCCCCCCCCAAATTTCTTGCCCATGGACATGCAAAAAGTAGATGAGTGAGAGAAGGATTTTAGTCCTAGCATATTAACTTCTCAGCTTACATGTTCAAGATTTCTTTTTTCCCACAGAAACATTTTCAGTCATGTGAGCTTCCATTTGTGGTCTAAACCAGCAGTCCCCAACCTTTCTGGCACCAGGGACCGGTCATGGAAGAAAATTTTTCCACAGACCGGGGGGGGGGGTTCTGCAGGCGGGAGCCAATCACATGCACTGGGGAGGGCAGGGTTTGCAGGTGGGAGCCAATTGCACGTACTGGGGGCAGGGTAATCGCATGCACCGGGGGGGCAGGGTTTGCAGGAGGGAGCCCCGCGACCCACTTCCTAACAGGCCGCGGCCCACAGGTTGGGAACTCCTGGTCTAAATGAACAGTGGCACCCTTGTGGAATGATAGTAGAAGCAATGGAAGTCTGACATGACAAGCATTTGGTAAACCAATTATACTCCCCTATTTGGCTGGTGGTGAGAAAGTAAGCAGCTTCTTTGGGATGATAAAGTATTCTAGCTGGGGTGCCAGAGTCTGTGGCATTTGATAGTGTTGTTACTGGATAAAGGGTTAAGGGCTTCAGGGGAGCCAGTGTTTTGTTCTTGTTCTCAAAGGTTCATTGATAAAAGGAAATGCTGAAGTTCAACCGTGTGAGATGTAGGTGTAGAAGAATGCTAGCAGAATGAAGACTACAGTCTCCTTATGTTTCCTGCTGTAGTGTATAAAATAAGGTAGAAAAAATATTCTTATTTTTCAGTAAAGGATATCTTGACAATGAATTGGCCAGTGCCTACATCCATTTCAGTATGAACTGCCAACACACTGTATTTTGTGCTGATAGAAGACACTAAATTCCCTGTGTCAATGTGTTCTCTTACTTACCTTATAGTTTTTTTGATGTAGGTGAGCATGGGAAGTAATATTGCTCTTTTCCTTATGCACCTATATTTCATCCCTCCTTCAAAAGTTCACCACTGTTGTAAGATTTTTTTTTATTTGGAAGATGGTTTTACTTTCCCAATCAAGCTAACTACCATTGTGTCCCCCTTGGTTCCCCCTCAAATCTGATGCTACCTGTCTGCCAGAGCAAAAGCAAATGAACAAACAGAATTCATAACATAGACTGTAATTGTTGATAAGCCTACACATGGAAACTTATTAGCTTTACATGCTGTCTACAGCTGTTGAAGAGTTTCATTCTATGGCAGATAACTGCAGGTATTGTATGTATTTGAAGTATATCAGATATTTACAAATGGCTGCCTTCCTGAATGTGTCATGCTGCTTCTTGCCCAGAACTATTTTCTCCATAGAGGTTCATAGTGTACAAAGAGAGGGTTAAGAAGTGTTGAAGAGTGAGCATTTGCAATATGAAGCTTATGTATTAGGGCTAGCCCAAACCCTCTGACACGGGTCAGGAAGTTCTTGATATTCAGCTTAGATGTTTCAATGCATGTCTCCTTGAATCTGCATCACTGAAGTTCTTTGCTTTCAATGGAAGTCTCTGGTTTCCCTGCTCTGTAGGTTCTTGTTTACTTTGCTCCACTGCAGTATACAAATTCAGGACTGTGCCTCACTCTTTTTTTTCTGGGCCAGCTCTTCTGGCTCCATTCAGTCCCCGTACAGCTGACCTGCTGACTTTTTTCTGCTGTAGGACATGGCCTACCCTACACCTCTCATTGCAAAATTGAAGGACTCCCTGGAGTGGTACTATGTCTAAATTAGCTCTTGTGAAAAAGAATTTCACTAGATTTTTGCTCTGAAAATAAATTTGAAGCTTAGAGATGCTAGCAAAGGAAAGATGTGGTCTTCTTCTCCCATTCCGATTTACAGTGAGATGTCTCTAGCACAGAGGAATTACTTCAGTGATGGTACCTGGATTAAATAATAGGTCTATTGATAATCATTAAACAATTATCTAAAATCAACTTCAAATCCTTAATTAGCTAGAGAGTTTTTCAGATTGCCAGTTAAAGGGAACAACAATAAAGCAGGGGAGGTTTGTTGTTTTTATCCCTATTTGTGGACTTCCTAAAATCATCAGAGAGGCTGCCTTTTGAAAATTATCCGAAGGCATGAGGAAAACTGAAAATCTTTGGGAAATTATGGTTTTGCTCTTAGACCCTTTTCTTAATTTTTCCAAAGGCAAACATAAAAATATATATATTTCTAAAATATTTTTCTTCTTTTCCCTAACCTTTTAATGCACTTCTTGAAGCAGAATAAAACAATCATCTCAAGTGACAGGTTTCCTGTTTCTGTGGTCCACAGGTGGAAACCTCCCAGTGGCAGGAGGTCCTCTGCTCCATCCCCAAATTCTGTTCTTGTGTTGCCTAGACTTTTTGCCATCAGCATACCCATAAATGAATTAGTGAGATGGGCCTTTCTCTAGGACTGACCTTGGGCACATCACTTAATGAGGGGTCCCTGGGCTTTCTGGGGCCTCCAGGAGAAAAACAAGGGTCTTGTAGTGGTTAAGGAATTGGACTAGGACTGGGTGGACTGGTTCAAATCCACTGGAACTCAGTGACTTTGGGTAAGTCACTCTCTTACAACCCAGCCTACTTCATAGAGTTGTGGTAGTGGTATGAGAATAAATTGTACAGAGATATTAGTGTTCATTTCTGTGAACTCCCAGAGGAAAGATTTCATATAAATATCACCAGTGGATAAATATGCAAACAGTATATGTAGAAAATATATTTTGCATTGTACTTACAGTTAGTTGAGTGAATTGACTTTTTGGTTTTTGATCTGAGCAATGTATGCACTTTGTAAATAACAGCATGTTTTTATCTGCACCATCATTTAAGGCAGCAGTGGAAAAGTAAGTGCCCACTGTTTTGCCCAACTGTATTCCTGAATCAGCATCACAGCCTTAGTTCTCACAGTGAGAATTTCCTTCAGTTCTCTTATGGGAATTGATCAACGCTTTAGTTTTAGAGTCAAAACTAGACATGATGTTCTTATCTGTAGTGTGTCAGTAGACATTCTGCACTATTCCACATCAGTGTTTGGTGCAACAGGCCCTTCTTGCTTGGGTTGGGAAGTGTAGCAAACATGGATCAATAGTAGAAAAGGTAAAGGTTCCCCCGCACAGTCGTGTCTGACTCTAGGGGCCAGTGCTCATCTCCGTTTGTTAGCCGAAGAGCCAGTGTCTACTTGCATTTGCATGCTTTCGAATTGCTAGGTTGGCAAGAGCTGGCAGGAGTGCGGGAGCTCACTCCATCATGCGGGGCTAGGGATTCGAACCTCCGAACTTCCAATCTTCCGATCGACAAGCCTGACGTCTTACCCGCTGCAGCTATTAATACATTCCTTTTGATCTGCTTCCCAGATCTCACTGCCCTGGTTTGCACTCTTTCCTTTCTTATACTTGTTTGTATGCCCTGATTTACAGGCTGTTGGATTATTTCCTAGGACACTTTCTTGACCTCTGAACTGCCAACAGCCAGATGGTTCTCCTGCACCAAGCCAGCCTCTGACTCATGCCCATGATGCTGCCTTATACTGGCCTGGATCTTGACAGCTGGATGTTCCTATATTTGAAGAGCCCATGAAAACAATAAGGGGGTGGCCTGGAAGCTATTATCTATTTAATTTTATTGGAGGGTGGGTAGAAATTAAGTCATACTTGATAATAAAGTTAGTCTGAGATCCAAGCATTTGATTAATATTTAGTTCATCTGTTCCTTGTAAAGTGATCAAAGCATTGGCATGTGAAAGGGCAAATAAGGTACTGTGGCAGCAATGATCAAAGAACAAAAAGGGTTGTGAATTATAATTTGAATGGAAGTGTAGGAAAAAACATCTTTCACAGCTAGCTTGCTCATAGAAACATGGTGTGAATTATTTCAGACATGACAGACCCAAAATTAGCCATGTCTGTATTGCTCACCCCCCCGCCCCAGTTCTTTACATTCCCCATCTAAATTCCCCTTCCAATGTTCTGTTCCCATCTCAGAGAAAAAATAATAGAGTGGCATCTTCTTCCTAGCAGTAGAGTTGTGAGTGGGGACCATCCTACCCCTTGCTAAAATCATTTCTGTTGTGTTGCAGAGGAATTCAAGCATTCTGGCTCTTTCTTCATGTCTTGTTATGTCTTGCATTGCTCTTGTTAGTATTACCTTGAGACCTTGACTTAAGAATTCTTTTCATTCCAATACCAACAGCCAAATCAGTGACTTAAGGGGAAAATATCTCTACTGCATGTGGAGTGGAAACCTTAATGCTTATTGTGGTTACTTTTTCAATTGATTAGATTAAAAGGAATTTCTCCAGAGAAGGAAGGAAGGAAGGAAGGAAGGAAGGAAGGAAGGAAGGAAGGAAGGAAGGAAGGAAGGAAGGAAGGAAGGAGGGAGGGAGGGAGGGAGGGAGGGAGGGAGGGAGGGAGGGAGGGAGGAAGGAAGGAAGGAAGGAAGGAAGGAAGGAAGGAGGGAAGGAGTATTTCCCAAACCTGGGCACCTTTGTGATGTATGGACTTCACCTCATAGAATCTTAATATCTAAGATACCTGTACATTGGCAAAAGTTTGCCCTTTCTGCTTCAGGATACCTAGTGCTTGTGGGTTTTCACGGAACTGAGGACTTGCTTGTTCTCCAAGATTATTTCTTCTGGTCACTTCTGGGAGCGCTTGCCCTTTCACATGGCCAGTGGCTTTGTTCTCTAATTGTAATTAATTTTTTGTTCCAGTGTGTGACCTTGAGCAACTATTGTTACCTTCTCCTAACTGTACCAGCCACTCCTTTCCTCAGGCAGCTAAAAGAAGAGTGCCAGAAACAGGAAGCTGGCATTACCCTAGTCACCTACCTCCGTCCTCAGCCCTCACTTGCTGTAGTAACTTTTTGCAGCAAAGGAAGAAGCAAGGGAAAAAAGTAAGCTGGTCATATGTCAGAAGGGTGACAAAGCTACTCCCTATTTGGCAGGGAAGGACAGGGTCGGAGCAGCACAGCAGCTTGCCTTCTGGAGGAAGAGGAGAATTCCAGAGGGGAAGAGATGTCCAGTAATGAGAAGCTGCCCCACTAAGCTGTTACTTACAATGCTTTTTTCTAGAACAGGATCTAAGCCAATTAATTTGCAGGGTGAAATGTTTTGGCTTTCCAAAATTCCTATGGCCTCATAGGGGCGTGTGAGGGAGTGTTGATCTCAGACTGGTATGTCCCTTGTGTGCAAGAGGCCTGTTCTTTCATAACTCTCAGTATGTTTTTGGACAGGACTAACCTATACTCTACTGTGGTTCCAAAAATGATATCCTTGCGGGAATGGATCAGTGCTGGACTATTGCAGTGTGCCCCCTTTTGATGGGTTGGGGAACAAATGAGCCTGATCCACCTTTGGAGACTGAGGGATTTGGTTGGACTCCAGGTGACTCTAGAAGATATTTTCTCAGATGTGGTCATCAACAGTAGAAGCAATGTGGTTGAGAGATGGAATAACAGACTTGTCCATGTGCTTGATATGATGGCTTTGAAGTACTCTTGTTCTGCAATAGATCCTTTGAGTTCCGTAGTATACGTAACCGTTTCAGGCAATCAAGTATGAGAGCAGAAGGCTTGAGTGACTTTTGTGCCACTTTTAGTGTAGAATCCAGCTACTCACATGGAAGTGGAAGGAGAAGAAGCAATTGGCTTTCTCCTTGAATGTGCCTTCAGACAATTAACCAGTTGCGTCCTTTTGGGTTATCTTGCAGGTGATCCATCTTTTTAACAAATGATGGCCAGTGTGCAGTAGTCTATATTCTGTTAGAGCACTTGAGGGAGCCAGGGGTTGAAGGTTTTGCTTTATGATGGTTCTGATCCTAACTCTCTGGGCAATCCTAGAAGACAATATTGGGAGAACTTGGCTCCCTGAAAATTATACTCGGGAAAGAGGTCCTGCAGTTCCTTCCTATCTTCCCTTTTATTTAACATCTACAGTATATGAAGCTGCTGGAAGAATCATGTGTGGGTTTGGAGCTCTTGCCATCAGTACTTGCAGCGGTATTGGCTGGGGAGGGGAGGCAGTGCTTCAGTGAGTGTCACACCATTGTGCCACAAGCTCTGCCCCTTTTGTACATGTGTCATGGCATCACATACTTTTACTGAGCTTATGTTGTGACACTTGTTTCTTAATTCTGATGGTTTGGATATTGCAGCTGGCCTAGAATATAGCAATGCAGGTATTGACTGGCGCCTGTTGGAGTTGCCACATCACTCCCACACTGAAACACCTGCAGTAAGTTGCCGGTTATTTTCTGAGTCCAATCATAATTTTGTAAGCCATCCAGTGCTACCGAATCAGGGATCATGCAAATCCACCTAGCAAAAATAGCAACATCAACAATAATAAATAATACCTAGTAAATACCTAGTAAGACATCTAAATACCTAAAATCTAAATACCTAAATACCTAGTAAAACATCTGTTTAAGGGCGTGGTGGCTCAGCGGGTAAGACGCCAGGCTTGTTGATCGGAAGATTGCAAGTTCGGAGGTTCAAATCCCTAGTCCCGCGTGATGGAGTGAGCTCCTGCACTAGCTCCAGCTCTTGCCAATCTAGCAATTCGAAAGCATGCAAATGCAAGTAGATTAATAGGTACCACTTCGGTGGGTAGGTAACAGTGTTCCGCGCATGTCATGCGGCCACATGACCGTGGAAGCGTCTTCGGACAACGCTGGCTCTTCGCCTAACAAACGGAGATGAGCACCGGCCCCTAGAGTCGGACACGACTGCACAAATGTGCGGGGGGTACCTTTACCTTTTTACCTAAAACATCTGTTAGAAGGATTCATACATCTCACTAAGCCATAATACAATTTGCTTGATTTTAACATATCATTTAAACCTAGCCATTGCTTTTAGAACATGGTTTATGGATTAATGTGTTGTATGAAATCCAAATGTGGTTTATTCAGCATACTAGGGTTAAGCAAACCATTGCTTAATATGATGGATTCATCACTGAATTCCAGTCATGGAACCCCTTATATTAGGTTGCCAGCTCATTTACCAGCCTTCTCAGTGTCTGTTGGAGAGTCATGTTTCACATACAAGTTACTTATTGTTCTTGTTGTTTTGAGAATATTGATTGAGTTGAAGCAGAAAATGTCAGGCATTGGGAAATTACTGCCAGAGACCTTAGGTTAAACACAGCTGTTTAGCCACCTCTTTCACCTCTTCAAAATGCTCTTGCTCAAGAGTTTCCGAATTAGTGCTAAGCCTCTCCGTAGTCTCCAGAGCTTCACTGCAAAAAGGTCTGACACCAGAGTTCAGCAGTACTTTGATGTATCAGAGGTTGACTCTTTCAATACAGCAGAAATCTCAAGCATGTCTTAAGTGCTTTCAGGATCTTGCCTCATTGAGGTTCATCATTAAAAGCAGACCAGTCAGGAAGAGCTGTCTCCCCTTTCTTCATAACAGATTACTATAACTGCTTGTGCCTTGTTACTTTCTTTTCCCTTATCAAGATTATCTAGCTTCCTCTGTGGCTCATCATTTTCAATTTGTTTCTTTCTTGATGTAGAGAAACCCATGTCCTGCTGTTTCCATAGTGCTTCCTGTCATTTTTACTTGCAATATTCCTCTATCTCTGATTTTCCATTATCTTTTAATAAGGCCTATTAAAAACAGAAGCTGCCCCAAATGCCAGGGAGTGCATATGCTAAACAAGCCATTTTTCTCTATTGTAACAGGTGGGTGCCATAAATTGATGGATTGAACTTCATTTGCAACAGTAACAATGCAAGGTCCAACATAAAAACCAGCAAAAAGATATAGATAGAAAAATGAAGTAAAGGAAAATAAGGTAAAATAGAACAAGCTCTGCAACACAGTAATAAAGCATCAAGAATGTAGGTAGCAGGTAAAAGACTATAGCTCCAGAAAGTTCTACAAAAATTACCTAGTTTTATATGTGGCATTGGGTTAGTGTATTATAACAAAGGTACAGGTGGCCGGCTTTTTGGTGAAGACTACTACTTTTGTTTTAAAGTACTTGATGGCAAGTCTTTCGTCACTGCAATATGTTTCAGGGACCCAAAGGCTCACTTGAGTTGTGAACAGAATGGCAGCAGCATCTCTGTATAGTACTAAGATTTGTTGATTGCCCAATCAGTGTTTTCAAGAGCTTGAATTACGGCATTAATATAAACGTTTAAAAAGAGCAGGGCAAGTATACAACCTTGTTTCACTCTTTTTAAAATTGGAATTGGCGTGGAAAGATGGCTCAGGGCACAACCTAACCTCCATTTGAGTATTCATCAGCCCTACAAACTGTAGCTGTCAAACACAAGAAGTGAGAACTACATGGATTTCAGAAAGGCATTTTTAATATTAGCTATGGTGAAAACATACTCTTAAAAATTTTAAGAGTAAATTTCCTGGCTGACTGATAGTGAGTCAATTAATTAAATTAAATTGAATTAAATTATTAGTTAATTAAAATAATTAAAATTAAATAAATTAAAATAATAAAAAATTAAAATTAATTTAAAAAGTCCATCTTTTTGGAATGCTTCCTTCTGGGCTTGTTACCTCTTCTCATATAAACTGAATTATCCTCCTTTGCTTCCTTCCCACCGTCTCTCACACCTTCTTACTCTAGATGACTCCCCAAAGAGTTAGAAGGGTATAGACTGAGTCAGAAGTGCACATGGGAGATCTGCTGCTCCTTCACTTAAGTACAATGATTCGGAGACTGTGGAATTTGAAGGCGCAATTCATTTCAAAGAATAGCCAGTCCGTTTGCAAATTGAAGTAGAGATCCCTGACTTTGAATTTGGCATCCTGAATTAGGAGTCTGTCAAGAATATTTAATTAATATCACTTCTGCTTTCGAATTACATCCAGATGCAAAAGAGAGCAGAGTATAATGGAATTTTGGCAGTTGTGGCATCTCCTACAGGCCATTCAACTTTATAGTTGAAAGCTTTATCTAAGAATGTTCTCCAGTGCTTGTGGATTTTTCAAGCAAATCTTCTAGCATTTTTTTTTGCATGTGTGTACAAATGTATTAACGCATGCACTTGTGTACTTTTTGTAGCTTATCTTAGCACAGAGATGAAACTTCAGAGAGAATCCAAATAATAATAAGACTGACACCTTGAACCAGCTTCTTCTGTTTCGAATTTTGTTTTTAGCGTTGGTTGCTTGTCTTCTGTTCATCTGTGAGGAAGGGATAGCGGTTCAATAACAATACAAATGACCTGAGCTCCCTCTTTCCACACAGACACACACACACACACTTTAGACATATATATACTTTAGACATGGGGAAGATTCTGGGTCTGAAGTCAAGTCACCACTGAGGTCAGAATCAGTATGTCTTGTCATTGTCCATTTTATAACTTCTGGGAAAATTCAGTAGAAGAGGAATTCTTGTTTTCTGCAGGAATTCACCAAAGACAGGTTAATGAGTGACCGAAGAATTGGGCTGAAATTCCTCTCCTGAAAATACTGATCCCATTCCATAAGCTTTCATCACCAGGATTGTTAAGTTCACTCTGATGAGTGATCACAGTCAGTTTCACAACGTAATTCAGAGCCAAACCAGATGTTACATTAACTATGTGGATAGCAACTATGCCTATTTTTAAAAAAGAATTCTCAAAGGAATGGTAGCAGTGGTTTTCATCGGGACTGCAACATATTGGGATTGACAAAAGTACTAATGTGCAGAGATTGGACTCTCTTGATTTTTTTAACTTAATGCTTTCTATTCTAGATTGTTCTGTGCATCAGATATATTTTATCTAATTTTATCTGACTGGATTTCTGCTACTGATACATAGAAATGCTGGCCTGTCCATTTGAAGGACTTAGCACTTAACAAATGTTTGTTGAGCAGGGTTCTAGGAAACTGAGTCTTGTCATTGTGCATAGAATGACAGGATGTTTGCCATTCAGAGTGGGATCCCATAATGGGTGAAATGAAACCACTATTATACATTGGTGTATCTTTCTGCAATGGCTAAGGGTTCATCCTGATGCTTCTACATGGTCTCTGTACTATATTCTTTTGGCCTCTGAGATCTTGAGGCCAAAACTGGAAGTGGACAAGCCAAAAGTCAAAATGGAGTGGTTTAACACTGCATTTGCTCCATTCACACACTTCTATAGATTCCATTGGTTTAATAATGGGCAAGGAAGAGGAGAAAGAGGAAGGGTATTGCCTGTATGTAATGGGAAGTACTGAGGGCATTCAAATTCCTTCAATTGTAGCCTTGTTCACACAAATGCTTTGTATAGAGATCTCCACTTGAGAGCAGCAGGAAGCAGCCTTCCTCTTCTGTTGTGCTGTGATGTTGGTGAGGAGCTAATTATCCATGGTACAACTTTTGTCTGCAGTATACATGTGAAAGCTTGCATGTGTACTGGAACCCTGTAAGGTTTCATGGCATAAGCTCTGCATAGAGGCAAAGGCTTTCTACGGCAGACAGCTCCCCTTAGAGAGGGGAGAGGCTATTCACTCCCAGGTTGAAATCTATTTGTGAAGGTACTGTCTTAATATGGTTAGTGTGTGTGTGTGTGTGTGCGCCTTCGAGTCAGTTTTTGAATCCTGTTGACTGCCTGGACTAGTCCCCGCAGTTTCCTTGGCAAGGTTTTTCAGAAGTGCTTTTCCCTTGCCTGCTTCCTAGGGCTGAGAGACAGGGACTGGCCCAAGGTCACCCAGCTGGCTTTGTGCCTAAGGCAGAACTAGAACTCATGGTCTCCCGGTTTCCAGTGTGATGCCTTAACCACTACACCAAACTGGCTCACATAAGGCTAGTAGGAAGATTAAAAGCAGCTCTGATGACCTGCTATAGAATGACAAAAAGCAAGTTATGATTCCCCACGCCCCCAGTGGCAAGAGTCCCTCTTCCGGGGGGAGATGGGCGGTGGTTAAATTTGATTGATTGATTGATTGATTGATTTGATAAATAAATAAATAAATAAATTGCTGCTGTTGCTTATCAGAAGTGTTTGCAATTTTTTTTTATTTGCTGCATTTTATTCTGGTTCACCCCAATCTTATTCTCATTGTTCCCCTCTTACTATTTCTCTGGTACATTGCAAACCTGTCAACACATACAAGCTGAAACCTGATTCTACATAGGGAGATGAGCAATGAGGCTTCTGTTTTTTTTACAATGATAGAAAATCTAACTTCTCAACTTGAAAAAAAGAGAAGTAAGAAAGGGGGAAAACTTTCATTGAAGTGTCTGTGAGCTTTTAAACATTTTTACTATTAAGGCGTAAGAGAACATCAACATTGATCTCCTGGGTGCCCTGCTTCTCAATTGAAGATCTGGAAAAGAGAAAGAGCTGGAAAATTTGGAAAGTGTGCTGTGAAAATTTGGAAATAATTGACTCGGTTCCATGTTAGTGGGTCCCCATTTCTCCCTTAATATAACAGAAGCAGGACCGCAACTAGGGGGGGCAAGCGGGGCATGTGCCCCGGGCACTCTGCTGGGGGGGCACCAAAATGACAAAATAGTATTTGTATACTGACTGTTTCCTGGCACTTGGATACCATGTGTCATGTTGACAGCAATCGCCGATAGGGCACAGCATGCGCTAAACTCAGGCGAAGTTCACGGCATCATTGACCCTGTCTAGTGAAGTCTCGAAATTGACTCCATGTTGCGAATGATCGAGGGCTGAGTTCTCGAGGACTCTGCTTCTGGCCATTTCTACGACACACCTCTACTGGTCGGCATATATAAGGAAGGAGCCTGCCCAAGGCGGAGGAGGGCGCTGTCAGGAAATGCAGACTCACCAACTATGCCCAGCAGGTGTTGCAAGGAGGTGGATGGGTGGGCGGACGCAGGCAGGGCTACTCCGGCTGGCCCAAAGTTCTGGGAAGGCAACACCCGCCTTGCTCCAAAGGCAGTTGGGCCAGGCCACAAAGCGATCGCTGGATTCGGCTCCACAAGTCGAGCTTCTTCAGAGCCCAGGCGCTGGCGAGCCAAGCCCAGAGCATTCCACCTGGCCAGCCGCTCTCCAGACAGCGGCCTTGGGGCGCTCCATCACGGAGATTCCAAGCTTGGCTACTGAAGGCTTTGGCACGCAAGGCCACTGACCGATGCCCCCTCTTGGGGAGAGGTACTCCGCCCGCCCGACCCTCCGTTTGGGGCATTGGCGGGGTTTTCGATGGAACATACTGAGAAACGCGCTTCGGCAGGAAATATCCCGCCACGGTTCAAGATGGAAGGATAAGTCCCTTCTGGACAGGAAGCGCTAGTCGACGGCATAAGAAAGGACAAAATGGCTCCAAAATTCCCAGCGGGAAATGGGTGGAGGTGGAAGGGGCAGAAAAATAGGGGACAGGCATGGAGTTATTCAGATGAGGCGGACTGGACCGGGACGATCAGCGTTAAGGACTATGGAGGCCAAAGAATAGGAAGGGGATCTAGCTGTTTCAGTGCCAGCTTCAGAAGGCACGAGACCTGCTTGGTCTCGCCATAGTGCACAGTGCGAAAGTCGTACGCTGAAATGGTGGTGGCAGCCTGCCACTGCAACAGTTTGAGTCGTTCACTGCAGTCTTGCAGTGCAGTTGAGTCTCGGAGTGCGGTTCACTGCAGCGCAAAGTGTATTATTGTTAGTTTTCAAGTGCAGTAGTGATCAGTGAATGTTGTACCTGTAATCCCTCTAGTTAAGTAAATTCCGCTACAATAACAAAAGTGAAATCAGGATTAAAGAATGTCGAAAAAACCTTCGGGAGCAGAGTATAGGAAGAAACATTTAGTTCCATTTTCTGCATCTGGAATAATAATTTTAAAAATCTTAGGGTGATTTGTAATGAAATTAAAGAAACAGAGAAATTATTAATGTTGTGGGTCCTGCAGGCAGTGGGGGAAAAAGTCCCTCTAAAGAGGCAGCAGAGATAACCCTCTAAATATGATGGACCTCAACCCAAATAGGATCCACCAAAGACATAAAAAAAACTTCCTACCCAGAACTTAAAATCAGAAGGGAAGAGATTGTGGCCAGGCTTTGGCACAAATAGCTGGGGCTAATATGTTGTGCAGTCGTGATGTAATAAAATTAATAGGATCCCACTCCTGTTGCAACTTTTTTGTTCCTTGCTCTAATGCTATGATCTTGTGCCTGATATTTTATTTCAAGCTATTAATACTTGTGATACAGTGAATAATAATACAGTGAATAATAATACAGTGAATATGTCTATGAAGGTTCTCAGTCATCCAGGTGGAATTGTCTGTAGCTTGAATCATGTCAACTGGATTTCTATTTTCTTAATGGAAACGTTTCGCTCCTTATCCAAGGGGCTTCTTCAGTCTGAGGAAAGTTGGTAAGGGAATCCTAAATATGTTCCTAGGTAGCTGTGTGACCTTACACCTGGGGCTAGGTCATGGTTATATTGAGATGTAATTTTTAAGTCCTTTTATCATCTAATGGAGGGTCGTTAAAAACACCATGCTGCTGTTGAGCTTCTGAAATGGTCTTAATCTTCCTAGGCACAGAAGACAACATGGGGAGGAAGATGGGGGAGAGTTTGTGCCTGAGGCCCCCACCTCTATTCAAGGAAGGATTTTCCAAGTTGGCATAAATGGATTCCTTGACCCCTCTCTCAAACCACCTATCTTCTCTGTCTAAAATGTGAACATTAATGTCCTCAAATGAGTGTCCTTTTTCTTTTAGATGAAGATAAACTGCTGACTCTGGTCCTGTGGTGTTATTTCTCCTGTGTTGTGCCATCCTCCTGTACATAGGTTGTTTGGTTTCTCCAATGTAGAGTTCAGAGCACTCCTCACTGCACTGGATTGCATAAACTACATTGCTTTTCTTATGTTTTGGAGTTTGATCTTTGGGGTGTACAAGCCTCTGTCTCAGTGTGTTGGTGGGTTTGAAATATACAGGTATGTGGTGTTTGCCAAATATCCGTTTTATCTTTTCAGACACGCCAGCCATGTAGGGAATGACCAGGTTCTTTCGTTTACTCTGAGTCTCAGCCCTATCTGTCGCTGTTTTAGGTCTGGTAGATTTAGATTTGGTGAAGGCCCAATTTGGATATCCACAGGCCTTCAGGGCTGTTCTCAGGTGCTGATTTTCATTCTTTTTGGAATCCATGGAGGTGGGGATGGTTTCTGCTCTGTGTGACAATGTCCTGATGACTCCTAGTTTGTGCTGCAGTGGATGGTGGGAGTCAAACATCAGATATTGATCTGTGTGTGTGGGTTTCCTGTAGATCCCTATTTCTAGCTTGCCACCGGTCCCAATGAGGACTTCACAGTCTAGGAATGCCAGTCTGTTGTCCTTGGTGTCTTCTCTGGTGAAGCTAATGTTGGCATCTATAGTGTTTATATGGTCCGTGAAGGCCTGTACTTCCTGGGCCTTGATTTTGACCCAGGTGTCATCCACATACCTAAACCAGTGGGTGGGCACCGTTCCCTGGAATGTGTTGAGTGCTTTCTTCTCCACTTCTTCCATGTATAAATTGGCCACAATGGGTGACACAGGAGAACCCATGGCACAGCCGTGTTTTTGTCTGTAAAAGTCACCTCTGTATGTGAAATAAGTGGTGTTAAGACACAGGTCCAGAAGATGGCAGATCTGGTTTGGGTTGAGATGGCTTCTCCTTTCCAGGGTGCTGTCCTCTTCTAGTCTCTTCCTGACAGCGGATAGAGCATGAGTGGTGGGGATGCTGGTGAAAAGGGAGGACACATCAAAGGAGACCATAGTTTCATCTGTATCCAGTTTCAGGATCTTTGCTTTGGAAACAAATTCTTCCGAATTATGGATGTGGTGTTCAGAGTCCCCCCAACCTTACCGTCCAAGAGAGGAGAGCCCTGACAGCCCTCAGCAAAGATGAAACCATCACCATTTTACCTGCTGACAAAGGAAGATGTACAGTGGTTCTAAACACTGCAGACTACCACAATAAAATTACCTCACTTTTGGAGGATCACCATACATATGAAAAACTGAAAAGAGACCCCACCAACAATTACAAGAAAAAGGCAATAGACAGTTTGAAACAATTGGAACATGATGGCTCCATCGATAGGATTACCTACCACCGTCTGTATCCTGGAGAAGCCATCCCCTGCATCTACGGACTTCCTAAGATCCACAAGGAAGGAACACCCCTCCGACCCATAGTCAGCAGCATCAATTCGGTAACATACAACATTGCCAAACACCTCTCTACCATACTAGCACCTCTAGTTGGACACTCTGAACACCACATCCATAATTCGGAAGAATTTGTTTCCAAAGCAAAGATCCTGAAACTGGATACAGATGAAACTATGGTCTCCTTTGATGTGTCCTCCCTTTTCACCAGCATCCCCACCACTCATGCTCTATCCGCTGTCAGGAAGAGACTAGAAGAGGACAGCACCCTGGAAAGGAGAAGCCATCTCAACCCAAACCAGATCTGCCATCTTCTGGACCTGTGTCTTAACACCACTTATTTCACATACAGAGGTGACTTTTACAGACAAAAACACGGCTGTGCCATGGGTTCTCCTGTGTCACCCATTGTGGCCAATTTATACATGGAAGAAGTGGAGAAGAAAGCACTCAACACATTCCAGGGAACGGTGCCCACCCACTGGTTTAGGTATGTGGATGACACCTGGGTCAAAATCAAGGCCCAGGAAGTACAGGCCTTCACGGACCATATAAACACTATAGATGCCAACATTAGCTTCACCAGAGAAGACACCAAGGACAACAGACTGGCATTCCTAGACTGTGAAGTCCTCATTGGGACCGGTGGCAAGCTAGAAATAGGGATCTACAGGAAACCCACACACACAGATCAATATCTGATGTTTGACTCCCACCATCCACTGCAGCACAAACTAGGAGTCATCAGGACATTGTCACACAGAGCAGAAACCATCCCCACCTCCATGGATTCCAAAAAGAATGAAAATCAGCACCTGAGAACAGCCCTGAAGGCCTGTGGATATCCAAATTGGGCCTTCACCAAATCTAAATCTACCAGACCTAAAACAGCGACAGATAGGGCTGAGACTCAGAGTAAACGAAAGAACCTGGTCATTCCCTACATGGCTGGCGTGTCTGAAAAGATAAAACGGATATTTGGCAAACACCACATACCTGTATATTTCAAACCCACCAACACACTGAGACAGAGGCTTGTACACCCCAAAGATCAAACTCCAAAACATAAGAAAAGCAATGTAGTTTATGCAATCCAGTGCAGTGAGGAGTGCTCTGAACTCTACATTGGAGAAACCAAACAACCTATGTACAGGAGGATGGCACAACACAGGAGAAATAACACCACAGGACCAGAGTCAGCAGTTTATCTTCATCTAAAAGAAAAAGGACACTCATTTGAGGACATTAATGTTCACATTTTAGACAGAGAAGATAGGTGGTTTGAGAGAGGGGTCAAGGAATCCATTTATGCCAACTTGGAAAATCCTTCCTTGAATAGAGGTGGGGGCCTCAGGCACAAACTCTCCCCCATCTTCCTCCCCGTGTTGTCTTCTGTGCCTAGGAAGATTAAGACCATTTCAGAAGCTCAACAGCAGCATGGTGTTTTTAACGACCCTCCATTAGATGATAAAAGGACTTAAAAATTACATCTCAATATAACCATGACCTAGCCCCAGGTGTAAGGTCACACAGCTACCTAGGAACATATTTAGGATTCCCTTACCAACTTTCCTCAGACTGAAGAAGCCCCTTGGATAAGGAGCGAAACGTTTCCATTAAGAAAATAGAAATCCAGTTGACATGATTCAAGCTACAGACAATACAGTGAATATTTAATACAGTGAATAATTAATACAGTGAATATACAGTAATACAGTGATACAGTAATACAGTGAATAATTAATACAGTGAATAATTAATACAGTGAATATTAATTCACTGCTGAATCAAGGGATTTTGTTGGATGCCTCTGGATCTGCCTTAAGAAGAGGCAATTCTCTGAACTGTAGCTCGCATGGGTCTAAAAAACACCTGAACTTTAACGTAAAGAATATATCAGTCCACTGTTGTTTCTTCTGACTGGTTCCAGCTCTTCCCAAACTCAAGAAGAGGCTTTTCCCAGCCTCTCTCTTTGGCTTGAGATCCTTTTAATTGCTGGAGCTTAAATATAGAGCAGCCTGTTTACAGTACAGGTGTTCTGTTCATGAAGCTGTTCAAGGAGGACAGTGACCTTTTAAATACTAAATGTTATTGTGATTTATCTGTATAGTTATTGACTTTCACCTTTTTCCTCTACCGACTCTACAGGGCATATATGAGCATGAAGGAACTTAAGGAGGTCCTTCAGCTGAACAGCACACACTTCCTCAATATCTATTTTGCCAGCTCCGTGCAGGAAGAGCTAGCGGGTGCTGGCACCTGGCCTTGGGACAAGGATGCCCTCAGCCACCTGGGTAAGTGTATCTCTTGAGGCTTATCAATTCACTCAACATCATCCTTCTCCATGACATAAGCCCAGTTTAGACTAGCACAATGATGTGCCGTCATTTCAGGCTGAGGGCTGTATTGGGAACGTGGGTGGCGTTCTGTTGAAAAGAGTGGGCGGGGTCAAGGCAAAAATGATTTTGATTTAATTTTAAATAAATGTGGCAACATTCTACAAGTCTTTAATGATGTCCCCTTTCGTTATTTTAAAGGGAAATTGCCCTTTAAATGTTGGGAGGGGTGTAACCAATGGTTTATCATGCTCCCCACTTATAGATAATGATTCTTCTTAAAAGGTGAGGCTTTCCTTTCCTCCTACCACCGTCTGTTGTTTTCTGTCTTTCCTGCTCCTCCCATGTGTAGAGAATACAGACAATCTTGATGGCAATACTCAAGATCAGCCTCATACATATTAATGAACATGGTGCACAGTTAGTCAGGAGCTCCATAGTATCTTTCTACAACTGGCTATTTAAATGAGGTTTCCTTAGGAGACCTTCAATATAAATATACATTCTACAGATATTTGGGGTTGGCTTTAAGAAAATGCTCTTCTCAACAAGATATTAATAATGGTAGTAGATACACAGGGCCTCCACTTTCCTTTCACCTCCTTGGTTCAGGTAACTTTTGATGACAAACTACATCTTTGTGACATTTTCATGTACATAAGAAAAAGACATTTTCCTATATTTTTGTTAATTTAAAAGGAAATATTATAAAATACGTATCATAGTCATTTATTGGGTCACTGTGTGGTGGCTCAGCGGGTAAGACGCCAGGCTTGTCGATCGGAAGATCGCAAGTTCGGAGCTTCGAATCCCTAGCCCTGCGTGCGGAGTGAGCTCCCGCATTAGCTCCAGCTCTTGCCAACCTAGCAATTCGAAAGCATGCAAATGCAAGTAGATGAATAGGTACCACTTCGGTGGGTAGGTAACAGCGTTCCGCATGCGTCATGCCGGCCACATGACCATGGAAGCATCTTCGGACAGCGCTGGCTCTTCGGCTAACAAATGGAGATGAGCACCGGCCCCTAGAGTCGGACACGACTGCACAAATGTGCAGAGGGAACCTTTACCTTTTTTAAAAGTAAAGATTAAATGGAACATTTTTTTTCTCCAAAGGGCACTTGGGAAAAATAGCCATTTATCCATTTTTATTCAAAAGTTTGTTTATGTAGTTACTCCTCATGTAAGAATGGCTGTGGGAGTGTCTGCACAATTTTGGTCAAATTTATAACTTTAAAATTTTATTTCATTTATGACCATGGATATAAACCAAAAGGAAATATATGCACCAAACAGACATCAGAAACAATGTAAAATATACACTAACTTCAAATTATAAAGTTAGTGACCCTTCTGAACAATTTCTGTCAAGTGTGACATGTGCTAAAAAGAAACTTAGCACCTTTCAAGATGATTTTGTCATGTTAGTTGGATTAAAAAAAAGTAACATAAAATGTGTCAGGCCAACCTGGATATTTTGTTAAAAAGGAGGAGATATACACTATATGAACTATTTATTTTTTTATTTACTGGATTTATATGGCTGCCCATCTCACACATGTGAGTCTGGGTGGCTTACAGTATTAAAAACAATAAAAACATATGCAAAAATATAATATCCATCGAAGCCAGAAAAAAGAGCACAAAGCCACAGTCCAACATTCAACGTAGCCAGGCAGCAGGCACCGTCCCACACTCGGGGCCCCAGGCTCAGACACAGAGCCATGTCTTAAGGCCTTAGAAAAGGACAGCAGGGATGGGGCCAATCTGATATCTCTGGAGGGATGGCATTCCAGAGGGTGGGTGCCATGACAGAAAAGGCTGTCCTCCTGGACCCAGCCAGCTGTCACTCCTTAGCTGATGGCACCCGGAGCATGCAACTCCTGCCAGAGCAGATGGGATGGGTTGAAACAACCAAGGAGAGATGGTCCTATAAGCAACCTTTGTATCCTTATAGAAGTTATAGCTCGTGTTCCTTATTTGCCCACCAGTGGGTTCTGTAATCACAAGAAAGATGACTTTGAATGCATTCTACATGATATATCTGTGCAAGAATGATGTAACTGAGTTGTTGATTAATAAAAGCTTGCAGAACCTGCCTGTGCCAATTTATCTGCTGTTGGGCAAAACGTTTTTGGACATGAGATTTTATCACTAGTGGTGGGCAAAAAAGGAACAAGAGCCACAGTTGCAGTAGAGTAGAATATGGGTCATTGTTTTGGTTGCCCTAGAGGCACGTGGACAAACATAGCCTCTGAATATGGTACCTTCATGTATCTTCCTTGTGGAAGACTGCCAATTGGAGAACAGTGAAATGTGCTAATGACATCATCCTGTGCTATTTTGGAATATTGAGCTGATTTAAGTACCCAGCTGGCCTTTTGTTGTAGATCTGTATGCCTAAATGGATTGATTTTGTTATCCTTCCTGATGAGACTGACAATCTATATTTAGGGTCCTCTGTATGAGCTCTAGTTTGGCATGATCATCAGTCATTATGCTTATAGTAGATAAAGAGAAACCATAATGGAGCGATTTCTTCCCTAATGTGTGCTTCCAAAGTGAGGGGAATTTATCTACCAAAATCAAGGATGACATTTTAATTTTACCAAAGATCAAAAATTCTTACTCACTGACTGGACCAAACACTGTTTAGTCCTGTCTTAATACAGAGAACTGCATTTGAGACCTAGGGTGGTCTTACAATCCATTGGGCATTTTGTGCCATGTAAGTTAAAGGAAATAAAGCCAGACTGCTCACTTGAGGGAATGATATTAAAGACAAAACTGAAGTACTTTGGCCACATAATGAGAAGACAGGATACCCTGGAGAAGAAGCTGATGCTAGGGAAAGTGGAAGGCAAAAGGAAGAGGGGTCGACCAAGGGCAAGATGGATGGATGATATTCTGGAGGTGACAGACTCAACCATGGGGGAGCTGGGGATGGTGACGGCCGACAGGAAGCTCTGGCGTGGGCTGGTCCATGAAGTCATGAAGAATCGGAGGCAACTGAACAAATCAACAACAAGTTAAAGGTCTATTGCATCTTGGAGGGTAGCACCAAGTTACTTGAAGCAATTCACTTGTTCCATGACTCGTCCTTTTGAAGTCCATTTTCGCATGTTGGTTTCGTAGCAAAAACAAGTGTTTAGTTTTAGAATAACTAATTGATAGCAAATGTTCCTTAGAGCAGTCAAAGAAAGGATTCAAGAATCTTCTTCAACCTATTGGAGTTTGAGAATAAATAATGAGATTGTCTGCTTATAGTAATGCTGAGAAATGCCTAGAAGCCAGCTTCAGTGGGTGATAATTTGGCCTATCTAAATGTTAAGACCACAGAAGTGATATAAAAATTCAATATAGTCCTGTTTAACCAGTTCACATGTTGGAATTTCTCCTTTAAATAAGTTTCAGGATTGCAGCAGAATTTCCAACAAGTATTTTCATATAACATACAAATCAAAAGTAGCATTTGGTGGTCAGTTGTGGAGCTCAGTTGTTCTTTGCCTAATAATTACAAAATATTAAATCAAAAAGTACATTTAAGATTAACAAACGCTGCATACAGGGCAGCATTTGGTTTGGTGCCATGTTTTTCAGCCAAATGTCATAAAATTAAAGCCTGTTTCATTAATGAGCAGCCTGAACAAAAGCCTGCTTGCTCATCTGCCATTATGTTTTCTGCTTCAGTCCAGTCCAAAACTCTATCATAAAGAAGCAGAGTATACCATTTATTTACTATGCTAACAGAAAGACAATTCAAATGAAATTCACTTCCATTTTGTTATAGTTCAGAATAATCATTGCAATTCCCCAGCCATTGAAAAATTGGGCTGAATGCTGTGTAAAAACAAACAAAGAGGCCAAGAGTGCTGCCCACCAATCTAGGATGAAATCTATACTTGATGCTCTGACTGATTGCAGGCTCTTGGCTAGTACTGCAATATCAGATGTTGTTCAGAGAGCCAACTGGATGGCAATTCAACAACAGTATCAAGATCTAGAGTCGGCTTCCCATTCTGTCCTTTAGCAAACAATTTATAAAATAGATCTTCCCACCCAAACTTGTAGATGTCACAATCTAGACCCGAGGGCTTCTGGGAAGACGTCTGGCAACTACTTGCCAGAACAAGGACTTCTGCCAATCATACAGCAGACGTTTGATCCAGATGCAGAGGTTGCCATTTCCTTTTTGATTTTTAAAACCTTGTTTTCATTTGCTACAGCATCTCAGATGCTGTGATTGACAGTGTGTTGGTTTTATATTTTGAAAGGCCTTAATAAAAGCTTCTTCTTTTTTTTGCATTTAAGAAATCATCACCAAGCCAGTACTTCTCTTTCTCTCAACCCTTGGTTTGGAAGTCATCAGTAGAGGACACTGTACATGGTAGAGCCATTCAATATTATCAAGCTGAGTACTGCCCTGGCTAGCTATGATATGAAATCAAATCTGAAGATGGATGATGTTGGGAGGACAGTTTTATCCGAGAAGAAGAAATTCCAATTTTAGGATTGGCACAGGGAGTTGCTTCAGCAAAAAGTTTAGATTTGGTGGTGCACAGGTCAGGTGTTCTGGATATGTTGATTAGATATCCCTAGCTAATAGGAATTCTAATAGGAATAGTATTCTAATATTCTAACAGGAATAGGATTCCTGAGGAATCTATATAACGACCAAGTAGCAACGGTAAGAACAGACCACGGAACAACGGACTGGTTTAAGATTGGGAAAGGAGTATGGCAGGGTTATACTCTCACCCTACCTATTCAACCTGTACGCAGAACACATCATGTGACGTGCTGGGATTGATGAATCCAAGGCTGGAGTTAAAATCGCTGGAAGAAACATTAACAATCTCAGATATGCAGATGATACCACTTTGATGGCTGAAAGTGAGGAGGAGCTGAGGAGCCTTATGATGAAGGTGAAAGAAGAAAGTGCAAAAGCTGGGTTGCAGTTAAACCTCAAAAAAACCAAGTTTATGGCAACCAGCTTGATTGATAACTGGCAAATAGAGGGAGAAAAAGTAGAGGCAGTGACAGACTTTGTATTTCTAGGCGCAAAGATTACTGCAGACACTGACTGCAGCCAGGAAATCAGAAGACGTCTACTTCTTGGGAGGTGAGCAATGACAAATCTCGATAAAATAGTTAAGAGCAGAGACATCACACTGACAACAAAGGTCCGCATAGTCAAAGCAATGGTATTCCCCATAGTAACCTATGGCTGCGAGAGCTGGACCATCAGGAAGGCTGGGCGAAGGAAGATAGATGCTTTTGAACTGTGGTGTTGGAGGAAAATTCTGAGAGTGCCTTGGACTGCAAGAAGATCAAACCAGTCCATACTGCAGGAAATAAAGCCAGACTTCTCACTTGATGGATGGATGATATTATGGAGGAGACGGACTCTACCTTGGGGGAACTGGGGGTGGCGATGGCTGACAGGAAGCTCTGGCATGGGCTGGTCCATGAAGTCACAAAGAGTTGGAAGTGACTGAATGAATTAAAAAAAAGCTAATAGGAATGTAGAAAACATTCAAAGTATGAACAGTTCTTTGTACAGAAGAGCTAGTTTTGGAAATGTTCCCTAGAGGCGAAGATAACTAGGCTTAGACTCTCATACTTTGGGCACATCGTCAGGAAAGACCAATCGCTTGAAAAGGACATCATGTTTGGTAAAGTCGAGGGCCAGCGGAAAAGAGGAAGACCTTCAGTGAGATGGATTGATACAATTACCACAACAATGGATGCAAACATTGGAACAGTCACGCAAATGGCGCAAGACTGAACAGCGTTTCGTTCTATTATACATAGGGTCACCATGAGTCGTAAACGACTCGACAGCAACTAACAACAACAACATGCCTGAATTGAAACATTCATTTTGGATATTTTAGTCTGCATATGGAACTAAACAGGATTTCCCCCTTTTTATTATATTGTTATAAATCTTGATACATTGTATTGTTTCAATGCAGTGATGTTTATATGATATGATTAGAGATTATTAACATTCTGTTATTTAGATATCTTATAAAGTACTGAATAATAGAGAAATGAAGGAAAATTCTATCAATATTAATGACAATTTAGGATATCAATATTTAAAGCATAACATTATTTGGCTTTTTCATCCAAAGTTAAATATAACATTAAAAAAAGAATTGCTACAACTCACATCAAAGTATTGGTTATACAGTATGATAATGGTTTCAAGCAAGCTAATTACTTAATATTTACTTAATAATTACTTAATTACTTAATATTAAAACCTCCATTGTATTGTGTGTGTGTGTGTGTGTATGTATATACACGTATATGTACATATATGTATAAGGTAAAGGTTCCCCCACACATTTGTGCAGTCGTGTCTGACTCTAGGGGCCGGTGCTCATCTCCGTTTGTTAGCCGAAGAGCCAGCGTTGTCCGAAGACGCTTCCACGGTCATGTGGCCGCATGACGCGCGTGGAACACTGTTACCTACCCACTGAAGTGGTACCTATTCATCTACTTGCATTTGCATGCTTTCGAATTGCTAGGTTGGCAAGAGCTGGAGCTAGTGCGGGAGCTCACTCCGCACGCAGGGCTAGGGATTCGAACCTAGGGGCGTGGTGGCTCAGCGGGTAAGACGCCAGGCTTGTTGATACATATATGTATATGTATATACAGTATCAGGTAGTCCCTGGGTTAAGAACGCCCAGTTTACAGACCCATAGTTAAGAACGGAGCCTATTGTAGCAAAATTCGAGTTAAATACACAATGGTTCGAGTTCATTACACAATACTACTTATACAGTATTATACAATGATACTGTTCCGGCTTACATACAAATTCAACTTAAGGACAGACCTTGGGAATGGAACCTGTTTTTAAACTGGGGACTGTATAATGTTGCTAAAAGGGGAAAAAAAAGATAAAGGTTAAGGTAAAGGTACCCCCCGCACATTTGTGCAGTCGTGTCCGACTCTAGGGGCCGGTGCTCATCTCCGTTTGTTAGCCGAAGAGCCAGCGTTGTCCGAAGACACTTCCACAGTCATGTGGCCGCATGACGCGTGCGGAACGCTGTTACCTACCCACCGAAGTGGTACCTATTCATCTACTTGCATTTGCATGCTTTCGAATTGCTAGGTTGGCAAGAGCTGGAGCTAGTGCGGGAGCTCACTCCGCACGCAGGGCTAGGGATTTGAACCTTCGAACTTGTGATCTTCCGATCGACAAGCCTGGCGTCTTACGTCTGAGCCACCATGATAAGACAAAGCAAATTTAACAAAAGTTAAAATACCTAAAAAAGAAAATAAGAAAGAAAAAAGAAAATAAAAATAGTAAAAAGAACTACCCCCTTTTCATACATTTGCTAATTTGCAATATTTGTGGACCTTCAGGCCCCCTTAAAAGCCAGACTGTAAGTTGTTATATTTATCATGCTGTGTGATATCTTGTAAACCGAATTGTTTTGTTCTCGGTATAAATGGAAACAGAGTTGCTCCAGGCAAGAATGGTTTGGGAGGAATAAGAGTGGGGTGGGTGGGAAGCCAAGGCTGAGGGATTTCCTTCATGGCAGCCTGTGTAGACCTGAGCAGCAGCAGCAGCACTTGAGGGCAGGCAGTAGAAACGAAGAAGAGAAGGCCTTGGGAAGACTGGGGGGGCTGGTGCACTGTTCCTTCTTGTTGAAACCATCATAGTAAGGAAGAGGAACGTAGGCCAGTTCAGCAGCAGCAATGGTTGTGGGGAGGCAGGGAAGGGAAGGCACTGGGAAGATTGGTGGCAGGCCA
This sequence comes from Charina bottae, assembly GCA_023362775.1. NCBI lineage: Eukaryota > Metazoa > Chordata > Lepidosauria > Squamata > Charinaidae > Charina > Charina bottae. Next base: position 5,565,615 of record JALMGJ010000003.1, read on the forward strand.
GCCAGTGCATTATACTACCTTGGGACTTCAGTGATGGCGGCTGAGGGAAAGGGTGGGAGGTGTGATGGAATGTGAGAGTGGCTTTGGAGGACGGGGGAAGAGATGCTGCCTAGGAGACAGGCAGTATATATAAATATTGCAAATTAGCAAAAGAGAAAGAAGTCCACAACTGAGTAACAGACAAAGGAAGAAACTTAGAAAGGGCTCATCCTAATTATTCTGGTGGGAGGGCGGGAGATTTGTACTTCAGACTTGCAAGATTCTGTTAATGTAGCCTCACAATAAAAATAGAAGTAGCTCATCTCGTGTTTCCTGTCTGGTTTACCTGGGAGGGATGATAGGTCCTGGGAAGATCGGACCATGCAGATGAGGAGAATGGGCACCAGTCTTGTCCTACTTGCCCTATAAAACTACTCTAAGATCCCTCCAGATTTTGGCCCAAAATGTGCTGCATTTTGTTTTTGCCAACCATGACCAATCCAAAATAGTTTGGCAGAACTTTCAGAATTCAATGTTTGTTTCAGGTTTGAAAGAGAAATATTTTCTGTTTTATCCACACATCTTTTATATTGATTTAACAGGCCTGCTAAACTGCAAGAAACAGCCATATAATCAATGCTTGAGATCCTATTTGTAGCACAATATGTAAATTCACCCAGATTATCACTTGGTACAGCATCGTTTGTAAATCTAACAGAGACCTGCATAATTGCTCATCATGCCTTTAGAGTGTTTAAAGAGTAAGAGAACTGCTATTAAATTTTCAGAGAGGTAGAGATTAAACTTCTCCACAGTCACTGGGAGTCGGGTGGCATATAAATTTAATTTATTATTATTATTATTCTCAAATAACATTTTGTCATGCCAATTGTTGCATTAAAATCTGCTAATATGAAATATGCCTTTGAGTGCATTTGTCTCAAATCTTTAAGATAATGCTGTCTTAGAGCACACATTCCAAACAATAGGACGTGTTTGAATTGATTGAATTCTATACCTTGATTAGCAGTAGTCTGATGTTTCTACATTTTTCAACCACAGGTGTTGCAATATATATACTAATGAAGGTTCAGAGCACCCTTGTCGTCGTCCTTCCATCTCCTTGGGTTGCATTCAAAGGATGGGAAATAAATCTGTTCAAGTGTAGGGAATACACAAGCCAGGTCTGCCAGTAAAGTAAGATGGCAAAATTAGATAGGAATCTGAAGACTGAAAGATCTTTAGATTTGTTTTTGAACCCAGCAATATCTCAGGTAACAACTATTTTGGACATTTCTCTTGACAATATGAGATTGGGTGCTTTTCTGTGACCTCATCACTACACATGCATCAACATTATGAGCTAATGCTCATAATTCGAAAGCTGTCAAGCTTTTTTGCATGATACTGATGATACTGAACTACTTTTGAATCAAGTTGATATGACTTCGGCAATTATGCATCCCAGCCTGCAGATTTTGCTCCATAAAATATGCCGCCCAGAGTAAGATGGGCAGCATGTAAATATGATAGATAGATAAATAAATAAATGGAGCCCTGAAGAAATTGACCAAGTAGCTAATTCTTCCAGCCCCCTGTCTATAAATAGGCCAACCAAATGTTTCCAAGAAGCCCACAAGAAAGTCTGAAAGGCAACAACTCTCTCCTATTTTTGCCTCTAGCCACTGGTATTTATTGACACACTTTTGAATATAGAGATTTTGCTTTGCTTTTACAACTAATGGCCTCTTCTTCATTAATTTGTATAATTATACTTTTCCCCTGGGTGCCCAGTATGTAACTTTCCATATGTTGTGGGACTCCCAGTGCCTTATTCTGTTGGGCATGTTAACTGGAGTGGCTGGAACTTGTGATCCAGTAATTCAATAGCCACTAGTGCATTGTGACAGTTATTTCTATAAGTCACTAAGCATTCTGGATTTTTCTTTTAATTTAATTTTTGACTTCAGACTTTCCTTTCATTCTATGTTCTTGTATACAGTACATAATTTTATTGATCCCTCTCATCCCATCCCCCAAGTCTTACATGTTATAAATATTCCTATAGAGCTTGGTCATTGGAGAGGTTCATTTGCCTGTAAAAGTATACATCTGGTTCTCACACTGTTACCCAAGAAAATAATAGAAATATTGGCTACCCCTGACCCAAGAACTCTGATTGCACCTTCTAGCTGCACACCATGCTATATTGTCCCAGCTAGGCCCATACCCCACATGGGGCTTTTAACTTCTGCACTATCCATTGATCAGTATGTGTGGTCTTGCGGAAAGTTCAAGCAGCTTCAGTTTCTCCCAGCATATTCTTCATGACTGCCCATCCCCAACACTATAATACTTCCTTGTCAGACAACTCAGCTTAGGAAAGTTGAGATTGTAGGGTCACAGTGTCAGGTCTTGTTGCAATAATCAGCACTGACCTTTCAGCTTTGTTGGTCAGTTCCAAATTGTCAGAGGCATCAGTGTTTTCTATGGTGAAGTTCTTGCTTGAATACTTGTAGCCTGCTGAGCATTTAATGAAGGGCTAAGCTCCTGTGTGGTAAATTCTGTCCCTAAATGAATGCCAAAACACTGGCCTTGGGAAAAGAAGGATTATTGTCAACTTCCAGTGGAGGAATATGGTGGAGTCACCGGTCCTACCAAACTCCAGGGTTAGGACCGACAACGCAGTGTTTGTCTGGCGGCTCAGGCAGGACCTTAGAGCCGCAAAATATTCTCCAGGAAAGGAGAATTCAAGGAAATATTCCCTGTGCCCTCTGGACAGCTGCTCCTTGCCAGAGGATTGCGAAACGAACGGTGAGTGATCAACTGAGAGGCGGGACTGCCATCTCTTCCAAGCTGCATTGAAGCCGAAAAACGGACATTAACTTTGACCACCCCACTTCTAAAATCACCTTTTTGCTTTTGAAGTATTGAATTTAAAGAGGCTTTCTCCAGTACAGAAATACTGATTCTCTTGGTTGAACTTTCATTATTTTTGGGATTTCTTTTTTGCATGTTTTAACTGCTTTAAAGGATTAAAATTTCAGCAAGGAAGCTGAAAGTTGAACCAATTTAGTAAAATTCTTTTTTAAGGGAATAAATGTTGTGAGTATTTTCTATTTTCTATTTTTTAAATTTTTTTAAGTAAAAGATTTTGTTGTATTTGGGATTGGGTTTTTTTTTAGTTGCTGCAGTTGTTTTTTAAGCTGGGATTGGTTACTTTCTTTAAATACTGATAAAGAAAGACTTTTGATTTCAACTTGTGGCTTTGTAACTGGATACTCTGTAATTGGAAACTTTCTCCCCCACTTTCTATTACTGGAGTCATCTTCCACTATAAATATTATTGTTGGTCACTAGAGGGAGCCAAAATATTAAATTTTAAAGCATTGAAGTTTGAAATATACTGTATATGAAAATAGAAATCATGGCCACTAGAAGAGTACAAAGATGAGCCTCTGGTGAATATGAGGGACTAAAGAGCATGTTTGAGGAGTTCACAGCTAAATGTACACAGTCTATTGCCCAACCTTTTGAGGTTCTTGAGAAAAAGATGGATACAAGATTTACTGATTTCGAAAAAAGATTGGAGCAGAAATTGGAGAAAACGGAAGGAGATGTGAAACTAGCAGAGTTGATGTATTGGAAAGTGAAAGGGAGAAAGAGCTTGACAAAATTGCACTGCTTGAATTAAGGGATAAAGAATTTTGCTGAAGGCTCGGGGATTCCTGAAGCCAAGGAGGAGAGATTTAAAGATAAGTTTTTTTAATTATTTATTTATTTATTTTTCAATTTCTATTACTGCACCATCTCCCCTGAAGGGGACTGTAGGCGGTTTACAAAATATAACAGTTAAATATAATTTATAAATATAAATAAATGTAAAAACATACAAATCTACAATCATCAAAATTACTATTTTTCAAATATATATTTGCATCTGGATCTAAACAAATGGATTCCATAATACAAGATGAAGAGATGGGTGCTACATCCAAAGACTTTAGTGGGTTGTTTGCATAAAAATGGCCTTGAACTGTCTCACATGGAACATAAATGGGGCAAACGCCTCTCAAAAAAGAATATTTTTTTCAGAAACTACTAATAGACTGTTACAACCACACGGCATCACAAACCAACCAAAACCCTTCAGAACATCGTAAGTACACCAAAAGACCCAGTAACCCAAGAAGAAAAAACAGGAGTTATCTACAACATGCAGTGTAAGGACTGTAACAGCCACTATGTAGGACAGACTGGCAGAAGACTAGCAGAACGCATCCATGAACACCAACTAGCAGTCAGAAGACATGATGAAAACTCCTTAATCTCACAACACATGGACAGACTTAACCATACTTTCAACTGGGAAACTGTGAGCATCTTAAACCAAGCCAAATCCAAAAATGCTAGAGAATTCCTGGAAGCTTGGCACTCAGACAAAGCAGCCATCAATAGACACATAGAGGTAAACAACATTTACATACCGTTCATAAGAGACAATAGAAAAGCCAGAAGACCAGAACACCTCTTTGCCAGTAATCAACAACAAGATAGATCGCTTCCGGGTGCTGAAGATGTCGGAGCATTTCACAAGCTCAACAGCAGCATGGTGATCTTAACGATCCTCCTTTAGATGATAAAAGGACTTAAAATAACATCTCAATATAACCATGCCCCCAGGTGTAAGGTCACACAGCCACCTAGAAACATATTTAGGATTCCCTTACCAACTTTGCTCAGACTGAAGAAGCTCCTTGGATAAGGAGCGAAACGTTTCCACTGAGAAAATAGAAATCCAGTTGACATGATTCAAGCTACAGACAAAGCATTTTATAGTTTTTTCTCTAACCTGTGTAAAAAACAAGAAGTCTCCTTGGAGAAGATAGATGAATATTTGAATAAACAAGATTTACCAAATCTTTCACAGTCACAGAGCAACATTGAATAATCCTATAACCACTTTTGAAATAGTTGAAGCCATAAAAAGAACTAAATTGGGAAAAGCACCAGGTCCTGATGGTTTACCTGCATTATATTATGGATGTTTTGAAGATCAGATTCTTCAACCTTTTAAAAGACTGATGAACTCTATTTTGTTGGGTTCCGCATTGCCACATTCATGGAAAGAAGCTAACATTGCACTTTTACCAAAGGAAGGACAAGACCCTTCTCCAATTAAGAATTACAGACCAATTTCATTGTTGAACAATGATTATAAAATATTTGCTTCAATACTGGCTGAAAGAATGAAGAAAATTTTACAGGAATTTATCCACCACGATCAATGTGGGTTCTTACCCAAAAGACAGCTAAAGGACAATGTAAGAATTGTTTTGGACATTATAGAATATTTACAATATCATAATGTCAAGCAGCTCTTATTTTCCTAGAGGCAGAGAAAGCTTTTGACAATTTGAACTGGAGTTTTATGTTTAAAGTCTTGGAAAACATGGACTTTGGAGAGTATTTTATTCAGGAAATTGCAGTAAGTCAATACCGTAAGGAAATTACAGTAAGTCAATACCGTAAGGAAATTACAGTAAGTCACGCCACAAAAGGCAAATATTATTGTGAATGATGAACTAACTGAATCATGCCATATACAAAAAGGAACAAGACAAGGATGTCCTTTGTTGCCTTTGCTCTTTATTTTAGTGTTGGAAGTTTTTAATAGAGATATTAGAAGAGACAAACAAATAAAGGGCTTAATGATTAAAAAGAGGTCTTTAAACTGAGGGCTTTCACTGATGATTTAATTTTGATACTACAAGATCCTCTGGATACTGTGGAACATCTGATGAAGAAATTGAAAGAATTTGGGACATTGGCAGGATTTAAAGTAAATAAACAAAAAACAAAGATGCTGATCAAAAATATGACTTCGTCCAATCAAGAACTGTTGATGGGTAAGACTGGTTTTAAGAATGAAAAAAAAGGTTAGATATTTAGGGGTGATTTTATCAACCAAGAATAGTATGTTGTTTCAGAATGATGGGAAAAATTACAACTGTCTCTTATGGGGAGAATGTCTGTGATTAAGATGAATGTTTTGCCTAGGATGTTGTTTATTTTTCAGACTATACCAATTTTGTTGACAGATTTACCATTTAAACAATGGCAGAAGGATATCTCTAAGTTCACTTGGCAAGGCAAGAAACCAAGAATTAAATATAAATTGTTACAAGATGCCAAAGAATGAGGAGGTTTGGGTTTACCTGATTTAAAATTGTATTTTGATGCCTGCTGTTTGCTTTGGATGAAGGAATGGATAACTTTGAAGAATAAGAAGTTATTGCAACTCGAAGGACATGAATTGAGATTTGGGTGGCATGCCTATCTGTGGTATGATAAAGTTAAAGTTAATAAAGTTTTTAAAAACCATTTTGTTAGGAGTGCCATAATGAGGGTTTGGAACAAATATAAAGCAAGACTGTCCCCTAATGTACCATTGTGGTTGTCACCTCATGAAGCATTTGTTTGAAGAGAAAATGTGGGGGGAACAAGTTGGTTAAATTATAAAGATTTTTTAAATTTTGAAGAGGGTGAACCGAAGCTTAAAACAAGGGAACTGTTAGAGTTGGAAGGTTTTACATGTAATTGGTTTACATATGTACAATTGTAAGAAAGTTTTAAAGTGGATAAAAAGAATTTCAGGTTTGTTAATGAAACAACTCAATTTGAAATGGAACTTTGTATAAATGATGAACATGTTATTACAAAGATGTATAAAACGTTGTTACAGATGAATTTAGAAGATGAACAAGTTAAAGAATGTATGATTAAATGGGCTAAGAATTTTGGATACAGTATTATGTTGGAGCAATGGGAGAACATGTGGAATAAAGGTTTGAAATTTACTTTGAAATATAACTTAAAATAGATTTTTTATAAAATGATCTATCATTGGTATTTAACTCGGGATAAGTTGTCAGAAATGTATAATGGAGTAACAAATGTTTGCTGGAAATGTTCTCTTGGTGAAGGAACTTTTTATCATCTTTGGTGGACTTGTGAAAAGGCCAAAAAATTCTGGGACCAAATATGTGCTAATATTCAAAAGATCCTTAAAGTGGACTTACAAAAAAACCAGAACTGTTTCTCTTGGGCATGATGGAGAAGCAGCTCGAGAAACAACATGGGACTTTGCTTTTATATATGATTACAGCAGCAAGAACTTTATATGCACAAAGATGGAAAGATCCACGAATCCCTACAGTGGAGGACTGGATTATCAAACTGATGGACCTGGCCCAAATGGCCAAGTTAACAGCGCTGATAAGAGAAAATACAGTACTGTTTCTGGATTTGTTTCTACATGGCAACCACTTTTAGACTACTTGCTTTTGTCAGAAAAAAATGAAGTTTTGATTTTGGGTTTTAATGATTAAATGGCTTGATTTGATAGAAGTAATGTTACTAAGGTTTAACTAATGGTAAGAGATTATACTTGTAAATGTATTCATATCTGTATTGGAGAAGGTCGGAAGTCACTTTCTGTTTCTGCTCTCTCTCTGTTCTGCACTTTTATAGTTTTTTATTTTTTCTTTAGACCTGTACTCTATCTGTTCTCTGTTCTGTATTTTGTATTTTAATTATATTTGGAAAATTAATAAAATTCTTATAAAAAAAGGAAAAGAAGGATTATTAACTTACTCAGGTTGGGATCACTAAGCAAAGTCCTTTGTGAACTCATTTCACAACTTTCACCTTTCATATTTGATGTGAAAGTCCTGGCCTTTGTGAGGCCACTTGCTAATGGCTTAAAAGATTTGTGAAAGCTGATTCATATCAAGCCCACAGGTAAAGAATGGCAATGCATGGAGAGGCCACAACAGATACAGGAGGGGGAAGGGAGTGATTTGTGTTCAGACACCACATGCCTTTAGAATGGCTACCTTGTTTTTCATAGACCTTCATTGGGATAATCAGTTGGGCTTTGACCAACTAACCAAGATTTTCACAAGAAAGGAGAGGATTCTCAAATGCAGTTTTCTTTATTTGCCCATTTTGAAAGCAAGCTAGAAACCATAAAGAAAGAGGGAATTAGGTCCAACACTGTCATGATAAATTTTAGCAGAGCCTTTCTCTCTTGTATTTTCTCATTTGGGCTCAAAGATGGGAGTAGTCAGTTTTAAGATACCTCGTGACTTCAGCAAATGTACTCACTGTACTTTCTCCTCTATTTGGAGATTCTAATCACATATTTAATATGTTACATTATTAGAAACTCGCTTTTCTGAAAGACACAGAAAGGGAGAGAAACAATAGTAACAAAAATTACTAGTAACTAGTAAATAGTAACAAAAACCAACCAACCGTCACTGATTTTAAGATAGCAAACACTCTTTTCCAACAACACAAGAGACGACTCTACACATGGACATCACCAGATGGTCAATACCGAAATCAGATTGATTATATACTTTGCAGCCAAAGATGGAGAAGCTCTATACAATCAGCAAAAACAAGACCTGGAGCTGACTGTGGCTCAGATCATGAGCTTCTTATCGCAAAATTTAGGCTTAAATTGAAGAACGTAGAGAAAACCACTGGACCAATCAGGTATGACCTAAATCATATCCCTTATGAATATACAGTGGAGGTGAGGAATAGATTTAAAGGATTAGATCTGGTAGACAGAGTGCCTGAAGAACTATGGATGGAGGTTCGTAATATTGTACAGGAGGCAGCAACTAAAACCATCCCAAAGAAAAAGAAATGCAAGAAAGCAAAGTGGCTGACTGATGAGGCTTTACAAATAGCTGAGGAAAGAAGGGAAGCAACAGGCAAGGGAGAAAGGGAAAGATATAAACAACTGAATGCAGAATTCCAGAGAATAGCAAGGAGAGATAAGAAGGCCTTCTTAAATGAACAATGCAAAGAAATCGAGGAAAACAATAGAATGGGGAAGACTAGAGATCTCTTCAAGAAAATCGGAGATATCAAGGGAACGTTTTGTGCAAAGATGGGCATGATAAAGGACAAAAAAGGCAGGGACCTAACAGAAGCAGAAGAGATTAAGAAGAGGTGGCAAGAATACACAGAAGAACTATACAGGAACGATCTTAATATCCCTGATAAATACGATGGTGTGGTCACTGACCTTGAGCCGGACATCCTAGAGAGTGAAGTCAAGTGGGCCTTAGGAAGCATTACTAACAACAAAGCTAGCGGAGAAGACAGTATCCCAGCTGAGCTATTTAAAATCCTAAAAGATGATGCTGTTAAAGTGCTGCACTCAATATGCCAACAAATTTGGAAAACTCAACAGTGGCCACAAGATTGGAAAAGGTCAGTTTACGTTCCAATTCCAAAGAAAGGCAATGCCAAAGAATGTTCAAACTACCGTACAATTGCGCTCATTTCACATGCTAGCAAGGTTATGCTCAAAATCCTACAAGCTAGGCTTCAGCAGTATGTGAACCGAGAACTACCAGAAGTGCAAGCTGGGTTTCGAAGAGGCAGAGGAACTAGAGATCAGATTGCCAACATTCGCTGGATCATGGAAAAAGCAAGAGAGTTCCAGAAAAACATCTACTTCTGCTTCATTGACTACGCTAAAGCCTTTGATTGTGTGGATCACAACAAACTGTGGCAAATTCTTAAAGAGATGGGAGTACCAGAACACCTTACCTGTCTCCTGAGAAACCTGTATGTGGGTCAAGAAGCAACAGTTAGAACTGGACATGGAACAACCGACTGGTTCAAAATTGGGAAAGGAGTACGACAAGGCTGTATATTATCACCCTGCTTATTTAACTTATATGCAGAGTACATCATGAGAAATGCCGGGCTGGATGAATCACAAGCCGGAGTTAAGATTGCTGGGAGAAATATCAACAACCTCAGATATGCAGACGATACCACCCTAATGGCAGAAAGTGAAGAGGAACTAAAGAGCCTCTTGATGAGGGTGAAAGAGGAGAGTGCAAAAGCTGGCTTGAAACTCAACATTAAAAAAACCCAGATCATGGCATCTGGTCCCATCACTTCCTGGCAAATAGAAGGGGAAGAAATGGAAGCAGTGACAGATTTTATTTTCTTGGGCTCCAAGATCACCGCAGATGGTGACTACAGCCATGAAATTAAAAGACGCTTGCTCCTTGGGAGGAAAGCTATGGCAAACCTAGACAGCATATTAAAAAGCAGAGACATCACCTTGCCGACAAAGATCCGTATAGTTAAAGCTATGGTTTTTCCAGTAGTAATTTATGGCTGTGAGAGTAGGACCATAAGTAAGGCTGAGCACTGAAGAATTGATGCTTTCGAACTGTGGTGCTGGAGAAGACTCTTGAGAGTCCCTTGGACTGCAAGGAGGTCAAACCAGTCAATCCTAAAGGAAATCAACCCTGAGTGCTCATTGGAAGGACAGATGCTGAAGCTGAAGCTCAAATACCTTGGCCACCTAATGCGAAGAGAGGACTCACTGGAAAAGACCCTGATGCTGGGAAAGACTGAAGGCAAAAGGAAAAGGGGACGGCAGAGGATGAGATGGTTAGATAGCATCACTGATGTAATGAACATGAATTTGAGTAAACTCCGAGAGACAGTGGAGGACAGGAAGGCCTGGCGTGCTAAGGTCCATGAGGTCACGAAGAGTCGGACACGACTCAACGACTGAACAACAACAACAAAAAAAGATTTAGGTTTTAGAAGGCAAGAGATGTTCTTCACTTTCTAAACATAATGATGACATAAAAATAGGATGTCAACATTAAAACAGTATTATTGATTTCATAGGTTATTTGATCGCATTTGTTGTAAGTCAAATAATTAGTGGTACATTGAGGATATGTGACTTGTTAATTGACAAAGATTTTAGCACTAGTAAGAGAACAGATCAACCTCATATAAAAGAAAGAAGAATTCCTGTGGAAGTCTCATAGATAATGGTGGAAATTAATGGTTATCTAAAAATAGCCATTGAGGTTTCACGTGTCATTTAGAACCTTCCCATAATTCAGGGCTTAGAGGGAGTACCTAGCATCAACCTTCTGAGCTCAGTTGCTCTTATATGAGGTTGTTCAGAAGCCTGAAGGAGATAAAAGAAGAAACTGTCACCAGCTTCATGGTCATCCAATTTGATAAGCTTGGGGATGGCTGATTTCTTAGAGCCGCCTCAAATATTTTAAATATGTTCATCTTCACTGTATGAACCACCTGCCACTTGGTTTTTATTATATTTATTGTATTTATATTTTGATTGTATTTTGATTGTATTTTAATGATGTTGTGGCTGTGAACCGCCCAGAGTCCCTCCTTGAGGGGGAGATGGGCGGTCATAGAAATTTAATAATAAATAAAATATCAAAGAATACGATTGGGTGTTTAAAGTGTATTTGGATCACCCCTCCTCATTATCTGGGAGGAGATATACTATTTTGTTCTTCCTCTCAGACAGTTATGTTAGTTAGTTCCATTCTGCTCCAAACTGTCTATACTTTGGTTGTCCCCAATAAGAAAATATAATCTGCAGCTGCAGTTTATCCTGAGGTGTTTATCCACTGACTGGGAAAGAAAGATTGCAACTTGGATTCACCTTTGTCTATGGTTCTGGTTGTAAGTCTGACATGCTTACTTATAAGTTGATAAGGGGATGGTTACAAATGGAGAGTCTTCTCAGATAGCTAACTTACACTTGAAAGATTTTAGCACATGACCTTGAATTTTAATGTTTATTAAAGTAAACTCTTATTAAGTACAATAGTAAAAGCAAATGCAAATTAAACTCAGAAAAAGAAAAAGAGATAGAATAAAAAGTGCAAAGAAAGAGAAAGAATAATATGAAAAAAGGAAAGAAGTAGATAAAGAGAAAAAAGTAATATGTAAAGAAGTGACTTCCCGTCTTTATCATAACAAGTAAGAATAAATCTGATAACTTATCACCCCATATAAAGTTACAAACAAATATCTCTTCTTTCCATCTCTTCTGTATGCAAAACCATAAATCATTTTCAGCAAAAAGTCCATAAAGGGTTACCAGAACTTTATAAATACATATCTTATTTTAACCTTGATCAAACAAGCCAACTTCATATTCCTTTCTTTTACTTCTAACAGTCTTGATCTTTAATTCATTCAGGTGTTGTTTTTCTTTTTCCCATCACAGAGGCTTTTCCAAGGCTTTAGCAGACCTCTTTGGTAAATCCAGTGGAAAGTCATTATCCAGGTCATTGTTTTGGTTTGTCTTTTGCATTTCCCCTTTGATTTTCAAAGCCTTAACCAGCTTCTTTTGTGCATCCAGTAAAAAGACCTTAGCAGGGTCGTTCTCTTGCCTCTTCTCTATCTTGTAATCCACACTTTTTCCTGTCATTTGTATTTCCAGTTTGAATGCCTTGTCTGTTTTGTAATCTATACATTTTTATCCAATATTTCCGATTCCACTATTTCTGCATCAAGCAAGATTTGTTTCACATCTGTCATTCCTTCATTAACATCTTTTAGACATAGTCTATCCAAAGAAGCAGACATTGTTACTGTTGATATTGTGGCTACTAGTTCTAGTACTACTGGTTCTCACAAAAAGCTGCTTATTTTATATAATTAATTCTAATATCTTATAGTAAAAGTTTCAATATTCCAAATTTGTCTGGACCCTTAATTCATTTATAACTTTCTTAGTTCAAAATCTTGTTTAGCTTTTTGCCATTTATTTCAAATTCTTTAAGTTCTTAAACTTATGGTTAGTTTTTCTTTTGTTCAGGAAGAAAGATACACTCACCAGGTGACTTTTCAGACTTGTCATTCCGAAGACCTCTAATACCCTTAAGATATTTAAATAAGCAATTTCCAGAAGTGTTTGGAAGCAAGGTTAGCAAACTTATTGTCCTTTAAAAGGCTCTGCTGTGGTTGTGAGCTTGATGATTAATCCCTTCCTCTCCCAGTACTCAGACCCACTGGAGACCACTGTAGTCATCTCTGCTCTCCACAGAGCACCATGTCTCCACCGGAAGTCAGCACATCTGATTTTGGATGGCCTTACTTCAAACAGCTTTCCCACTTGTTTATCTGCTTAGAGTGGTTATGCATGGCCATGGCCATAAAAAGCCCCTCCCCAAAAGTAGAACTTCCCATGGTGTTTGGGCACACATTTATATTCTTTTATCTCAGAATTCCAGACTGTGTTCCCATATTCTTCTCTGTGAATGACATTCAGTGCACTTCCAATTTCAGGTGGAGTAGTTCTCAATCCAGCTTACTATGGGACGCCAGGCCATGCAAATACTATGATCCATGAAATAGGACACGTCTTGGGACTCTACCATGTCTTTAAAGGTGTGGATGAAAGAGACTCCTGTGATGATCCATGCAGGGAGACAACACCATCCATGGAAACTGGAGATCTCTGTGCTGACACTGCACCTACACTCAAAAGCAAAGTCTGCCGGGATCCAGATCCTATCGATGACACCTGTGGCCATACCCCTTTCTCTGGAACTCCCTTCAACAATTATATGAGCTACACAGGTAAGGGAAGAAAGCACAGTTACTTCATCTGGTTCAGAGGTGGGTATCAACTGACAGCTGAGAGCCATGAAACATGACAGCTGGAATTTCAGTAGCAAAATCCTAGCTGCCCTGATTTCACTAAGAAGTATTGGGGATAGGTGAAGTATGAGCTGTATGTTTAAAAATTTGGGTATCTTCATTTTTACTTCTAACGAATTTAGGTTGGAAGATAAAGTGGCAACTTCTAGCATCCTCTGTTTTAGAGGAATGCATTGGGGTCCCACATAGAATCCCACTGGCATTCTTAAGAAATAAAAAAGCAGTTTATGTTACTGTGCCTCCTTCCCAGAAGAAAAAGGTAGGCTGGGTCAGTAGAAAGCATCAATTCAGCTAGAGGGTATGACAGAGTATATCTCTTGGTTTGGCCATATTCTCATGGTAACCGTCTATGACATCCTCTCAAAATTCCACATATATATACAGGCCCCCAAAGTTTTCCTCCCCTGATTTGGGACTATTAGCATCAGAGATTTTGTTATACACTGCCTGGCAGAAAGACTCAGTTGGAAAATAGAATTTACCCACCACTGCTAATGTGCATCTAAATTACCTTATATGCAAGCAAAGATGCAAATTATCTGCAGATCCAATGCAGATACATTTTCAGTAAGTTTCTCAGTATCATATTAATGCTGGAAGTTCCATTCATGTACTGTACTTCATGGCTTACAATAAAATTGGCTGATTTGGATCTGTCAAGAGTAAGGCAGTAGAACATAACTCTGAGCTAAAGTTTTGATTGGAGGACAAAGTAAAAGTTTAAGACTTGTCAAAACAAGTATATTTGAATTGTATGTGTATGAATTCTTTGCTCCTTTAGGTCTTTAAAAGTAGTGTTTGCCCTTTGAGCTATGGAATTCCGCAGTTGTGTCTCTGTTTGCTGGGGGAAATGGAAGATGATAATATGTTTCAAAGCCATGAATTTTCATGTGAGAGTGATCTCTTCAAATATCTCATTTTCTTGCTTAGGGAATATTAGTGTTTTAGGGAACCATCAGTATCTTTGTCATAGCAGTAGCCATAACATAAAACTCCAGTCTTATATCAAATCTAATTCCATACTTAGCAAGCAAGGTAAAAGGATAGTAATGTGTTAAAGAAAACAATTAATGGGGGTTGTACTGGTGAGCAACAGCGAAGTGTTTGTCCACCTGTGTGGTAGAGCTACTCTGCAGAATCCTGTATGTTCTGTTGGGATGTTTGCCCATTTGAAATATTTTCTCAGTTCCCACAGAGCCTGGAATCCTACATGTGTAATATGCATTATAGGAAATTCATTTCCAGCGCAGAAATGTAGCATATTTTCAGCTGTCAAGATAGATTTTTAACTCGTGCAAGCATAGTTTGCTGAGGATTCAACGTACTCGAAGGATATCAGGAATATAAGATTCCCAGTGGACTGTTCTATCTAGCTCTGCAAAGCAGTCTATTGTGCCACCTGGAATCCAATTCCATGCTCTTCAATAACAGGAATGTCCTCCTAATTTTTTAAAAAAATCCTTATAAGATATGACAGAAGTGTCTGTAGCACTTACAAGAAGAATGACATTTGGCCTCCAAAGAGTCACTCAAATTATCTAAAATTGCTGTCCATTTTAACTGCTCTATTTCTGTGCTTCCCACTGTAACTAAGCATGTTAGTAGAAACCAATCCTAGCATTTACCTGTTTTATCTTTACCTGGATTTTTATTAAAGGCATAGTAACACAGCCAGTTAAAAATGGCATTAATATTTCTGGCCAGGTACTTTGGAATAATCAGTAAGAACTATGAATGAAATGCATTAAAATTTCAGTTTTTATGAAGTTTCCTGTCTCTTGAAATCATGGTGCCTGTCAACTGAGTGGAACTGGATGACATTTTTTAATACATATGTGTATGAACACTAATTATGCATTTGGTTTTTTTTACTGAAATTTATCAGCATTAACACCAAAGAGAGGTCTATGTCTGCAAAGAGTTTATGATCCTAATTGTAGGGAAGATGTAGGGGATGGGATGAGACAGTTGGAATTAAACAAGAATGAACAGATTCAATTACATATACTTAGGCTTAGGCTTAATCCATAGGGCAGCTATGGATTAACTGGAAAATGTGGAGTGGCCTCTTTCTGTGTCTTTAATAATAGCAGTTTGATTGATAGAAATAAATACCTTTTACAATTTTAGGCATAGATAGATAGATAGATAGATAGATAGATAGATAGATAGATAGATGATAGATAGATAGATGATAGATAGATAGATAGATAGATAGATAGATAGATAGATAGATAGATAGATAGATAGATGATAGATAGATGATAGATTTGATATTTAAAACTAAACAAAGCAGTCTAAAAGGTAACATAATATTCAACATGCTAAAATGCCTCAGAAAATAAAGACTTCACTTAGCGCTGTAAAGACCATAATATAAGCTCTGGAGAGAGCATTCCACCAGTGGAGTCTTTACGGAAAAGGGCCCTTTTGATGTGGCCATTCAGTTTTCCTCACTTGGCAGGAGTTCCTGAAGAAAGGGCTCACATGAAGATCATACGTCATAGATAGGTGAGTAGAGGAAGATTCTCTTCTTCTAGTCATACGGCCTGAAAGTATTAAAACTTTAAGGGCTAAAAACAGAGGTTTGAAATGGGCCTTAGAGAATGCAATGAGGGTGCTAGATTCAATAATAGCACAGGTTATACATCAGAACCTTTAGTGGGAGTGTAGAGAGAGAGAGCACCATTTAACCATTCAGATGAACTTCTGCCAAACAGGACCTCTCTCTTGTCAAATTTCAGATTATCAACTTCATCCACCAAATCTCCTTGATGAGGCACTGGTTCTGAACCTTGACTGCCTCTTCTGTATTAGAAAAACGGGAAAAGGCAAAATTGGTGACAACCTAACCTTGGTGAAAATTTTCATGGCATTAACATGAAGACTGAGTTCTGAAACAAGCTATGTGTATTATTCTTAGCACATGCTACAATGGACTATATTTTAATGAATCCAGTGTCAGTATTCTGTATTTCAATTTTTTTGTGCTTGGGCATTCAAGCACATTACATTACACATAATTACCCCTATTCCACATCCTTCAGTTTGGGGGCATCTTGGTATAGCAGAGAAGCCTGTTGGTGTACCGTATTTCCTCTGCTCAGAACCCTGAGACCACTCATTCATTATTTCTGAAAATATATGCATTATTTATGCTTTAAGCGTTCTTCCTCCATATGCCTCTTTTCTGCCTGTAGTATCCAATATCAAGGAAGACAACACTATTGATCACTCACAAGAGGATATTTGATTAAATATTACAGACAGATTGCCACCTTTTGGCAGATGGATGGAATAACATGAGCAGACAGAATTTTAGAGGCATCTATGTTAGGGAGAATGTTGATACTCTAGAAAAAAACGTGCAGGAGAATTTTGGGGATGATGAAAACACCTAGAAAGAGCTCAGAGGATGGATATTCAGACAGATGAAAGAGAGAAAAAATGTGCCAAGGCCAAGAGGCAATGGATATAATCACAATAACATGTTCTTTGATCTAGTTTTTAAAAAAGATCTAAATTGCAATAAAATATGATAGTATTGGATCAAGATACTTAAGGGTTTAATTTTATTGCAAGTTTTCAAAATAAGATGTCTACTCTGGCCATGAAAGGGATTTACTGATGGATTTCTTGCCCTAACTCCTCATCTGAATCCTTGTTCGTTTTCAAGTTGTTTGGTAAGCTGCCTTTCTTACTCCCACAGATGACAATTGCACAGACAGTTTTACTCCAAACCAAGTGGCACGAATGCATTGCTATCTGGATCTGGTATACCAGCAGTGGACTCAGAGCAGAAAGCCCACTCCTGTCCCTATGCCACCAATGGTTGTTGGTCAGAGCCAGGATACACTCACCATTCACTGGCTACCTCCCATTAGTGGAATGCTTTATGAAAGGTAAGTGAGTAGTGCTGGGTGAAGGAGAGGAAGGAATCTTAGAAAAGCATATAGGGACAAGAAAACCTGTCTGAATTTGTCCAGCAGATTTAGTGCGGAGATTCCTGATAACGGCGTCTGGCAGCACTTACTTCTCCTTATGTTTGGTTTAAATATACAGTAACAACTCTTTCTATTCTTTCTTGGCTGCAGCAGTTAACAGTCCCATGGGCCCAACCTCCGATTTTAACCTTTATTTAATGTTTTCTAAGTGCTTGAATCTCACTCACCTTTGTACTTGAAGGAAAAGAATAAGATATCCTTGTGCTTTTGAAGAATATTTTAGTTATGAGTTCAGTTATAAATTTCAGTAGTTTTGTCTCTCTCATCATGCTTAAACTTTCTGCCAATCCTCTCTTTCACGCAATTTGTAAATTTAAAGCAGGGCTAGGTAGCCTGCTGCTCCCCAGATGTTTTGGATTGCAACTAGACTGGCTGTGAGCTGAATTCCAAAACAGCTGGAGGGCTGCAGGGTCCCTATCCCTGACTTAGACTCAGGAAGCCCAGTTTGGTTTCTTTTTCTTTCTCTTTCTTTTTAATAAATTTTATTAAAAGTTTTAAAAGGAACATAAAAGCTAACACAAACTGATACAGAATAGAAAGAAAGAAAGAAAGAAAGAAAGAAAGAAAGAAAGAAAGAAAGAACAAAAAAACAAAACAAAAGTGCAGTGAAAAAGAATAAAAAGAAATAGAAAGGAGAAGCTCAAAAGTGGAAAGGTTTGATACTACCCACAATGGAAGAATGGTTGGTGAACTTGCAGAGATGGCTAAATTAACTTCCTTGATCAGAGAAAAGACAGTATCTACATTTGTGGTTGACGAAACCCCTTATAGACTTTTGCTTGAAATGGGAAAAAAATGCACTTATGACTTTTCTATTATCCAAAATGGATAATAGAAAAAAGTGAGCTTTTTCTGTAATCACAGAGTAAGAGATAACTTTGTAATCAGACTTATATTTGCTGCAGAGAAAATCAGAAACTGCTTCTTTCTATTTCTTTGGTTTTCTTGTTCTTGATAGATTCAAGTGTTTTAACTGATCATTCCTAATTGTTGGGTCAAATGTCATAATCTGTTAATTGGGTGGCATGCAACCACATCAGGACAATAATTGTGGTAGGAGGGAGGGGTATTTTTCCTGGAACTTCATAATATGATCAGGTGGAGGGGTGCTGGCTAATGTTTACTACTCCAGATGCAAATCATCCTCCCCTACCCCACACCCCAGCAATGGCTAGGATTACATTTTTTAAAAAAAGGCTTTGCTGTCCCCTGCACAATTAAACTAAGCTTGTAGTTTGAAACTCAGCAATATGGTGAAGGATTACTAGTCTATATCCTAGGATAGTCCATATCTCAGAAATTCCTCCAATGTCTTTACATTCACTGCTGAACTGGGAAGTATGAGATAGCTGTGGATTTCCTGCCCTGTTCTCTTCCTTTTATTTATCTATCCAGCTGTTTTCCTCTTCCATTTCTCATGGCCTCTACAACATGGATTGTGGTGATAGGAAAAAGGATAATTTAAACAGGAATTGAGATGCTTCAGCTGTTCTTCCAGGGGAAGTCTCTTCTCCACAAACTAGAAGGGCTAGCTGAAGGTGGCCCATGTACTTCAAGATGTTGAGAAATCCTGTTGCTGCTTCCTTAGGTTTAACAACTGCCTTTTATTATGTATGTGAGCAACTGAACAGTCCCTTGTGCACTTTCCCAGAACATCTGACACCGGAAGCTGAAAATCTAAAACAGTGGTACATACATGGTCCAGGGAAACCCAGCTGTTGCTGCTGTTGCCACTGAGCCCTTCTGAGACAGTTTCTTCCTTCCTAGTCTTCCTAATCATATGTTTCAAAGGCCTCTTTATGTTTCACTATTATTGAGCTTGTGTTTTCACTTCTCTTCTGGTGCAGTGATGAGAATAGTAGGAGTGCTCACTTTCATTTTTTAATCAATCGCAGTTATGGGTTATGTCTAGACATGCAGATAACTGTGCTTAAACTTAAAAACAAGCTACTTCGAATCACAGTTTATCTTTGGATGTAATAGTAAATCAGAAGTTTTCAGAATCCTCATAGATCCTCAAAAGATTGGAAAAGTTCCCTTTAAAATTAAGAGAGGGGCAACATCGTAGGGTTTCCCTATGTGTTAGAGGTGGAACTGGTGCTGTGCCATTATTTTTCAGATGTTACAGAATATATACTGTACAGTGATCCCTATTGGAAAAAAAATACATAAAACCAATTTTTCCAACCTCAGTGTCTTTCGTGTAAGTTGGACTTCACCTCCTAGAACGCTTAGCTCACTTGACCATGAGAGTTGCAATTCAAGGTATTTGGAGGGGACCAGGTTAAGCATCTCGGAGCAGACAAGTACTCTTGTTGGCCAGCAGTACCCCAGCAGACCGATTTTGTCAACCTCGTTTTGACTGTGATCTGCAGTGTTCCCTCTGTTGTCCCCTTTCATCACTGTGCGCACGTAGTTCTTTCAATGGGAAGTTGTTTACATGAACGTGTGTACCTTGGGAAAGCTGCATTGGCCTTCTACTGAGGAATTTAAGGAGGCAAAGAAGGTGATGAAGATGACTTGGCAATTTCTCTCAGCTGTTTGCCAGTTGGCGAAATCTTTTCTGGGCTTTATATACGAAGGGAGTTAGGGGAACAGACACTTATTTATACAGCTGTTATTCCAAACGTAAAAGGATTTTGATCTTTCTGCAGTAACAGGCAGGAGACATAGAGCTATACTGGAGATGTACATGTAACTGCAGGTACGAAGTCAGAATTCAGAAATAACCAGGGCAAACGCAATGCACTGCTGCCATCCTTCAGCCAGTAAACTGTCACTGGATTGAAAGTGCATGCATTTATTTGGTTGGTTGGTTGGTTGCTTTTTGGGGAACAGTTTTAGAGGGTTTTTTCCCCCAAGGCAAATGTTTTGGCAATTGTTTGACACCTTAAATCCCTGTGTGTGTTAATGTGTTCATGTTCAGAACATGAGTGATTGGAGGTCATCAGCAGGCCTTGGGATGTGTGGTATGTAAAAGTATTTACTCCCAACAATTGAAAGCCTCATCCAAGTAAGGTGAGTCCTTGCTGTTGATGCTGAGTGAAACAGCTTTTCATAGAACCATAGAACCACAGGATCATAGAGATGGTGGTGATCCAAGAGATCATCCAGTCCACCCCCTGCTCAGTGTTGGATCTGGTAGTACATCTGTGACAAATAACCATCCAGGTCCTGTTTGAAGACCTCTACTGAAGGAGAGTTCACCACTTCATGTGGCAGCCTCTTCTACTGCGTGACAGCTT
Organism: Charina bottae; assembly: GCA_023362775.1. Classification (NCBI taxonomy): domain Eukaryota; kingdom Metazoa; phylum Chordata; class Lepidosauria; order Squamata; family Charinaidae; genus Charina; species Charina bottae. Next base: position 5,586,394 of record JALMGJ010000003.1, read on the forward strand.
ATACAGTCACAAAATTCCTCCTGATGTCTAGCCTGATCCAGTATCCTCATATTTTTAACCTACTGATTCTGGTCCTGCCCTCTGGGACAATAAATCCACTTCTGCTTCTGTGTGACAATCCCTGAAATATTTGAGGACTGCTACCTTATGTTCCCTAAGTTACCTTAGGTACACTAAGCATGCCCAGATCCTTTAACTGTTCCTCATAGGGCTTGGTTTCCAAATCCTTCACTATCTTGGTAGCTCTCCTCTGAACTTCCTCCCCTTTGTCATTGTCCTTTTGAATTGTGGTGCCCAGAACTGGACAGGGTACTCCAAATGGGGTCTGACCAGGGCAGAGCAGAGTAGAACAAATACTTTCTGTGCTTGTTAATGCAGCCCAAGATAGCATTTGCATTTTTAGCAGCTGCATCACATTGCTGGCTCATGTTTAACTTGTGGTCAACAAGAACACTCAGATCCTTTTCACATGTACTACAGCCAAGCTAGGTCTCCCCCATCCATTCAGTCTGGCATGTCAGCCCTCCCAGGTAAACCAGACAGGAAACACCACAAGATGAACTAATTCTAATTTATTGTAAGGCTACATTAACAGAATCTTGCAAGTCTGAAAGTACAAATCTCCCGTCCTCCCTATTTACCACCTGAGTGGTTAGGGCAGGTCCTTCCAAATTTCTTCCTTTGACTGTTACTCTGTCATGGACTCCTTTCTCATTCATCTGATCATTCCCTAGGCAGCATCTCTTCTCCCCGTCCTCCAAGGTCACCTTCACATTCCATCACAGCTGGAAAGTCATGCTGCACTGGTTAAGGAGTGTCATCTTTCTGGACCCAGGAAGTGTGCCTTTTCTGTTGCAGTGCCTGCCCTTTGGAATGCCATTCCTCATGAGATTAGGTTGGCTCTGACCGTCCTGGCTTTTCACAAAGCTTGAAGACCTGGATATGTTCCCAGGGATGGGGTTCAGACTGTTTAGTTGGAGCCCATGAAGTTGTTGACTTGTACCTTGGTTGCTAATACACATATTGAGGTTTTATATTGTTTATAGTTTGATTTTAAATGTTGTAAACCACCCAGAGTCACCATGAATTGAATTAATTAATAAATTAAAATAAAATAAATCATGTATTTATGCCTTACATTTTTCTTACGTTGATGCAGAACTTTATATTTTTCCCTGTTAAATGCTGTCCTATTGATTTTAGCCCACTGCTCATGTCTAGATCTTTTCAAACTCTTTCAGGCTGCAAAATCTGTTAGTTGTAATCCTGGAACCCCTGATCAAGAGGCAAAGCTCCAGTGCTAGAAAATTAGCTCTGTTTGAGTGAACATTTTTTTTCCCCTTTAGTTTTTCACAGAACCCCACCAGGCTCTTGTGGGACGCCAGAGTTTCTCAGAACACCGTTTGAAAAACCCTGATCTAAAGTATTAGCCACCCTTCCCAGCTTTATGTGATCTGAAAACTTTATAAGCATCCCCTCAACTAGCTCATATTTTGAAGATATACAGGGAGAAGGATCTGATTCAATACCCGGGTCTTTCGGAGGGAGCAGCCTCCAGCCTCTGCTCTTGGTTCTCAGTGTTCTCTTTCTCCAAGTCTGAGCTGGACATCATGTCCATTTATGGGGCTGTTGGTTTGCAAAGCTGCTTTTTTTTTTTTTTTAAAGGTGCTCTATCTCAGAGCTGGCACTTTTAAACTGTTCTCTTGTGTTTTGGACCTAGAAGATATGTAGTAGCTTAGCCCTTTTATCAACAGCAGTGGCTGTATTTCCTGCAGTGCCCCTTCAACTGTTTCCTTCTTCTTCTGAAAACTTATGAACCTGAAAATTCCTGCTATCACCCTCACAGAGATGTCAGTATTGAGTTATATTTCATCTCAAATTACTAATTGCTGCATGGAGAAGTAGATTCTGTGATCTTTTATTTAAGTTGTTATCCTTATTAGTATTTCTGTGGATGCCTTTCCAAGAGATGCCTTTCCTTTGGGTTGCTTCCATGGCTTTCCATCACCCCTGCACTCCAGACGGTATTAGAGACAGGGAGTTAAAGCAAATGTAGCATGTCTGGAAGAGGTGCAGGCACTTGCTCCTGTTCTGATATTGTCTACTACTGTTGCAACTTTGTCCTTGGTATCAACACTATCCGTCCTACTAATATTTGCCTCTAGGCCCCTGAATACCAACCAAAGGACATTGGCAGACGTACACCAGCAGTCAACCAAATCTTAAGTTTTGCAAGCCAAAGGGCGAGCCTGACTTTGCATCTTTATTTTGGGGCACCATTGTTATCTTCTCTGGTCCTCAAACTACTTCTTTCCTGTCCGAGAAGGATAGGCCATATGAGGAACAATTGCGCTTACTCCACATGGCTGCCGCTCTTGGCCTTGAAGTCAAGGGATCCAACCACCCTAGCCTGGGAAAAGAGCCAGGTCTTTAAGGCCCTCCAGAGCACCATCAGGGTAAGAGCCACCCAGATCTCAGGGAGAACCTCATTCCAGAAGGCATGCACCATGACAGAGAAGGCACGCTTCCAGGCTCCCGATAGACGGCTCTGCTGGATCGAAGGGACCCAGAGTGCACCAACCCTGTTGGATTGAACTGGCTAGGCTGATACCACAGGAGATAAGCGGTCCCTCAAGTAACCAGGCCCTGTGCCCTGTGGGGCTTTATAGGTCATAACCAGCAACTTGAATCACCCATGGAAGGAAAGCGACAACTTGTGCAGCTCACAAACCAGGGATGTCACATTACAGATGGTCAAAAAGTGAGATGGGTAGAGAGACAGTGAAGGGTGATGGAAGTAGGAGCTAATGTGCCTGATAGGGTAGTTCTCATGACCTGATCTTATTTCCTTCCATTTCTGGGCACTCTGCGCTAAATGCAGAATCACAGTCTCATGTATAGAGCCACGCACTAGAGCAAAGCTTCTTTTTAAGGAGATGTAGCACATACAAAGCAGTTAGTTTTACAAATAATAGGGAATGATTAGTTTGAACAGTCATTTTTTTTAAATAAAATCTCTAACTGTATTTTATTTAGATAAATATAGTACCCCTGTGTGCAGGAGCACATATACATGGAGAAACAGTTATTTACATTTTAAAGGAGAATTCTGGTTATGCCCATCCTCTAGCACTGGCGCTGACTACTAACTGTGTAGTCCTTGGTGTTCTCTGAGCCTTGTTGTTTTCTTGCAGACTGCCAGAAGACCAGAACACCTCCTTGCCAGCAATCAACAACCAGATAGGCAATGATTAACACCAAGATTAGCACCAGAGGAGCAATCAAACAACACAATAGACCCTAATCAAGGAACTATTATCTCAGTCAATCAACCAAGCAGCAAACAACAGCCCAATCAAGGAACTACCAAGGAGAGTACAACACCCCCACCAACACAGGCAGGACAAACCAGGGTATATAAACAGAGAGCAAGTCCCACTCCCTTTTCGCACACAAGGCTCAGAGAGCACCAATGACTCCACAGTTCAACCCTGAGCTACAAATATTCTCTTCGATTGGTACTGACTACTAATGCTAATGATCTTAACTTCAGTCTGAAAACCTTTGCTCATCCCTACTGTAAATTAAGTTTAAGTTTAAGCTAAGTAATTTTTTTCTAGAACTGCTTAGACATACTCTAGAGAATAGTTATATTGAGAGCCAAAGAGCTTCCCAAGACAAGTCTCCAACAATGGAAAAATCAAATGTAAATCTAAGTATAAAAGATTCCAGATCTCTTGGTTTAAAAACAGAATTGGCAGTGGCTAAGTGGTTGTGCTTGGCTTGAAATGCTAGACAACAATTTCCTGTGAAATCTAGATCATTGACTTGGCCACCGCCATCACTGGCTTCACAGCTGACAACTCAGACTGACATAGGTGCCACCAGGTACAACAACTAAAATCTTGCCAGATATTGAACCAGGCTTTGGAGGTAGAGGGCACTCTATCAGCAGATAAAACACTTTCTCTGGATGTAAAAAACCCAACGTTTTTAAGGTAAATGAGGCGACAAAATAGTTCAAGAAAAAAAGAAGGATCCCTGAAAATGGAGTTAGACATCTGAGGAGACTGCTGCCTAGCTCTTGTTGAGGCAAGGATCAGAAGGATCACTTGATCTATAGGGTTAACCCAGGTCAGTCTTACGCTTCAGAAAACAACCTACAAAAATGTAGGGTGCCCCAGTGCGATGAAAACACAACTAGTTCCTCGATTTAAGGGCTGCTATTGGGTGCTGTTCAAAGGCCACAAAAGACTCAGAAGTTCTGGAAACATGCTAAGAATATACAGAGTAATGGCTTCAGTGTCAACAATGGGGGAAAATGCCTACCAGAGTTCTGTTTTGTTTTATTTGTTTTTAGTTTAGCAGTGGATTGATAAAGACAAAAATGGTAATATGGGACAATCTTGATGTTCAGTTGCCATTCTGACTTTCCTGACATTTTGGCAGTTTTGAAGTATTTTGCCTACCAAAGCTCTTGGTTGTCTGAATCAAAGATTCTCCCTTTGAGTCTGCTTGAAGGCATAGATAGATAGATAGATAGATAGATAGATAGATAGATAGATAGATAGATAGATAGATAGATAGATAGAGGCAGGCATTGTCAGGTATCAGACGTTCTGACTCTTTTTGATTTTATTAACCAAAGAAGCACACCTTGTTTTGTTTTCTTAAAAAATATTTTATTGGTGAAATATAACAACCAGAAGATATGAAGTACAACCAAAAATATAATGTAATAAAATCCAAAAAGAATTTACAGAAGAGTGATTAAATGAGTGACATTTGAAGAAACTAAAATATATCCATAAAGTGTTAATATAGAACTAGCTCAATCCTTTAACATTATTAAATCTAGCCATATAGACAATCTATTGCTCCATCTTCTCAGTTTTGGTATAATACGTTATTTCAATACAATGATATTTACTTATTTACTTAAATTATCTTTATATAATATACTTAGGAAGCGGACTTTGTTTTAATTAATGAAGAAGATGACTAAATAGCAGCTTTTCTAGCCATAAAGTTCATGCATTGATGCCTAGCTTTTGCTTCTAACAGCCATTAAAGTTCTTTTGTTGGCTGCTTTTCTAGGAAAAATGGTAATGTTATGACTATGTTCAAGGAAAATGTAAATCACAGACTACATGTGAATAGAAAGCCAACATGTCTGAACTCCCTTGAAATGTTCTTCAGCCCAAGGAGTGGCAGGCATTTTACTAGCTGGTTTAACTAAGGCAGGGAGTATTTCTTCAGAGTTTTGAAAGTTTGAGAGGGCATGCGTGTGCTTGGGTGAAAGAGAAAGCTCTGGTTGCGTTGATTTCCTTTCCTGTTGGACTGAGATGCATGCAGCAGGTGGCAGCAGAACAAGGGAAACAGGAGCCTTTCTGTAAAAAAACAGGATGAATTTGTTTGGGTTTTCCATCTTCCTGCTGTAAGGCCCCTGCTTACATTGTTTTACCCAAGGATTTTGGGTAAAAAAGGATTTTGGATGGTTACTTTAATATTTCTCCTGTTTCCTGATGGTCCCTAGGCATAATGCTTAACCTGTACATGCCCTGAATTCTTAGGGGGTCCCATTCTAGCCCCAGCTCTAAAAGCTCACTCAATCTAGGGTTAGTGGCCCCACAGGCAGGCAGAGGCTCTGTTGTTATGTGTGTTACTAATAGTGCCTGCCTTATAAATTGCCTAGCTTGTTCAATATCTTACCTTGTTTACTATCTAGAAGTTCCCAAAGAAACGGATCACCTGCACTTCCAGAACCTCATCAAATATTTCCCTGCCAATGTATAAGCTTTTTAGGAAAGCATCTAAACTGTTTTCTTCCCCTTCACCACATCCTGAGGCAGAGGACAAAACTACCTGCAGCTAGGAAGTTCGTGAAGGTGTTAATAAAAACATCATTAATGGCGCCCTCTGGCAGCCAAATCCCATTTCTGAGCCAATAAATAGGTAGGCTATAGTGCTTACAGAGGGTCTTTAATTTCTTAAAAGAGATTTTTACTGTCACTTAAAGTTTCAGTGCCTCCCAATGTGTCAAGACATGCTAAGGGAGTGCACAGTTTACATACTGTTACCCATGGCCCCTAGGGATTTTTTCAGGTCTTTGACCTGGGGTGTGATCAATCACCCTCCCATCACAGAGAGCCAAAATTACTTTATACTTTACTTTGTTGCCTACAGTGGATTCTTAGGGATTTCTTGAGTCTTTCCTTCGATCTCGGGGTTAGTATTTCACTACCCTCCCATATTTAGAAACCACTTTGCCTCAAATATTCCAACACGCACTCTCTCTTCCACACGACCAAACATACTCACATTCCAACCCACACAAGGCAACACTCCCCTCCTAGGAAAAACTTTACTCACCAGTACTTTCAAGTACACTTTTCCAATTTCTTAAGGCGCCACACAAAAAAAACCCACAAAAACAAATACTCAAAGTCTCTAACACTGGGCGTTCAGGTCCAGCCAGAACAGAGTCTGCCGATATCTCTGATCCAGTCAAGGTTACCGGTGAAAGCACACCGAGAGTACTCTTAACATTGAAAGATCTGTGTCGGTTTCTTCCGTCTGCCGTTGTGAAGGCCATAACTCACAAAGGGAGTTACACCGTGGGCGGTTGACCCAAAGGAACAAAGCCTTCTTGTCACACTGTTCGGGCGCCAGAATGTAAGGCCCCTGCTTACATTGTTTTACCCAAGTTCCTGAGGTTACCAATAACAGTCTTGAGTTGAGGCTTGGAGATTTAAAGTAACAGCATTTATTTTGGCCAAGACAGAGCTGGGTGAGGTCTCCACAGGCATCATGACAGTGAAATGCCTGGGAAGATCCACACCTACATATTACAAGCATAGAGATTATATAGAGTAGCAAAGCTGGTAAGGAAGCATGAACGAACTCTATCCCAGTAACCGGGCAAAGCTCCGTATCTACATTTCTAGCCGACATTTTGTCTCCTAGTATGTTAAACAATCCTTGCTAAGTGTTATCTGAATGAACTTATCCCTGGAGACAGCAGCAAGGTCTCTGCGTCCCTGCTAACCTAGTTCCCTTTAGCAAGCAATTCCAAAAGCAAGATGGCGTAGGTTATGCTAAGCTAACCCTAACACTGCCATGTCACAGTTGGTACATATATGCCTACATACTATCTCTTTTGGGGTAAGCAAAATTATGCAGAGCATAGAATAAGGGTAAGAGCGAAGTAATTTAAAGGCATGAACTAAGGAAAAGGTAAGGAAAAATGGCTAACACTAGTTTACACCGACACCATCACTATTAACACCTTTCTTTACGTTCTTCTCCTTGTAAAGCAGCCTTACTTCCACCAGTTCCATGTACCACTTAAGATTGCCTGTTGGTTTTTAAGCCTCCTGCTCTTGTCTTTTGGAGGATCTCAACAGATTTTTGAATTTCTTGTCTTTTTGAGAATCTCAAAAGGTTGAGGTTCTTGTTTTGCCACATACACTTGTTAAGTACCCCATTCCTACTGCATTCACATTTATTTAATTTCTACGCTGCCCAATTCCTGACGAAACATAAATTATTTCATGTTCCATTTACTGTATTTGTTCTTCTTTTTCATCATTTAATTATTCACTCCATTTTCCTGCCCAGTACAACTGTCTTGGCCTTTGGTATGTTTGTTTTCAGATCGGTACTACTTGTTGATTGTGTAATGTATCTAATATTTACTGCCGATCATTCAGGTTCTCAGCCAACAGCATATCATCTGCATTCAAAACTGCACCTGTATTCTCACCTCTGCCTATCACACTTCTAAGGGTGCCACAAACATTTATTATACATTTCCAATAAACATATTTAAAAACCAAGGGGACATCACACTTACTTGTCTTAATCCCTGCCTATTTTTGAACCATTCACTAAGCATTCCATTTATTTTCACATGTGCTTTGCTTCCATCATGTATCTCTTTTATCACACTCAGCAATCATTTTTCATTTTCACATTCATGCAAAACATTCCATAATTCTTGCCAGTTCATTTTGTTGTGTGCTTCCTCAAAATCCACAAAATTACAGTAAACGTTTATTTTCACATTTGTACATTTCACAGTGACTACTAAAGACCAAACAGACCACGCTGCATACCTCCTGTCCAGAATAAATTCACACTACACTTCTCAAATATTGTTTATTATTGCTACTTCTATCTTTTCAATTATAATTCTTCCAAACATCTTTCTAGGCATATTTCATAAGTGAATCTCCCTGAGGTTTTTACATGCACTCTTGCAACCTTTCTTTCTATATGGGAACATACTTCCAATCGTCAGGTACAGATGCAATCTTCACACGTATGTCAAACAATTTGCGCTACCATTCCATAACCAAACCAAATCTATATTCTAATATTTCTCCAGTTAGACCATTTGCACCTGCATCCTTACCATTTTTTCCACATTGTAACAGGATTTATGACTTCCTTCTCATTTTTTTTTTGGACACTAACATTTATAGCAAGGGGCGTGGTGGCTCAGCGGGTAAGACGCCAGGCTTGTCGATTGGAAGATCGCAAGTTTGGATGTTCGAATCCCTAGCCCCGCATGACAGAGTGAGCTCCTGCACTAGCCCCAGCTCTTACCAACCTAGCAATTTGAAAGCATGCAAATGCAAGTAGATTAATAGGTACCACTTCGGTGGGTAGGTAACAGCGCTCAGCGTGCATCATGCCAGCCACATGACTATGGAGGCGTCTTCGGACAACGCTGGCTCTTCGGCTAACAAACGGAGATGAGCACCGGCCCCTAGAGTCGGACACAACTGCACAAATGTGCGGGGGGAACCTTTATCTTAACATTTATAGCATTCATTTCAATTCCATTTTTGATACATCACTATCATTCCCAAACAGATTTAAGATGCACTTCCCAGCATCCCCTCAGTGCAATTTTATCTGAAAAGATTTTATCACTTTTATTTTTACTGCTCCTTGTTTAGCACCTCCACCCATTCCAAAACAATTTTTATTTACATCAAAATCATGCTGCATTTTCTCTTTCTTAACCTCTCCTTCCTCTTGGTAACTATACACTTTGCAGTTACCTTTATACACATGATGCAATTTCTTTCTCTGATCCTAATGTTTTATAGCAATCATTCTCCTATATGCATTTTCCCATTCACAGCTCTTTTGTTTTATCATTCCACTGACCATTATTCTTTTCCATACAGTGTGTCTCCTTAGCATACCTCCACATGCTTCTGTGACACTTTGCAACATAATTCTTTCCACATTGTTCCAAGTAGCTTCCACATTTTTTTTCATTATGTTCACTTTCCATTCATTTGTGTTGGAAGATTAATCTAACACTTTTTCATATAGGACTTGTACTTTTTCTTCCTGTAATTGTTCTACTTCTTTATTTACGTGTTCCTTCCCACCCCCCAAGATCCTCTTTTATCCCTACCAAAAATTGGTCTGTTGCACATTACCTTTGTATCCACTAATTCTCTCAGTTCTTCATCATAAACATATCAATCACCCTTTTAGATTTATATATATATTTATTTATTTATAGTGATATTTATACCCCGCCTATCCCCTCCCTAATGGAGGACTCTAGGCGGCTTACATTCATATATATACAATTCAAATTATACAATTCACCAAATCCAATTAACCGCGCCTAAAGGAAGGGGGGTGAGGGAACCGACTCTACTAGGCTCCGGACTACAATTCCCAGGATGCCTTGAGCCGGCTGCTGACGTCCTGTAGCTGTCACATCCGGGTCCATCGTCACCACTGCCATTCGATCTTCCTCCGATCCTCTCCTCCGGTGGAGCCGACTTCCTGACAGGACGCCAGCAAATTAGCCCACTTAAGGTGGTACCCATTTTAACTACTTGCTAGGCTTTCGAACTGCTGGGTTGACAGGAGCTAGGACTTAGCAACGAGAGCTCACCTCGCGCGCGGGGTTCGAACTGCCGACCTTCTGATCGGCAGCCTACAGCTCAGCTGTTTAACCTGCTGAGCCATCCGCGTCCCTTTATATATGCCATGTGTGCATATGAACATAAACAACGTACTTGAAACAAACAACTCTTTTTATAAGCTGATATGAAATAATCACAGTTTTCATTGATTCTTGAGTCTCCAAGTGGCCCAATCATTTTTTTCTGTACTTTCTCATCTCATTCTTCACCTATTAATGCTATATATTAGAATAATTTTCCCTCTGAATCTTATTCATTCAGAATGTTGCATGTTTTTTTTCTCAGAATTGATACCTGGTTCTTAACATGCATCTGTCAACAAAGGATTCCTACTTTCAGATGCATCCTGATAACAACCTCAGTGATACCAATTCATACTTTCTGATAATGCATTTTAGCTCTTTCATTCATAATTAAACCTAGACATTCACTATTCTGCATGTATTCTTTAATTCCACTTTACATGATCAGATCAACTTCAATCAGATCTATATTCAAATTGAATCTCTTTTTTCTTAGATTGACAGATACACAATATATTCTTTCTTTCATTTTTTCCTGTTTGTTTGTTTGTTTTATATAGCTGCTCATCTCACACAAGTGACTCTGGGTGGCTTACAAGCATTAAAACACAGAAAACCCAGGCCCAATAGTTCATGTTCTTTGCCATTTATTCCCCTTATATTTCAAGCTGCAATCTTTAAGATGCCATGGTCAACACCAGATGGACCTATTCATATTTATCTCTGCCACTAATTATGACTTTTGTCAATTGAGTCTTTCAAATAATGCTTTTTAGTAAGACAGAGAAGAGGTAGGTTATCTTACCCAGTCTTAGTCATACCTGTGCCACATTCAGCATTCCCTGCGAATGATAATGACAAGTCAGTTTTGGCATATTTGGTCAACCGCCCAGAGTCCCCCTAGGGGGAGATGGAGCGGTGATATAAATCGAATTATAAGTAAGTAAGTAAGTAAGTAAGTAAGTAAGTCTCTAATCTAGAGACTACCATAAAGTTGCCTGCATCCCACCAACTAACAGATAAGGCACAGTATTGGCACATATGTAGGATGCTCATACTTTGTATATATCTTGTATTAGGGAAATCAGGGAAGTGTAAGTAGGAAGTTAGGTAGAATTCTGAAAAAAGTCTGAGTTAAAAGGAAGTGAACACATTCATTTCTCTTCCCCTTCTCCCTTCCTTTCTCTGTTTTTTTAGAGAGTCAGGGAAGCTCTGCGGAAATTGTGCTGAAGATGGAACTTTCAGCCAGTATGTACATGAGGCCTCTTCTCCTCTAATCTGTGATTCTTCTGGTTATTGGACTCCAAAGGAGGCAGTAGGTAAAGGTCCCAGCTCTTTTTTTTCTATGACAAAGGGGTTATTAGATACAACTTGGTATCCCATCAGCTGTTGCTGTGTATGCTGCCAGAAAACTCTCTGTGCAGGCCAAGAAGAACTTGAAGGGCTTCAGTGGAGCTGTGCAAAGTCTTTGAGTGTCTCCAGCTGTTTTATGGCTTTGAGGAGTGCATCCAGAGGAGGAGATCTAAAAAAGCTCTTTTTCTCTTTCCCTTCTAAAACAGAATGAAATAACAATACTGGGCAAATCATTCAACAAATGATATAATATATGTAAATTAAATATGTCATATACCTTTAAAAGAGAGCGCACAAGCTTTCTACTGATTTAACAATGTTTTGAGCAAAATTGCTCTTTCTGGCCCCTGTCTGCAGATTGCCTAAACTGTTGTGAAGGTGGGTTGATATGTGTGTGTTGGAGAAAAGGGGGAATTTCACTGGAAGGAGAAAAATTCCTTGGAGGTTATTAAGGGTACACCTATCATATGGTGAATATATTAGTTACTTCAGGAGCCTAAAGATGGAGAGAAAAGGTAAGATGATAGAAAAGTTAAAAAACAAGAGAATCCCAAACTACCTACCCAGGATAATAATAAATAAGTAATCCATACTATTATATTGGCTGTATTCTCTTGTAATGCAAAGCTAGAGTTTTGAAATGGTAGTTCATTGAGTGGACTCCTTGCACATAAAGTTAACTCTTCATGATAAGGCTAATTATCAAAAGCAAAACAAAACCTTTATGTCTTTGTTTTATATGTGAATGCAGCCATTATTTCAGCAGTGTTTACAACCTGCCAAAAGCAAGTGCATATTACAGAAGAAATTGAGAGAGAGTGGCTTGGGCAAGATCAGGAAGTAAGACGCTCCTGTGCCTGCCCTCTCAGTCCATTTGCCAGGAGAAGTGGGGGGTGGATTTGTAGCAGTAATCAGCATGGTCTAGGACAGTATGTATGAATCCTTCTATGCCAGCCAATCCTTCCCTCCCAATGCTCCCTGCAGTTCTGATTTCTTGATGTTTCCAGGAAGGTTTTAGTGATGGGGGGAGATATGGGTCTCCCAATATTCTGCCCTGTTTTACTGGGCCTAGAAGAGAGATGGCAGCCAAGGTTCCTGGATTAACTACACTGGTTATAATTCCAGACAGAATGCTTCTGCTTCCTATTACCTCCTTTTTCAGTGTGTTCCCCATAGTAGCTTTGGGGGGAAATGCAGAACAGTTCCCTTGGAAGCATGGCACAACCTCTGGGGCATGGGTGGCATAGAAACTATGGTCCATGTCCTCCTTTACTGCCAGCTTTACAGGGATATTCACCTTCATCTGATTACCCTTCTATAATCTAACTTTCCGGGACCCGCTGGTAAAAATTATTTACACTCCTTACTAGATGATCAAGATAAATGTACTTCTGTAAGTGTTATATTAATTACTGCCGATAATTGGTCAGTAACAAATGACATAGTTTAGGTGCTTTATTTTATTATGTATGGTCCATGACTGCACCAATGTAATTCTCTTACCGAAAGCCATCAGACTGATAAAGGTTACGCTCATAAATTTGTATTCTACTTATTATTATTAATTATTTAGCTTATTAGTGGCATTGGCATTCCTTTCTATGTATCACTTTATTTTACACCATACTATTATAGATACAATATCAATATTAAATGTAATGTTAAATATAGTTGTACTTGTAGCTGTTTGTGAGATAGTGATTTTACATTTTGTGTTAACTATTCCTCATTATTTTTGATTATTATTCCACAGTTTTATTTATTAACATCCAAATTATTTAAATCTATACTGCAGCATATTTATTCTTATTATCGTAATCTTAACCTCACAATTTAAACTATATTGCCACCATAATTTTAATTTTGTGCCAGTGACTTAAATCTTAGTCATTTCTCATTGTATATAAACTAAACTACTATCACAATGGGATGGTTGTAATTTTATCACGAAATGTTATTTTATGCCGGTTGATGACCAAAATAAAAATAGTACTAGTATTACTACTACTACTGAACTCCTTTTACAGTCACTAAAAGGAAGGCAATGATTTTCCTTCTCCTTCTGAAGGCATTGCTGCTTCTCCATTGTTCAACAATAGCTGGATTGAATGTCTATTAAATTAGTCATTTATTTATTAACTCTCTGTCTCTCTCAATCTTGCTATTAAAAGTCCTAAACTCTGCCATCCTTGTGTATCATATTTGTTGGAAAATTACTGTGAATATTTTCCAGTTTAATTTGCACCCAAGCACACACACCACTCAGTTCACCTGGCAAAACATATAGCTTTAGGTTTATTTATTAAACATCAACAAACTTTTTTAAAAAATCCAGTTAAGTGGCAAAACAGGACAAAGGGCAGACAAAAACAGGGAGGGAGGGAAAGAGAGAGAGACTTAAAGAGCAGGCAAGACAGGGAGATGACTTAATATCAACAATCTTCATTATCAATATCTATCTAATTGAAGGGGCAGAACTTTCCAGAGCCACTGGAAACAATATTGGGGGTAACTAGTATGAACAGTTCAAAAGATAATGAGTTTTGATGATTCCAGCTTTATCCTTTTATGTACATAATGGAAACAGAATAGAAATGGGAAGACATCAGATGATTGATCTCTCCTCTGTTCTGCACCATGAAGGAAGCAATTTGGATGATGGGGATGATGGTAATCCAGCAATGATTAGGAACAGAACATGACATAGGGGCATATAGACACAAGGGTGAAGTGATAATACAAAAGGACTTGCTATATCTTTTCACAAAGTTTGAAACCCAATGTAGTTCCGTTGATGGAAGCAGTTCCAATAATGGAGCCAGAAGGGGGGATGGTTCTACCTCTTTCTGCAATCCTAGGTCCCCTCCAAATCTGCTGTAGAGGGTTCCCTAAGCCTCTAGGGCTGATTTTTAAAGTGCTAGATGAGATTGTGGTGGAGCTGTGGGAAAAAAGTTGGATTTCATCAACGTTTTTTGCCTCTCAGCTTAAGAGAGAAGGAGTGTGGTCTGTACTTCCTTTACGTCAGTGAATTGCCCCTGTTCACTTCTATGAGGAGGGTGGGAAAGCACTTCATTTGTTGGCATTGCAGTGGGGAGACAATTTGGTCACCCTCCCAATAATATGTGGCCCACAGGACTCAACAAGTGGTTCATTAGGAAGCAGTTTCTATTCACTCAGTATGAAAATTCTGCCTTGCATACATATTGCTGAGCAAGCACTATATGGTGGTAACTCATTGGGGAAATCTTTGCGGAGTACATGTTACTATAGTCTTTAGCATCATTTAGCCAAGGGTAAATTAAAAGTGGGGCGTGGTGGCTCAGTGGGTAAGACACCAGGCTTGTCGATCGGAAGACCGCAAGTTCGAAGGTTCGAATCCCTAGCCCTGCGTGCGGAGTGAGCTCCCGCACTCGCCCCAGCTCTTGCCAACCTAGCAATTCGAAAGCATGCAAATGCAAGTAAATGAATAGGTACCACTTCGGTGGGTAGTAACAGCGTTCCGTGCATGTCATGCCGGCCACATGACCGTGGAAGCGTCTTCGGACAACGCTGGCTCTTTGGCTAACAAACGGAGATGAGCACCGGCCCCTAGAGTCGGACACGACTGCACAAATGTGCGGGGGGTACCTTTACCTTTTATATATAGAGAGTGATATATAGAGTGATATATAGAGAGTGATATATAGAGTGATATATAGAGAGTGATATAGTGAGCCCACTATATTGGTTTGTCTTCTGCTTATTGTGGCCATGTTGAGAAGAGGGAAATGGGAAGGTGGCAGAGGTGAGGGAATAGTGCTGGATGGAAATCTGGAGGAGACATCTGGAAGGGGGCAGGGAGACAGCAGAGCCTTTTTAAATTAAAAGTGCCTGAGAATGTTTACTGCTATCTCTTCTCTTTCTTCTATTTTTCACCTAGTGATTTTCTCAGCCTCACTAGTATTTGAGTGGGAGACACACACACTCTTCCCCCAGGGAACTTCAGACCTGGGAAGCTGAAAAAACACCCAAGAAGCAGGGCTGTGCCAAATTACTTCTCTGTTCATGCAAAAAAAAAAAAAAAGGAACTTAATGGACACACGTGTGAAGTCACCTGGAGTTGAGCTTGGCTTGAGGAAGGATTTACTGTTTTATCCTTGAATTTAAGTCAGATCCCAGAAACTTACAGGCCCAGTGATCATATAATGAATTTTTCCTGCATGTCAGGTTGCAACTAGAGATACTACATGTTAAACTCCATAGACCCATACACAGACAGGC
Source organism: Charina bottae (assembly GCA_023362775.1). Lineage (NCBI taxonomy): Eukaryota > Metazoa > Chordata > Lepidosauria > Squamata > Charinaidae > Charina > Charina bottae. The sequence continues at coordinate 5,601,992 of JALMGJ010000003.1, forward strand.
TCTAATTTTGCTGCTCATAGAAAATTGCTGTCAGGAAGAATACTATGGACAACTTTCTCTGTGAACTAATAGTTTTGAGTAGGTAGCAATTTTTTATATGGAAGAATGTGGCCAACAGTAGACAACCTGCCTGCTGAGATGTGACCGGTGAGACCGAGTTGGTTATGTATCAGTGCTAGGGCCATTAATAGGAGCATAGGATGCTGACTTCAATAGAGTGAGGGAAATGGCCCCTAGAGCTCATGTTCTCTAGACTGACCGGCATGGCTTTCTAGAGTTCTAGAGAGGGATCTTCCTTAGCTTTATTTAGAAATGGCTTCTGAGTAGGCTGACCATATTTCCTTCAGACAAAAACAGGACTTTTGGGATGGGAAAACGGGACAGGGTCTTATGCCACCATGCCGGCCTCCAAACCCCGCCCCCCAGTCCACGCAATTGGCTCCCACCTGCAAAGCCCGCCCCCGCCCCACATGATTGGCTCCCGCCTGCAAACCCCGCCCCCATCAGCATGATTGGCTTGGATTTTATTTTATTTTTTCGATTTTTAAAGGTTTTTTTTTTCTTCTAGCAGTAAATGGTGCGGCAGAGCTGGTGTGTTTGGGGGAGGCCGGAGTACACACACTGTGCACACAGCACCGTCATCGGCCGGGGAACAAGGAGCGGGGATGGAGGGGATGGAGGCCCACCACTGCCCCATCCCCCTCGGGCTTGGCCGAGGGAGGGAGGAGAGTCGCTGCTGCTGCCACCGCCGCAGAGCAGGAGAAGCAGGAGGAGCCGGCTGTGCTCAGCTGCTTCAGCCATACCACTCCGCCCCTTGCTGCCTGCTGAAGCTCCCCAGGGTGGCCGGCTCCTGCTTCTCCTGCTCGGCGGCCCGACAACTCTCCTCCCTTGGCCAAGCCTGATCAGATGCACATACACACACTCACAGGACAGACTGCCCTCAGCAGGAGCTGGCCGTGCTGGGAGGCTTCAACCACACCACTCCGCCCCTCGCCACCCGCTGAAGCCCCCCAGCATGGCCAGCTCCTGCCAGGGCAGTCTGTCCTGTGAGTGTGTTTGTGTGTGTGCATCTGATCGGGCTTGGCCGAGGGAGGAGAGTTGTCGACCACTCCGCCCCTTGCTGCCCACAGAAGCTCCCCATGGTGGCCGGCTCCTGCTTCTCCTGCTCGGCCGCCCGACAACTCTCCTCCCTTGGCCAAGCCTGATCAGATGCACACACACACACACACACACACACACGCACCGCACACCCTCTTTCTCCAGCCTCCCCATGACCAAATGCACCCGCACCTGTTGCAGGGAGGCTGGAGAAAGAGGGTGTGGGGTGCGTGCGTGCGATTACGCTGAGCAAGTAATCCGCGCGCGCGCACACACGCACGCACCCCACAACCTCTTTCTCCAGCCTCCCTCCAACAGGTGCGGGTGCATTTGGTCATGGGGAGGCTGGAGAAAGAGGGTGTGGGGTGCGTGTGTGTGTGTGTGTGAGAGAGAGCAAGTAATCTGCACGCGCACACACACACACACAAACACACACACACACACAAACACTTCCCACAACCTTCCCGTGCCTGCTTTCCCTGGCCTCACCACTACTGGGCAGACAATCTCAGGATCAGGTAAGGAGGCAGGAACCTGGACTGTGGTGCTGTGTCTGCTGCTGGGCTCACACGTGGCAACTGGGCTTCCAGTTGCCACGCTGATAGGGCCTCTTCCGGGCTGCCTCCAATGGCAAGTCCGGCTCCAGTCCTCCTTCCTGTCTTCCTGTCCTCCTTCCCGCCGGGTTTAAAAAAGGGACAAAATTGAGATTTTGATCAAAACGACGGGACGGTTGAAAAATGCTAAAATAACGGGACTGTCCCGTTCAAAACGGGACGTATGGTCACCCTACTTCTGAGGGTATTTTTGTGAACCAAAAATAACCAAAATTATTTCACTTGAATAGAAGAGGGTAAACTAGAGATCTGTAACTTCTTTGTACTCTTTCTCTCCCCCTTCCCCTGCATTACGACAAAGGAAGAAAAGATCTGCCTATATTTTGGTGTGTTTGTGTGTATTTTAAAAAAAGGATGCTTACATATAACATCCTGTATGTGATCAAACCCAAACAATTAGTAACCCAGGTACTAATTGTAATTCAGTGTATGCTGCTTTTGTCAGCTATCTGAAAGGATACAATCCAGGGAAAGTGGTGGTGTACAACAGTGCTTATTATGTATTTTTGCTCTTTGCTTTAGGCCAGAGCTTTCCAAACTGTGTGTCGCGACACAAAAGTGTGTCGCCACACACAGCGTGGTGTGTCGCCACACCACCCAGAAGTGGCGGTGCGTGCGTGCACAGCGGCGGCTGCTGCCGCCGCCACCATACACATGTGCACCACCGCACACACCCCCGCGCCACCACCATACACGCGCATGCCGCCGCACGCCCCCCGCACCGCCGCTGTGCACGCGCGCGCCGCCGCATGCCCCCCGTGCCGCCGCCACGCGCGTGCCGCCGCCGCTCGTGTGTCGCCAGCGGCGGCACTTTGGAAAGCCCTGCTTTAGGCATTCTTTGACATTATAGATAGGAGACTCTATGTAGGAGCAGGCAACTCCCACTTGGCAGGCATCCCCTCTGCCCTCAATTCAGGGATGCCAGGTGACCCCTAGATTGTGTCCACGAAACCAAGCAGCAAAATGTCAGTTGTTAGCAGTTTGATTTTCTGCTTTTTTGCATAAAACAAGCACAAAATAAGAATATGAAGATTCCACAAGGTTTCTTTACCTATTTTGTATGTAAGTTGAAATTTTCCAAAAGGAAAAAAGTAATATAAAATTATTTTATTCTATTGTTGTTGTTGTTGTTGAGTGTGGCTTCCAGACACATAAAAGTTGTCCATTTTTAATATGCATCATTTGTCCTGAACTAAATATAAATCTAAAGCCTGAAAGACTCATGTCCTTTTACATGGGGGATGCAGAGCCATTTGTTTATTTTTTTCCCTTGAAAGGGATTATTTTAAGGCAGGGGAAATACATGTTCAGAAAAAATACTTTATTCTTTCTTTTTTCCCCTGGAGCTTTTAGCAATTGTTCAGATTATCTCCCCTTCTTTTTCAGCAGTGTTAGCCTATCAGGAATAGTATATTATATGAGAAGTTAGAATGCTATGTTCCAGTCAATTTATTTATGTGTTGATATCAGAAATGAAATTTGAAGTGGATTAAAAATTTGGCTCTCCTTAAGGCAGGGCTTTCCAAAGTGCCGCCGCTGGCGACACACCAGTGGCGGCGGCGCGGGGGGCGTGCGGCGGCGTGCGCGTGCACGGAGGCAGCACAGGGGGCGTGCGGCGGTGTGTGCGTGCACGGCGGCGGCGGCAGCCTCCGCTAAAATGCGGAAGCACTGATCCCGCGCTGCTGCCGCTGCCGCCGTGCACGCACGCCGCCGCTTCCAGGTGGTGTGGCGACACACCACGCTGTGTGTGGCGACACACTTTTGTGTCGCGACACACAGTTTGGAAAGCTCTGCCTTAAGGGAAGGTAGACCCTATTTCCAAAACTCCATATCTCCCTCCCCATGTCCCTATGGCCCTGCTTTTGAAATTCCACACCACCTTGCTTAACCAGGAAACTCTTCCATTCCTTTTGTCTTTCTAGGACCTCCAGATGTAACCCAACCCTGTGAAACCAGCTTGCAGGCCTGGAGCCCTGAATTTAATCTGTTTAATGTGAGCATGACCACTCCTTGCCTTAAGCCCCTTGGTTGCATTTTGGAGCTCTACTTCCTATATCCTGTGTATTCTGACTCTTTGTTGATATGGACCACAAATTTCTCCACTGATTCCAAAGCTCTGTCCGATGTTGAGATCCTGATGGAGCAGGGGAATTCGGTTCACCTTGGACCAATGGATACATTCTGTGACATTCCCCTCACGGTGAAACTGAACCTTACCAAGAAGGTGTCTGGCATAAAGATTTATACATTTGATGAGAAGATGGAGGTAGATGCTGCACAATTGATCTCCACACCACACAGTCCACTTTGTTCAAATTGCAAACCTGTGAGGTACAGGGTTCTGCGGCACCCCCCATTCCAAGATGGATCCCCAGCGATGGTGATGCAGCCAGGAAGAAAGTTTATTGACAAGTGAGTGAAAAGATTAGTGTTCAGGAGTCTACAGGCTTCTGCAAAGACATTCTGGGCCTCTCCCCTTTGTTTTCCATTTTCTTTCTTTTCTTTCATTTTTTAAAAAAAATAAGACTCCAGCTCTTTCCCCATCAGAAAAAAACAGGTGAGTCAGACTGTACTATGTATAAAATTGCTCATAATTGCAGTGTTCTGTCCAATGAAAGCAGAGTCATTGAGATGACTGATTAGCACTTGAACATTTGAACTTTAAGATATTTGCTACATTTAAATTAATTTCAGAATGTTAAGAATATTTGCATTTAGGTTTTTGAGCTGGAGAAGTTGAGCTACCAGTATATCCTTGTTCCTGCTTACTCAACCCATACCCATTAACCTGCTTTTAACACTGTTGGATTGGCTGCTCCTGTCTCCAGTTTCTTCAGTCCTTCATTGTTAACAGAACTGATATAAAAGCTGTAAAACAATGTTATCCTTACATTTCTTAAGTTTTACATTTTTGAGTGGGTGATTACCAACTTTTACAAAGGAAGAATGTTGTCCACATTTAGCAACTTGGAGACAAAGCTTGTAGGAATTTTCCACTGGGAAAAATAATCCTCACTTGGAATCACAGAGGCAGTAACAACAATTAATGTAACACAAATAAATATGTACTTTTGAAAATTTATCTGAAAACACACAATTATTGCAGATTTTGAGAGGCATCAAAAACCACATTTTATTGATGTTATGCTAATTGCTTTGGCTGCCTTTGTGATTCTAGGTCTCATGTAAGAATATCTTGCATCAATAGTTGGGGTGGTTCTAAGGAACCATTTACTTGTATATCAGCGGACATGCTAGATATACTGGACAAAACTGGCCCTGCTTTGTTTTAACAGCTTAATAAATAAAGCACAGGGCATTTACTGATGTAGCTCCTCTGACATAAGTTCCTTTACAGTGTTTGTTTTTTGTAAGGATTCACAAAACACACTCTTTTGATTTGTGTGGTAGATTTGGTTGGCATATTAACAACTCTACTTTAATGAATATTGTGTTGAATTTTTTTGCATATTATTAGTTACTGCTGATAGCCATTCTGGAATTTATTGGATGAAGAACGCTATACCAATGTCTTAAATAAATCAAGTTTAAATAATCCCTCATTGTGTTTCTAAGTTTATGAACCACTTTGAGCTATTGGAAAAATATTGTAGAATTTTTTAAATAATAACAATACAATTACTATATTCTTCTTTAGTAAGGGGCACAAACTTGGTCTGGGTCAAGGTGTCTAATAGCTGTGCTTTTATCCAATTTTTCAGTTAATTGAGCTGCTGCTTGGCTGCGCTTCTCCCAGAAAACAAGGTTGAGCTGTGTGTTCCCATTATTTTCTTGACTACTGAGTACTTGTCATCCATTGAGCATCTGTGCAGAGCAGTCGTTAGCTTGCTCATTTGTCAATAGCATTTCAAATTCTACCACTATGGGGGACCCATGCTATGAGATGAACTATCCCAGATCCCAGCTGCTCCTCTTATTCCCTCATGGAAATAAGATCTGATAAATAACTTTTGGAACACATGTTTCCAGTGCTTCTAGTAGAGCATGAAGAGCAATAGTTTATATTTAGCTTGCCCACGAAAGAGCTTCTTTTCTCCTCCCTTGAACCTTGGAACTTTGAAAATGAAAGGAGGATTCTTAACCTGGAATCTTATGATTCAGTTGAGCTGGTGATACCTTAGATGGTTGGATTAAGTGACAAATGGGTAAAGGAACATAACATTTCCATCCTAAATAATCTTCAGATTCTGAAGACTCTTAGCAACTGTTGGAAGCCATGTTGTGGGGCAGATTGGAAGTGCTGCTCTGCCACTGGGGCAAAAGTAACAAGAACTGGGATGCATATAAACAGCAGCAGATAAGTTGGTAGGTTGACATGGGATAGGAGTGCTGGTAGGACAAGAGACAGCAACCTGCTTCTTTACTACCATTATCACAGCTCTTGCAATGGCAGTATTGATAATGTGAATGAAAAATCTGCATTTAAATAAGTATTTAATATATACTGTACCTATTTTCTTCCAAAAAAATAACATTTTTAAACAAATGGGGTGTGTTTTTGCCAGAGAGCAGATCACACTCAAATAATTTGGAAAGTGCCCCCCTTCAAAAAAACCAACAAAACCAAAGTTGTGACCTCCATGTCCCTGTGGCTAACATGGTTTCTGGAATCATTCTTTCCAAAGACTGAGAGTAGCTCAGGGGAGTTAATGATCTCAGAAACCAGGAAACAGTTGTGCCTTATCGTTTTGGATAAGTCCAGTTTAGTTTTCATGCAGTTAACTTCAAAAGTCAGTTTGGTAGAATTGCTGATTGCATTTTCTTTTTTTCTGGGGGATAAATGAGATATCCCTCCCAAGTAAATCATTATGGAGATAAAGTAGGTCACTGGTTTTTTTTTTTTTTTTGTCACTAAGAAGATATGTGCAAGGATGTTGTCCCTAGAAGCTTTCCCTTTGCAATTCAGACCTCCTGGAATCAATTTATCAAATTGAAATGGATAAAATTTATCAAATCTAAGTGAACATTTAATGCTGTATTAAAGTCTCCTTTCCTGGAGAAACTGCTCCCTGCCTGTAGCCACATTCCCACCAATGGATGAATCTTCTTTTTATATGTACATGAGAAAGAACAAACTATTAAGTCCTTGAAAGCATTCAGTAGTATCATGCTTTGGGTTTTACACATCATAAAAGGAAGCAAAAAGGAAATACTCAATGGATGAAAGAATTATGGTTTAATTATAGCTTGCCTAGTACACATTAACATATACTCTTGAATAAGAATTTTCATATTGGCACATTAAATTTCTTTTACATTGTTCGAGAAAATATATTTTTGAAAAAGATTTTCATTTTCTTTTATTCAACTTTACAAGTTTGTATAGATATTTTACATTTTTTACATATTTATTTATTTATTTTATTTTATTTATAGTGCTATTTATACCCCACCTATCCCCTCCCTAACGGAGGACTCAGCAATAGTTTAGATTTAGCTTGCCCACGAAAGAGCTTCTTTTCTCCTCCCTTGAACCTTGGAACTTTGAAAATGAAAGGAGGATTCCTAACCTGGAATCTTATGATTCAGTTGAGCTGGTGATACCTTAGATGGTTGGATTAAGTGACAAATGGGTAAAGGACAGGAGCTGGGACAAGCAACGAGAGCTCACCTCGAAGTGCGGGGTTCGAACTGCCGACCTTCTGATCGGCAGTCTACAGCTCAGCAGTTTAACCTGCTGCGCCACCGCGTCCCCTACAAAAAAGTCAATTTTTAAGGTTCTGGTCTTTATGTATAATAATTTTTATTTTTAAAGCATACATTAAAAGCACTGTTCTTCAACTATAACCAAAGGAATTTTGCCTCATGAAATTTGCACATATACATCCTGACATAATTTTTTCTTGTTACTTAAACCCGACAAAATGGTGCATTTTGTTATATAATACCACTGAAGATTAGTTCCATTTCACATTACTTGCTGACTTAGGTTCCATAAGGATTCCTGGTTAATTTACATAAAAGCTCCCTCCACCTGACACAGCAGCATATCTCTTTGGAAATCGCCATTGCAAGTTGAAGGAAATTGTTTCTCCCTTTCCAGAGCTAAATTCCAAAGCAGTAGCTTCCCAATTAATTATTTCTTATTTAAACCAGAAAACAATGAATCTTGCTTGGGTACTGGGATCTTTGATGGTTTAAATGGTATATTTTGAAGTGTCATGTGAAAACCCAACAGTGGCATTTTAGAAAGTATCACATCTAAGTATGTAAGCAGGTTTTTCACTTGCAAGGAGTTTATTACTACTTGATACGGTAGACATTATTCTTTGTTTATTAACAGTCAGTTGCCTATGACATTCACTGCAGTTGCTAATCTTTTGGATTGAGAAACCCTTTGGCAAACTTAAACAGCACAAGTGGGATTGTATGAAGAATCATCACACATCACCAGCTTCTATGAACTCTGGTTGGTTTTCCTGATGTGCAAACTGCTACCTGGAAATAGCATGTGTTAATATGCTAGGACAAGACAACAACCAAAAGATATGTGTAAAGGCCAAAAAGAACAAGACTTCACATCTTCAGTTAGAAGCATCCAGACTGCTTCAACAAGGAAAAGACCTCTTCTTTCACACTACGAAAGATACAATTTCATGCATGAAGATATGCATTGCCAAAGCAACAAGGTTGAACCAGGTTTTATTGTAGATATGAGATCTCCTGTATGTTTTTCCTCATTTAGCCTGATTGGTAAAGCTTCTAAGATGATATTCTGGTTAACAAGTCTTGATTCCCAGTTGGAAAGACTGATAGTGGAATGGCCCTGGAGGCAAGATTTCATCTAGGGTCCAGCTGAATGTTAGGGTTTGAAGTGACTTCTGACTGCTGGAATAGAAAGGTTCCTCCTAGCCAGGATGGGATGCAACTAGGACTTGTTAAAAACTGCAATCATCTCCACTGGAATCTACTAGTATGGTGCCCAGAAAAGCATATATTGGGCCATTGGATTTGGAGAGGATGATTTGTCACAGGAATTCTGGGCTCACCTAGTAAAAGACAAATCTTGATCCCTTTTTCAGTAGGGAGCAAGCCATGTTCTGTCTCCCTGACTAGAAATTCTTGTAAGACTTTTCCAGGAAGAAGGATATCTTCTGAAATTCCCAACCAGTAAACTATTTTCTTCTTGGAATATTGCAAAAACACAAAATTTAAACACCAATTTATTAAGTGCCTCTGTGTTTCTTGCATGAAAAGTTCCATTTTGAGTAGCCACAGCTTTTCTGAGAGCTGGTGGATTGTGAGTCAGAAGCCTTTTTTCTTCTTCTTCCTAGTTTTTTCCTGTGGGTGTAGGGTCTGCTTCACGGGACTATTTTAAGTCAGAAGCCTTCCCTGCTACAATATAAATAAAAAATAAACCCCCTTCTCACCCCTATGGGTGGTATGTGTCTTCCTCAACATCGGGTCCTCTACCAGAGGCCTGGGAGTTTGAGGGTTCTGTACAGTATCTTAACTGTTCCTAGCACTGCATTCTTCTGGGCAGAGAGCTCTGATGTTGCTCCTGGGATCTGTTGGAGCCACTCCCAGCCTAGGAGTCAAAGCTCTGGGTGCCCCTACCACCACTGGGACCACTTTGGCCTTCACTTTCCACATCCTCTCTAGTTCCTCCTTCAGGTGCTGGTACTTCTCCAGGTTCTCATACTCCTTCTTCCTGTTGCTGTCACTTGGCACTGCTACATCTATCACCACCGCTGTCTTCTGGTCCTTGTCTACTACCACGATGTCTGGTTGATTGGCCAGTACCTGCCTGTCTGTCTGGATCTGGAAGTCCCACAGGATCTTAGCCCTGTCATTCTCCAAACCTTCTGTGGAATCTCCCATCTGGACTTGGGAGGGTCTGAATAACAACAACAACAAAAGCCCATACATTGTGCAGATGTTCCTGTACACAATGCCAGCTACTTGGTTGTGCCATTCGGTGTATGCTGTTCCTGCCTGCATCTTACACCCTGCCACTATGTGTTGAACTGTCTCTGAGGCCTCTCTGCAGTCTATGTCTCGGGTCCTGTCTAGTGTGGTAGACCCCTGCTTCTATGGTTCTGGTACTTAGTGCCTGTTCTTGTGCTGCTATGATCAGTGCCTCAGTGCTGTCTTTTAGTCCAGCCCTTTCCAGCCACTGGTAGGATTTCCCAATGTTAGCCACCTCAGCTACCTGTCAATGGTACATCCCATGCAAGGTTGTCTTGCCATGGCACTTCCTCTGCTTGATCTTCCTCCCATGTCTGCTGCTGCCTCAGGCATTCTCTCAGCAGCTCATCTTTAGGTGCCATCTTACTGATGTACTCCTGGATGCTCTGGGTTTCATCCAGGACAGTGGATTTGACACTCACCAGACCTCGTCCACCCTTTTTTCAGCTGGTGTACAGTCTCTGGGTGTTGGACTTGGGGTGGAAGCCTCCGTATATTGTGAGGAGCTTCTGGGTCTTCACATCGGCAGCTTCCATGTCCTCCTTTGGCCAGCTCGCTATACTGGCAGGGTATCTGATGACTGGCAGGGCATACATGTTGATGACATGGATCTTGTTCTTCCCACTGAGCTGGCTCTTCAGGACCTGTCTTATCCTTTGGTGGTACTTGGATGTTGCTGTCTTAACTTACTTTTTCTCAGTTAGTGTGGATGCAGGTCTTCTGTTCATCCATAGTTCCTCCATACGTTACATATATCCCCTCTCACTAGGTCTACTGTTGTAGTAGCATTCTATCAATTCCAAGTTCTCTTGTCTTGTCCATGTATGGTTTGTTCCAGTAGCCCACTTATCATCAGATTGTCCTGGTTCCCCAACATCTGGCTCAGACCTTGTTAATCCAGGTGACGTCCAAGCCGGCATGACTCCCTTAGTTTGTTTCACTCTCACATTCGAGGTAGGCAGGTGAAGCGTTAGGGGGACTTTGCCCAAAGACCCCTACTGGTAACGTAGGTACCAGCCAGGATTCGAACCCCAGTCTCCCGTGTCAAAGGGTGGTGCTCTAACCACTACTCTATCCAGCTCCTTTATATATATAAAAGTGTCTAATCAAGGAACTACCAAGGAGAAAACCACACCCCCACCAACACTGGCAGCAAATAGGGAGCAAATCTCACTCACTAGCACTGATGATGTTACCTAGTTGGGCAATGAAACATCTGCAAGCAAACAACCAAGCTCAGAGAGCACCAAGGACTCCACAGTTCAACCCTGAGCTACAGATATTCTCTTCTATTGAAAAAATTCTCTCTCAGCTATTGGTTTCCAAACTTGAAGATTGATGTCCCGTGATTCTTCTCATAGCACCTCTATTATTAATATTCACACAGGAAAGTAAACAAAAAATTGGGTACATAATAAATGGGGTATCCTTGGAATATGGAAATGTGTCATGAGAGGATGTGGGGTATTTTGAGTCTATGGGCCATAGTTGCCTTTTCCTAGTGTGTATCTTTGTGTAATGTAGAAAAGTAGAAAAATGCCTTTTTCTGCATTTGTCTAGTGCTTCTTTCTTAAGGTAGAATTCTGTTTCCTTCCTTCCCCAGGGAAGTCACAATTGGCCAGCGATACCAGTACCAAGTCCAGGCTGTAGCAGGAACTGCTATAAGTGAAGCCTCCCCACCTCTTTTCCACATCCATGGCTCTTCCTATTGTGGGGATGGGCAAGTAAGCAAGTAAGTACCAATTTTTGAAGATAACTTTTTAAAAGTATCGGGGGCTGGCAGCTGCTGTCATACCATATCTCAGACTGTTCCTGTTTTTCAGGCATACTTACTCTCCCTCCCCCCAATGCCCTTGGAAGCTCCTTAGAATAGTCTAGAATAGTTTGAAGGAATTTCTGGCCCAAATCAGATGAGCATTCAAATGCCTGCCTGAATATATATTGAAATGCCCATTTGCCTGTTTGGTTTTAGTGGAACTCACAACAAAATGCTAGCTCATCCCTTTGTTTTTATCGAAGAAGAAATGTTTGTTCAAGTTTGCAACAAAAGCAGGATAGTTCCAAATTAACTCTGCTGCTCTGTAAAAAACATCTTTATCCTATCATTTCAGAAAATGTAAAAATATTTTTATCCTATCATTTCTGTATTATTACTTATATATGGCAGATGGGGAATTGAAACTGAGAATGCCCAGTCAATTGAAGGTTTTACAATGAGGCTGAAGGAAAAGCAACATTTGAACCAAAGTATTGGATTTTTTGAACAGAAAAGTGTCTTATCTGAAACCTCTCTCAGTATGTTTTAAGTGGAATGGGCAACTTTTTGCAGCCAGGGGCCATACTTTTTATTTGGTGGAGCCTCTGATGACCATAGATGGTATGACTAGTGAGGTAATTGCTTCTGGCATGACCAAGGGCCACAATTTCAGGCCTTTGGAGAGGTTTGGAGGTTTAAAAGAAAATTTGTCCCTTTGATTCCCGCCCTTTCCCCCACAAAAAATTATCAGATTTGATGAGATTTGGGAATTTTTAAAGGGGTGAAATGGTTTCTTAAGCATTCCAGCAAGGATTAGAAAGAACAAATTTTCTATTTGGAAAGGAAATAGTGAAAAGGCAATGGAAAGACAATGGAGATAAGGAATCTAGGATTCCTTGATAATCCCATTAAACATAACATACCTGTTAGCAACAAACATATACTTTTTTATAAAAAACCCCCCAAAACCCATTAATATGTCTCATGGAAGAAAGAATAAAATTGATCTTTAAAAATGGAGAGCTGATATACTGTAGTTCGGTCAGCTGTGTAAATACATCTTTCCCCTGGAGAAGCTGTTGTAAGAAGGTGAAAAAGTTAACACATGTGAGCTTCAAATGCTCTAAGTACCATATAAATGTTAAGAATACTAATACTATTTTCTTAGGAGCCTTGTGGAGGAATGTGATGATGGAAACCTGTTAGATGGGGATGGTTGCTCTAAAAACTGTAAAAAAGAAAGAGGATTCCACTGTGTCGGTGAGTCTAGAAAAGTTAGACCACTGTTACTCATTTCATTATGATTTTGCTGTAGCCTTGTCTTATTTACATATACATTTTTGAATCTTATATTTGAGATTTTGGAGAGTTCAGAAATTTGACAGGAACCAATCTAATAAAGATAGGGCTGGTTTTGGTTTGTTTAGCTCTGTTAGTTTACTTATCCATTGATATTTTATCTGTATCAGTATGTTTGAAGCTGGATCTGTACTCAGAAACTTTATCATTAGAAGAATGAAATACTATTTTGGTTCTCTACATTAAAATGACAAACAAATAGAAGAAAATCAAAGGGATGTGTGTGAGTATGTGTTTCTAATTCAGCTTTGAGCTATGCTGCTTTTCTATGTACCAATAGAGGAGAATATCTGTAGCTCAGGGTTGAACTGTGTAGTCCTTGGTGCTCTCTGAGCTTGGTTGTTTGCTTGCAGACATTTCGTTGCCCGACTAGGCAACATCTTCAGTGCTAGAAGGGTGTGGGGTTTGCACTCTGTTTATAAACAGTAGCTTGCCCTGACAGTGTTGCTGGGGGTGTTGTTCTCTCTATGGTGTTGTTCTCTCCAGAGCAACCCCACCAACACTGTCAGGACAAGCTACTGTTTATAAACAGAGTGCAAACCCCACCCCCTTCTAGCACTGAAGATGTTGCCTAGTCGGGCAATGAAACGTCTGCAAGCAAACAACCAAGCTCAGAGAGCACCAAGGACTCTGCAGTCTTTTCTATGTGCAATTTTAAGCTTTTAATATAAAGGAGCATTCCAAAAAATGCACATGTTGTCTCATGTGGTACCATGTATTATAACTTCTCAGCATTTTTTCTTCTCCTTCTGTTCTCCTCCTTCTCCTTCTGTTCTAAAGCAGTCCAGTCTCTCTCAAATATTACCTTCTGGAAATAGTTGGTGATGACTATCCAATCCTGGGAAATATAAGTTTATGGTGGAATTTGAAGGTGATAGAGTAGGAGTTTGGAATTTATTTTTATTTAAGAAATGTGTATGTTGCCTTTCAGGCCAGAGTCTTTCATCACATAGGTAGAACTGTTTATCTTCTGCATTTTGAGGGCATTTGAGTTCAGAGTTCCAGATTCCTTCTCCCAACACCTTTGTCAAACAACATTGATGGATAAAATAAAATCTTGAAGCACATCAATGACCCTGACGTGGAGGAAAAGTTACCCACCTTGATTTTTTTAGATCCCTCCATTATGGCATCCAAATCAGTATAGATATGACAATATAATCAAATGATCATATGGGCTTACATAAATAATGTTTACCCTTTAGAAAAACTCCATTTTTTGCAATTGTGCAAACACAATGGTGGTAGATTATTAAGCTTACTTAGCCCAATAGAATAGAGCAGAGCAGAGCAGAACAGGATTTAAACAGTTCCTGGATCTTCTGCCATTTTTACTATAGTTTGAATCTTAATGTCCCATTGCTTTTAGCCCCTTAGAACAGTGAAAAGGGAACATGGCTCAATGATTTAGCTTGGAATCTGCTGGCCCAATCTTATTGCTAGGTCATTCATTGAAGGCAATGGGATGTCTGAAGATGTTTTATGAGCTTTCTTAGAATTGAGCCATTCCTTTTTTAATGAAAGAGCAGTCAGTGCCTCAGCCCATGATAGTTGTGCTCCCAGCAATCACTATATCCCATTTAGAAAAGTGCATTATTATTTCTTATCACCACCCTCTCTTTACACAAAACTCTGCCCCTCTGCAATTTGCTATGGGTATTCCTCATGATAGAAGATATATTTGCTGCACATTCAGCACATCACATTCTGCCTCAAAACTAAAAAAAGGTAAGATCATGTATAAAGAGGCCTAGTCTAAGATATTTAAACTCCAGTTTAAAGAAGCCTAGTCTAAGAACTCTGATTTCTATGGAAGCAAGCAGACTTTGTCCTCCCGGTAACAGTATAGCTTTCCCTAAATTTCTTTCCATTCTGGAGAAAAACAAAACAAAATCACAACGATGTTAATAAAGAGGTTAAGACACCAGGCTTGTCGATCGGAAGGTCGCAACTTTGGCGGTTCAAGACCCGAGCGCCGCGTGACAGAGTAAGCTCCCACACTCACCCCAGCTCTTTCCAACCTAGCAATTTGAAAGCATGCAAAATGCAAGTAGATAAATAGGTACCACTTCGGTGGGATGGTAACAGCGTTCCGCGTGCATCATGCCGGCCACATGACTGCAGAAGCGTCTTCGGACAGCGCTGGCTCTTCGGCTAAGAAACGGAGATGAGCACCACCCCCTAGAGTTGGACACGACTGTGCAGGGGAAAACCTTTACCTTTACCTTAAAAGAATTTAACTCAAACTCCCCTGGATCAATACTTATGGAATGTGGAATTCTTCATCTGTTCACAGTGGTCTTTTGCAAATGTACCTTTCAGGCATGAGGTAGAGGGAGGAAGATTGTACCTAAAATGATAGATATAAATTTGAGATTTATCATCCTAGCATACTTTTGACTTTTGCAGGTGAACCAAGCCTGTGCTACGTCCATGAAGGTGATGGCATTTGTGAGCCATTTGAGGAAAGCATCAGCATTGTGGATTGTGGTCTCTTCACCCCTAAAGAGTATGTGGATCAGTGGGCATCGGATGCCTATGCGTCCCACCAAGATGAGAAAACGTGCCCAGTCTCCATGGTGATTGGAGAGCCTCTTGTGAAGGTGTTTGTTTCTTTCTTTTCTTTCACAAAAATGGCTGCCCTGAACATCCCAAGTCTGCCGGCTGTTGATTCTGCTTTGAGATGGCATAAATTACATTCTTCTGCAAAATGGAGGAGCAATTGCATTCCCAGCAGTCTAGGTTCTGCGACTCCTGTACTTTTCCTTCAGTATCTCTTCCTTGGCAAACAGGAACAGCTCCTTTGTTCTCTACTTTTAGAAGTAGACCACATACTTTGCACTTAGAAGTTCCATTTTTAATCTCTGGCATCACCACTTAAAGATTTAAGGAGCTGAATTTGGGGTTGTTTTTTTTCTGGAGGATTAAGCCTCTTTATTTCCAGTGGTCTGGGCTATTCTATGTCAGGTTACAAATGAGAACGTATGTGCTTAAATGCCGTATTGCTCTGTCCCCGGGGGCCCGGTAGGGTTGGGTCACAGGTTCTTTTGGATTCGGAAGCAATAATGTCACCCACATGAGTGGTTTAGGCTTCATTCCAGGGTAGTATAAGGAAGTAACATAATAACGTAAGATGAGACAGCAATCAAAGAATATTCAAGACTACAAGAATACAATCAGAGAAAGTAATAAAGAGCTACTGTATGTCTCTTATGCCAGTCAGGGAACTAAAAAGAGACGACGGAGGGCGAACCTCTTCACAGCCAACAACTATCCAGGACCCTCCCAGTTAGGTCTGCATCAGAGTCCATCCATGTGGGTGTCTGACTAATTATATACTATAGGCTCTGAATCACCATTGGTCACATCTGTTTTCGAAGGTCTCATCTCACTGGAGTTTGCCAAGGACAAGCCTATCTTACCTTGGGTTTGGCATCTATTCCTGCCAAGCATGAGACCATCAGGGTTAAAGAATATTTCTTTATATCAGGTTTTTATCATTTCAAAGTTAAGGAGTTTGCCAAGATTTTTGGTTTGACAATGAAAAAGATCATCCTACTCTATACAGGTGTCTCACCAAGGACAGGGCAAAACAAAATATATCCCCAAGAATAACCCTTTAGATACTAAAATAAATGCTTAATTTATGTTTTATATAATTAATCATGACATGAGAATATAGTTCTATATACCATGTACCTAAGGAAAGGGGATATGGACCACTATGCAATTCCTCCTCCCCAATCTTCCAGTAAAACCTCCAGCACTGCAAGTGCTTGCATTTTAAATAGTTCCTCATAAAATCCCTCATGCCACAAGGGTTGGGCAACCAAATACTTATAGTTTCTGCCTGCTATACTAGTTTTCTATATGCAGGTAGCTGTAGGTTGTTTGGTTTTGTATAGGGTAGCAGTCAATAAGATGAACTCCATCTACAACTCAGAATAGTACTGCCTGGTTATAGATATGCTACTGCGAGAACCAAATCCCCACAGAGAGCCATCCTCACGCAGAAACCACTGTGTAAATGATTAAAATTCTGAACATGTTTTTCTAATTTTCAACTTCCTGCCCTTATTTATTTAAGAGAACAACGGAAAAAGTAACAATATGGAAAAAATAAAGAACAGCAGTGTGTGTGTATGTATGATGTATACATAGGCTTCACACTTCTGTATTTAAAGTTTTATACAATGGTTTTAAAAAAAAGATGACCATACTTTATTTAATTATAGTCATTCATACATATTTATGTATCCAAAGGTACTGTATGTATCCAAATCTATCTTTCTCCTGCCCGGTCCCAAGTTATAATCCTCAAAAGAAGATTCTCCAATGAGAGGATGAGAATTGATGAGATAGCCGTAAAGCTTTCCTATCTTGTTGGCTTTCTGAGGAAAACAATGGCAGCTTCTATTTTATCTCTCTCTCTCTCTCTCTCCCTCTCTCCCTCTGTGTAAAGAAAAGTTTTTTAAAAATAGAACTTCTGAAAGAAAGAAAGAAATTTTTTATCATTTAGTTATTTCTAATTCTAAATTCCATTACTTTTATTAAGTCAGTTCAGGGTCACAAATATTGCACAACTTTCCAAACTGAGCTGGCATAAGTATTGTTCTAATATGAATTTTGGATTTTTGTTATGGTTCCCTTGCTTTTTGTATTGTTTCTGATGTAATAAAACAGTGTGTCTCCAACTTCAGGAAGTACTGAAAATCTCTTCTTTCTAGGTGTGCAGGCCTCGTCATCAAGAGACTCTGGAGAGTGAATCACAGCTGGCTTGGTTTCCTTGTATGAACCATGATGTTCTTCAGGATACAGACAGGGAGAAAACACATTTGAATGACAGAATTTGGCTGAAAGTGAGTGGATTTGACAGTCACATAATGAGCACATTTTGAGAAAAAAAATAGCGGTTAATACGTGCAGGCCAGTCTCCAGGTTGATCGTACTGAGTTTTGGCAGCTAACGGGGATTTAATTACTAAGCATCATAAACTGCACTACAACTTTGGATACAGTATAATCAATTATTATATTCTCTTTGATTGGTACAGTATGATATGTGATGTTTTACTAGGCTGCTACTGTCTTTTTTCTCCAGAGCTATTTCTGGGATGAATAGCTGAATGAAAAGCCCAACTCACTGTGAATGAGAGATGAAAAAGACAGAGCCCTTATATTTTTATGTGATGCTGCTGCACGATGCTTTCTCTTACAGTTGTCATCACCTCAACTGTTTCTCCCGCAGCTAGAAATTCCCAAAAGGGCAACCAAAATAATTAAAAACATAGATTTCCTTTGCTATAGGGATAGGTAGACAAAGATGAGGGGCTTTTTGCTTAGAAAAATAGATGAACTATAAAATTAATTTTGGGTAGAGATTCCCCATATTGGTACACTGGGTATTTTTTTACAACGTTTGATGACACTTTTCACCAGAATCTTAAATGTTCCACTGAAATCAAAGCAACTTAACTTCCTAACATGCATGTGTGTGTATGTTGTGTGTGTATTTTTATTTATTTATTTTTATTTATTTAATTTATCCCCACCCATCTCCCCGAATAGGGGACTCTGGGAAGTTTACAAAATAGCAGAAGTTAAAATCTATACATAAAATTACCATAAAACAATAAATAGAGAATAAGTAAAATCCAAAAGATGGTTAAAATCCACTATCAGGATCAAGGCACTACGGGGCCAGCCACCCCCAGGAGGCACTACCACCTCTGTCATCCCAGGCAAGGCAGCAGAGCCAGGTCTTAAGAGACTTCCAGAAGGTCAGGAGTGAGGGGGCCAGCCTCACCTCCGGGGGCAAGATGTTCCATAATGCGGGCGCTATCGCAGAGAAGACCCTGCTAGATGAAATTCTCTTGTTGAAGGGGTCCGAAGCATGCCCTCTCTGTATGAACGGGTGGGGTGGGTCGATGTTATCGGGATGAGACGGTCCCTCAGATACCCTGGCCCCATGCCATGTAGGGCTTTAAAGGTGATAACCAACACCTTGAATTGGACCCGGAAGCAAACTGGTACCCAATGCAGCTCGTGCAGCAGAGGTGTCACATGTGCTGATCTTATAGCACCCATAACTGCCCGCGCTGCTGCATTCTGGACCAGCTGAAGCTTCCGGATACTCTTCAAGGGTAGCCCCATGTAGAGCGCATTGCAGTAGTCTATACAGGGGGTTACCAGGGCATGAGTGACCATTCGGAGGGCATCCTGATCCAGGAAAGGCCGTAGCTGGCGCACAACTCGAAGCTGTGCAAAGGCCCTCCTGGCCACGACTGCCACCTGCTCTTCGAGCAGGAGTCATGAGTCCAGGAAGACCCCCAGATTCCGCACTGGATCTGAGTGGGGTAGTGCTTCTTTGGCCCTGTATCAGCCCATAGTCAAGTATTTTTTTTTCTGTTTTAAATGGCCTATTGTTCTTGGCAAATCATTTTAGATATTTGGTGATGGTAAGCAACCATATGTGAGCACCGACATCCAGGACTCTCTACTTTCCTTGGCCTGTTGTTGGACCAAAATGAGGACAATGACATGTTGTGGGATTTCCATTTTTCTGAGCACATTCCACAGTTTGACACGATCGACACGATCAAAGGCAGTTCTATAGTCAATGAAGCACAGGTTAACTTCTTTTTGGTATTGTTTGGCTTTCTCAATTATCCAGCATGCATCAGCAATAGTATCTCATGTTCCTTGGCCTTTTCTGGTATCTCCCTTTCCATATCGGGCTCTAATCTGCATTGGATGATCCTAAGCATTATTTTGCCTGCACACAAAATTAATGATATTGTACAATAGTTTCCATGCTCTGTTAAGTTTCCTTTTTTGGAATTGGAAGGTAAGATGACCTCTTCCAATACATTAGTCATTGTTTTGTTCTCCAGATATGCTTGGAATAGTTTGCTTAGAACCTTTCCTAATTCTTCTGTTGCTTGCCATATTTCTGTAGATATTCTATCAGTTCCTGTAGCCTTCTGACTTGGTAATAAACAGAGTGCTGATCTAACTTCATCTTCTAATACTAATACTTGTAATTTGGGGAATATTTTGTAAGGCATCCTGACTATTGACATCTCTGTTATACCAGATTTCAGTATACTCCTTTCATTTTTGTTGAACTTTCTTTGAATCAGTTGCTATCTGTTAATTGGTCTCCTTTAGCATACCAGTCTGGGGTTAGAACCTCCTTCTGAGTTTGGAGAGCTTTTGAAATACTTTTCTTGTTTCTTTCTTTTCTGTTTCCATCTCCAATGTCTTTACAAATGTCATTGTAATACTGCTTTTTGTCCCTTCTAACGGTTGTCTGAAATTCTTTGTTAAGTTCCTTCCTGAGATCTTTGTCTTTCTTGGCTTTGGCTTCTCTTCTCCTCTTGGCAATTTACACCATCTGTTCTGACATCCAGTTTACTTTCTTCTATCTCTTGGTCTTGGCAGTCTCTTTTCACATACATGCTTAACAACTTCTTTGATTTCATTCCATAGTTACTTTGGTTCCCTATCAATGAGGTTCAGGATTACAAAGCAGTTCATTATGTTTTTGAAAATGTTGGGTATATGCTGAAAATCATATTGTGAAAACTGTTTGGCTTTCTTCTTCCACTTTAGCTATCTTGGAACATGCACATAAACAGTTCATGATCTGTTTCACAGTCTGTCCCTGTCACATCTTTGCTGTTATAACTGAGCTGTTCTACCACCTTGTGCCATAAATAGAATCAATTTGATTTCATTGTACTCATCTAATGATGTCCATTTATTTATTTTATTTATTTATTAAACAGATTTGTAAGGCCGCCCAAGTCACGGTGACTCTGGGCTGCTTACAAAATTAAAAACCATAAAAATACAATAGACACCCCCCCAGCGGCAGCAAACACATTCATATCAGCCACTTGATTGGCTCCGAAGCAGCCTGGGGTCCCCAGGCCCGTTGACAGAACCACGTCTTCAGGGCCTTCCGGAAAAGCAATCTTATATCTGGGGGAATGATGTTCCAAAGGGAGGGAGCCACCATGGAGAAGGCCCTTTTCCTTGGCCCCACTAGAGGTACCTCCCTAACTGAAGGGACCTGCAACATACCTGCCTCCCCGTTCCGGTGGGCCGGGTGGATGTAACTGGGGAAAGGCGGTCCTGC
Organism: Charina bottae; assembly: GCA_023362775.1. Taxonomy (NCBI): domain Eukaryota; kingdom Metazoa; phylum Chordata; class Lepidosauria; order Squamata; family Charinaidae; genus Charina; species Charina bottae. Next base: position 5,622,890 of record JALMGJ010000003.1, read on the forward strand.
AAATAACCTGGCCCCAAGCCATGTAGGGCTTTAAAGGTGATAACCAGCACCTTGAATTGGACCCAGAAGCAAATAGGCAACCAATGCAGCTCCCGCAAAAGAGGTGACACACGCACAAGTCTAGGCTTGCGAAAACTATGCAGGTCGCTGCATTTTGAACCACGGCGGTCACGGCATGGCTTAACACACCATGGGCAGAGATGTACAACTGAGTATTATTACCAGCATACTGATGATATCTCACCCCATAGTGATAAATGATCTCATCCAGTGGCTTCATGTAAATGTTAAACAGGAGCGGAGAGAGCACTGACCCCTGCGGCACCCCCCAAAGCAGGGGCTGAGGGCAGGACCTCTCGTCCCTGATCATCACTGACTGGAAATGGCCCCAGAGGAAGGAGGTAAACCAGGACAACACAGTGACCCCCCAACCCCAACCCCCGAAGCCGCTCCAGAAGGATACCATGGTCGATGGTATCGAAAGCTACCGAGAGGTCAAGTCGAGCCAGAATGGTTGCACACCCTCCATCCCGCTCCCTCCAGAGATCATCGAAAATCGCAACCAATGCCGTTTCCGTCCCATATCCAGGCTTGAATCCTGACTAAAAGGGGTCCAGATAATCCGTTTCATCCAGGATCCTCTGGAGCTGCAATGCGACCACTTTCTCAACAACCTTCCCCAAAAAGGGGAGGTTGGAGACAGGACGAAAACTGTCCATCAGGGTGGGATCCAGCGATGGCTTCTTAAGGAGGGGGCAAACCACTGCCTCTTTAAAAGGCTGGGGCACTACCCCCTCCTCCAGAGATGCATTAGTCACCACCAGTACCCACCCACACATCTCCCGGGAGGCTTTTATTAGCCAGGGGGGACATGGATCCAACACACAGGTGGCCGAGCTCACAGTCCCTAGGATCCTGTCCACTTCCTTAGGAGCAACAGGGTCAAAGTGTTCCCAGATAACTGGGCAAGAACCTACCCCAGGGATCTCCACCAGACCATTATCTACCCTGGCATCGAACTGGAAATGAATCTGAGTGATTTTATCTCTCAGAAAATCCGCAAATTCCTCAGCGCGCCCCTGCAGGTACACCCCCGAATCCTACTTACCCCGGAGGAGATGGGCCACCTTAAAAGGGCCGCCAGGTGATTATCTTCAGATGCAATTTGTGCAAAGTATTGCCTCTTTGCCACACAAATTGTCACAAGGTAGGCTTTAATAGCAGCTCTTACCCGTGTCCGGTCGGATTCGTTCTTCGTCTTCCGCCAGCGACGCTCTAGATGTCTCTTGATCCATTTCATTCCTCTCAGTTCCTCTGTATACCATGGAGCCTGACAAGGTCCACAGGTCAGAAGAGGTCGCATGGGTGCAATCCTGTCTAGAGCCTCAGTCACCCTCCTATTCCAGGTGGTGACCATGGCCTCAGCAGGACTACACAGCAGATCCTCAGTTATAACCCCCAGCTCCCTCTGGAACCCAACAGGGTCCATCAGTTGCCGGGGGCAGACCGATCTAATAGGTCCTGCCTCCCTGTGGAGGGGTATGGCCCTAGAGAAGCTCATAGCCACCAGGACGTGATCTGACCATGACACGGGGACCAAAGATAGGTCCACCAATTCCAGATCACATAAGCAATGCTCTGACAAGAATACCAAATCAGGAGTGTGACCACTATCCCTAGTTGGACCCTGGATGACTTGGGACAGGCCCATGTAAGTCATGGTTTCTATGAACTCCCGAGCTACCTCCGATCCCACTCCTAGGGAAGGCAGGTTGAAGTCTTCCAGAACCATAAGCCTGGGAAATTCCACCACCAACCCTGCGGTGAGGTCAAGGAGCTCTGGCAGGGAGGCTGGTACAGCAGCAGCAATCCCAACTGATCCCTAGAGCCCAACCTAAGAAAAAGGGTCTCACAACCAGGCACTTGTGGAGTGGCATTAAATAGGCATTGTTTTGTTTCTTTGAAGTCTGTGTTAGCAATGAAGAAATCCTTTGGCAGAAACTGATAAGGCATTCTCCTGCTTCATTTCTGCTTCCTAGTTCATACAGTTGAACTATGTTTTCTTCCTTACTATTTCTAGCTTTGGCATTCCAGTCTCCAACCCCAAGCAGCACAGGTTGCTTGCATATTCTGCCAATTTTACATTGAACCTGACCATACAACTCACCAACCTCCTCTTCTTCGGCATCAGCTGTTGGAGTATAGATTTGTATAACTATCATATTAAAAAGTTGTCTGCAAAGTCTAATTGATATGATTCAGTCATTAACTGAATTGTACCTAAATACTGTCTTCCTGACCATGAAAGCAACAATGTTGCTTCTGTTTTTTTCACATCCTGAACAGTGAACAGTATGATTTTCTGACTGAAAGTGTCCAATTCCAGCTTATTTCAGTTCACTGATGCCTAAGATATCAACGTGTGGTTGATTTGTTTCACCATTTACTGTGTTGACCTTTCCCTGCATCATGTTTTTTACATTCCATTTTTCAACTGTAATTCCTTGCAGCTTCAGATTTTCTTTTTCTTCGTGGTAGCATCAGCAACTAGGCATCTCAAAGGCTTTAATCTAGCCACATAATAAACACCATTAGATCCTCAGCTCTTCCTCAGTAGCATGTTGAGTGCCATCTGTCTGAGGGCCCCATCATCTGGCACTATATTGTCAGTCTCTTTATATTGTCCATCTATGTGGGGAGTTTGGTAAAATACAGGAGTGATATTGCCTTCTCCTACGTAGTATGAAATGATACCTTTGCCATTGTCATTGAAGTGATCATCCAACTCCAATTTCTTCCTATATTGCTTCTGCCCAATATAGATGCCTGCTAGCTTTAGCTGGGATGACTGTTATGACTGTCATCTAGCTGGGATGACTGTCATGCCTTGAGTGACTCTGCTGGGAGTATTCTTTACTCATCCCTCCCAGGAACAACCCCACCACCACCACCTTACAGTGAGGTAGAATAGTATCAAAACAGAGAAGATATATTGAATGTAAAATGAATTAGAGAATAATTGTGACGACTCACTAGGCTGACCATATTTCCTTGAGACAAAAACAGGACCCTAACCTGCCCACGGCTCACCGGACAAAGTGGGCGTGCGTGGCATGGTCCCTGCGGCACCCCAGCAAACGGGGCGGGTGGGAACGCTCTCATTGAGAATGGGACAAAATGGACATTTTTATTAAAACGACGGGACGGTCGGGAATTGTTTAAAAAATGGGACTGTCCCGTTCAAAACGGGACGTATGGTCAGCCTACGACTCACTCCTTTGATATTAACTTAGAAACTTTTAGCACAAGCCATGATAGGATATGGAAACGTCCTTTTATTAATACAAGTGAATAGAATCAATGCAAAGAGCAAACTAAAAATTTTCAAGCGCAAACATATTTTAAAACCTGCCAGACTCTCAAGCACCCCTCATCCACCCCTCCCCTCCTGACTCACTTCCCATAACTTTACACAGCCAGCCGTTGATGTTTCCAGATGGATGGCCTTGGAGCCTGGTTCCTCTCTCCCCCCCCCCTTAACTCCTGCATGCCATTCCTATCTCTAATGGTTGCTCTACTGTCTGGCAACTGCTCTAGCTAATTACTACAGGCTTCACACTATCTAGTTACTAAAAATCCCATCTACAGTATCTAAGGCAACATCACTAACTAGTTACTACAAATCCCATCTATCTAAAGCAAAATGGCAGGATGGCATCCTGAGAATAATCAGATAACACTTAACAAATGTAAGCTACCTACTTTTTAAATATTTTTTATTAAATATTTTTCATAAGTAAAAAATCTAATAAAGAAAAAAGAAGGAAAGAAAAAAAAGAAAGAAAAAAGATAATAAAGTGCAAAGGAAAAGAAAAAGAAAAACAAAACCCCATCATCTCCTCTCCCTCTTCACTATTCCAGAAATCCCTTCAGCCGCTTATTTAATTCTCATCTTTTTCAATCATTAAATCCATAAATCATCATTTCACTTTTTTCTTCTTTTAGCAGAAATTCTATAAAAGGTTTCCAGTCTTTTAAAAAAGCTGTTTTCTCCCTGACCAAAGAGGTCAGTTTTGCCATTTCCACAAATATAAGCTACCTACTTTTTAGATTGGTTTTGTTTTGTTTTTGGGTCTTTTTAGAGTTGATTTACACTCCAATAATAGTTTGAGGATAATACTACCTCTGTACTATGGATGAGGATACACACGGTAAGAGATCAGTGGCTCGTTTAATTAGTGGCTAAGATAAAATTACAGCTCACAATTTTCATTATTACAGTGGAGTGGCTTATTAAGTTGGTATCTCTGACTATATAATACTAGTTTTCAAACAATTGCATTGCTTATTTTTCAAATTACATACCTCTGTCTTCCATGATGCATCTCCAGAAATGACCAAGAGATGGCCCTGAAGAACACAGGTGCTGAATCACATGTTTAAAATAAAATTAATATGTGGATAGCACCCCCACCTCTACTTTATTGTTGCACAAAGGGGAAAGGGTCAGTTTGTAGGGATTCATTCTCTTACCCCAGTATCTCTTTGGTTCACAGGGGATGTCTAACCATGGAGAACATAGATAAAAATAATAGCTGAATCAGAATAGGAAGGAAAACTGTTTAGCAAACAGGTTTATGAAAATCAGAAGAGGCTTCCCAGTTTGAATGTCTGGAAATCCTCAGAGGCATCCTTGATAATCAAGAATCATCCATGTGCTAATACTGAAAATAAGTATTAAGATAAACTTTGGATCCTATTAATTGGAAATTTCCTGCAGTGGGTCCATGTGAAGCCAGGTCCTACCTCACTTATTGGGCTTCAGTTTTCCTTAGGGCAGCTACCACATTGCTTAACATTAGATTAACTATGATGCATGTTCTTATATACGGTCCTTTATTGGCTGGACTTTCCTGAGAATGAAATGGGGAGTTAAAATGATTGCCAGAATAAGAGTCCCTGAGCGATCAAAGAATAATTTCGAAGAGTGATTTGAGTAGCCAAACTAAATGAAGTCAAATTCAGATTTAAATAGGAAAATTCTAGGATTGCAGGGATGGGTGATAGGGTGTGGAAGAGATTCTGTTTTTCTGTCACTTGTGTGATGAATCTGTTGTTTTTGTACATGCCATAACATACTCAACCTTTGCCATATACTGGTGTTCTTCAGGTGTGTTTCAACCGACCCAGTATGGCTACTTCACTCTTTGTTTTCCTGGCATCTGTGGGCACTTCCAGTGGTGACCATCTCAAACCATCTATGACAATACATTTAGGTGACATCAATGGGCACAACCATTTCCTTGGTGAGTCTGTAAGTGATGTATTAAAAATTTACCTAGGCTCTTGTGTGAAGTTAACATACAACATTTTCCTTTCTTCCTTTGCTTCTTGCAAGGAACAAGTTGAGCCAAATGCATTAATAAGATTGGAGGGGTATTTTTTCTTTCTTTTTTCCCAGGCAGCTGCAGATGATTTGGTAGAGGAAATCCTACTTACAAAGTGTAGATTGATCCTGGCTTTGCCCCAATAAGCATATTTCATAGTGTACTTGTATGTGAGATGCAAAACCTTTTTGACTAGATAGATCAATATGTATATAGAATACCAAGTGAAAAAAAAATATTGCTTTAATTCAGTGCTCAGTGTTATATAAGCAGCAGCCTCATTTGATGTTAATGGGCTGCCTCATGTTAAAGCACAGATACTAGCTTTGAATGAAACCTTCTCCCCTGCAAAAAGAATAAATCCTTACAAAGCTTGCAGGTGAGAGAAAACTCTAATTTAGAATCTGTTCTAAAACAAGCTGGCTTTTATGTTCCAGATTATTTTATGTTGAGGAACATTCATGTGTTTGAACTACCTGCAAGCTGAAATGTCACTGCTCAGCAATGTGTGCCTGTCTATTTTAATTCTAAGTTGCTTTATAGTTTAAAGCAAAAGGACTTTACAAAGAAGCTCTTATTTCCTGCTACCTTGTCAGTATGTTTCATCCTTTCAAAGCACTGATGTTCAAGTTCCCTACTTTGCAGAATTGTGCTAACATCTACTTGTCTATTTAGGATCCTGTGAATCTCCACTGTCCAGGCTCCCATTCCTTGCAGAAGATTATGGAGTCTTTACAGAACACTGGCGTGGCCTTATGGGCCTGGCTACATATCATTCTAAATACATCAAAAGCCATATATTTATTGCAATGATAGATTGGTAGTAGTGAACATCCTGTTTTTCAGGAGTGCTCTATAAGATAGTTTGAATACTATTTATTTAGCTCTCAGTATGAACTTAGACTAGAGATGCCAATGAAGTTCTCTCACAGCAGGACTGGAAACAGATTTCCATACATTTCCTCCAAATTGAACTACTTTAAACTATATAAGCACCCAACATCTCCTCTAGATTTTGGTGCAAGTCAAAAGTCTGTGCTGCTTTAATCCCGCAAAGCTATCCCTGCCACTCTTTAAAGAGCTTTCCCAGATCTGGCCCTCCTCAGATTTGCTGATTCCCAGATGGCAGTTGAAATCCCAGTATGTTTTCAGGGCGTCGAATTGGGCTACATTAACATATTGTTTCTCTTCCCTTTCCCTTGATTTAGAGGTGAGACAGGAATAGACTTCCCTGTACTGCCATCCTGCACTCTTACCCTCATGTACCTTTGCTCTGCATTAAGGGAAAGGAAAGAAATGCTGCAGTGGCATAGTGGCAAAGGGATTTCCCCCCACCCTCTGGTAAAACCAATCCAAAAAATCCAGGAACTCTTATCTATTTTTAATTTAGAGGGATTTCACCACAATTTTTAAAAATATATTTTTTCCTTTAATTTCTCTCAGCTACATCAGAGCTGTCATGTCAGCAGAATCCACTGGTCATCAACATGACTGGAAAACTTGCCTCCCACCAAATCACCTATGCCTTGTTCAATTTCTCCTCTCTCTCTGTGGGCATCTCTGCAGTGGCTTTGCGAACCCATTTGCCATTTGACTCTTCCAGCCCAAGTAATTGTCTCCCAGAGCATGAAGGTCATGGCTGCCAGAGACACAGGTAACTGGATGCTTGGAATAACATAGGGGCCTGTAATTACTGCTGCAGCTGAAATAAAATTTAGCATATATTTTTTTAATCTAAGCATTGTGTAAATAGAGGTAGGATTTTGTTCACTTTGTTTCATCCTTGTAATGTGAAGAATTGTTAGAACATAAGAAGAATCCTGCTAGATCAGGCCAGAGGCCCTTTTAGTCCCACATTCTGTGTCACATGGTGGCCAACTGGATCAATTTGCGAAGCTGATAAACCCAGATTGGAAAGCAGTAGAGTTAGGGCATCGCTTCCCAGCAACCAGTATTTAAGGCACTCTGTTTATGATTCAAGAGAAATAAATGGCTGTCAACATTTGTAGCCACTAACTGCCTGTTCCTCTGTGAACCTGTTTGGTTCCCTTTTAAAGCCACCCACATTGGCTGCCATTTAACTATACACCGTCTCATAAAATATTAACTTCTGTTGGTTCTGAATCTCCATGCATTTAGTTTGTGGAGGACCTCAAGTTCTAACATAATGAAAGAGGGAGAAAAACTGTCCTTGTTATCTGTGCCATGTGTGATTTTGTGTTCTCTCATATTTACCTTTGTTTCAAGCTAAAGAGCTCCATCTACTAGAGCAGTGTTTCTCAACCTTGGCTGCTTGAAGCTGTGTGGACTTCAACTCCTAGAATTCTCCAGCCAGCATGGATGGCTGAGGAATTCTGGGAGTTGAAGTCCACCCATCTTAAAGTTGCTGAGGTTGAGAAATACCATACTAGAGTCTTTCCTCATAGAGGAGTTGCTCCACCCCACTACACGTTACACACTTTTGCATCTTTTCTAGCTGTATAATGTTCTTAAGGTGCAGTGACCAGAACTGCAGGCAAGTGGATATTCATCATAGATTTGCATATGGGCGTTATTATATTGGCGGTTCCCTTCCTAATGATTCAAAGTGTACAAGTTGCCCTTTTTATAGCAGCTGCATGCTGGGTTGACATTTTCACCAATCTGTCTACCATGGCTCCAAGGTACCTTTTCTGGCCAGTCAGGTGAAGTCTGGATTTTTTGTGCCAAATACACTGGTTTGTATGTATGTCAGTAGTTTGTTTGATTGATAAATTTTGCCATCTACACTGGAAGATTGAATTTGAAGTATTTGAATGGATGTATGGATGAATATACGTATACGTATACGTATACATATACATATACATATACATACTGTATATATATGAATGATGCAGGCAGGAACAGCATACACTGAAAGGCACAACCAAGTAGCTGGCATTGTGTACAGGAACATCTGCACAGTGTATGGGCTAGACCAGGGGTCGGCAAACCGCAGCTCGCGAGCCACATGTGGCTCTTTGGCCCCTTGAGTGTGGCTCTTCCCCAGGCAGGCGTGGCAGGCGTGGCGGGGGCAGGCGCGGCAGCAGGCATGGCGGCAGCAGGCCCTAAGTGTGCGCGATTGGCCCGCAAACTCCCGCCCGCAAACCCCGCTCCCGCGCTGGATTCCCCACCAACTTTACCGGAAGAGAAGTGACTGGAGCAGTCGAGCCTCTTTCCCTTCTCCTTCTTCCAAACCTCCCCCGCCCCCTTCCACGTGATTGGCTCCCGCCCGCAAACCCCGCCCCCTTCCACGCAATTGGCCCCCACCCTCAAACCCCACCCCCTTCCACACGATTGGCTCCCGCCCACAAACCCCGCCCCCTGGCCCTCGAGTGATATTATAAATTTTATAACTGTCAAAATGGCTCCTGGCATAAATAAGTTTGCCGACCCCTGGGCTAGACCCTCCCAAGTCCAGATGGGAGATTGCACAGAAGATCGTGGAGAATGACAGGGCTAAGATCCTGTGGGACTTCCAGATCCAGACAGCCAGGCAGGTACTGGCCAATCAACCAGACACTCTGGTAGTAGACAAGGACCAGAAGATGGTGGTGGTGATAGATGTAGCGGTGCCAAGTGACAGCAACATCAGGAAGAAAGAGTATGAGAAGCTGGAGAAGTACCAGGGCCTGAATGATGAACTAGAGAGGATGTGGAAAGTGAAGGCCAAAGTGGTCTCAGTGGTGGTAGGAGCACTCGGCGCTGTGACTCCTAAGCTGGGAGAGTGGCTCCAACAGATCCCAGGAGCAACATCATAGCTCTCTGTCCAGAATAGTGCAATGCTAGGAACAGCTCAGATACTGCACAGAACCCTCAAACTCCCGGGCCTCTGGTAGAGGACCCGACGTTGAGGAAGACACATACCACCCATATGGGTGAGAAAGGATTTTTTTTATGCTATTCTTCCTTTGGGATGTGTATAGTCTCCTCTTCAAATGCTGAACAGATTTACACCTGCAGACTTTCCTTAGGAACCTGCAGTAATTGCAAACACTCCTGAAGATGTTCAGGGCTTAATGCATTCTTGAATAAGTCATGAATTGCAAATAAATTTTAAGTAGCTTATGGCAACCGACAACACGCTGCTGCTTTGGTCCCACTCATGTGAGGACTCCGAGAGCCACTAATTTCAGATGTGGAGGTTTTGCCATATTTGTAGCACTCTTAGACACAGCCAACTCAACCTGAGCAGATTTTATAAGGCTGAAGTTGACTTCTGAATGGTATGCAATGATGTGGAAAAGTTACATGTGATTAGCTTTGCTCCTGTGGTTGTGGCATCTGCTCACACAGTAATTCCCATGCAGATAACATATTTGGAAGGCTAACCCTGAGACAATGGAAACAGGAGGAGGTCGCGATTGCTACACTTCCCTACTTCATATATATTAAATAACATTTTATAGGAGATCTGTATCCCACCTTTCCTTCAGGAGCTCACGCTGTCTTACCTAGTGGTCCCTCCTCCTGTTTTCACTACAACCCCAGGCCTCTGAGGTAGGTTGGGCTGAGAGAGAGTGTCTGGTCCAAAGTCATCCAGTGGGCTTCTTTGGCTGAGAGTGAACTAGAACTTGATCTCCTACCTCTAATTCAACCCATTAATGACTGCATCACACTGGCTCACTTATTCACTTGAGCTTTGTTCTCAGCGTTATCGTTATAAACTGCAGCTGGTACCTTACATGCTAGATGGCTGTGTGTATTTCAGAGAGGGCACAACTCGCCATATTCACAGGCCTTAGTATAGATTGGATTTTGTATGAGAGGTCTTGAATAATATTTAAACCTTCATCTAATGCAAGATGCTGCAACAAAGGTCTAACTGTTTCTAGAACATTTATTCCAATGTAGTATCATGTTTGTAGCCTCCCATTTAGCTTTGGGGTGCAATTCAACACTTTAACTTTTAAAACTCTTAATATTGTGGGAGCATGAACCTGAAGGATTCATATGAACCTAACATTGCCTTCATAATAAGCAGTAGTCTCATGGCCTGAAGCTAATATACTGTCATTGCTCAGCCAACTAGGACTAGGGAATATGAGGCTGGGTTTTAAAGGAAGCTGCTTCTTAAGGGAAATAGGGTGCAGGAAATGTCTTTAGAAGTCCCATTTTGAGATCTTTAGTTTAAAGGACTGCTGTCCGAAAGTCTGTGTTTTGGTTAGTAACTAGAACAGGGCTTTCCAAAGTGCCGCCGCTGGCGACACACCCGGCGGCGGCAACATGCGCACGCACGGCGACGGCGTGGGGGGGCGTGCGGTGGCGTGCGCGCACGGTGGCGGCACAGGGGGCGTGCGGCGGAGCGCGCGTGCAAGGTGGCCGCCGTGCACACGCGCGCCGCCGCTTCCGGGTGGTGTGGCGACACACCACGCTGTGTGTGGCGACACACTTTTGTGTCGCGACACACAGTTTGGAAAGCTCTGAACTAGAATCTATAAAGCACTGAGGATCCAGCTGTGTCCTCCTATTTTAGGTTAGAAACTTGGCTCTTGGGGTCAGGTAATCTACTAAAAAGTAACTTTGGGACTTCTGGGCAAGAGAGGGGGTTTTATACTGTCTAAGAAGCAATGTCACATGTCATTGCATTATAAAAATGGCTCATGAAGATAAAGAAAACAGCATTTTCACAGTTATAGTATGATCTCAGTGCACTTCATTCCAGGGAATGAACGTGCTGAAATATGAAATGATTAATCCATATGCAAGGGCACTGACTCACATTGACAGGTCATTCATTCATTCATTCATTAAGAAGCTGCACATGTGTCAATCCAAATTGCAATTTAAATGCAGTCTATATTATAAAGAGATATACCCTTGCTACATGGCCAATCTTAGTATTATCTGGATTTTTGAATATAAAAGGATAAAAGGATTTTAAATGATGATTTCTCTGATAAAAGAAAAGGTTTAAGTAAATCTTATCTAGAGCAGGAGTAAGGAAAGAAAACCTGTGGTCATCTATGAACCATACACAATCAGTAATTTAAATGAGTTTAATAAAATTGCTTGTCTGATTAACTTTTGGGAATGCTAAACACATTTTCATTTTTGTACAAGAATTTTCACGCACTATGTGATAGGAAATTCTGGGTTCTTATTTAATTTAGTGGTAAACCTATCTCTGTGTATTGGACTAGGAATGGATAAACACTGATTCAAGTCCACCTTTAGCCATGGAAGCTTGGTGCATGCTTTGGTCATTGTTTCTCAGTCCATCTTACATTATCCCCATGTAAACCTTCTTGAGCTCCTGGAGGAAAGGTGGGATAGAAATTGACCAAATAAGTAAACATATTTCTAACATGTATACTGTCGCTCTTCGAGTGAGATGGGCGGGGACGAATTTCGAAATATAGATAAATAAAAATAAATAAAATACTGTACAAGTTGTTGAGTCTTGGAGTAACCCTTCATAACTATTAATAGATGCTTTTTGAGGAGAGATGATAAAACAATTTAAAGAAATTTATAGTATAACTGAGTGTTCGATCTCAAAAGGGTTAAAGTGGAATTGGAAAAGACTCCAAAAAGAGCAGACAAAAGGATTTTTGCATTCTTTTCTTGGACATATGCAATGACGTAATTGTTAAATACACGAAGGAGAAGATAAAAAAAAAAGGTAAAGGTTCCCCCCGCACATTTGTGCAGTCGTGTCCGACTCTAGGGGCCAGTGCTCATCTCCGTTTGTTAGCCGAAGAGCCAGCATTGTCCGAAGACGCTTCCGTGGTCATGTGGCCACATGACGCGCACGGAACGCTGTTACCTTCCCACCGAAGTGGTACCTATTCATCTACTTGCATTTGCATGCTTTCGAATTGCTGGGTTGGCAAGAGCTGGAGCTAGTGCAGGAGCTCACTCTGTCACGCGGGGCTGGGGATTCGAACCTCCGAACTTGCAATCTTCCGATCAACAAGCCTGGCATCTTACCTGCTGAGCCACCACACCCCCTTATTATTTGTATGGCTGCCCATCTTAAACACAACTCTGGGCAGCTCACAACAACAGCTGGGGACTCATGTGATTAAAATGAGCAGAGCAGAATAAAGTTAAGAGAAATATATTTTTTCTTATCATCCCACCTTTTCCAAATATGGAAACAGTTCATCATGTAAGCCCTGACCTGCTTGCATTCAGTGAGAACCAGCCTTAAAAAGGTAAAGGTTCCCCCCGCACATTTGTGCAGTCGTGTCCAACTCTAGGGGCCGGTGCTCATCTCCGTTTGTTAGCCAAAGAGCCAGCGTTGTCCGAAGATGCTTCCGCGGTCATGTGGTTGGCATGACGCAAGTGGAATGCTGTTACCTTCCCACCGAAGTGGTACCTATTTATCTACTTGCATTTGCATGCTTTCGAATTGCTAGGTTGGCAAGAGCTGGAGCTAGTTCATCTACTCAGAACCTGATTCTACAGTTTTGGCAAACTCTAGAGAAAGGGCTAAAGCACTGCCTAGTCAGATTTTGAAAGACCAGTTTCAGTCCTAAATCCTAAATGCAAGGTGAAAGGGATGAGTTTTAAAACCCTAACCAGATTGTGACCTCACTATTCAAGAGTATTAAAAAATAGTCAGGAGTCACTTTTTTTGTATCCCACCATTGGTAATAGTATAGTGCATAGCTTTCCAAACTGTGTGTCGCGACACAATACTGTGTCGCCTGTGGGGCCCAGGTGTATCACGTGAAAACCCGGAAGCGCTGATGGCCTGCCGCTGGCAGCGGGCCATCAGCGCTTCCGTGTTTTCGCGCAGCACACTAGGACACCGCTGCCACCGCCACTGCAGCGCGTGAAAATCTGAAAGCACCATGGCGGCGGTGGCATGCGAAAACCCGGAAGCGCCGCCACCGCGCTTCCGGGTTTTCACACACCGCCGTTGGTGTGTCGCCAACGGGAAAAGTTTGGAGAGACCTGGTATAGAGGATAGCAAAGGGACTTTTTGTCTATGGCTGTACAGATGGCCAAGCTGATGCTGGAATTGGTTATATTTTGGTGCCACCTGAAGAGTTAGCCCTCTGGCTGTGGACCCTAGTACTTATCAAATTATGGCTATATTAAATTCTTAACTACTGCTCTGGTGGTGCTGTGTTTGTATTATTTTGTTGTGGTTTATTTTTCTTGTTTGTACCCTGCCTCCTTAGAGTCATTGCAATAGGGCAGATTATTAATATTTAAATAAAATAAAGATCCAAAATCTGGATTCTGGGAATAAACAATTGAAGAAGAATGTTGTTTTCAGGAGCTGCATGTGTATTTCTTGGAAAATTTTCTTGTAAGTTGCCCTAAGAAAACTTTTGTTTGAAAGAGTGGCCCATAAATTTTTCAAGTAAGTAAGTAAGTAAGTAAGTAAGTAAGTAAGTAAGTAAGTAAGTAAGTAAGTAAAAATAAATTTTGGTGGCTGGTTTGTGTTCAGCAAATGCTGAACTAAAAAAAAAAGTTGAAGAAAATTTTGACCAACATCACTAATTATGTGAACTCTACAATACCTGTTGTTTTTCTCCCTTTGTTTCATTAGTTTTCCATATTTTCCCTCTACCCTACCATTTTCTTGTTTATATTTTAGGGGTCTTTCTCACAAATAATCTTTTTCCTTTCCTTTTTATTTTTTAAATTCTTCAATCCTTCCTCCCCTATTTTAATACTGTTCCTCTTCAGTTTCAATAACTTTTTGTAGGTATAAAGTTATTAAATGTTCAGTGGGTTCCAGCAGTTTGTAACTAATGCTGAATTTTGAAAATTATGTATATTATATCATGACATTTGTTATGTCTTTTTCCTAGAATCAGTAGTTTGTGTATCCTTGATTTTCTCTTTATGATTATTTTTAAATAACGTTTCTGTGACAACAGGGTAGCTGATACAAACAAATGCTTTTCATTCATATGCTAGCCATGCAGATGGAATTACTTTAAATCTTTTTCTTTAGGGATAGCAGACACAATGGGATCTTCAAATATAACTTGTACATAGGATGGGGTGTTGGTGGAGAGAGAAGACAAATGCTTACGTGATATAGAAAATTATCAGCAGAAGAATGATACATTATGAACCCAACCACTCAAACCAAGCCAAGGAAGGAATATTCTGTGTCATATGTAATTAGTACTAAAGATTAAGAGGAAATGTGGAATTTTAGGGTGATGACTGTGGCTTGAATCATGTCAACTGGATTTCTATTTTCTCAGTAGAAACGTTTCACTCCTTATCCAAGGAGCTTCTTCAGTCTGAGCAAAGTTAGTAAGGGAATCCTTAAATACGTTTCTAGGGTGGCTGTGTGACCTTGCACCTGGGGCTAGGTCATGGTTATTTTGAGATGTTTATTTCTAAGTCCCATTATCATCTAAAGGAGGATTGTTAAGATTACCCTGCTGCTGTTGAGCTTGCGAAATGGTCTTAATCTTCCTAGGCACAGAAGACAAAACAGGAAGGAAGATAGGGGAAAGGTTGTGCCTGAGGCCCCCACCTCTATTCAAGGAAGGATTTTCCAAGTTGGCATAAATAGATTCCTTGACCCCTCTCTCAAACCACCTATCTTCTCTGTCTAAAATGTGAACATTAATGTCCTCAAATGAGTGTCCTTTTTCCTTTAGATGAAGATAAACTGCTGACTCTGGTTCTGTGGTGTTACTTCTCCTGTGTTGGGCCATCCTCCTGTACAAAGGTTGTTTGGTTTCTCCAATGTAGAGTTCAGAGCACTCCTCACTGCACTGGATTGCATACACTACATTGCTTTCCTTGTGTTTTGGAGTTTGATCTTTGGGGTGTACAAGCCTCTGTCTCAGTGTGTTGGTGGGTTTGAAATATACAGGTATGTGGTGTTTGCCAAATATCCGTTTTATCTTTTCAGACACACCAGCCATGTAAGGAATGACCAGGTTCTTCCGTTTACTCTGAGTCTCAGCCCTATCTGTCGCTGTTTTAGGTCTGGTAGACTTAGATTTAGTGAAGGCCCAATTTGGATATCCACAGGCCTTCAGAGCTGTTCTCAGGTGCTGCTTTTCATTCTTTTTTGGAATCCATGGAGGTGGGGATGGTTTCTGCTCTGTGTGATAATGTCCTGATGACTCCTAGTTTGTGCTGCAGTGGATGGTGGGAGTCAAACATCAGGTATTGATCTGTGTGTGTGGGTTTCCTGTAGATCCCTATTTCTAGCTTACCACCGGTCCCAATGAGGACTTCACAGTCTAGGAATGCCAGTCTGTTGTCTTTGGTGTCTTCTCTGGTGAACCTAATGTTGGCATCTATAGTGTTTATATGGTCCGTGAAGGCCTGTACTTCCTGGGCCTTGATTTTGACCCATGTGTCATCCACATACCTAAACCAGTGTGTGGGCACCGTTCCCTGGAAAGTGCTGAGTGCTTTCTTCTCCACTTCTTCCATGTATAAATTGGCCACAATGGGTGACACAGGAGAACCCATGGCACAGCCGTGTTTTTGTCTGTAAAAGTCACCTCTGTATGAGAAATAAGTGGTGTTAAGACACAGGTCCAGAAGATGGCAGATCTGGTTTGGGTTGAGATGGTTTCTCCTTTCAAGGGTGCTGTCCTCTTCTAGTCTCTTCCTGACAGCGGATAGAGCATGAGTGGTGGGGATGCTGGTGAAAAGGGAGGACACATCAAAGGAGACCATAGTTTCATCTGTATCCAGTTTCAGGATCTTTGCTTTGGAAACAAATTCTTCCGAATTTTGGATGTGGTGTTCAGAGTGTCCAACTAGAGGTGCTAGTATGGTAGAGAGGTGTTTGGCAATGTTGTATGTTACCGAATTGATGCTGCTGACTGTGGGTCGGAGGGGTGTTCCTTCCTTGTGGATCTTAGGAAGTCCGTAGATGCAAGGGATGGCTTCTCCAGGATACAGACAGTGGTAGGTAATCCTATCGATGAAGCCATCATGTTCCAATTGTTTCTTACTAACTTTACTCAGACTGAAGAAGCTCCTTGGATAAGGAGTGAAACGTTTCTACAGAGAAAATAGAAATCCAGTTGACATGATTCAAGCCACAGACTGTTCCACCTGGATGACTGAGAAGTCCAGATTCTTAGTCATTTGCAGCATGGAAGACTCATGATCTATCCAAAATTTATATTTAAATGGGAAACCATAATCTCTAATAATTGGACATCTCCATAGCTGAGAAGAAATCTGCTCATATAATAAAATAGTTCATGTGGATTTAGGGAGGTTTAGTGTTTAGAAGTCAATATGTCTGTGCTACAAGATTTGCTGCTACTGTTGTTGTTGTTGTTTTGGAGCACTATACACTATTTTTTCTCACTTTCTCTCTGTATGTATCTGTGTTGTGTCTGTACATGTGCCCCTTTTCTCTTCCCAGCAGCTGCACCCAACATAACTGCAGAGAGCAGGGAAGCTGTGTGCTTCCACAGATCCATCATTCTACCCTTGCAAACTGTACTTCCAGTAGTCGGGGGCACATGGAGTGTGCTATTTCTTGTGAAAAGGGTTTTGTTCTCCATGTTAAACATGGGCAATTGCTGCGCCCAGGACAGGTAAGTGGATTGCAGTTATGAATGTCATTGCAGATGTGCTTTATCAAAAAAAAGGGGTATTTCTTCCCATTGTAAGTCTAATATTTGGGGAGAGGGGAGCAGTGCTTGCAACATTAGTAGTCATGTGGCAGTGATGAAACCTTGACATTTCTTGCCTGAACTCACAAGATAATTTGAAATGTTCAGGAACAATACAGTACCCAGTGGTCTTTTAATTTTAAGTGAATGGCAAAGAGAAGCTAATAAGAAAGAGAAAAGAATCTGAGGCAAATGTAGATGCTTGAGAAATGGACTTTTAGAATTAAGCCCCACAAATATGCGCAAGCGTTATCATTTTATTTTATTCCATTTATTACTCGCTTTTACTGAAGGCAATTCAGTGCAGTATATATAAGATTTTCAAGCAGTCTTTCAACAATGAATTGACCAGGCCTGAACTTGTGAAGATTAGTATTATAGCTGGTTTAGGAGACTGGGTACCTATATGAGTTTTCAAATGATGTTCCAAGCAGATTTCAATGTGCTTGCATGAGTTTGCTGAAATCCTGCAAAGTTTCATGAACTGATGAGATTTCAGTGTTTATATAGTAACTCTGTTTGCAAGTATAAAATATGTTCATATCTAAAGAAAATGGGACAGTTGAAAAGGACATTATAAACAACTCCTTCAAATGTTCATAAATGGTATGCAGTGAGGCAAAATGAAAATGTGATGGTACCAGCTTCATTCCTCCATTTGTTTATAGAGATGTTCTTCAAAGTTTCTCCATCAACATGGAGATGTTGGAATGGAGAAGTTAGTACATGTATTTGTTCCAATTTTGCCTCGCATTTACAGTTTGTGAATACTTGGAGAGGGTTGTAAAGATGTGTTTACAACCTAAAGCTAACTTTCTGCTACAAAATATTTCCTTCTGTAACTTTAATGTTCAGCATAGCTTTTCATGTTTTTTTAAAAATAGCCCTTAGTTGTGATACCTGGTTTTGACTCATTCCTTTATTACATTCCTATATTTTTCCTCCAGCTCCTACATTGTTAATTGCCAAAAAATATTTTAACTGTTGGCAAAACTTTAAAATGCTGGGGATGGAGCAAAACAATTCTCGGCAAATAATAACTATCTGCAGAATTTACTTTCAGTGAAAAAAAGTTTTCATTGTGTCAGATTTTAGTTTCTTTGGCACATTTTGTGTACTTAGTCATGGAATAGGTCAAACTGATCTCTGATGTAGCATTGAGTCAGCTAGTTGTCCTCTGAAAAGTTGAATAGATACTGTATAACAGAGCTTTCCAAACCTTTCATGTTGGTTACACACTTTTTAGACATGCAGCATTTCGCGACATACTCTTACAGCAAGGCATCATTTCGTGACACACTCTTACAGCAGGGCACAAGGCAGGCACTAGGACCTGCGTGGAATCCTGGCAGGGCTCAGAGGCAGCAGCAGCCGCGACACACCCAGACACTGCAGCCGACACACTAACGTGTCCCGACACACAGTTTGGAAAGCTATGCTGTATAGTGTAATATATTGGCAAAGAAACACAGTTGTGAACTAGGAAATTCTTGGTTCATATTTTATTTCCAGGTATTTCTGACAAGCCACTGTGTCTCAACTACACTGCCCTCTGTTTCCATTATGGAAATGATAATAATGCTGATCAACCATATACAATTTTTGTATTAACCACAAATGAAGTACTTTGAAAGTACTGTATATGGAAATGGTTAATATTAATAATAATATTAGACTTTATATACTAACTGGACATTGATAACATGATCATCAGTGGATGCCACTTCCTGTGTTGCCTTATTACTAACAGATCACAAGAACTATAAATATACAAATTAAGCTGACTACCCCAGACATTTAGTTGGGAACTGTGCATTTACATGATATCTCTTAATTACCTGGAAGTGCAAAAATAAATAACCACTTTTCACTTCTAAAATATCACTTATGCAAACCTCCAGGAAACAGGGGAAAAAAGGAGTGATGGGAAATAGAGGCTGCATTTCAGAACTGTTTGATATGCTGTAAGTAAGCAAAAGACATAAGCCATGCTCCACCCATGCTGGCTGGGGAACTCTGGAAGTTGAAGTCCACACATCTTAAAGTTCCCAAGGTTGAGAAACACTGCTCTAGAGTAAACTTTCTAAGAGCTCTTTCCTGCTCATTGAATCTTGTGGACATAAGTGGACTGACTGGTTCTTCTCACTCCAGCTTCTTTTTCATGACTATGGACAGGTTCCTCTTCCCCTGATGTTCTTACTGCTGCCCTTGAGTGTTATGGTCACCTTCTTGTGCCTACAGGCCTCTCTTCAGCTTCCCTGGCCTGCCCTGGCCTTGCCTGATCTTGCCTTTAGTGATTTTTGAAGCATTAAAAAACTACATAGAAGTTGCAGGAAAAAGAATGAAAACATCCAGGTGGTTTGGGTGGGTGGGGGGTGGAGAAAGAGAATGTCCCTGTATATACAGTATGTAGGTAAAATAGGGAGGATGGATGGATGGATATAGATGATAAGATGGATGGATGGATATACAGTAGATATTCAGCACTGATTTTTTCTCCTCAGGGCACTCTGAATAAAAACATGCATAGGAAACAATAGCAATCTCAGTTGTCTGAATTCAGCCAACAAAAAAACTCACTTAATTTCCCTCAGTCCCTTAATTCTACCCAATGAATCCTGAAGATAAAACAAAGGCAACAGGGTAAAGAGAGTGACTGAAATTCTAAACAAATACTTTATGTCTGGTACATTTTGTTTCATGTTTTACGTGCGTAAAACTATGTTCTTATTAGTAGCAGAACACAATATGAAAAAGACTGCTAAAGCATTTACATTGTGATATTAAGCGTGTAATTTATTATGATCTTAAAACATGGGAAAAAACAAGATATATTTTCCTTAACAATAGCTACAGCAGTAAAATAAACTGCACCTAATTTATAAAAATGGTACAGTTTTTCTCTTTTGCAGTTTTTTACTGTTATGAGCTAACTTAATGTGCACTGTGCAATCATGGTTTGTAGCACAACTTTATTATTTTGAACTGATAGTAGTCCTGAAGAAAGATTAATTGGAATCAATTCTAAATTTTCTCTTCCTTTGGACCCATAATATTTATATTTCTTTTTTGTCCAAATACTTGGACCGCCTCCCAGTTTGCCCTAACTTCCTTCAGGGATGTGAAAAAAATATGTGTGTGTGGGGAAAAAATTAGTTAGCTGCCTTAATGATCTTTTTTTTTTTTGGATAAACAAAGGGAATAAATAGATTACTTAAATAAATAATGTACAGTGCACTTATTTCACATGCCAGTAAGGTAATGCTCAAGATCTTGCAAGGTAGACTCCAGCAATTCATGGAGCGAGAATTGCCAGAAGTACAAGCTGGGTTTAGAAAAGGCAGAGGAACGAGAGACCAAATTGCCAATATCCGCTGGATAATGGAGAAAGCCAGGGAGTTTCAGAAAAACATCTATTTCTGTTTTATTGACTATTCTAAAGCCTTTGACTGTGTGGATCGTAACAAATTGTGGCAAGTTCTTGGTGGTATGGGGATACCAAGACTGAACGAATAAACAACAGTGCAGGTGTGGGAATAACAAATGCAACCTTGACTAATTGAGATTAATGGCAGAAGGCCTCCTGAGTTGAACTGCACCACTAAAGATACAACATCTAACCTTCCATTGCATAAATAACTCTCTTATCTCTATTTAGGCAGGTGTATCTTGGATTGGGAAAAGACTGTTCTAAAATTTTCTTTCTTGCTTTAAAATATTTTTTAAAATTGAAGCAAAGTTAAATTTACCACTTTTAATGTTTACATGCTTGGCAATCCAGCAAGAAACGTTGGTAGAAAAGAATTCTTGGCTGTGAAACCTGCTGCTGGATTGTTTATTTATTTTCTACCGAGCACAATCAAAAGACTCTTGGCGGCTTACAATACCATCAAGTTACATCAACACATCTGCAGTATAAAACAATAGAAATAGTAAATAACAGTCTAAATTACCATATAACCCAGTGCATTGAAAAGTCCTCAAAAACAGCACCCCAAATAACCAGCATTAGAAGCTTTGCTAATGAAGCAGGAGAATTGAAAGGAGGAAGACTGAAGGCTATCATGACTAACTGCTCTTCTGGATGGCAGCATGAAGCATTGCTATCCAGTGAAGGAGCTGAAAGAAAATTATGCTGGCTTCAAAAAGTGCTGACTGCACTTTCACACCCTGCTTTGCCTTGGCAATAAAACAGAGTACAGGTCCTTTCCACACCAACAGTAGAGGAAGGAGAGAGGTAGGGTGGGGAACATCTTCTTTGGTGCCAAAGACTGGCGGCTGAAGACCCATGGGTCTTTTGCTCTCAGTTTTCCAATCCCCCTATGGGATTCGAGGACTGGTATCAAAGGAGGAGCCAAGAAAACAAACAAATGGATCATCGAACAAGTCAACCCAGTGTTCTCACTACAGGCATTGATGACCAGGCTCAAATTATCCTACTTCGGACATATTATGCGAAGACCTAGCTCTCTAGAGAAAGCTCTAATGTCGGGAAAGGTAGAAGGAGAGAGAAGAGGATGACCAGCAGCAAGGTGGATGGACTCAGTTACAGTGGCAATGAGTGCACCATTGTAGAGCTGAAAGATCAGGTTAGGGACAGATGGTCAAGGAGAAAATCTATCTATGTGGTTGTTAAGAGTTGACACAGACTTGATGGCACATAATCCCATGAAATCAATATCAAAGGAGCCATTCTGCTCTACTTCTCCTCACCCTGCCACCCATGAGTTTGGACCATACTTTTCTCCCTATTTGCATCAGGGTCCAACTTGTACCATTTCAGATACATGAAGGCAAAATTGACATATGCTTCATATGTAACACGTAGTTCCCAGGTTTTTTTTTGTTTTTTTTTTTACAAAATACTTACATAAATCTGCATTGGTGGACTTTTTCTCCAAGCACTGTGTTAGTGCATAGAGTGTATCTATCTGCAAATTTTGAAGAACAGGTAGGCCTCTGATCATCTCATATCTCATTGTCCATAGAGATGTCCCTCCCCTCATCTCCCCTACATATTTGTAATTAGTCACAGATAAAATCGTATGTTATATATCAAACAAAAATCTAGTTGGCCCTCTGAGGTCAGACAGGTAGCTAATTTAAATAGTAGGCAGGGTAGGGCTTCAGGGCTTGTGCAGCTCCTTTATATCTGCATGAATATATCTATATATATCTATATATATCTATATATATCTGCACTCAGAATGAATTATGAAAAACAAATGGCACGGTCAATTATGCAAAATGGGAACATATTCACATTTGTTAAAAACACCTAATTTGTATACTGTAGGTTGCTGAGAGCTGCTTTTTGGACCTGGAATGTAGATTGCATTAAGAACAGAATATTTACTGAAAGTATTGGCATTTCTAAATGGAAACTAAATGGATCAGTACAACCAAAGATATGTCGGTATACCATCGGAAGATGGGACTCCCAGGTCGGAAGATGGTCAAAATGCTACTGGGGAGGAACAGAGGATACGTTCAACTAGCCCCATATGTGATGACGCAGCTAGCTCAAAGCCGAAAGGACGGCTAGCGGCCGACGGTGCTCGTGGTGAACGACGAATCCGATGTTCTAAAGATCAACACACCATAGGAACCTGGAATGTAAGATCTATGAGCCAGGGCAAATTGGATGTGGTTATTGGTGAGATGTCAAGATTAAATATAGACATTTTAGGTGTCAGTGAACTGAAATGGACTGGGATGGGCCACTTCACATCAGATGACCACCACATCTACTACTGTGGACAAGAGGACCACAGAAGAAATGGAGTAGCCTTCATAATTAATAATAAAGTGGCTAAAGCAGTGCTTGGATACAATCCAAAAAACGATAGAATGATCTCAATTCGAATTCAGGGTAAGCCATTTAACACCACAGTGATCCAAATATATGCCCCAACCACAGATGCTGAAGAAGCAGAAGTAGATCAGTTCTATGAGGATCTGCAGCACCTACTGGATAATACACTAAAAAGAGATGTTATTTTCATTACAGGAGACTGGAATGCTAAGGTGGGTAGTCAGACGACACCTGGAATTACAGGCAAGCATGGTCTGGGAGAACAAAATGAAGCAGGACATAGGCTGATAGAATTTTGCCAAGACAACTCACTGTGCATAACAAACACTCTCTTCCAACAACCTAAAAGACGACTTTATACATGGACTTCACCAGATGGTCGACACCGAAATCAGATTGACTACATCCTTTGCAGCCAAAGGTGGTGGACATCTATACAGTCGGTAAAAACAAGACCTGGAGCTGACTGTAGTTCAGATCACGAACTTCTTATTGCAAAATTTAGAATCAGACTAAAGAGAATAGGGAAGACCCACAGATCAGTTAGATATGAGCTCACTAATATTCCTAAGGAATATGCAGTGGAGGTGAAGAATAGATTTAAGGGACTAGATTTAGTAGATAGGGTCCCAGAAGAACTATGGACAGAAGTTCGCGACATTGTTCAGGAGGCGGCAACAAAAAACGTCCCAAAGAAAAAGAAAACCAAGAAGGCAAGATGGCTGTCTGCTGAGACACTGGAAGTAGCCCAAGAAAGAAAGAAAGCAAAAGGCAACAGTGACAGGGGGAGATATGCCCAATTAAATGCAAAATTCCAGAGGTTAGCCAGAAGAGATAAGGAATTATTTTTAAACAAGCAATGTGCAGAAGTGGAAGAAGACAATAGAATAGGAAGGACAAGAGACCGCTTCCAGAAAATTAGAAACATTGGAGGTAAATTCCAGGCAAAAATGGGTATGATCAAAAACAAAGATGGTAAGGACCTAACAGAAGCAGAAGAGATCAAGAAAAGGTGGCAAGAATATACGGAAGATCTGTATAGGAAGGATAATAATATTGGAGATAGCTTTGACGGTGTGGTCAGTGAGTTAGAGCCAGACATCCTGAAGAGTGAGGTTGAATGGGCCTTAAGAAGCATTGCTAATAACAAGGCAGCAGGAGACGACGGTATCCCAGCTGAACTGTTTAAAATCTTGCAAGATGATGCTGTCAAGGTGATGCATGCCATATGCCAGCAAATTTGGAAAACACAAGAATGGCCATCAGATTGGAAAAAATCAACTTATATCCCCATACCAAAAAAGGGAAGCACTAAAGAATGTTCAAACTATCAAACAGTGGCACTTATTTCACATGCCAGTAAGGTAATGCTCAAGATCTTGCAAGGTAGACTCCAGCAATTCATGGAGCAAGAATTGCCAGATGTACAAGCTGGGTTTAGAAAAGGCAGAGGAACTAGAGACCAAATTGCCAATATCTGCTGGATAATGGAGAAAGCCAGGGAATTTCAGAAAAACATATATTTCTGTTTTATTGACTATTCTAAAGCCTTTGACTGTGTGGATCATAACAAATTGTGGCAAGTTCTTGGTGGTATGGGGATACCAAGTCATCTTGTCTGCCTCCTGAGGAATCTGTATAACGACCAAGAAGCAACGGTAAGAACAGAGCACGGAACAACAGACTGGTTTAAGATTGGGAAAGGAGTACGGCAGGGTTGTATACTGTCACCCTACCTATTCAACCTGTACGCAGAACACATCATGCGACGTGCTGGGCTTGAGGAATCCAAGGCTGGAGTTAAAATCGCTGGAAGAAACATTAACAATCTCAGATATGCAGATGATACCACTTTGATGGCTGAAAGCGAGGAGGAGTTGAGGAGCCTGATGACGAAGGTGAAAGAAGAAAGTGCAAAAGCTGGGTTGCAGTTAAACCTAAAAAAAACCAAGATTATGGCAACCAGCTTGATTGATGACTGGCAGATAGAGGGAGAAAAAGTGGAGGCAGTGACAGACTTTGTATTTCTAGGCGCAAAGATTACTGCAGACGCTGACTGCAGCCAGGAAATCAGAAGACGTCTACTTCTTGGGAGGAGAGCAATGGCAAATCTTGATAAAATAGTTAAGAGCAGAGACATCACACTGAGAACAAAGGTCCGCATAGTTAAAGCAATGGTATTCCCTGTAGTAACCTATGGCTGTGAGAGCTGGACCATAAGGAAGGCTGAGCGAAGGAAGATAGATGCTTTTGAACTGTGGTGTTGGAGGAAAATTCTGAGAGTGCCTTGGACTGCAAGAAGATCAAACCAGTCCATACTCCTGGAAATAAAGCCAGACTGCTCACTTGAGGGAATGATATTAAAGGCAAAACTGAAGTACTTTGGCCACATAATGAGAAGACAGGATACCCTGGAGAAGAAGCTGATGCTAGGGAAAGTGGAAGGCCAAAGGAAGAGGGGCCGACCAAGGGCAAGATGGATGGATGGTATTCTGGAGGTGACGGACTGAACCATTGGGGAGCTGGGGATGGTGACGGCCAACAGAAAGCTCTGGCGTGGACTGGTCCATGAAGTCACGAAGAGTCGGAAACGACTGAACGAATAAACAACAATTGGCATTTCTGCTTCGCACTGTCTCAAAACCAATTAATATGGACTGCCGTGTTACTGCTTTTCTTCCAAAGAATGCCAGCTTTTTTCCTTTGTTCCCCATCCCTTGTAATCCTGTCTTTTTGGTTTTTAAGCTTGGAGTCAGGGAAATATTTTCATTTCATTTCTTGGATTTCTAAGCCAGTTGGGAAAAACATTTTTATATTGATTAATTGATATGATTTACATAGCCACACATTGTCACACAAATGACTTTGGGTGGCTTACAAGGATTAAAAACACATAAACCCACAATATAGAAGCCTGGGTGCCCAATAATCCCACTCACAGAAGAAGAAAAAAGCACACCGACAATAGTAGAGCTCATCTATCCAACTGTCCCAAATGCCTGGGGAAGCAGCCAAGGTTCAAGGCCTAGCAGAAGACTAAATGGGTCGGGGCCATCCAAATCTCCAGGGGGATGCTGTTCCATAGGGCGGGTGCTGCCACTGAGAAGGCCCAACTCGGGGGTCCAACAAGATGGACAATTTTATTGTTTAATCAAAGGGACCCAGAGCATGCCCTCTCTGTTAGAACTGGTGGGACGAGCAGAAACATTGGGAGAAAGGTGGTCCCGCAAGTAGCCTGGCCCCATGCCACGGAGAAAAGGGTGACAAAAGCTATTAGTGCCACTGCTACCAGTGCTGTGAACCAAAGACCACTAGTGGCCAAAGACACTCCCCTTTTTAAGAATCATTTGCTTATGATTCAGGGTATACGATTAAAATGAAAACAGAGGAATCACTTTTTTCATGGAGTTATGGACAAATGTAGAGGTGGTAAATTTCAATTTGCCTGTGTCTTGGCTCAGATTGAAACAAACCTGTTAGCCACTTGGTTCAGTTCCAAACCAATCTCTTGTTAAAAGTGAGTGACTAGCCCAAACTCGTAAGTTAACAGTAGTTTCACATAACTCTACCAATATTGAAATTAGGAGTGACTAATTTCTTGATTTTTCTTGACCCTTCTGCTTTTCTTTGCCAGAAAGAGATCTTGCTGACTTGTAGCTCTGGTCACTGGGACAGATCAGTGACATGTAACCCTATTGACTGCCGATTTCCAGACCAATCTCACGTCCTTTATGCAGAGTTCTCCTGCCCTAAAGGGACTACGTTCCAGAAGCGATGCTTCCTTTCCTGTATCAAGCCAGCAAAACTCCAAGGTAGGATGGACTTTCTCAGGGCAGATTTGGATGGCAGAACAAAGTTCCAGAAAATTACACCTGTGTCTTTGCTAATCTTGTAATAGCATTACCTGCATAAGTTCAGAAGAATGTGCTAAACATGTGAGTTTTGTTATTTATTTGCATTTGTATACTTGTACAGCTATATTTGGCTCCAGCCCCCTCCCAACACCTCCTCCAAAAACCTCCTAACTTAGAGATCATAATTCCAGTCCCCTTTCTCCCTCAAACCTTTGGAGATGAAGATGGTATATAGCACCAGGCTGTCGCAAGCTGTAAATGTAAGAACCAAGGAAAACTCTGGTCCCTTTCAATCTGAGGTCCACAGCATGAAGCAAAGAGATACAGTGCCAAAGCGGCCACTGTCCAATGTGGCCAGTCACACAGCAGCCGCAGGATGCAGGTTGGTTCTCTTGTAGGACCACTGACCTCACACTGCTGCCTCAAACTGGATGTCCAAAAACCTCCAGCACACTAAGGATGGGCATACCCAGGTCACAATTGCCATTGCAGTTTATGGAAACTGGCCAAATTGGAGCAGCTGCCACCATATTGCTGTCACTTGTGTCACTGCCAACATGGAGGATACAGTCAACCCTGCCACCATATAGCTACTTTACCAGTCTTCGAGCTATGGCTCCTCCAGCCAAAAACTACAATGTGCTAGTCAGTTAAATCAGCAAACAACTGATCGGTGGTGCTGCTAAAAATACCTCATCACCACTGGTCTCTTCAGCTATGTGTCTACATTCAGGTCAGATTTAAGATCCTCCACCAGCCACCCAACCATTCTCCAGATATCCAGCAGATCACTCCCAGGGATCTGTTCCTCATCAGCTCCCCAAACTGCCACCTCTACCATTTCTGTGCCAGACTCTCCAGTCCAACTCCTGACCATGAGCACCTCCATCAAGTATCCTCCCAGCCATCTTCAACATGCCAACACCACCCAACATCTGGAGCTCCAGCAACAACCACCTGGCCTTGACTCCATTTTAAAAACAAAAAGCAGTGTCTGCAGCAAATAATGTCAAAATGACAACATGTGGATGTAACATGCAAATGCTGAATTATATACTTGTGTCCTGACATCTGATGCAAGTATGTTAAGTCATAGTATTTCCATAATGATCTCACACATATTTTGTCATTTGTCCTCCTTGCCCTTCCCCCCATGGATGCTCATGATATAAAACACTTTTTACAAAATTTCATATTGGGGTTCACATCCTTTATTACTTCCAAGACATCTCTTTGAAGTTTTATCTAGTCACTTCCATGCTGTTGCTAACAAAACTATATGGATGTGCCCCAGAAATCACCAGAAGTTGAGCTCAATGTAAGGGATTCTTTATATTTTATAATCTTGGTGACAGCAGCATAATTATGGGGGGTCCACAATTTTCTTTCTTTCAAATTATCTTTGATGATGCTAAAGTGTGGGGGAGGATTTGTGACTGCAAGTGGGAGACACATCTATCCCAGTATGTCCCAAAACAATGCTCTATCTGGAGATTTTGAAATTCTGAGAAAAAGACATTAACAAATGCTAACTACCTTAAGGAGTTCAGCTGCCATCCACCAGATGTTATAATTTTATTTATTTATTTATTTATTTATTTATTTATTTATCACATTTCTTCACCGCCCATCTCGACAAACGACTCTGGGCAGTTTACAAGCAAATTAAGACAATAAAAAATTAAAATATCATTAAAACAGATTCATTATAAAAATATAAATACTGTATACATAAAACTCTTAAGATATAAAATATAAAATCCAAGATGGCTCATTTCCCCTTCTCTGAATTTGACAGCTCTGAATGAGGCACTGAATTATTTGGGGCATTTCTTTGCAGTAAATACTTTAAACGTTTTCAGTGAACATAAGTCTATAAGTGTAACAATTTATGAATGAAATGTAAAATTAGCTTTGGCTCTTGGTTCTTTGGGTTTGAGGAACTGGAATCTTCTAGGTCCTTCAGTGTATGCAAGATCAGGACACAGGAATCACTAGGAATCTTGGAATGTACTTTAATGTGGTTAGGATATTGTAACAGAATCTTGAAAGCCTGTCAAAGCCCCTCTCTACTTCAACTTATACAATACCTACCACAATCAAGGTGAAGTTGGTTTTAGTTTCTTTCTCGTGCTTTCTACCTTCACAGGCCTCAGATATCATTTCTGCAATGGCTTGGCATTTCCCTCCCCTTTCTCTGTGTCAAACTCACATTCCATCACACTAAACTATGAAGGGCATCTCTCTCTCCCACAAGTGCCAGCCATTATACTGGTGACTTAAGGATGCCTCTTCCTGATCTTGATTATGAATGAGAGATGCAGTGTGACTGCTTGCCTTGCAGTGTGACTGCTTGCATCTTCCAGAAAATAAATGTGGCATTTGCCAGATAAAAGCTGTATTTCACATTGCCAAAGAACAGTAGAGAAAGATGGTGAAAACAGAGAGCTTAGCATTTTCTATTGTAATTATTTATTGCTGTTGTATACCGTGCATACTACTTGGAGACAGTCAGATTGAAGCAGCATAAAATTCTGTGCAAATAAATGGTGAAGGTGGAGAAAACTGGGACAGAGTACAATTCAGCCTACAGTTCAAGATAACTGGTTATCCCATAGTCTGAGTAGGTCTGTTGCTTTTTCTTTCTCTTGCTGGAAATCAGGAATTAATCAGTGGATCACCTGCCTGGAGGATGGACTCTGGTCACTTCCAGAAGCTTACTGCAAATTGGAGTGTGACCCTCCAGGCCCAGTTGCCAATGCTGAGCTGTTGCTACCTCGATGCAAGCAAGGGAATCATGATGTGGGATCTGTCTGTCGCTACAAGTGTAAGCCTGGATACCATGTGGCAGAAATAAAAGATGAAAAGCCCAGGAAGTGAGTAGTACAACATCTTGATTCCTGTTGATATTTCTTCTGTTCTCTCTCATTCCTTAGCATCAGTACTTTAATTTTGAATTCTTTGGAGCTCTGTAAGCTTTGCATTTTGCAAAGGTATGATGGATGTTCAGTTTTGTTCCTTGCTGGCATTGATTAGTGTAAAAATGACAAGAAGAGATTGAAATAAATCCGCTGAGCAGACTGTAAAGGCAGCCTCAACTAGTGTGCTCGCAGGAGTCTAAAGGGATGGTGATGAAGGCATGAGTCACTGTAGCAAGGTCCTCTCACCCCAGGTAGGGCCACAGCTTATGTAAACACTCAACTATGTATTATATATTCTATATATATACTGTATGTGTACTATATACAAAGTATATTATTATTATTATTTATTTATTAAATTTATATTACCGCCCATCTCCCCCATCGGGGACCCTATATATAACCGATCTATAAAATAAATGCAATTAAATAAAAAGTTAAAGCCGGTATAATTAAAATATCAGAAACAGAATTACCAGTTAAGTTTGGTGATAAAAATCATTTTTGCCCTTTTCCTAAATATTAGGAGAATGACAGCCTAGCCCTCCCCTTGGGGGGTGCACCCATAGCTTAGGAGTAAGACAGGCCTATTCTGTGTATCAGAAACTGTGGTGGATTTCAAAGCTGCTGCTGGTTCTCAGGAAGGAGGGAGCGCATTCCAAGGAGGTAAACGGTCTCACAGTTTGGAGAGTTTTGGCAGGGAGTCAAAGAGAGTCAGAGTAGCTCCGCCCTAGAGTCTCCTAGGTTATTTCCCCTTAGTTTAGTTAGAATAGCTTTAGTCTGGCAAGATTCTGTCTATATGGTGGGAGTAATAAAGAACTAGAGTTTGGAATACACTGACTCATTGTTGTTCTTGGGCTGGCCCTGACAGAAACTGAGCTTCCAACAGTAGGGGAACCTTCAAAAGGGCCCCTCTTGCCGATCCACGTAATCATGCAGATTCATAGTGAGAGGCCCTAAGTCATTCAGGGTTTGAAAGGTCGACACAGGGATCTCGATTTGAATAGGCTATTGGAAGCCAGTACTGATCTTTCAGTACATACAGTACATGTGATCCCTGTATCTTACACCGGCCAACAGCCTGGCCCCTGCATTTTCTGCCAATTGTAATTTCTGGACACTTTTCAGAAGTACGCCTGCGTAGAATAAGTTGCAGCAGTCAAGGTAGGTTGTAACTGAAGTGTAGATAGCCATTACAGGTATTGAATGAATATATTCAGAGAAAGTGTTCACAAAATGTACATGAGGGAATATGTACACAAATATGCATGTATCAGGAAGGATGCACATAAAACTACATACGAATGTTCATGTACAACATGGTGCAGGAATGCTCTGAAATGAACTTAATGCCAAAAAGTCACTGAATAAAACCAGAATGGAAAGTTATGCTGTCTCTGTGGAAACCATGAAGTTTCATTACTTTCATTTGGATCACATTTGGAAACTAATTATTTCTGAACAAAAGTTTAATCAGGTAAGAGCAATGTGCTCTGTGAAAATAATAATTAAAAAGGTTGATCACTTATGGAAAGGGGAGGAAATTGGGGTTACATTCTGAAACAAGCACTGACATTTGAAGAGTGAAGGTGGAGGAAGCTATGTGCTTCACATTGCAAGGAAGACACGGCTGATGTCATATGAGATACATAGCCTCCTCCTCCTCTCCTATATTCAGGGCTTCAAATACCTATTCAGAAATGAATCTGTGCACAATTCATTTTTAAGTGCAGATGTTGCTATACGGCTAAAGGAATGCAAATGCTACCACAGATCTCCACTGCCGCTGGAGAGTCAACTGGACTGGAGGTCTTATGTTTAATATGCCCTTTCTGTGTTTTAAATGCAGAGGAGCATCTGTGCCTTCATCTCTAGTTTGTCAGATTAGGGCATGCCCTTGGCTCTTCCACCAGCTTCAGTCTCATTCTGGTCTAAGTTACTGCTGTATACTTAATATTCTATGAGCATTTTTCCATTAGTGCTAAATTTCCTCTGGCTAGATAAATTTATTTTTAATGTTCCATTTATACTTACAGAAAGATGTACACAGATTTCTGCCTCCTGATCTTGTGATTGGGTCCTTTGAAATAATCAAAACAATGATTAACTTCAGAAACACGAAAAATAATTAGACACTAAATATGAAATGTGGTTATAGGATTGCTGTAGTTTTATTCCCTTTTTTGGCTGACAATGTTTCTGTGAGCCTACGACTTGTCTTTGACAAGCAGCAATTCTGAAGACTCAGCTGTTATAGTGAACCATTGACAAAAAATGTATCTTCTAGATTTCTTCCTGCACTTAGCAATTACGGGACAGATCTTCTGTCTAGATAGAACCCCTAACTGGTTGGATTAGAAGAACATGCTGACGTATTGATGATGTTCTATGAGGCCCTTCAGAGCAGGAGCCTTTCTGTTTACCACTCCTTCACAATTCCACAATACAGGATTTCTCCAAATTGTCTTTATTATGTCTTTCTTGGCATCAAAATTCTTATATGTTTGCACATTTAAAACTCCCATAGATCTGTCAGCTAATCAGTGCTTGTTCTTTCTCCCTCCATGTTGCTCAATTGTTGAATGTCCTTTTCCACGCCATATCCCCCCCAAGTCTACAAATAAGGAAATAGGTCTTCACTCCCTCATTTACAAAAGGAAAACATGGTATTGTTTCCCTTATACTTCCTATATGTATATGGATCTGTGTACATTTGTCTGTGGTTTTGCAAAAAAATGCCAGAGGCATTTCTGAAAGTAGTTGAGTAAAAAATAAATTTAAGTCTTCAAAAGCTTCTTGGTGCCACGACACCTATTGCATTCCAAATGCCTGAGAGTTATAAATGGTGGCATGCCAGCAAATGTTTGTCCAATCACCTTTCTCAACACTAGTATCATGGTGCTACATCACATGGTTTGAATGAAGGAAGATCAATAACGCATACCCAATGATACACTGGAAGCTTCAGGAATCTTTCTGAGGGAGTGGAGTGGAGATACCGTAGCCTTTCTTTTCCATAGTCATTGCAATTCATGAAAAGAGGAAATAAAGTTTAGGAAATTTGTCACCATAAAGATTCTTAAGGCACACTGAAAATCAACATTGTTGGTATTGTAATATGAATTATATTGTGAAATGTATTATATCAATCAGAATCAAGGAGAAATCAATTTAAATGCAATTCTATGAATATTTCTTCTATCATTGAGAAGTAGGTGCCATTGAGCAAGAAAACACTTCTCTGTGTTCTGTCACATAGAATAATCCTGGTTCCATACAGTGATATCCCATTAGTGTCCTGAATCCAATATTTTCTTTTGCTTCCCCATTCTACCTACTCCACACATAAACAATCAGATAATGTAAATTACTATATTTAAGGTTAGGCTAATTTACAAATGACAGAATTGCATTTGTCAAAACTCTGCTTTTTTATTAAATTTAAAATCCTAGATGTCCATATTCGTTAAAATGATATTGTTTCTCAGTTGGGGCGTGGTGGCTCAGCGGGTAAGACGCCAGGCTTGTCGATCAGAAGATTGCAAGTTCGGAGGTTCGAATCCCTAGCCCTGCGTGCGGAGTGAGCTCCCGCACTAGCTCCAGCTCTTGCCAACCTAGCAATTCGAAAGCATGCAAATGCAAGTAGATCAATAGGTACCACTTTGGTGGGTAGGTAACAGCGTTCCGTGCGTGTCATGCGGCCACATGACCGTGGAAGCGTCTTCGGACAACGCTGGCTCTTCGGCTAACAAACGGAGATGAGCACCGGCCCCTAGAGTCGGACACAACTGCACAAATGTGCGCGGGGAACCTTTACCTTTACCTTCTCAGTTGATAAAAATTATATTGCTCATCATATTAGCAAGTTTACAAGACTGGGCTTCCTTTGCAGTATAAAGTTATCATTATGTTTGTAGATATTGTATTTGTAGGTTTGTGGTTTTCTGTGGATGGATTGAATCTGCACCACCACCCCTTTTGCCACCACCACTTTTGGCTCAATTTCTCAGAGAATTTAATTGCTTTTGTTGTCTTTTAAATATTTGTTTGTTTGTTTATTTATTTATTTATTTATTTATTTATTATTACATTTATATCCCGCCCATCTCCTCCACAAGGAGGGACCCTGGGCGGTTCACAGCAAGGTTTAAAATCAATTAAAACAATAAATATCAATAATAAACAATAATGTATTTATGTATGTATGTATGTATGTATGTATGTATGTATGTGTATATGTGTGTGTGTGTGTGTGTGTGTGTGTATGTATATATGTATGTGTGTGTGTGTGTGTGTGTGTGTGTGTGTGTATATATATATATATATATATATATATATATATATATATATATAACAATTCGATCCAGGAATGGTAGATCTCATCCCACTGCTCGATAAGGCTGGTCAGGGCAGATCTAAGGGACCAGCCAACCCCAAGACTGGCTATTCCCCTCCCCTCCCCAAGCATGGTGACATAACCAGGTCTTTAGGTTTTTCCTAAAGTCCAGGAGAGAGGGGGCCAATCTTATTTCAGGGGGAAGAATATTCCAAAGGGCAGGGGCTACTGCAGAGAAGGCACGCCTCCTAGACCCCGTCAGATGGAACTCTCTTGCAGACGGGGTCCGTAGCGTGCCCTCTCTGCAGGACCGGGTGGGACGGGTTGATTGAACGGGGATGAGACGGTCCTTCAGGTAACCTGGTCCCATGCCATGTAGGGCTTTAAAGGTGATAACCAACACCTTGAATTGAATCTGGAAGCAAACTGGGACCCAATGCAGCTCACGGAGCAAAGGTGTTATATGTGCCGATCTTCAGGCACATAAAATCGCCCGCATGGCTGCATTTTGAACCAGCTGAAGCTTCCGGATGCTCTACAAGGGTAGCCCCATGTAGAGCGCATTACAATAGTCTATCTGGGATGACCAGGGCATGAGTGGCTGTTCGAAGGGCCTCTCGCTCCAGGAAAGGGCGTAATTGGCGCACAACATGAAGTTGTGCAAAGGCCCTTCTGGCCACGACTGCCACCTGCTCTTCGAGCAGGAGTCATGAGTCCAACCCCCAAGTTACGCACCAGATCTGTCTGGGGTAGTGCAACCCCATCCAGAACTAAGGATGATAAATTCCTAGACACCGAGGGGCCATTAATCCACAGCCACTCTGTCTTACCAGGGTTCAGCTGAAGCCTGTTGTTCCCCATCCAGACCCCCACAGCCCCCAGGCACTTGGACAGGGTAGTCACAGCATCACTTACTTCCCCTGGGATGGAGATGTATAACTGTGTATCATCAGCATATTGATGATACCTCATCCTGTGGAGACGGATGATCTCGCCCAGTGGTTTCATGTAGATGTTAAATAGGAGAGGAGAGAGCACTGAGCCCTGCGGCACCCCACAAAGGAGGGGCCGTGGACCCGATCTCTCCTCCCCTATCAACACCGATTGGGACCGGCCCTGGAGGAAGGAGGTGAACCAGCACAAAACCATGCTGCCCACCCCCAACTCTCTCGGGCATCCCAAAAGGATACCATGGTTGATGGTATCGAAAGCCGCTGAGAGGTCAAGAAGAGCCAGGATGGATGCACTGCCTCCATCCTGCTCTCGCCAGAGATCATCCATAAGTGCGACCAATGCTGTTTCCGTCCCATATCCCGGCCTGAAACCTGACTGAAAGGGGTCTAGATAATCTGTTTCATCAAGAATCCTCTGGAGCTGCAACACCACCACTTTCTCAACCACCTTCCCCATAAAGGGAAGGTGGGAGACTGGACGAAAATTGTCCAGTACAACAGGGTCCAACAATGGTTTCTTGAGGAGGGGGCGCACCAACATCTCCTTGAAGGCTGTCGGAAACACCCCCTCCTGCAAGGATGCATTTACCATCGACTGGACCCAGCCACACGTCACCTCCCAAGCTGATTGAACCAGCCAGGAGGGACATGGATCTAATTCGCATATGGTGGCATTTATAGTCCAGAGGATCCTATCCACTTCCTCAGGTCCAACAGGATCAAAATATTCCCCAAGTCTGGTTCATAGATGTCATCTGAGAACTCAGAAATATGCATGTTCATAGTTTAATAAACAGATTGTGTGCGTGTGCGCGCGTGCGTTTGCGCCTGTGTGCATTTGAGTCAGCATTGACACCTGGCGACTGCCTGGACAAGTCCCTGCAGTTTTCTTGGCAAGGTTTTTCGGATGTGGCTTGCCATTGCCTCCTTCCTAGGGCTGAGAGAGAGGGAGTGGCCCAAGGTCACCCAGCTGGCTTTGTGCCTAAGGCAGGACTAGAATTCACAGTCTTCTGGTTTCTAGCCTG
Source organism: Charina bottae (assembly GCA_023362775.1). NCBI lineage: Eukaryota > Metazoa > Chordata > Lepidosauria > Squamata > Charinaidae > Charina > Charina bottae. Next base: position 5,658,781 of record JALMGJ010000003.1, read on the forward strand.
GTGCATTTACCACTACACCACACTGGCTCTCAAGAGACAGAGTACTTGTGAATAATAGCTAAAGGCAAGAGGAATGGTGACATTGCTCACATGGTGAAACTAAAGGTGCGGTTTAAGGATCCCTAAATGTCTGTCTGTCTGTCTGTCTGTTTGTCTGTCTATCCCCTCTTTTCCCTTGAAACTTTCCCTTCACACACCCCCTCTCCTTTGTCTTTCTTGGTGAAAGCAGGAAAGATGCCTGATTGCCTTCACATCCTCACTTCTCCCAGTAGGCCTCCTATTGTCCAAACAGGGCAACAGTCTGAGTTAGATCTTAAAAGAGTAAAAAGAGGTGGATGTGGGGAAGGCAAATGGAAATAAACAGCAGAGTGGGGGCAGGAAAACTTTCAGAAAGTCCAGTGTGGGTGAATTGGGATACAACTAGGATGGTCAAAATGTAGTTTGGCAGTAAGATGTCTAACATTAACTGGAAATGTATGCAAGACTTTTCATGTTTTTGCACCAAAATAATTTCAGGGACTGTGCCAAGTAAACCCATTTTTTCCCTCAAAAAGCTGCATTCCAGATAAATTAAGCAAATCATATTCATGTTTGCTTGTTTTTACAAAGTAAACCTGCTCATTTGGCATGATTTATTTTAATATGCTGAGGGTTTCTGAATCCTGCCAATACCGTACAAAGTTACAAATCAGAGGAGGATTCAGTCACTGTGTTTCCTGCCTTGACTGTTATAGCAAGAGGGACTTAATTGTACTTCATTGAAGGATAATCCTAGATCAGGGCTTTCCAAAGTTTTCCCGTGGCGACACACCAACCGCTGTTGGTGTGTCGCCGCGGGAAAACCCAGAAGTGCCGTTGCGGCAGCGCGCAAAAACCCGGAAGCGCTGCTGCCGCTTTCAGATTTTTGCGTGCCGCCGTTGGTGTGTCGCCGCGGGAAAACCCGGAAGCGCTGATGATGATCAGCGCTTCCGGGTTGTGTGGTGACACATCAGACTGTGTGTGGCGACACACTTCTGTGTCGCGACACACAGTTTGGAAAGCTCGGTCCTAGATGCAACATTTCAAAGGCACCTCCCCTAACATAAATGTGTACAGTCAAGCAGAAAAGATGTGGGCAAACTAAAAGTGATGAGCATGGAAGCATTGTGAAATCAATTAATTTTTATCTATATCATGCATTGTACCACCCCCCTTAAACAACACCTCCCCCTTATACATAAGTGCATAACTTGTTTAGGGCTCAATTTTCTTGGGGCATGCAAAGACTCTAAATTCTTATGAACTGTCCATACTTCAAATGGCTGAGACGCCCCTTCCAGCAAATGCCTCCATGTCAACAAAGCCCATCGCACTGCGAAGGCTTCCTTTTCCAAGACATGCCAGCGTCGTTCTGTGTCAGTAAATTTACAGGAAAGGTAAGCACAGGGCCTCAGCCCCTCCCCTTCATCTTTTTGTAACATAATCACTCCAGTGGCGACATCTGAAGCATCCACCTGCACTATGAATGGCTTCATAGGATCTGGATGCTTTAACACAGGCTCTGACGTAAACAATGATTTCAACTGTTCAAATGCCTCTTGACACTCTGTAGTCTATTGTAATTTTGCTCCTGGACTTTTCACTTCTTTCTGATCCCCTCTTCCCTTTGTTTTTAGTAGGTCAGTGAGGGGTAACCCCACCTGTGCAAAATTTGGAATGAACTGCCTGTAAAAATTTGCAAACCCTAAGAAACTGTGTAACTGCCTCCTAGTTCTCGGGGGTTCCCAAGTGATCATGTCTCGTACTTTTGTTGGATCCTTTTCTATCCCTTTACTTGACACTTGATACCCCAGATAATCCAGCTGCTTTTTATGGAACTCACATTTTGACAATTTAGCATACAATTGATTTTGCAATAGACAATTCAACACTTCTCTCAGCGATCTTACATGTTCTTCCATTGTTTCAGTATAGATCAAAATGTCATCAAGGTAAACCAATACCCCTTTATACAACAAGTCATGTAATACTTCATTTATCAAATGCATGAAGAACCCCGGTGCCCCCTTTAACCCAAAAGGCATTACTAGATATTCAAAAGACCCCAATTGACAATTAAACACTGATTTCCATTCATCTCCTTCTCGGATTCGAACCCGGAAATACGCCTCCCTTAAGTCCAGCTTGGTAAAAATCTTCCCTTTCAATAGGTGAGCCAGCATGTCCTTCATTAATGGTAAGGGGTACTTGTTGGAAGTACAAATAGCATTTAATTCCCTATAGTCTGTGCATAGCCTCAGAGGCCCATCCTTCTTGGCCTTGAACAGAACAGGTGCAGCCATTGATGAAGAGGCAGGACAAATGAAACCCCTTTCCAAGTTTTTGTCAATAAACTCCCCCAAAGCCTCCAGTTCTTTAGGAGTCATAGAATACAGTTTAGTCTTGGGCAACTCTGCCCCAGGTTCCAGTTCTATCGCAGTCTGATTTTCTATGAGGTGGGAGTTGGTTCTACTCTACTTCTCCAAACACCTCCTTCAAGCCTCTGTACTGCATAGGGATGGAAGAATCATCTTCTGCTATCTCCCCTCCTAGAACTTTGTTTATTGCCCCTACCAGATCGATCCCAGATTCTCGAGGGCTCAAACTTTTATATATCCCATCAGCAAATGTCATCTGGCCTGTGGCCCAATTAACCTGGGGGTTTCGGGCCTGCAGCCAAGTTAGTCCCAACACTATGGGTTGATTGGAAATAGGGGCCACCACAAACCTCAGAGTCTCTTCATGGACCCCGATTCTCATCCGCAATGCTTCGGTGTAATATTCCACTGCCCCCCCCCATCTCTGATTTATCAAGCTGGGTGAAAAGAATTGGGTTCTTCAATTTCCCCACTTTCAGTCTCAAACCAGTTACTATAGCAGGATGCATTAGGCACCTAGTGTACCCCAAATCTAACATTCCCACAATATTCATACTATTATGTCTTCCCAGCATCTCTAATTGTAAATCCACGAGCATTGCTGAGCAGGTCCCACTCATCATCAGATCTTTGTGCCCATTCTCCACAGCCTGCCCTCCGGTGCCACTCAGGGCAGGCCCTCGTAGTTTCCTTCTGGCTCAGTTTCTCCCTCAGCCGAGTTCTCCTTGCCATAAGGAATGTTACAATTCCTCCCCTCCGTGGCGGTGGCTGCTGCTCTCTTGACATTTGGTGCCAGATACTTAGGGTTGCCAGCTCCAGCTTTGCTTTTCCCCGAAGCAGCGGCTTGTGGGCAATTGGCAATATGATGGCCTTCACGGCCACATGTCAAGCACAAACCCCTTTTCATCCGACTCTCCTTCTCGTTGTCCCATGATTTACGTACTCCCCTCCTCGACAGAGTGATCTGCACTGCCTTTCTGGCCACCTGAGCCTAGGGTTTCTGCCTCCTCTTGAGGCGTAATCTCGCTTCTTCCACTTAACCGGCAAGACGGATCCACTCCATCAGAGTCTGCAGGTTCCCTCTAGCCAGCGACCATTCTAGGACCTCTTGCTGCAGCCCCTCTTGGAAGTACTCAATCTTCAGAGCCTCCGGCCAGTCTGCTAACTTTCCGGCGAAGCTCCTAAACTTCACCAAGTCCCCTGCTTGATATGTTGTAAGCTTGTTTTGACCTTTCTGTGATGGTTCTGATACTTTAGTCTCCCGTTGGGGGAGTTGTGTGGTCATATAAATTTAATAAATTAATTAATTAATTAATAAACATAGAGATTCTTACTGCAAGTCATTAACGGATATAAAATAATTATTTATTAATGCAAGTTATCACTTCCAAGGCAAGGATCAGTCTGAAGAAAAGCGCGCACAAAAACTAACCTAAAATCCCACCTACAGTACTCACCCCTCCTAACGGCAACAACCATTCCCATAACATCAACCAACTAAAAGCAACCCCCCTTTCTTGTTTAACTAATGAACAGTAAATTCCATTCCACCTTCTGGCCACTCTCCCCCTTTGTCTCACATTCCAGACTAACAAGCACTGATAGTTCACACCGTTGACCTTGCAGATGCTTGCTCCTCTCGTCTTCACCCTCCTTTCCTTCCCAAGCCTAATTGCTTACTGATACAACTACTACAAATCCCATTCCTAAATCTCTACCACTCTAACCTCTATGATGGCAGGAAGGCACATCCTGACAATGTTGCCGCTGCTGTTTTGCCTCTCTTAATGGGAATGCTATGACTAGTAATTAAGACTTTCTTTTAAAGTAGGCTAACTGTGGAGACCCAAGAGTTTGATTCAGACCAGAATAAATCATAGGGTTTATATTATCAAACCATAATATAAAATGTGTAACACAGAAGAAAACAGTAGTTTAAAGCTGCTTCCATTTTTTTCTCCTTTATATCTGTAGACCAGTGCTTTCCAAACTCCCGCCGTTGGCGACACACCAACAGCAGTGGCGGTGGTGTGCACGGTGGCAGCACAGGGGCGCTCACGGCGGCGGCGCGGGGGCACACATGGCGGCGGCGCAGGGGCATGCACAGCGGTGGTGGTTTGCACGGCGGCGGCCTTGTGTTTTGTGGTAAATCCCAGAAGCGCTGATGGTGCGCTGCTGCCGTCACCATGTACGCCACTGCTGCCACCACAGGGGAGGCGGCGACGCGCCATCGCCACTTCCAGGTTGTGTCGCGACACACTAAGGTATCGCGACACACAGTTTGGAAAGCACTGCTGTAGACCAAAAGTTTGAGCTAGATGTATATGTCTGTTTTCCATCAGCTCTGTGTTCCTATTTCTATGGTGGCATCAGCCTTTGGAATTAGACAGATGGCTGTAATAACACGCATTTTTGTACAACTCTATTGGAACTAATCTTTTTTTATCTAATTATTATGCTATCAGTTAGGTATCCTGTTTACTGACCAGCAATATTTAAATATGAAAATAGACCAAAAATTATTTGTCAGTTTAGCAAGCATCACCTCTGTTTGGAATGAACTTAAATTGAGTTTATACCTCTTTCTTTGGTATCGCTCTAATCCTTAAATGCATTTTATTCTTCACACATAGCAACACATTGTACCCTGATACACAATCCATTACGTAACATTTAGAATTGCTTTCTATCAGCTAGAATGCATTAAAATCTGACATTTTCTTCAATTATATGGATAGTTGATAATAGGCACTGGTTAAAATCAGTGTTCTAGTGAGAATTAATTTGTGAAATATCAATAAAACTTTGTATATTGACCTGGGACTTTCCAGTTTTCTCCAGTCCTATTTTCATGACAAAAATCAAGTGTTCTTCTTGAAGCTACTATTGACTCCACAGAAGAAACTCCCATCAATGACACTGGGCTGGTGGACTTGTTTTTGCTAGGGTATTGTGGCATGTAGAAGCATCTTCTTTTTTTAAAGCCACCTGTGTAATTCAACTCTTTACTGGAATACATGCATACAAGCTATTTATTTGTAATTTGTTTGTTTGTTTGCCAAAAAAGCATATAAAAGGTAAAGGTTCCCCCTGCACATTTGTGCAGTCGTGTGTATTGAAAATATGTTTCCATTCTACACGGTTTACTATGTTTTATATATTTACAAATGACAGGTTTTACACATTCGCTATTTTTGCCTACCTCTACGACTAAGGGACGTAATGCTGCCACAGACCACCCTTACCCAGCATGAAAACTGCCTCACCCCCACATGTGATAGAGTATTATCCTTATAATTTTGCTCTTCTAGTGCAAAATTAGATGTAAGTAGGTGGGTTTTTTTCCCCATTAATGTTTTAACCACACAAACAGTGAGAGAATTGGATACTCTCAGGGTGATCAGTTTTATTATAATCCAATTTACTACTGACTGTCTTTCTTTCTTTTTCCTGCTTTGTTGCTTAGAATAATTGAATCTCCTGCTCTGATAGATCATGTTGGTTTAGGGGCTAATTTATTGCCCTCTTTCTTGGCACCCCAATCTGGCCACTGTTACATCCATTTGGGAAATAGCCAGCCATTTGCTGTTTGGGTTGTGATGTTTTCAAGATTGACCTTGAAGCCCACACATCAAACGCAGCTGTAACAGGGTCTCATACATCATCTTGTGGCTTTCAATGTTGCCCTTTCAGTGTTGGATGGATTTTAAAAAACTATTTTATTTTTGTTTTGGCTCCATTGCTAATCCTAAATAAATGTCTGTTTTTAGGATCAGAAGAAATGCTAATGGCTCTGTTACAAAGTAATGTTTAGAGTGAATTTTAAAACTCTTGTTCCCACTTCCTTTCTTAGTCTTACTGCTTGATCCTTTCTTGGTGCCTCTCTGTAAACTGGATGCTTAGTTGGCTATGTGAGCAGATGCTTAATTCCCCTACACACACACGTGCACACACACAATGTTTCAGGGTTAGGTAAGGACACACATATTTTTCAGGCACCTGGTAATTTTCTTTAGAGGATTTTGCTAAGGATTAGTGTTTCAGAGTGAACCGTGTAAACTAATTCCTGCATCAAGCCTTACTTTAGGTACAAAATCACCAGGCATTGTAACTAACTTCTTTGCGTTCTTTGTTAAGTAAAGATGTTAAGTAAGAATACTTATTGATGGCTGTTGGCTAGTAAGTAGTGATATACTCTGACTGCTCAGTAAGGGGCTGAAATAAACTGGCAGTTTAAATAAAGACAGTGGGAAATAAATGATTTTTTTGTAGAGCTGGCAAAGAACAGTTTTGACAAGCAGCATTTTGTTGTTTATGGATACTGAGTCGGCTTTAAAGGCAGTCACTAGGAAGGTTACAGTATGTGCTTGCCCTTCCTTATTCAGTCTGTTACTGAGTAAATAAAGAAATAAATATTGTATATACTGTTGGGTTCTGAAATGCTAGTAACCGAAAACCCAAGCAGTGATTTCTTTAGTTTAGCAGAGTAGAAGCGTCCAGCAATAAACTTGCACAGAAGGCTTAATTACGTTCAGAGAAACAAAAAGTCTTCACACACATTAGTTAGTGTAAAAAGAAAATAAAAATTGCTTACATTTTATTTCTCAGTAGAACAGGTTACAAGCAGTTTCATTGTAGAAATGGTCCAATGCGTGCAAGCGAGGAATTCTTACCAGTCCCGCTTTTGGCAGCCCTGCTGAGATGCATGTCTGTCCCCATGGAAGGGGGAATGGCGAACTGGCCACACTCAGGCCTTGTGGAGAGAGAGGAGGGTAATGGGCAGTGGGAAGTGCAAAACTGTTGTTTCTTTCCACCTCGAATCTCCAACTACGGCATGCTGTTCTATTTTCCAGAGCTACTACTGTGTTGAGATTACTAAGGCCAGTGTTACTGAGATTACTAATGACATAATACAAGTACTTCCATGCTGCTATAGTCAACCAGGAGCTGCTACTTCCCTGGTTCTGTTTGTGAGCCCCTCCAGCTTTCTCCCCTGTTCAAAACAATCAAAGCCTGGCTTACTTGTGGATGGGTTTACACAGGGTGATCATATCTTGTCCTCAATGTCTTATGGATGGTCAGCACAAAGGGAATTGGGTTACCCGTGGACCTGTTGGATGTTGGAGGTAAAGGCTAAGGTTATAGTTGAAGGGAGGAACACAGATAATTCACTTCCAGGAAAATGGCTGCAGAGGGCTTTCCGGTTGCTTTTCCTGGAGTGGAAACATGGAAGCCTGGCTTGGACACAGAGATATTTGAAGAGTTCGATCTTTGTGAGTTCCAATAGAAAGTCTCCTTTTCAGGCTAATGGCCCATTGGAATGTCACTCTGTCTCTGACTCTGCTCTTCGCCAAATGTTGCAGCTCAGTGCTTGGCTTAGAAATCCATATGAATTTATTTAAAAAAAACTCTTGGCAATTTAATTTGGGAATGGAATTGGCCTCTGCCCTCTGGATAGAGTAAGTGGAATCAAGTGGAATAAATTCATTCTAAAAGGAAAAAAGTGAACTCAATCAAGAATACCATAGATTGGAAATTAATTCATGCATTTCTACCTATACATATCAGTTGCTATTCTCATTATGAGTGTAATATGTATTTTAAGGTCTCACATTTATCTTCTTTGATGTTTCATTGTTACGGAAACAGCAATAGAAAAGAACTACAGTGTCAACTAGTGGTGACATTTATATCTCCAGAGAAACTGTTTCAAATAAGTGGCTTTCTGGTTTTCATACTTCTTAATGGAACTTTTAAAGCTTTTCCAATCCTACCTGCTGAATTTACCTTCTGTCCTACTCCCTTGTGAAATGCTTATTAACTAAGACAGGGCTTTCCAAACTTTTCAGTTGGCGACACACCAATGGTGGAGCGCGAAAACCTGGAAGCACTGCGGCGGGCGAAAACCTGGAAGCGGCGCCACCACAGTGCTTCTGGGTTTTTGCGCACCGCAGCGGCGCTTTTGGGTTTTCACACACCGCCACAGCGGTGACGCTTCTGGGTTTTCGCCCGCCGCCACCGCGTCGCTTTTAATGTTTTAGGGTTTTAATGCGCGGCAGCAGCGGCGGTGACCTGGTGTGCTGCACGAAAACCCAGAAGCGCTGATGGCCTGCCACCGCTGCGAGCACTGCCGCGCACGCCATCAGCGCTTCCGGGTTTTTGCGCGGCACACCTGGGCCCCGCAGGCGACACCGTACTGTGTCGCGACACACAGTTTGGAAAGCTATGATCTAAGATATGAGTGCACAGAAATCATTCCCCCCCCCCCATAGTGCTGTGTGGATGTTGCTGCACGTAGAAAAAACAAAATAAAACCCGTGCACAGGTACAAAGAAGATTAATATTTTTTAGTAAGAGTAATTCCATGTCTCCCTCTTGCATGCCCATACTGGAGATACAACTAGTCAAGCATGTTATTTCCCGAACTGGCCAATAATATATTTTGGAATTCTCTCAGTGCAGTATGAAATTACTTCTTTTCAGCTAGTATTTGGTACTCAGAATGTACTAAAGAATTTTAAAATCTGGACTGCCAGATTAGAATGAATCCAGCATCCTATATCCTTCAGAAGCCCATCAAAGCAATTGCTTTCTTGTGTACTTTACTTATTGGCACATTCAGTAACACCTAGCCTAAGGAATAATTGTTGATAGATTTATTCTTTATGAATAATTGTTGATAGATTTATTCTTTATGAATTTGTAAAGCCATCTGAGCCAGTGTTATGACTACACCTTGTGATAACAATTTCAGTAAATTAATTGAGTGGTGAATTGATTCCTTTTTTTCTGTCTTGAAGGTTCTGCCAATCAGATTTCATTTGGAGTTTAAGTATTGGCTTTATGAAAGAGGAGGATCAAAATCTCTTCACCCACATAAGTGTCTCCTCTGTCTCCTCTAATGTATACTTCCACCGAACATTGCAGAATATATGATAACTGTAAAGATTATAGAATGGAAGAGGCCTATACTGTAGATAGAAAAACAATTTCTGGAAGAAGTAGTAGAGAATCAACAAGCAAAGCAGTAGATGCTTAATTGTTTATGAAACCTGGCTTTGAAAGTCCACTAGAAAAAAGCTGCTGAAAAGCAATTAAATACATAAACTGGATATGTTTGCCATGTCTCATTAAAAACTTTTACTGAGATTTTTCAAGATCATCACATTTCATAAGCAGTAGTAACATCTCAGACTAGAATAAATGTTTGAATATAATGGTAAATAATATTTGTTGAGGATTTGGGGGTTAACTATTCATGAGCAAACAGAATGTTGTCTGATCTACTGCTTAGTTCTTTTATCAGCAGAAGTAGCTAAACTAACCAGACACCCAACAAACTAACTAGAATCCAAAGACAGAACATGTTTTCTATTTTGGGGTTGTTATGAGTAGGACAAACCTTCGTTTCTAGTTAGTTTAGCTACTTCTACTGGGTAATAGTGAAAGGGATGGTACTTCTCAGGAGTGATATCAGGATGCTCAACAGTTCTGTTTTATTTCTGTGTCCATAATAGACCCCACATAGGTCCTATACCAAGACCTAAATCTGTAAATGGAATGAAAGAACATTCTTGTATCTGAAATTCAAGGGGTAAGTAAAGTCATCTGCAAGCAATGGAGCATGCAGGTCATGCCAGAGTGATTTTATACCAGAGTAAGGATATGATAAATCTGTAGCTTTAAGGTTTAAAAAAAAAAACTTATGTAGGACATGAAAGGACATTTGCACAGTTAGATGATTACATACTGTAGGTTTTTATTTTGAAAGACAAGATTAACAGCTAGAGCAAAAGACATTTGCTATTGTGGAGTCCATGGTGCTCTCTGAGCCTTGTTGTTTTCTTGCAAACGTTTCATTGCCAGGCTAGGCAACATCTTCAGTGCGAAAAGGGAGTGGGACTTGCTCTCTGTTTATATACCCTGGCTTGTCCTGCCTGTGTTGGTGGTGGTGTTGTACTCTCCTTGGTAGTACCTTGATTGGGTTGTTGTTTGCTGCTTGGTTGATTGACTGAGTTAATAGTTCCTTGATTAGGGTCTATTGTGTTGTTTGATTGCTCCTCTGGTGGAGCAGAGGACCAGAGGAGCAATCAAACAACACAATAGACCCTAATCAAGGAACTATTAACTCAGTCAGTCAACCAAGCAGCAAACAACAACCCAGTCAAGGTACTACCAAGGAGAGTACAACACCCCCACCAACACAGGCAGGACAAGCCAGGGTATATAAACAGAGAGCAAGTTCCACTCCCTTTTCGCACTGAAGATGTTGCCTAGCCTGGCGATGGAACGTCTGCAGGAAAACAACCAGGCTCAGAGAGCACCATGGACTCCACAGTTCAACCCTGAGTTACAAATATTCTCTTTGATTGGTACATTTGCTATTTGGTTTAGTCAATTTCAAGAATCAAGGAATCTCCTGCTTCATACCTAGGGAAGGGTGTAGAACCTGGCAGGCGACAATTCAGAGCTGGAGAGCTCAATTCAAAGCTGTCTTGGGAGTTCATAAATTGTGGAGCCTGGATTAGGAAGAGATAAATCGCTTTGGGGGAGCGATGTCAGCCTTTGAATTGTACAGATACTATAGGGTAGGCTATTAAAAGGTAATAAATAGGGTAGGCTATTAAAAGGTAATAAAAGTAAAAATAGGTTCCTCTTGCCATACCTCTTTTTTTACATTTTATAGTTAATAACTACTATGTTTATTAATACTAGAGATAATTTTATAATAGTAGTAACTATTGCTTATTGCTCTTCAAAAATGGTAGTTCAAGAAACTATCTGCAGATGGTTATTAAGTCAGTGAGCAGATGTCTTTCATTAGATCCACCAGAGAGCTGCTGCTTATCATCATCAGGGAGGGCTTCATATCCATGCCTTCACCAGGTCAGAGTGCTTCTGGGCTGTCTTCCTTAGTAATACATTATATAAGTCTTTGACAAGGCTAAGAGAGTGAACGGGCAGCTTTCCCACCCCTTTTCTTATGAAGTGTAAAGTAAAGCAATATTGTTTCAGCAGCACAAGTTGTTGTTCCTGTATTTTTTATTTTTATTTTTCTGGCAACAGAACCACTTTTCTTTACCAGAGAGATATTAACATGTTGGATAGAATTCAGAGAAAAGCTACAAAAATGACAAAGGGCTGGAGAGAGTAACTTCACAGAGGTCTCTGGGCCAAGCCAAAACTGTATAGTTTCAGGATGATGAAGAGAAAGGGGCACAGGAACTGGCTGTATGTTTTCAAGCGGATTTGAATAGGAATCAGAGAAGGGGGCCTTGTTAGGGAAGTTGCAAAGTGGAATTGTTTCCTTGTGGGAACATGAGAGCCTTGAGAAGCCCAAGGCCGAAGCAGGGCAAGCAAACATCCTATTGGATTATATGGAGCATTGGGGCACAACATAGCTGGTTGTGCTCCTGGCTAAGTAATCCTGCATCTGTACAATGCAAAGGCTGACGTCGCTCCCCCAAATATAATACTTTGATCCAAGTCAAAAAGTTGATGCTCAGGTGTGTGTAGTTCTGATTTCTAAATTATATGTATCACTTGATTTTGATGATGACGGCCGACAGGAAGCTCTGGCGTGGGCTGGTCCATGAAGTCACGAAGAGTCGGAAGCGACTGAACGAATAAACAACAAAAGGCGTGATTATTACACTTGATTATGCCAACATTTTCTTCAAATATTGCAGTGTTTAAGGCGTTGTTCTTGTGTACCCTACTTCTGTCTCTGAGTCACTGTAGATTCTTTGCTTAAAATAAAATCAATCCACATTTTTCCAAAAATACCAAGGGGATAGTTCAGAGGAAATCATGCAGATCAGAACTAAAAATTTTACAGATGTTGTTTGTAAGTAAGATGCTCTGTAGTGCAATACAAGGTTACGGCTTTCTAAAATAACCATGTGGCAAAATGTGCTGTTAGAAAATAGCATTCAAGTTAACATTGTTGGTCTGCTAATTTGCAAAGTGCATATGAGTGATTAGCATTGTTGTGGTACATTGTTTTGTGTTTTGCATTTGGCTTTCTGAGTGGCATGCTAGGGTTTTCAGTCCTAAAAATAGCTGGACCCAATATACAAATTAAATTTTATTTAATTTTAATGTTTCCATGCACTTGGTGTCCTTTTGCTGTTAAACAAATGTTAAATTAAACATTACAGTATGGCAGCAACTTTTGCATGAGCTCCAGAGACTTGCACAGCCTTTAGACTTCAGGTTGTACATTCCCTCTTCTTTTAAGCCAGCCTGAAATCTCTTTGTAGTGCTAAAACCAACTTTCTCCCACACCTATTATAATTAGGACAACTTAATTTTATGTATTAATTTTGCTACTGAGAGCACAAAAGTCTTGTATGACCTTCCAATAAGTTCTGGGGGCGGGGATATGTTTCAGAGATACTATTCAGAGAAAGCAGCCAGTCCATTTTTCACCCAAGTTGATGGTGTTTTTTTCCCCTCCTTTTTAAGCACAAAGCTGATCATGGAGCCCTGAATTCAGTGTGATTTTAGGACAATAGCTTTATTGGCTGACACATAGTCTGACTGAGTTTTGGAATGCTCACTTTTGGGTACTCAGCTCTTCCAATGCTCCCTGCCTTATAAATCTCTACCACCACAAATCTGTGCTTCCATTATGTTGCTATTTAGGTGCCTTCATATGCTAAAGATCCTTGCTTCCCCTCTCTGTGGTATGTTTTCAGATGAATCATAAGGAAGTAGACAATTGCAGTACCTTGCTCATCTTCCATTACCATTTTTCTTTCTTTCCTCATTTGCTTTCTAATATTCCATGTTTCTGTTTTCATCTTTTTGCAGAATGCTGAAGCATCAGCATGCAACACTCTTTAGCATATCTACTTCTCCCTCCTTTCTTTTATCTTCTTGGCTAAGACTTTAGTCACTTACCTTGCAAATAGACTTTTATTTTATTTTACCAGTAAAATTCATTTTCAGGAAAAATTACAGACATCCCTGTCACGATAGCATTCTATTGCTTATATCAAAATTTCTAAAATCATGTACTGTGTTCCAACAGAGTTGATAAACATGCTGGTTTCTGAGCCTGATCTATTTTCCAGCAAAACATAGTCAGGGCTGCAATGCAAAGGCATGTTCCAAATTCTCGAAATTGCTGTTTATTGGAAGAGCTTATTTTCACAATGTGGAAAAATAAGCCTTAGATATAAGGAGAGACCTGTGCTTTTCACATGAAGGGTGGGAATAAAAATGTGCTAAATAAATATATAGGCTGTTCTGTTGCTTATGGTGTGGCAGCACAGCGGTGTCTTCCAGAAGTAAACACAGCATGTTCAGAATATGTCCATGAAGACTATGTAATTTCTTAACAGAGCTGAGAAAAGTAGGAGAGAAATCAAAGGAAAGAACTAGCTATGGGAAGGGCCTGAGATGCAGATTTGAGCTAAAATTCTTTTGTCTACCTGCCTGAAGTAACCTGTCTAGATAGGAGAAGGGAAGAGAAGGTGGAAGTCACAGTGGAATCTGTACTCTTTGACTGACAGAAGTATCCAGACTGGGTTGTGTTCTGTGAGATTCCAGACCTGAATTCATTTCAAAAGCCATCACAAAATACTGTTGATGGCTTAATTTTGGGAGCTGTTTTGATACAGGGATGCAGTAAAGTAACCACTTCCTCTTTTGTTTTTAAATCCCCAGAACATTTCTGACTATCCACTGTCTTGAAACTGGCTTCTGGGAGGAAGGGAGTTGTGTTCCTGTGGTTTGTAAACCACCCCCACCAGTCTTTGAAGGGATGTACAACTGCACCAATGGGTTTGAGCTTGACAGTCAGTGTGTTCTCAGCTGTGGTCCACAGAGTAAGATGGTAAGGACAACTTTATGGTCAGTTTGCAAATAGTTTGGGTTTCCATTAGGTTGGGAGGCTGAATCTTGGCCTATTTGGCAGCTCCAGCTTCAGTTTTACCAAATGTTGATTGCCATATTTTGCCCTGCTTACTTGCATCTCTTGAATTTGGTTTTATTCTGTAATAAAATGAGAGTGAGCAGCTGGGCCTGTAAAGCAGTGAGATGGGGAAGAGAATTTATTTTCCTGCCTCTTACATGAATTTCTTATAAAAAATCATTCCATTGTATTACTTATTAATGTATGTAGAATACACATAGTGCTCGCTTACCGACTGCCTCATTCAGCAACCATTCAAAGTTATGATGGTGCTGAAAAAAATAACTTTACGACCAATGCCTGCATTTATAACCTTTGCAGCGTCCCTCAGTCACATGATCACCATTACAATCAGTATGTGTTGTCCTGTGCCTGACTTGTTCTTTTTCTCCCCCCCCCACTTGCAGAGTGGAGAGATTGGAGAGGAAGGGATTACAAGAGAGTAAGCAGGCACACAATGGGTAATACACATCGAAAGGAATTCAGTGGCACTGGGAGCCGTGAGTGTGCTATGAAAACAACCCAGTGTATTACCCATTGTGTGCCTGCTTAATCTCTTGTAATCCCTTCCTCTCTAATCTCTCTGCTCTGCAAGTGGGGGGGACAGGTCAGACACAGGAGAGATTGCCTACAAAGATTGCTTGTTTCCCCCCCCCCTTTCGCAGAGCAGAGAGATTGGAGAGGAAGGGATTACAAGGGAGTAGGCAGGCACACAATGGAGAATACACTGGACTGTTTGTATAGCGCACTCACAGCTGCCGGTGCCAGCACATTGCTTTCAATGTGTATTCCCCATTGTATGCCTGCTTACTCTCTTGTAATCCCTTCCTCTCCAATGAATTTAAATGCAAACATTAATTCTCTCCTTACTAATTATCCCAGCGCTGGGGTGAGCATTCCAAAGAGTGTGGGAGTGGGGAAAAGGAAAGCATAGTCGCAGTCATGTGATTTTCCACTTAGCAGCCACTTCACTTAGCGACAGAGTTGCCGGTCCCAATTGTGGTCGCTAAATGAGGATTACCTGTATTTACTTTCCTTGATCCTGAATTCATAATACATATTAAAATGCCAAATCACAATCAGAGTAGAGCATTTGTACCAATTTTATAAAACCCATATTTGGCCAATTAAATTTTGGGCAACATTGACTGTAGCGAACATGGTAACAAAAAGGGACTTTAAATTTTGGGCACTTCATGAATTAATCTGGTTCTTTTATGCTTCAGCTTCCAATCCTTTGTACTAAAGATGGCTTGTGGACAGAGGAATTTAAATTGTGTGAAGAACTGAAAGGAGAGTGTGCACCACCACAGGAGCTTAATTCAGTGGAATACAAGTGTGAGCAAGGTTATGGAATTGGTAAGGTTAACAGTTTCTAATCATCCCTTTCACCTAAACTCTCCTATCAAGTTCTGTCTGCAGATTTGTGGAACAGGCTATACTTGAGGCTTCAGTTTCCCAACATTTTTTTAAATTAAGGGTCTGCAATGTTTACTTTTATAGCACATCTCTGTTTTCTTTCTACTTTAGCTTTCTGCTGCTGTTTTAAAATCAAGTATTCTGCTTAGACATTTATATTTGCAAAGCATCTTATTATCAAAGGAGCTTTACCATAAACAGTGGTTCAGAGCAGTCACAATAGGGACAAGAAGGGTATTTATGGTTTTTCCTTCCCAGTGCAACATTCAGGTATTCACAGGTAGGTCCCACAGACAAGCAACAAAAACGTATTTCTCTCTTTGATTCACATTAAATATTTACTCTGGAAACCAACAAGAATAGAGGGTGGTGGTGATACAAAAGGAAGTGGTCTAATTCTCAAAAGGAAAGATGAAATAACATGCAAAGGGCTGCATAACCTATTCCTTCCCCATGTCTCCCAACTGTTAACTTTATTTTTAAAGCAGATAGTCTTAAACCCTTGAATTTTCTTCCATTGAGATTAAGCTGATGAAAAAAAAATCTCCCCACCCGTGAGTTTTTTCAGGAGATTAGTACATGTTAGAAGAGTCTTAGACATAAAATAAGAATTCATTATCCATAGGGGATAGGAAGATTAAGAGATCCCAGAAGCTTGCTATGATATGTTAAGTTATCAGAAAGTGACTTTGGGAAAGAAGAACAGCACCATATCAACCCTAAAAAATGGTGAATCTCCTTATTTTCTGTTGCTTTAGTTTACAAAAAGAAAAAGAAGAAAAATAAAAACAAAGGAAAAAAGAAGAAAGAAATTCTGTTTTTAAATATTAAACCTTGATCAAGTAGAATGTTGATCAGTTTTTCTATTATGTCAGTAAAGATATAATTAATAGGATCTGAAGAGAAACCAGAGTATCCAAGATAATGAAATCGACAGCCAACCCTTTTTCGATATTCTCTGGGTGTGCTGTAAGCATGTAAAGAAACTTTTGTTGAATTATTATTATCTTAAGATCATAATAGACTTAATATTGATGAAATGACTTCTGGGTAATGCCATGTAAGACAATGATTATGTACTGATATTTTTCTAGCCATGCTTCTAGCTTCTTCAAAGCGGAGCTGAAACTGAATTTGGCAAAGAATAAATAGTTGCAATAAATAGCTTTGAAAATCTATACTCTGTGATATTTAATACTATTTAGGACCATTAATCATGGATTTTTAATGTAGGGTATTCCAATTCTATTCCTTGCATATAACTGATATATATCCAATACTCCATGATTGCCTGTTAAAAATACTGTAGATTTTTAATAATCTAAAATGCTTCTCCATATTGATAATAAATCAGGAGCTTTACATGAAGCTAATGCATCTGGATCAAATTGTGAAATCAAAAGATGTTTTAATTGAATACATTGTCGTTCCACATTTTTAAATGAAATTACTTTTGCAGTAACTCAGATTTTTAAAAACGTGGTTAACAATAAGTTGATGTAAAGTGTTAATAGTCCATGATTCAGAGAGAGAGAGAGAGAGAGAGAGAGGGTTACCTGCTATTTTCTAACTGGAGTTATCATGTGGCATAAGTTTATCATATGAATAAGATCAAAATTGTGTTTCTGTGCCAAGGTCTTCCATATCTGCTTTACAGCCTTTCATGCTGGAGTTACAATAGAGCTTTGCATAAAAAGGGAATCAGGCCCATTGTACCCAGAGAGGGTATTGATCTTGATTGCTTAGATTCCATTGAGAAATGGAGGTCAAATGTACACCCAGTAATAAAGCTGTAAGTCTAGAAAGTTAAAGGTTCTCATCATGTCCATAATTTTGATTAAGAAAATCTAGAATTTAGTGCTCCCAATAAAGATTCTTAATATTAAACTGCTTAAAGTACATTAAAGATGGAATTCCTCTGAGTACATAGATTAGTCTTGAAGTATTTTCATTTTCAATTACTTGAGTAACATACAGTTTTACCAGAAGAAATCAGCTGATAGCGTGTACAGTCAGTGGAATCTACAAGACTTTTATATCACAGTTATGTAATCTGTGGCTTGAATCATGTCAACTGGATTTCTATTTTCTCAGTAGAAACGTTTCACTCCTTATCCAAGGAGCTTCTTCAGTTCTTCAGTGACTGAAGAAGCTCCTTGGATAAGGAGTGAAACGTTTCTACTGAGAAAATAGAAATCCAGTTGACATGATTCAAGCCACAGACTGTTCCACCTGGATGACTGAGAACCTTCATCGACACACAGTTATGTAAGCCTTCCTAAAGCAAGTTAAAAAAACTTTATTCAAAAAAGCATCATTATGAACTTCCAACTACACAGAAGCATGACTGGATATTTCAGTAGGATCTATATTACATTTATTTATCCAATCAACTAAGGATTGAGATACTAAAAATAATAAAGTTGGGAAACCTGATGCAGGATTGGGGATGGGAGGAGATAATATTGTGCATGTACAACTTTTGCAAAGCGACATATTTTGCATATATTTTTGCTTAAATATTTATTTCTTCCAGACTGTCAAATGTAAAAATGGAAATAAAAATGTAGGAGGCAAGAGAAACAGGGAGCAATGGGGCAGGGGGGACTTTAGTTACAGCTAATAACTGTTGTGTGGGGGTGGAGGGGAGAAAAATAGCATCCTAAGCCCTGGGATGTCATGTAAGCCAGCGGTCCCCAACCTTTTTGGCACCAGGGACCAGTTTTGTGGAAGAAAATTTTTCCACAGACTGGGGGGGGGGGGGGGGGGATGGTTTCCGGATGAAACCACCGGAAGTGGTAAATAAAATAATGGGCGGGCCACGCGCAGACTAAAATAAGTGTCGGATTCTGACTTCTCATAAGGAGCAGGCAACCTAGATCCCTCGCATGCACAGTTTACAGTAGGGTCCGCGCTCCTACGAGAATCTAATGCCGCCGCTGTTCTGACAGGAGGCGGAGCTCAGGCAGTAATGCGAGCGATGGGGAGCGGCTGTAAATACAGATGAAGCTTTGCTCGCTCGCCCACCGCTCACCTCCTGCTATGCGGCCCGGTTCCTAACAGGCCACGGACCGGTACTGGTCCGTGGCCCGGGAGTTGGGGACCCCTGATGTAAGCCCCAATCAAGTGATCTAGATTTTCTCTCTCTCCCTCTCTTTTTTTTTAAATTAAAGATTCTCACAAACAAGTTGATGAATGAAGTCTCATATGTACAGGAGCGGTATATCGTTTTATGTTCTCAAATTGGAGGCCATGCAAATCCTTATGGAAGCCCATGGCATCTAAACATCTCTCAGTGGAAATTATAATCTGCTACCTCTCTCTTTTCTGTTCCAGGGGCTGCATGCATACCTTCCTGTCTGTTTCTTCCAAGGGATCCTGTGACATTGCCTGAAAATGTCACTGCTGATACCATGGACCACAGATTAAAACCTACCAAAGTCCAGGTAAAAGGAAAAGGAAGTGCTGCAACTTTGAAAGTGGAATATATTGGCTTTTAGTCTGCTTGCCTGGAACTGTGGAAAGTGCTGACCTAAGGCTACAGATTCTTCAGTGATCTGATGTACATTTCCATCTTACAGTCCAGTTTCAGAGGGAAAGGTATGAGAGTGATGAGCAAGTGTGGCTAGGAGCAAAAGAACCCACAGAAGAGGAAGTTGTTTTTGAAAAGAGCTTAAAGGTTTAGGGTGTGCAAGAGGCCCATCTTCCTCCTTTCACTGGCTGCATATCAGCACAGCTTGGATTTCTAGTTAAAGGTGCAAGCTTTTTCTCCATACTTACTTAGAAGTGTAACATACCTCTTCTCAGTGTGTATGCTTGGGATTCTAATGTTTTGAATATTTTAAAAAGGAAGTTTCATTATCACAACCATCCTGAAAACTGGGAAAGTAAAGCTACATTTTTATCTGGGGAGAATGTCAATTATTATTTCCCTTTTTAAAAAGTCCAGTCTAGGCCTAGTGTTTGAAAATGGTTTGGTTGTGGCTGCAGAGGGTAGCTTTGGCCATAAGCTGTAGGTAACAGCCAGTGGTATCCTGTTGTTCTCTTTCCGACTTGCAAGATTGATGTCAGCCCAACAAAGTAGACCAGACTAAGAAACCAATGCCATATACCAGAGCTTTCCGAACTGTGTGTCAGGACATGTTAGTGTGTCAGCCGCAGGGTCTGGGTGTGTCGCGGCTGCTGCTGCCTCCGAGCCCTGCCAGGATTCCGCGCAGGTCCTAGTGCCTGCCTTGTGCCTTGCTGCCTCCAAACCTGCCCTGCCAGGATTCCACACAGGTCCTAGTGCCTGCCTTGTGCCTTGCTGCTTCCAAACCTGCCCTGCCAGGATTCTGTGCAGGTCCTAGTGCCTGCCTTGTGCCTTGCTGCCTCCAAACCTGCTTTGATTCTGTGCAGGTCCTAGTGCCTGCCTTGTGCCTTGCTGCCTCCAAACCTGCCCTGCCAGGATTCTGTGCAGGTCCTAGTGCCTGCCTTGTGCCTTGCTGCCTCCAAACCTGCTTTGATTCTGTGCAGGTCCTAGTGCCTGCCTTGGGTCCTGCTGTAAGAGTGTGTCGCGAAATGATGCATGTCTAAAAAGTGTGTCACCAACATGAAAAGTTTGGAAAGCTCTGCCATATACTGTAGGTCAGGACTACTATTCTAACAACTATGGTAACAGAATCTTGCGAGTCTGAATGTGCTTCCCCCTCCCTCACTTTATCTTCATGTGAACTGGAGAGGCGCTTGTCTGAGACATTTTCTCAAATTATTTTCTTGGCCCAGGCTCAATCTGACCATTGCCTTGGTAGTGGCTCTTCCTCCTGTCCTTCAAGGCCATTCCCTCTGCTGTCTACACTGTCCCACATTATCTGTTCTAACTTATTGATGTGTAATAAGCTTCACTGACTATCTGCTTGCTATTCTGAAACAAAATATGACACCCAGGCAGCCAATAGATGAAAGATTGTGCTCACTTGAAAGGTCTTCATGGGGAAGTCAAAACATTGCTAACTCTTCTGGAAATTGTGTTCTGAAATCATTGCTTCCCCTAGCCTATGATGAGGTAATTATGGAACAAGTGGCCAACCAGATTAGCAGTGGGGAAAGACAACAATGAGGTATTAATGGCTGGAAACAATTGGAATATAGATTTAAGAACTTCACAATCATTATCTTTAAATAAGGAGTGTAGACATACCGAACACCTTTCTTGCTTGGTTGATGCTTGGGAAAGTACATTAGTTGAGTCTCTGCCTGGCATTCTTTCAAGCTCATTCTGGAAAGAAGAATTGCATAGATACAGAAAAAATAGGAAAAAATGGTCTGGAAACATCTGTGGACTATCTGTCTGCATTCCAAGTTATCGTGATATGCCCTGATTTTGGTGTCCTCAATCTCTGACACTGATGTTTAGTTTTTTCTAGTTGCATCCTCATCCCTCTCAGTGGAATGGCTAAAATACCTCAGTTATTATAATTCTGTTGTTTTTTCTAACCCGAGTCTGTCTGAAAATGAAATTGAAGCATATGGCTGGCACAGAGACATTTAAAATAAAAGCAGATTGTGTTGTTATGGAGCGGAATTACCACCCAAGATTATCTTTCTCCTCATGGAAATTTTCAGGATTATCAGAGATTCATTCCTTTAGACACTGTTGTGTGTCATATTACATAAACTCTGCAGTTGTGCTGCAGGTTATGTCCCAACAGGGGAAGAAGGTATTTCAAAGTGCACTCTAGGATATGCTCTTTGAGGTCTGTAATTCTGAAGTGGAATGCTCTTGAGTTGAATTTATCCTATTGTTTTTTTTTAAATGTTTTCCCTTCCAACTTAAACCCCCTTACAAAGTGGAAGTGTTCTCCTGGGAATAGGGAAACAGAAAAGAGAGTAATATTGGGAGGAGGTTTTGTTATTGTAAAACTAAATTATTCCCATTGCCAGGAGCTGTCACTAAACACAGTTCTTTTTTTTTTTTTTTGCTCATTTTCTTGATCCTTCTGTATATTTTCAAATCACTTCTCTTCCTCAACTTGATGGTCTGTGAACTTTAATGGCATTGTTGAATCATTGTCTCCAAGATGTGTCTGCCATACAGATCAGGGTGAAGTAGGAAGAACAATGAAGTGGATTAGGGAAGTGGGCTGGACTGATTTGGGTAAAGCAGGGTGAAATATGCCAACTGGATTCAACAATTATAAATGGAGTAATCTATATGTATTCATAATGTATTCAAAGAAGCAAAATAGTTATGTATATGAATCTACTATTGTTCACTTCATTATATGGAAACAAGCTGGGTACGTCAAGAGAAACACTGAAATAAGTTGAATGCAGTAGGAATGGGGTGCTTCAGAAATGTAAGAGGACATAAGAGTCAAGAATGAATAAGTGCTGAGTGAATGTGGATGTGGATGGAATACAGAAGGGTGTGCAGTTTGAAAGAAGCATGTTGAGATGGATTTTTCATATAGAGCAAATGAATAAGGATTAAATTGCAAAATAAATATATGAAAGAAGCGTGAATGGATCAAGATGGGGAAGACAGAAAGTTGTGGATGGAAGGAGTTCATGAGATCCTCGAAAAGAAAAAAAATTGAGAATCCCAAAGAACAGAAGGCAATATATAAAAGACTAAATGGAATGGTAAATGGTAAAAGCAAGGATGCTTTTTAAGGGTAGAAAATTATGGAATTATATAGTGAATAGTGTAAACTAGTTTTAGTCCTTTTCTTTTTCTTATCTCAGGACTTTAATCTGCTTGGCTTAGTATTTCACTACATATTTCCCGTTACATATAGATTAGCCTTGATATTATACGGGTGATGTGAATTAATGTGGATACTTCTACAAAGTATACTGATACTTTATGCAAAAGTATAGGCATGTTTTGAGGCTAAGAACAATATTATTTTCTTTGTTGCTTTTGTGGGTATTGGTAGGCCTACAAGTCAAATACTCTTACTGCAGCTTTTACTAACATCTTTCAAAGATAAGTCTGCAAATATAAGGTCTAAAAACCTAGATTTTTAAAAGAAGGATGATGCAAATCTTGAAATTTTCTGGAATCAAAAGTCTTTACCAAATGGGAGGTTGTGTACAGTATAGAATTTGTAATTCCATGCACATGGAATCTTTAACATTGCATAAACTTAGAGTCTAATAGATCTTTGATGAAATAGGGTATATATCATTCTTAGAATAATCTGTATTATCAATTTTTCTGGATTAATATTATGAAGAATATTATATAAGTACCTTAAATGAATAAAAAAAACTATAGAATGCTTGCTCTTATTCTCTGGCCAATGCAAAATTCTTCTTATCTCTCTTCAGAGTATTGTGTGTACTGGAAGACTGGAATGGTATCCCGATCCAAAAACTATTCATTGTATTACTTCTTGTGAGGTAAGAAATATTCTCTCTCTCTCTCTCTCTCTCTCTCTCTCTCTCTCTCTCTCTCTCTCTCTCTAACTTTCAAAAACGGGACAAAATGGATATTTTTCTTTAAATGACAGGACGGTCGGGAATTGTTTAGAAAACGGGACTGTCCCGTTCAAAACGGGACGTATGGTCAGCCTAACATTAGGGCAAAATTCTTGTTCCTCTGTTGCCCTGCCTCTTTGTCCCTAATCAGTTCCTTCAGATTCGATCCAATCAGTTAGTTTTTTATTTAGGTGTTTTACATATAATGTACTTTATCGCGCTCAGAAGGCTAATGGACCTTTAGTTTGCTGAGTCCACTTTTTTGCCACTCTTGTAAATTGGTTCCCAGTTTTAGGGAATGTCTCCTATGTGATCAATATGCATAAAGAGAGAGAGAAGAAGAGGTGCCCACTGTGCACGGTTCAATTTAAGCAGTTCAGGAAGGGTGCAGTCACAACCAGGGCCTTTTTCCACTCTGAGGGTTCAATTAGTCTGGTGGCTTGAGAGAGGGAGACTGGGGACCAGCCATTTAGTATGACAAACTCCAGGGCCTCAGTGATATTCACCTGGTTGGGCTCTTGAGTATAGAGCTCAAAAGTGCTCCTCTCATATGTGTAGAGGAACTTGATTAGCAGGTTTCTTAACAGTTTTCCTAAGGCCCTCAGCTGTGAGAATGAGAAGTTCTTTTCTTTAACTGAGTTGATTAAAGCCTGCCAACTGTCACTGGTGGCTTTATCCATTTTACTATTCAGAAGGGCCTTATAGATTAAAGATTGAGTCCACTCCAGTGTAGGGGTCTTTAAACCTTCTAATACCCTTACAAATGTAGAAT
Source organism: Charina bottae (assembly GCA_023362775.1). NCBI lineage: Eukaryota > Metazoa > Chordata > Lepidosauria > Squamata > Charinaidae > Charina > Charina bottae. The sequence goes on from JALMGJ010000003.1 coordinate 5,682,749, forward strand.
GAATGAATGAATGAATGAATGAATGAATGAATGAATGAATGAATGAATAAGAAAGGAAGGAAGGAAGGAAGGAAGGAAGGAAGGAAGGAAGGAAGGAAGGAAGGAAGGAAGGAAAGAAATATTGGCCTACCCACTTTGGAGGGAAGACTCTGAAAGCCACGAAAGGGTTGTTGACAGCTGCAAGTGGTCCCTGGGCTGCACTTTTTACATCCCTGAGCTTGATCTAAACATGTAGCAGAAATGTCCTCTGTGGTGGTCAAGGAAATGATTCCTCTTCAAACTGCAAATAGATCAATTTTCTACTGCTCCTGTAATCCATCTGGAGGAAGAAATTTGACCTCTTGAGTGGTTCATTCCTTGCTGCACTACTTTTTAATCTGCATAGGATTCTTAAATTAGGGAGTGTTCAAATATGTGGTCTCGCACTGCAGTTTGAATTGGTATAACCCATTCTATCATGTCTGGAAGTTCACCATTTTCCTCTTTCATTTTGTAAGTAGAATCAGTCTCCATTTATTTGGGTCATCTCCAGAATCTTCAAACTCTAGCGCTGATTCTAATTGCTGAATAAAAAGCCTTTTTCCATGTCCTTTCATCATTTAGCGTGTAAGGACTTCCTAGGGCATGTGGGCATGAGGTCTGAAAGCAGTTAGCACCTTCTCAGGGAGACTCATCACCAAGTGTGGGGATATATATGTACAATACTTGTTCCTAATTTCCTAGCAATCTTGGGAAGCATAGTTCTTTGAGAGAAACTATGGAGAAGATTAGTAATAGAGGTCTCCATATTTCATCAAACGACATACAATTTTGAAAAATGCTATGATAGTTAAATTGCTATAAATCTGATGCTGGTGTGCAATAGAGACTTGCCTTACATGTTGTGGTCCAAAAAGACCCTTTTCCTAGGCTTTAAAAAATGGCAACTTTATGATGCAATTTGGATTACTTATAATTCTTTTTCTTCTTTGTCTGATGCCAGAATAGCTCAACTTTGTTTTTTCCCTTCTGGCCATTAATCTTTCTTTCTGACTTTTTCAGTCTCTCTGTGCCAGGAATTAAGTGTAGTGAGGAGTGAAGCATGTGTAAATTCACAAGGAGGGTGCAAAAAAAGGGAAAGCATTTGGAAAGTTCATCAGCAATAATGATGGTGGTGCAATAAACTTTGAATTACAGATGCTCCAGGTCACTTTAGTCTTGCGCTATCATGAGAAGAACAGATGGCATAGAAAGTTGTTTCATGCTTCCCTTTTTGGAACTGGCCTTTTTCAAACAAGGGCCAAGTGCACTTTTTTCCCTTTTCTTTTTCTTGCTGAAAGCAAAATTTATACAAAGCCATCTTTTTTTCTAATTTAATATTCTGGAATGGATAGTTGTCTATCAAATATGACTAAGAATCTCAATTATATTTGTTAATTTAAAACTTGCTTCAGTCCTTGTCCTGAGATACTCATTATTCTCTAAAAGGAATCTGGGAATTGCTTTTTCTTCCCTCCCTGCATATTTTTGCCATGGTTCTCTTTCACTTGTAAGAAGCTCCTCATAGGCAGATATTATGTTATTCTTGCTATCAGACACAAAACAGAGAACACTACCACAAAAAGCAAAGCCAGTTGGAATACTATCAGCTACCAATTCCTGTCTTAAACTCAAGTATTTTGAATCAGTGCTAGAGTCAAGTCACAGTGGGATTGAGAGGAGACATCTCAAGTTTGTGAAATCACCTCAAGAGACCAAAATAGAGGGAAAGACAGGCCATGGTTCTGATACAGTCTGGCAACTGTTCTTTTTAAGTTTTTGAGGAATGGGGTCTTCTGCTTACATCCCTTGGAGCTCTTTCTAGCTATGATGGTTGAAAGCAGGTGGCAGATTCCTGTCATTTCGAGGTGGTGAACAGACGCAAATTACTGTGCAAGCTCTAAATAGTCACCACAGTAAAAAAATAAAAAGTCCTAAATTCTCTGCCAAAACCCATTTTTAGCAGCTTTGCAGGCCTCCACTCCTCTTCTCCCATGTCAGTTGTGGTCCTTGGCTACCAGCAGATTGCCATTTTGTAGAAAGCCTACTTGAAGGCAGTTTACAGTGTTGAAACAAACTTACATTAGGGTAGAAGCCTTGGCATGTTACTGTGGGAAACATGGCAGAGGGTTTGTAGTTAGAAGATAGAGATTGTAGCATGTAGTTTGGGCACAAGGCTTTTAGAAGTATATGGACATGCATCTTTCATAAGCCTGGTGCAAAGGAAATGAGGTGGCTAAAATAGGTTTATAAAATATCCAAAATAGCAGAACTCTTCTGTTTTTAAAATGAGCTGCAGAAGGATACATGCTGCTTCAGTTTGCAGCAGTGAAGGTGCACCATACCAATAATAGCAAATATGGGCCTAGAAACTGGTTGTTCCTTCGGTGCTGCAAAACAATCAGTCAATTATCTGCAGTGGAGGGAAGTGCCAGTTTCCCCGACAATCTCATCCTTGTTACAAAATTTGCTTATTTACATATATTAATGCACAAAGGTATGCAGGATTTGATGCAGTGAGCCCTGGATATGGAAGTTAACTGAACATCCCCAAAGGTAAAGAGAGGTTAAACAAGGTCTTTAGAAGCATTTATTTTATTAAAATGATTGATGAATTTAAATCATAGTTCAGGGGATTTAGAATCATATGTCCAAAGATGCAAAAACTGAAGAGGTTAGCAGTAGAATTGGCCTCTTCTTTGATTGCCTTCCATCTTTCCAAGCTTCAGGTCTTCTCCAATTACTCTTGCCTTTGCATTATGTGTCCAAAATGTCTAAGCTTTAGCTTCATTATCAGTGCTTCAAGTTGGTTTTATTTCATGTTGTATTGAATTATTCGTTTTTGCAGTCCAAGGTAGTCTCTAAAATTTTCTCCAGCATTACAATGCAAGGAAATCCATTTTTCTTGGCTCAGCCTTTCTGATGGTCCAGCTTTCACATCTGTATGTTACAACTGGAAAGAGCACTGCCTTGACAATATATACCTTTGCTATCTATATGATTTTTTTGTTTATTCGTTCAGTCGCTTCCGACTCTTCGTGACTTCATGGACCAGCCTACGCCAGAGCTTCCTGTTGGCCATCACCATCCCCAGCTCCCACACGGTCTATATGATATTTCTACACTTATTGTGTCTGCATTTGTCAGAGTCTTACATACATGCTTTTCAATAAATTAGTATGATTCAGAAGACACCAGCAAAAGCATCAACAACAAATATGAGCTTTGGGTTGAAATCTAGGGATTTGGTTTGATTGGGAATGTGCCACAGCTAAAGCCAAATGAGTGGAAGTACATAATACTACAAAGGGGGCGCGATGGCTCAGCAATTAAGACACCAGGATTGTCGATCAGAAGGTCGCAAGTTCGGAGGTTCGAGACCCTAGCCCCGCGTGACGGAGTGAGCTCCCGCACTTGCCCCAGCTCTTGCCAACCTAGCAATTCGAAAGCATGCAAATGCAAGTAGATGAATAGGTACCACTTCGGTGGGTAGGTAACAGCGTTCCATGCGCGTCATGCGGCCACATGACCGTGGAAGCGTCTTCGGACAGCGCTGGCTCTTCGGCTAACAAACGGAGATGAGCATCGGCCCCTAGAGTCGGATACGACTGTGTGGGGGAACCTTTACCTTTACATAATACTTCAAGAGCTAGTGATTTTTTCAAAAGTCCTGTGAATCCCTGCTTAAGAGTTAGAAACAGGTGTCTCAGCTGGACAACCAGTTGAACCATCCCAAAATGTCAAAAATAAGAACTGACCCTTATTTTTCACTCTGTCCCAAAAGATTCTGGTAGGCTGATTATGCTTGGGCTGAGGTCTCAGGGATCATCTGAGTAACTCAAGTTCTCCTCAGAGTGACCACATGTGACCTCTTCTGGGATCCACGAAGAACTTCTGCAGCTGCAAAACAGCAAGATTACTGGGGGTGGAATTGAATACTTAATTCTGGCACACCCTTAAAGACTGACTCTGACTGGTTGGATCCAGTACTAACCTGCTTATTCAATTTCATTAATACTAATTGCTGACTGACTCGCTGATCCAGTCATAAATTCAAATCTAATAATCCTGTCATTGATCTTATATGGTCACTTATCCCAACATCAACAAGAAGTGAGAGTTCAGTAGGTAAAACTGCTTTGTGGATTTATTTATTTCATCAGTTTGGATCAATCGTTTGAATGTCCTGTCACTGAGCACTGTCTGGGGTGTTGAACCAGATAGGTTTCTTGTGCTCATCCAGTTAATCATATTGGTTAATTGCTAAATTAAAGGGAAAATAAAATAAATTAAGCTAGATCTGTGTCAGTTCAAAAACTGTGCAGCATTACTGAAATGCATGTAAGGATCTCTCGAAGGGTTTTTAGATACAGCTTACCTGAATTATAATTTTAAGGTTGTAGTAATGAGACCATAAAGTTTTGTGGTTCATTTATCCCTTCGTGTTGAAAATTAACCTTGCCTTCCAAATAAGTCCATAAAAGCTATACTCCTCTTGCTTACAAACACTATATAAATCACTTGTGAGGCATTAAAAGCCTGGAAAAGAAATGGGATCTCATTTATATTTTTGCAAAAATGCTGTTTTGTTGGCACTGATGTGTGGGAATAGCTATTTATTTATTTAGACTTTAATTGGGAAACACGGAAGAATGCTTTCTAGGCCTTGGTGGAGACTTCTTCTGTTTGTCAGGGGATGGAATTCAAACTAATTTTGAATTAGCTAAGTCTGGGAGTGATTTCCTGTTTGAACAACAGTTCAGGATCCCCTTTTTATCTCTTTTATTCTGTAAACCTGAATGGGAACTCTGTAAGTAACTGGAAGAAGATGTGTTGTGGTTCCTGTTCCTCGGTCCGAGAGAAGAAACAACTCAGTCAAAGATTAGAGTTTATTTTAAATAATTTGGAATACCTGTTCGTTTGCTCTGAGAAACAAATTCTCATGTACTACAGCAAGATTTCTCATGTTATTGCTAGAGAGCATCTGTGTGTGCAGAAGTGTAATATTTGGTGAGTACAGAAAGAAGGGAAAGATAATTCAGAAGTATGAGACAGCAGCATTTCTGCTTTGCAAAATGCTGAACATTACTCTCCTGGAATGTTGTATTCTGTCTCTTCAATATATTGTTCATCTAGAATCCATATTTCCAAGAGCAAAATAACTGAATCACTTAAAGTACACTGTATATTAGCTCTTATAGTAGCTATTTTATTATAGCATTCCCATTATATCACTTATGCTTTAGAGTTCATTCTGGCTTATTTTAGGTTAAGCGATGGAAAATCTAACTGAAGTTCCAGTTAGATTTTCATGCCAGAATGCAAAGGACCCGAGTTCTGGTTCCTTACCATTCCAAGTGGTCCACCCACCAATCAGTTCACATTACTTAGCAGTATTTGGGTATAAACTGTGGTTTGAACTAATTAGAACCCATGATTTCCAACATATTTTATGACTCACTTTATTATTTTTTTTCCTTTAATTTTTCCTCTCATTATTTTATCTTCTATTTTTCTTCCCACACATTTTTAACATGAATTATCATGGCTGCCCACAAATGTCGTAGATGCCCAAGTTTTTCCCTGCTTGAATATATTTTTGGCCATTTGAAGTGGTTGGGAGGAGAGCAGTTAGGAGTCATATACTATGAGGACAACTTATCTTTTCCTCATCCCAGCATCTCATCTGTACATATGCTGATCTGGAAGTCATTTTAAACTAGCATTCAGTACAATAGACAGTTTGTAGCTGTATTTGGAAACTATATAAAATGTGGTTTTCTGACTTTGCAAATGAATCATCATCTAGGTAAACAAACCCTATTGTGTGGAATACAGCAAAAAAAGGGGGGGAGGGTCAGATTATCTCTCTCCTTAGTTATACTGGTTTTCTTCTTACCTGCTATTCTTCAGTAGAGAGGTGATGTTGCCATAGCATCCTCAGTGACCTTGTATCTTGAACCTGGTCACAAGCATAATGCATTAAAACATCCCTCCTTGATTACATAAAAGCAAGTTCTTTTATTATAGCATTACAAATAAGGATGTCCTGGTGACTGAACAGGGTCCATTTTCAATTAAGCAGTATAATTCCACTGATGCTGAGAATTATCCCACATTTTTCTTAAGATGGTATGATGGTGGTCAAAGATGGCTTTCTTGTAAGCAGTTGGCCATAATTTTATAAGAAGGCACACTTTATCATTTCTTTCTAATGGTTCCAGCTTGTTCAAACATTCATGTCAATTTGTTGCTTGAATTTCATGTTGGAAATATCCAGTATTTGTTTTGCCAAATGACATTTAAACATGGTAATCTATGAATGTTAGCAAATTATCACCCTCTCTTTAACTTCATATAACTCAAAGTTATACTGTATATGAACTTGGTTGCATTTAATTTAAATTGATTTCTTCTGAATGGATAGTCATGAATGTGTATCATTTTGTGGCAGCAGAACCATTCCTTGGAGTCATTTGGTCATCTGTTTATATAGGTCATGTACATTTTCAACCATGATAGCCAGATCAGTAATATGTATATATGTTTATTGATTCTTGTCATTGAAGATCCTCAGTACAGCTGTTTAGATTTTCTCTTCTCTTGCTTTACAAAAATCTGTGTTACAGTATATTAGTTGTTTCTAACATGTGAGTGCCAGACATAATTGTTTGCCTTGTTTTTCTCTGTTGCTCTTTGTTCACCAAATGCTTTTTTCTCTTTCCTTATAGCCTTTCCATGCCGATGGCTGGTGTGACACCATCAACAACCGAGCCTATTGTCGGTATGATGGTGGTGACTGTTGTTCCTCCACAGTTTCCTCAAAGAAGGTAACTGAGATGCTAGTTATCCATTCCAGAAAATGAAATATACCTTATATACTTGCAGATAAGCCGAGAATTTTAGGTGCCGAAATGTGCCCAAAAATTGGGTTTGGATTATCCGTGAATATATACGGTAATACTTTTTTTAAGTACTTGCATTTCCTATATATATTTGCAGATAAGCCCATCCGCGGATGAGCCTACCCTCAAATTTTTAACCAAAATACCATGAAAAATGTGGGTCGGCTTATCCGTGGGTGGTGCATTTTTCATGGTATTTTAGTTAAAAATTCGAGGGTAGGCTCATCTGCAGATGGGCTTATCTGCGAATATATATGGGAAATGCAAGTACTTAAAAAAAGGTATTACCGTATATATTCACGGATAATCTGTGGCATATACGGTAACTTACATTTATAGGTAGTGTCCTGTCCCAGGACTTTTGTGTATAAGTTGTATGCTACTTGGCCCATTGTGTAAAAATGCTGAATTTACACAGGTGAGGAATTAACCGAAGATGAAGGTTTTTGTTAGTTTGCTTGTTTTTTAAACAGTCATGGCAAGATCCTTCCTTTATAAAGGAAATACCAGTGCACTGAGGAAATCTGCAAAAAAAGAAATTTTCAACCATCCTCATCATCAGTCAAGCAGGATCACAAATTGGCAGGGCTTCTGGCCTGTTTGAAAAGCCATGTTTTGAAAGCTTTTCTAAAGGAGAGGAGAGTTGAGGGAGCTACTTCAGCCCTTGCACATGACATTCCTCTGCTGGTCGTTAAAGCAACTTCTTTGTCATAATTCAACTCTTAAATCAGATTCAGGTTGAGTGGAAGCCTGGGGGGAAAAAAGGTTGCTTTAGTGGATAACAGAGAGAACTGTCATGCTTTTTAGCAAGTATTTATTTATTTATTTATTTTTCAAATTTATTCCCCGCCCATCTCCCATGCAAGGGACTCTGGGCGGGTTACAACAAATAAGTAAGTATATCTTGTTAGGCTTCCCAAATTGAGCAGAACCTGTAAGCAGATCAGAATTTAGTTTCTGCTGTTGAATAAAGAAATGGAACTATCTTAAGCCAGCATTGCAGGTGGAAACTGATTTGGTTTTATTATGTTTCAGTTACATCAGTACTTTTTTTTTCTTGCTCTTAGATTCCTGCTCTCTTTAATATATTGGGTATCATCTTGGATAATTTGGGGGATGAACAGCTGATAAATAGTTGTAGTATGTACTACCGATCCATATGAGTGGAGATGCTTTCACTGAGTTAGGCCTCCATTCCCTAAACGCCACTGTTCTTCAAATCCTTTAGGTTGTTCTGTTTCCTAATGGCTGTGATCAGGACGAGTGCACCTGCCGGGATCCAGCAGCAGAAGAAAATCAGTAGCAGCAGCCGCAGCCAGGACACACTGTGTTGCCAAGGCTCAAATTGGAGGAAATTATGAAGGCTTGAAGGAGAGCATAAACAGGAGAACTGCAAAGGCTTAAGAAAAGGATTCAGGAGAAGTCTGGTCACAAAGGTCCTGCACTTGATGTGTAAGTGCATAAAGGAGAAAGGAAATTATGAGGAAAGAGGTGGAAAGAAGGAATGGAGAGTGAGCGAGCGAGCAAGGAAACGAACACCTTTACTACCTTTGGTCAACTTGTTTTCCATCCGAACTGAAACACAATTTGGCCTTGTCAGCCCGACTGGCAAACTGGATCTAAACCAAGTCTCGACGCTACCTTCCTTCCATTGCTGCATCAATGGTTTGCCACCCAAACTGTGTCTTTGCTCTGACGTTGATCGGTATGCTCCCCTCTAGAGCTTGATTTAGCAAAGCGGGGAGGGAAATGTGATATGTCTGCAAATATTTAAACATAATTTTATTACAAATCTATATAATATTTTTATTTGCTGTTTAGTAAGCTAAAACATGCTGCTGTGAAATACACTACGTTAGAAATGCGGGGTCATGTAATGAGCATTCCTAGAAATCCAGCAAATTCCAAGATGTAGCTTATAAACATCCAAATTAAGCAGTAAATGCTTTTCTCCTAAATTATATCACATTGGGCTGCAGAGTTAAAGTCATGTGTGGGGATGCTCTTTTGGTCACCAGTTTCCTGCCCTCCTAGCACATAGAAACCATGCCTGCTTTTTTACTGGGCATCCATAAACACCCATCCCTCTATTTCCTAAGCAGCATTACGTAAAGCACAGAAATGGAGTAACAAGTAGTAAGCTAAAGAAATGGTAGGCATGAGATAAAAGAAAAGTAAATATAGCTCAATGTATTTTAAACCCTCCCCATTTACTATCCCTCTCCATGCATTTCTAGTCTTCCAAATCATCCTTACTTCTACTGTGTCATACACCAATTTATACTAGTCAGTTCTTTCAAATTCTCACCTTTTTCTTCTAGAGGATTTCATCTGCTCCATCCAACCTTTCTCCTCCTTCCCCTTCCTTTTGACTCATTCACTCTTTCTTCATATATCTATTTTGCAATTAAATCCTTGTTCTCTTTATAAGACCACCTCAATGTATTGAGTCAATCAATGTTTATTCAGCATCCATTCAGTCCTGACTCTGTCTCTTTACACAGACATTTCTTAAGCACCCCACTCAAGCTATATTCTGCTTACTTTTACTTGGAGGTTTCTCTGAACTCTCACTGCCTTATAACAAAGAAGCATACTATTAAACAAAACCACTTTTGTGTTTGACAAGGATTCATTCTGCACAACAGACCAAATACTACCAATTACCTTTTGCCTAGCATTTTCATCTCTTAAAATTTCTCTATCCATTTTCCCATCTTTAGTAAACATTATAGGGAGATACATACACTCATTTACTTCTAGTTTTTTTTTTAGCATTTATGTATGAGTAACAGATATGCTGGGTGGGGCGTGGTGGATCAGCTGGTAAGACGCCAGGCTTGTCGATCCCTAGCCCCGCGTGACGGAGTGAGCTCCCGCACTCGCCCCAGCTCTTGCCAACCTAGCAATTTGAAAGCATGAAAATGCAAGTAGATGAATAGGTACCACTTCAGTGGGATGGTAACAGCATTCCACGCGTGCCATGCGGCCACATGACCGTGGAAGAGTCTTCGGACAACACTGACTCTTCGGCTAACAAACGGAGATCAGCACCGGCCCCTAGAGTCGGACACGACTGCACAAATGTGCGGGGGGAACCTTTACCTTAACAGATATGCTTCAAACATAATTACCTTGATCTTTGATACCTTGATTTTTAAATTCATACTATTCATTCTGTCAGCCTACCCATCTAACATTTTCTGCAAATCTTTCACACATATTGCCAACCAACACACTCCTTATACAGTTATCCATAAATACATTAAACAATGTATTTGAGACAGAATAAACAGATACCACCCTGTTTATTCTCACACATGCTTTACTTCCATCACCACTCTTAACACATTCAGCAATCAACTTTCAACTCTATACTCATTCAAAACATCCATAATTCAAATTTATTCACTTTATTATATACTTTTTCTAAATCAACGAATGTATAATGTAGTTTATGTTTCATATTCATACATTTCTTAGTGACTTCCTAAGAAGCTAAAAACTGGTTACTCGCTCCTGGTTACTCATAAAGCTGGATTGCTTGTTGTTGTGTCTCCTAGCCTTTCAATTAGAATTTTGCCAAACATGTTCCCAAGTACACTTAACAAACTAATCCCATTACAGTGTGTTATTCAATCTTGCCATCATTCCTTGAAGAAGAATAGTAACAACATTCTTCGAATTATCAGACTCAGATGCAACCTTCCCATTAAATGAGCCAGCCATTCTGTAAGCAAACTACATCTATATTTTAAGATTTATACCATCTACACCTGCAATTTTACCATTTCTCAACATTCTTAGATTATTTATGATAGCCTTTTCATCATTTCCCCCCCTTGGACACTAATATTTATAGTGTGTTTGTGTGTGTGTGTATAATTTTATTAAGAATTTTGATTATAATAATAAAATCTAATACAAACTAAACTTAAAGAAAAGCGAATAGAAAGGAGTAAAAAGTGCAAGAGAAAAAGAAAGAGAAAGAAGGAAGGAAGGAAGAAAAAGAAAAGTAAGTATAAATAAAGAGAAAAGAAATATATAAAGAAGTGACTTCCAACCTTCATCACAACAAGTATAAACAAATTTAGTAACTCTTCACCCCCTCTAAGGATACATTTATCTCTTCATCCCATACCCCATCTCTTATCTATAAATAAATCCATAAAACACCATCTTTTCATTCCTGGTGTCAGTCCATAAAGGGTTACCAGAAGTAACAACATATCTTGTTTTAACCTTGAATAAATAAACCAACTTTATATTCCTTCCTTTTACTTCTAACAGTCTTAATCTTTAGTTCATTCAAATATTGTTGTAGGATTTGATTTCTCTTCATTTCTTCTTTGTCCCGTCGTTCAAGGCTTTAACAAGCCTCTTTTGTAAATCCAGTAGTAAAAAATTATCCAGGTCACTCTCTTGGTTTGTCATTTGTATTTTCCTTTGAAATTTTAAACCTCAGCCAGTTTCTTTTGTAGATCAAGTGAAACATCCTTTTCTAAGTCATTCTCTTGGCCTGTCAGTTGTAAATCCACTTTCAATACCATCTTTATCTTCTACATCTGACATTTCTTCAATAGCATCTTTTGGACATAATCTATCCATAGAAGCAGACGTCATTACTAACGTTGATATTGTGGCTACTATTATTTGATTCCATTCTTCAAAAGTCTCCTTTAGCATTTTCATTGTTCTAATGCAGAGCTTTCCAAACTGTGTGTCGCGACACAAAAGTGTGTCACCACACACAGTCTGGCGTGTCGCCACACAACTTCATCAGCACTTCCGGGTTTTCCCGCGGCGACACACCAACGGCAGCACGCAAAAACCCGAAAGCAGCAGCAGCGCTTCCGGGTTTTTGCGCGCTGCCGCAAGAGCGGCACTTCCGGGTTTTCCCGCGGTGACACACCAACGGCGGTTGGTGTGTCACCGTGGGAAAACTTTGGAAAGCCCTGTTCTAATGCTTTACAACATTTTACAGGCTTTTAAATCTTTCCTCTACCTAAAAACTTTAGTTCCCCGTTTTTGAAATCATGAAATTGCTTATCTTTGTTTTGTTTGTACAAACCAAAACAGAATCTATTTCCCACGAGTAGCTGTTTGTTCTTTATAATTAATTCCAAAATCTTATTGTAAACGTTTCAATATTCAAATTTTATCTGGACCCTTGGTCCGTTTATAACAAAATCTTATTTAGCTGTTTGCTGTTTATTTCAGGTTCTTTAAATTCTTAAGCTTATGATTAAAATTTTCTTTCATTCAGGATTGAAGGCAGACTCACCCGGCGTTTTCAGACTTGTTGGTCCAAAGGTCTCTAATAACTTAGAAGTAAATGAGCAATTTCTGAAAGTGATTAGAAAGTGAGGTTAGTGAACTTATTGTCCTTTAAAAGTCTCTACCGTGGTTGCGAGCAAAATGACTACTCCCGTTGTCTCCCGGTGCTCAAGCCTGCAGAAAACCGCTGTCCTATGGTCTCCTCATGAGGAGCAGCCATCTGGAACATATGTGGGTGATCTCCCATTGTCTCCTTATCTGGAGAGGTTCCAAGGAACCGGTCTTCTCAAAGGTTCCTTGGTCTTTGCCACAGTCGTCAGCTCTGCTTTCGCAGAGCCATCTTCAGTTTGCCATACCTCCCCCGGAGGTCAGGACACTGATATTTATAGTATTAATTTCAGTTCTACTCTCCAAGATATCACTGTCATTCTCCTACAAATATCTCTAGCCCTTCCAGCTTTTGCTTCAGCTTCAGCCCAAAATTGCTATTTCTTCTGCCTCTTTTAATTTTACTATTCCTTGCTCTTTTTTCCCCTATATGCATATTATACAGTATTTTTCATCCATATTTTTGTAGCAGTCATTCTTTTATGTGTTTTTTGTTTGCCTTTCTCACTTCATTTCATTTAGCATTCTTTTTCATGATTCCCATTAGCATAACTCCACACACTGTAATGTAATTCTTTTCTTTTGGTTTCCACCAGCTTCCACATCTTCTTTTTGTGTCCATTTCCATTCATTCTGTTTGGAGAGGCATCTACCTTTCAATACTTTTCATACAGAATTTGTACTTCCTCTTCTTGCGAGTCAGAAAAGGAAAGGATAAAAGACAGAGTTGTTTACTAATTCTCTTTTAGCCAACTTTGTACTTTGGTGTACAAAGATTGTATGTCTTCAGGGAATAACAGCCTGAAGAGATACAAGCCAGGAAAAGTGTTACCACTTGATTCTGCTCATTGTACAGTATATACTGGCCACATCATGGGTATTTAATGTATGCCTCCACATATTCCTTCGAACTCAAGATGTATATAATGCCTATAAAGGAAACTTGACATCAAAACTCAGAAATTAGAAGTTTAGCTATCTTTACTATAACATCGCAATATATACAAAACAAGACAAAAAGCAGTTCTTAACAATTAGTGTACCAGTGACTAACTTACATTCCCAATCCATGTTTTATCTATTTAAATCCAGAAAGACAACTTGTTGAAAGCTTTCTGAATGGTCACTACTGATAGGCATCACTAGGCATGTGTAGATCAGATACTGTCCAGCACATGTAATATTTACTTCATGATGCAGAATTCTAGTAGGATAATTTTTGATTTTTTAAAAAACAGATTTTAAATTTTAAATTTAAAAATCCATACCCAAAATTTATCATGCATCCCTTGATACCTTATTTCCCTCATTTTGGTCCTCTTCATCTGAGGATGACCATGACATTTGTAGAAATAATAGGGTAAGTTCATCTCTTTCTGGCCCATCTACAATTTTTGAAGAAGTTTGAATGCTAGATGGACTTTGTGTATGAAGATTGTTAGTATTGCTATGGATCTGCTGGGTGCAAAATACATACCCAGGAGGATCCATAGTGCAATTATTTTGTATCCCTATTAACCCCAGTATGATACTTTAAAAGCCCAGAAGAATACTATTTACTTAACACAGTTTAATGGGTTAAAGGATCTGAACACACTGAGATAGTTCACCACCCAGAAAGTTCTATGTGGCTTGTGATCTTCTGTCAATGTTCACAAGCAAATTGGTGTGTGTGTGTGTGTGTGTTGTGTGTGCAAAATTGGTGGAGCATGCACATACAAAGCAGGACTGATGCTAGGACTTGCTACTTCTCTGCCTGGATAAGCCAATAGTTGCCTTATCCAAGCACACTACATTTGGGGACTCGAACAGGGAGAGAAACTGCTCAAAGTTATCTGCAGCTGGAGTCAGTGTTCATTAAAAAAATTCATCAATTTATGTCATCTCTTATTTGACCCAGAGATTTGTATACTGTATCTAAGTAGAAACAGGTATTTGAAAGGTGATTGCACTGTTGGCTAATCTGGAATAAGTTCTACTGCCTGGATTTGTGTTCACTAATGTGGATTAAAATCAATGCATATATAAAGGGAGACATACTGTAGGTAGAAAGCAGTTTAAGAGGCAAAGAAGCATTGAGGGCTATTCCAGCAAGATCTGTAGACCTTCTAGGACTATGAAAACATGTCACCATTTGTTTGTGGTATGTGCACTAGAGCTTGGCCACCACAGCACACATTTTTAATTGGGAAATTTCCTACCCCCTTCCCCAAATCAGGCTTTTATTTCCTTTAAAAAAAAGGAATATACATTTTTCAGATTAAAATTTTAAAGAGGTACGTCTTTATTTATTGGTTATGTATGGAAGAAGCAAATATATTTAGGAACTCATGTATCATATTTGTACTCTTTCCAGAGGGTGAAACTTGATTGAGTGGGATGGTGATTTCCACAGCAGCACAACCCCCGTTACTCACTTTTGTGTTTCACTCAAAATTGTCCCGAGAAACAAGATCGTCTCTATCACCAGCACGTAATGTTTTCTAATCCTTGTAATGGGAACAGAAGGAAAAGAAACGCCCGTTTGCTTTTAATGTGTTGGTACAACAGAAGAAGACCCTATGGGGGTGAATCCAGAGGAAGGCTTAGTCTGCTCTTCCCTATGCATGCTGCTTGTCATGCCATTCTAGAGGATTCCCTAGCCATCCAAAGCGGTCTTTTAGGAAACACTGGGGGCTGCCCAATAAGGAACAAGTGCAAAGACCATCTTGGTGCCTGTTAAGCATTACTCTAGTTTAACCCGTATTGGTAGAGACACTCTTAAGGATTGGTCACAAGAAATTGGTTTTGTTTTCTGTTATTTGGGGGAAGATGTAATCTGTACTCCCAGCTGCTGGGTCTTTGACACTCAGTCACATCATATGATACTTCCTGAGTTTCTGAAATTCAGCTTCAAACCTTACAGCAATCAAATGTGTAAATTTCACTGATTGGCAGCCTTCCACCCACTGACTGGATGGTTTCCCCATTTGCTTAAAACAGCATTAAACTAGCTAATTTTCTCAAGTTAGGTGCTGTAGAGTCAGGAGTTGTACTTCGGTGAACATAGCATTGGGAATGAAGATGATTACATTCCTCCACTAGAGCTGATTAAATATATCAGTTGAGGTCATTTTAGTGAATCACTCGTTTTTACAGTATGGGAATATGGGATTGCCTTTAGCTACATGGCACATCATGTCCCTTTTTGGAAGGACAGCTTTATTCACAGTCAAGGCTGCTGCTATTTTTTCTTTTTGTTTTGTATTTGATAATTATTTTTTATAAAAATCTATAAAATTAAATAATCTACTGATCCATCTGTGTCTTACTCGATATTCTTATCTCTGATGTGAAATTAACAGTAGTTCCAAGAAAGACAATCCATCTCAGCATGACTTCTCTAGGACAGTAATCTGGCAAAAAGGAATTTATACATATCAATATGTTGTCCCTGAAGCTAAATATAAACCTGCTGGGCTGCAGACATGCCTTTGCTAGTGAAAGAAATAGTTCAGTTGCTGACTTGCATTTCAGTGCCTTGGAATTAACGTATGGAAGTTCTTGGAGATCCAAAGTATGGAATTTCACATGGGGAGATCAATTTGTTCCCAGCAAGAACCAAGGAAGAAAAGGCCAGAATAACGCCAAAGAAGCTGCCTTAAATAGTCACCCCAAAATCAAATATTCATTTACAATGCCCAGACTGGTATCATGCTCCATTACACACTCACAATATCATACAGCGTATAATATTTCTTTCTCCTCTTTTCACTTTAATGCTTAATACCAGATAAAGAATTTTGCCGGAAATGGTGCAATATTAAATGACTCTCAAGACACTGAAGCCCAATGTTACACTTGCTGTCAAGATGTGCTATTTGCCCTGTTAGGATCACTGTGGGAATACCGGGCTTAGCCAGAATCCTTCGGTCACATGACCGTGGAAGCATCTTCGGACAACGCTGGCTCTTCGGCTAACAAACGGAGATGAGCACCGGGCCGGTGTCGGACACGACTGCACAAATGTGCAGGGGGAACCTTTACCTTTTTTTTATTAGAAGGAACTGAAATTAAGATTTGTGGACCAGAACTGTTGGCTCAAGTAGCATTCTGTCTGCAAGTATCAAGGACGTGAAACCAAAGAGAGCAAGCTTTTGAGACTCATTAATACACTAACATTTTTCTCTTCCTGATGATAGATACAAAGACAAATGGTGCTCCAAAGAACAATTATAATAATGTCAACCAGATTTTGAAAATCCTAGGAAGATAGAGAGAAACGCTTTATTACAACAAAAGGCCAGCAGCAATTTCAGAAAGAAACTCAAAGCCCTGGGGGCCTTATGGCATTCTAATTTGTCCACCCAGTCTATGGAACAGAAAGGGAGAGAAGAATAGCACAAATTGAGAGACTGCTATGCAAATTATATGGATAGGAGAGCCTTGGTTTCTGGAATGATGGTCTGAGTTATCAAAATGGGGAATTACTTGTACCGGATGGATAGCACTTCACATTAAAAATGTATTTGGCTAAAGCATGGTAAGATGGATTGGGAGGGCGATTTAAACTGAATCCAGTGAGGGATGGAAATGGAAACTCTGAAGGACTCAGATAAACACTTGTGTACTGTAGAAAGTGAGAGTGTTGCTGAAATGGAGCTTCTTAAACCACTCAAAGAAAAAAATAGAAAATACATTGGTTCATAAAGTACATAGCCTTCATTGTCTATATACTGATCCTCAGAGTACGGGAAATAAGATGCACTTGAGGTCTAAGTACAGAATAGCAAACAAGTATAAAAGAGCTGATTCTGATGCTTGGAATATAGCAGTTGTAAGATACCATTTGTTCAAAAGGAATAGAAGCAAGAGAAAGGGAGGAATATGTCTATGAAGGTTCTCAGTCATCCAGGTGGAATTGTCTGTAGCTTGAATCATGTCAACTGGATTTCTATTTTCTCAGTGGAAACGTTTCGCTCCTTATCCAAGGAGTTTCTTCAGTCTGAGCAAAGTTGGTAAGGGAATCCTAAATATGTTTCTAGGCAGCTGTGTGACCTTACACCTGGGGGCATGGTTATATTGAGATGTTATTTTAAGTCCTTTTATTATCTAAAGGAGGATAATACCAACCTTACCAACCTTACCAATATACCTTACCAACTTTGCTCAGACTGAAGAAGCTCCTTGGATAAGGAGCGAAACGTTTCCACTGAGAAAATAGAAATCCAGTTGACATGATTCAAGCTACAGAAAGGGAGGAAGAGTGCACTGTGCGTTAAAAATATCTAATCATGCTCAGAAAACCAAATTAATTTACTAGGCAATGCTGCAGAAAGCATCAGGATTAAAGTAACTTTTTCTATTTTTATCCATTCAACCATGTCCAGTTCTCGGAGACTGCCTGGACAAGTCCCTGCAGTTTTCTTGGCAAGGTTTTTCAGAAGTGGTTTGCCCTTGCCTCCTTCCTAGGGCTGAGAGAGAGGGACTGGCCCAAGGTCACCCAACTGGTTTTGTGCCTAAGGTTGGAGTAGAACTCATGGTCTTCTGGTTTCTTTCCTGATGCCTTAACCACTACTCCAAACTGGCTCTCTAAAAGTAATTTTAGGAAGAAATAAAAGCAGTATGGTGGTGCCTCCAATTAAGGAGGAGATGCGGATGCTTTCCAAAAGTAAATTGCAGATCTTTCAAAGAGGCATAAAAGTATAGTAATAATTTAAATCCTGGCATTTGTTAAGATTCAATCTGTGCCAAGCATGGTCTTTCCAGAAAATTTCTGACATCTCGCCAACAAATTTATCTTTCAGAGGGCTGAAGATCAGCTATCCTTGATTTGATCCCAATCAATGGGGAAGAAGTGAGGAGGTAAAATAGTAACATTGGGGGAAAGCAACCACGTAATGCTGAAATTCTTGATTTTAAGTGAAGCCAAAATTAAGCACAGTCAAACATTTAACTTAAGACTTTAAGAAAGTTGATTACAGTAATGTTAGAGCATAGGATCCCATGGCAGAAAATCTAAAGGAGATCAAAATTAGGCAGAGAAGAGGGTGGAGGTTGAATTCTGACCATGTATAACCCCCCAACAGCTCAAAATGGGTAAGTTTTGGAAGTGGAGAATCATTTCAAACTCCTGAGTACACATTTCTTCCTAATAGTAACTGGTCTATATAAAAAATGCAGAGACTTCCCTTTACAAGCTCAGATGAGGTTGCAGCATTTCAAAGCAAAAGCAGCTACAATTTTTTTTGGGGGGGGAGAGAGGGAGATGACATCAGTTGGTGTGAAAAGATAAACAAACATTGTAATTTCTCAATCTCACAAATTACTAACAGTGCCATTTAATATTCAGTTAGATGGTCATCTGAATTTTACAGAGTGTAACAATTACTATTCTGAAATATTTTTAAGAATAACAATAATACTGCTGTTTCAAAACACTTCTGCCAACTGCACCCATTACTGAAGAGTAGCAAAACTTTGTATTAGAATTCAAGCATCAAAAAAGTGGGAATTGTAGTAAATTTGGGGAGGGCATGAAACCGATCATATTAACCGCACAACAAGTAAAAGATAACTATGCTAATACACAGTACAAAATCTTGAAAGAATAATAGGAAAAGTTCAGTTTGATTCCATCCTTTCATCCTACAATAATAAAAATATTGCCAAATGAAGGGCTTTTAAAACTGGTTCAATAACAAAACAATCCTATGCATTTCTACATTTGTAGGTCAGTATCCTAAATGTCCCTTTTATTTCACAACACTGTAAATATAAGTACATTAATATTTGGAACAAAATCTTGTCCAGAACATGTAAGTACATTAATATTTGGAACAAAATCTTCTTGTCCAGAAGTTTCAAGAATCAGTAAGATTCCTGAAATCCTCTTAGATACCCAATTTATTTAGGTAGTGATTGCTTTACTTTTTCATACATGTCCAGTGGCCCAAGCTAAGGGATATGATTCCAATATATAGCACCATATCCAAGCTGGTGAAGCTCACATCTGTCAATTGGAATGATAGTTTGAGAAAGCACTGAGCCTTTCGTCCTCCTGTTTCCTCAGGTAGAGAGAAGGCAAAGTTAGGCCAAGGATCTCTTGTTCATAGGATGATTGAGCATAATTGTTTGACTTGGAGCGATCTGCAGCAAGTGGCATTATTAAAAAACAAAAACGAAACCACTACCCAGGGTAGAGAGAAGCAATATTGCAAAAGAACATGACTGAATTTTTGTTTTCATTAAAAGTACTTTCAAATTCTTATTAAATAAAAGGCAATTTTTTTAACGATATTGTGACTTCAACATTGTAGTGCATGAGAAATCTAATGGTGCCTGCAAAATTAGCATATGCGTTTGTGTGTCCATGTGTGCCTGTATGTATAAAAACAAGGGAAACTTTCCAGTAATTCAAACATGGAGCCTGCATGCAGGAAAGAAGATAAGAATTCTGCAGCAAGGAAATCCTAAACTGAAATATGAGCCAAATTAAGAGGAAAATATTTCTCAGTATAGCCAAATGGCTATAGCATTTTGGGAGCCAGGATTTGGATAGCGGATGCAAAAAGGAAGCGGCGCTGGCAGAAGAAAAGTACAAGACATGGAGTTTGGAAGGAGGAAAGGCTTTTCTATTTAGAAGAGTTCTACATGCACGCGAGTCACAAGTTTGGGTTACCATGTTTAGCGGATTATTTGCTTATTTGCTTTCCCAACTCAGCGCTCTCCAGATGCATTGGCCTATACATCTTCCTGGCATTGGTGGGATTAAGCAATAAGCATCTGCATCATCTAAAAACAACCATCCCTTTCCCCCTCTGCAACCATCAGAAAATTTTATTCATCAGAAACATTGTGATTTAAAACATGTTTCATTGAGTAAGGCTTCTTTAAGTGCATAAACAGCTCTATTTGAAATATTCAGTAGGGACAAGCAATTTGTTCTTATATTCAGAGCATTCAGCAGGAGACCCATTACCAGTATTTTTGACATATAAAAAGTGAATATCGTAAGGGCTAAAATTCTGTTTCTATCCTCCCTCGCTTATTGTATATCTCAACAAGACAGCATCGTGCAAAAAGGGCATCTGCCGTCTTTGTTAGACTGCAGGCAGTGGGTTCAATATGCTCCATTTGCTTCCAGAATGGCAGCCACAGAAACAAACGAAGGATTGCCTCCTGATGACTTTTAGTGACTGGTCTCCCAGCATTACTTTCCATGGGAGGAAACCAACATTTCCTCTAAAGCATGGATGTTGCTACCTCACTAGCCCTACACATGGAGCCAAATTAGATAGGAGGGCTATGCACACTTGAAAAGGGTCAAGAAGCCATGCTTTGGATCTAATGCAAGCACAGCATCCATCTACTATTCATTAAATCAGCCTGACATTTGTTAGGCTTCTACATGAGCTTGAAAAAGAGATGCCATGACTGGTTGTTTTTAATGAAGAGCACCTGTGGGAAGTCACAACCACGAATGGGTGCACAGTAAGGCAGTGTTTCTCAATCTCAGCAACTTTAAGATATTAAACATGCTGGGAATTCTGGGAGTTGAAGTCCACACATCTTAAAGTTGCTGAGATACACTGCAGTAGGGAATAGGCGCATCCCTCTTTTTTTCTGCTAAAAATTGCCTCTAATCCCAGGGTCCTTTAATAAACTAATAATTTAATAAGGAAGACTTTAAAAATGCACAATTTTCTCAGAACATGTTCTGCAATGTTTTCCAGGGATTTTTTGGGGTTTCTTTTGTTACCAGTGGCAAATGAAAAATTGCTGAGCTGAATTTAGCCATGCCTCATCTTACTGATTCTAGCTATGTTCCTGAAGATCATTATTACCTGGTGCCGATAAAGGTTTCTCCAGCTCATAATTTCCCTGAGAAGTTCTTGGCTCAGAATATTTGCAGAGTATATACAGGGCAACAATAAACCCTTAGAACTGGACAGGTAGGTTACTAGGATAACTGGATATGCGGCAAGGATATTAATCCTAGTGGACA
The DNA here is from genome assembly GCA_023362775.1 of Charina bottae. Taxonomy (NCBI): domain Eukaryota; kingdom Metazoa; phylum Chordata; class Lepidosauria; order Squamata; family Charinaidae; genus Charina; species Charina bottae. The sequence goes on from JALMGJ010000003.1 coordinate 5,704,043, forward strand.
CTGTCTGGCTCTAAGGCTTCCTGCTACCATCTCCTTTGTGAGCATGTTCAGCAATACCCAATGCCCCACCATTTGGATGGCAGAGAAACCAGCTTTAAATGACTCTTGAGGAGGTGAGAGAAACACTTGGCCACCGCAGCCAACCATAGGTGAAGCTCTTCGGCAAATCACACTCCCCCTCAGCCAACTGTTTTCTGGCTCAGCAGTATCATCTGCAAAGAATTTTACCAGGTATTCATATATTTGGGATTCTCTCTTCTCTTGGCAATCACTCGTAGCCGAGTAAGATTGTACCAATCGAAGAGTAGAGAGCAATATTGAAGAGAATATCGAATTGAAGAGAGTGAGAGCAAGTCCCACTCCCTTTTTGCACTGAAGATGTTGCCTAGCCTGGCAATGAAACGTCTGCAAGAAAACAACAAGGCTCAGAGAGCACCAAGGACTCCAGAGTAAGGTTGTCTTCCAGGGGTAAAATCTTAACCGTGCCAATTATATTTCCTGGTAATTAAATGCTGAATGTGCAGAAACTGATTGAAACTGCATAATCCAGAATGCAAAGCCTTGTTCCAAATGCAGCAACCCTACAACCATGGGTGATCATCTACCTTGCCCTCCTCCGTATAAGCCTTTCTTCCCACTTCATGTTATTGTACTGTTTGCAATCAAGTCTTAATAATTACTGGTACAGGCTGGATGGCTGCGTGTTAAACTATTCCACATTTTGTTTTAAAGTTTGCATCTAATAGCTCAATTATCTATCTATCTATCTATCTATCTATCTATCTATCTATCTATCCAACTTCTATCACCGCCCATCTCCCCCCACAAGGGGGACTCTGGGCGGTTAGGGTTCCCCTATCAAATAATTTCAACTTCTGTACTTTATTTCATTTGCATTTCCTAGTGGCAAAATTGAGTTTTGTTACACACAGGATGCTCTGATTTTAGTTTCGTCTGAAGCATTTGTAGCTATGGAAGCTCCTAAATTATGTTGTGGAATCTGCCATTCAGCAACTTTGTGATCTTTCATCAAATTGTAACATGTCTCAGTGATGCACATCCAAATGGGGACTGCAAGGGGAGATGCTCCGGCTACCCTAGAAAGGTATTCAAGAGTGACATAACAAAGGAATGGCTGCTATAAAAGGAGATGAGGCAGACATCACATAAAGGAATTTTTCTCTGGAAGATACTTAGTTAATTCATTCTATGTATTTTATCCTTTCCTCTGAACATGCTTTCATTCTTCTTCCTGTTGCTGATTTGTTTAGATCCCAAAAGAGATCCCTTATTTTGTTAGCTTTGGTTATTCTGTTCTATTTCATGTGAGTCTGTGTGTGTCCTTGTGTCAATGGTGTATGTGTGTGGAACAGGCTGCTGTTCTAGGAGTATTTTCTCGGTGAACCACACACAGGCAGTAATACCACCCCACACAAGGCTGAAGAACATCTTGGCAAAATGAGCAGAGCAATTCCCCCATTCCAAAGAGGACATCTCCCATAACCACCACCACACTAGATATCACATCACTTGCAAATGTGGGAAAGCTTCGCACCATGTGAAATCAGCAAAGCCAACAGAAACAACATGATCTCTCTTTCTAAGCAACACTGTCATCTGGTGTGTTGAATATCCATGTAAAAACCCCAACAACCTGCTCCTATAAACTCCCTGAAGAAGTTCTTTTGATGTCTTTCCATGAGCCTGCTCAGTTGTCTTTGTCTCCGTAGTCATTGTAAAGAACACTCAGCATCTGCTCCTCGCAAGTTTTCTTCAGGTCACGACTCAGCTCCAGCCAATTGAATCCATATGGCTTGATCTCACTGTAGCGGCAGGCAAGGAATTTGAGTGTTGTACGCTGAAGACTGATTTTGGGCTCTTGTAAAAGACCGTGGCACCAGGTACTTAGATCCCCAAGCTGGGAGAGGATAAGCCCAGCTTTTCTGCAGAAAGAAGCAATGGAAGGGTAGTAGGTTTGGATATGGCATGTCAGAGATAAATTATGATGGGAATCATGGGCATGAGATACTGAGGGCACCCCACCACCTCTTGCTTGAACCTCGTTGCCTTTACAGGGTTGCATGCTAGAGCTGTATGAACAGTGGCACAACACAACCCAATTCCAGAGGCACATGATTCATGCCAATATAGTTTCCTCCCAACTCTGGAGGAAAGCATGACAAAGTGGCTACATGGATGAGCCCCATACATAGATTAGGGCTCATTTTTATTCATGTCTTTGCTCCAGTTGCATTTAGAATAAGGGTGGAGATAAATTTCCATCTGAAACAAAACCTAATTTATCCTAGATTGTTGCAAGAGCTACAGAGAGGGAAATTCCATAACAATCACCTTTATTTTGCAAAGAATAACAAGAAGAGATATACAGTTTCAGATCCTTGCCTGCTCCCTGAGTTTGACCCTGAAAGAGTTTAAATCTGCTTTGAGATTTCATTTTCTGCAACATAAACACTGAGTTCTTTGCTGTCACAACAATTCAATTAACTGAATTCACAAAAAACTTGTGAATCTGCTTGACCAAAGGCAAAAGTGCAATGGGTACATGCTTCATGAACATGATCTTGCCGTGATTTGGGGAGGAAGGAAATGTCTATCTCCAGCTGGAGAGACTAATGTAATGGTGTGAAAGAGAAAAAGGTTTGTAAAGAGTGGAACAATGATCCACTCTCCTAGTTGAGCAAGAATTTGCAAGTTATTAGCCCTGACAGTCACAAAGCCTGATGACCTGCCTAGAAGTAGAGGACCCAACATCTGATTTCTAAGTTTATCATAGTCCTTTAGAGACTGCTAGAGCCAGTAAAATCATCTCTTTTGAATGGTCCTGGCTGTTTAATATCTCATCATCATTTGCCTCATAGCTAGGCAACCTGAGGTCACAGGGCTGCTGTGCAGTCCTCTTGGCAGTGCTATGGAAATTGTCTCCTACTGCCTTTTTTGCCTGTGATGCTGTAAGTGAGCCAAGTCTCCTTAGAGACTTGAGATCAACATATATCTGAATGCACTGACTTTGACAATAATGCAATTACTTGATCAAGACTCCAATGGCAACTTCAGAAATATGCTGAAACAGTTGGAGGGAGGGAGGGAGGGAGGTTCTTACCGAGGCCCCAGTTCATCCTCACAGCGCCAAGTGAATTCCCCAAAGCTCTCATAGTGCTGGTTGTAGTGGTAGAGGACCCGGTGAAGACTTGGGGAGCCCAAGTCCAGTAAGGTATTGTAGGCTGTTTGCTGCTCTTTTCCACTAGTGTAGCCATTAAAGAGGTTGTAGATCTTATCAGCTATTTCTGGATTGGAAAAAAAGGGTGGATAAAATATGGATGTGCATGGTTTCTGTAGAGTACAGCAAGTATTAGCAAACATTTTAAAAATGTTTCCAGCTAATAAATGAGAAGCATTCCCTAACACCTGAGTGAGGCTAGGTGAGGCAATCACTTTGTCTATTCATGCAAGGGTGAAGGGAGAAACTTCACCCTTGAATGGTTCTTGATCTGCATCTGGTTCTTGATCTGCAGTGTAGCCCAATTTCATAACTTCATGTACCAATATACATTGCGGCAAGCTGAACATTAGATGAACTCTTAGACTTCTAGCTGAACTATGTTTTTCAGAGCCTAACAATTGATGCATAATCAATTTTCAGTCCCAAGGCATCTGCTTCATCAGAATTTACTTTTGGGCCCTAATATAGCCAATTGCTGACCTTAAGATTCAGAGAGGAGACTCCTAGAAGTTGCACTGAGGTTGGAAAATCCATAGGGCAAATAGATAGAATTAAAGAAAGTGAAAGGCATAAGCCAAATTGTCACTGAGGAGGTAAATATACTGTAAGTCTGGCCAATAGCAGTTCAACATGCAGAAACCTACAGGAAAAGAACACATAACTGGAAAAGGATAACAATGAAAAATCCTAGACAAATGATTTACTCAGATGTCCTGGCTTCATGTTCATGTCAGGGATCATATGATCTTTTACTTCATCTTTTACTTTCTTCGATTGATCTTTTACATTATGGACAAAAGTCTGAAAGGGATCACGTGTCTTCTGTGGAAGGGATCGGAAGTTCCTTCCAGCACTTTCAAGTGTCCAAACCTGGACTTCACCATGTTCTTGAATAATGCATAGTCATCCATTTCACCCCAAGCAATTTTGCAAGCCACTGACAACAGGTAACTAAATATGGTCTATGACCTTGCCCCATCTTGTAGCTGTGATGAGACTTTTCAAAACTGTTCAGGAAGTAGTCAGGAATTTCAACCTTCGTATATTCTGGAACTTATACTTTTCCACAGGAAATGCTGGGCATTTGGGATTGACTGCCATAGAACATGCCCTGCTCTTCAACTTGAAAAACAAGTGGCTTGTCCTCTTCCTCCAGCTCATATTTTTAATCTTTCCACTTGCTTCATCTCACACACTGAGATTCCAGGGAAGATGCCAGGTAAAGGCATCTTTTTGGAAAACAGATGTCAGCAGTAATTACTAAGCAGCTCTACAAAGCAGGAAGGTAGTCCAGGGTGGGTAAACTCAGAGAGCTTCTGAAAGAGTTGGTTTGAGACCTCTAAGTTTCAGCCTATGGTCCTTGGCTGCTATGAATGGCGAAAGACTGAAAGGAAGTGGCTGGAGGCATTCTAACAGGCTAAACTGGCATATATTCTACAATATTACAAAGGGTCAACCAAAAGGCTAGAATGATTCTTTGGCACTACTCAAGAATCTGTAAAAATTAAGGCTTCCTTTGGGAAATAGAAAGCTTGCCTTAATGAGCAGCACAAAGAAGAGCCAAAAAAAAAAAAAAAGTGACATTAAGGAATCGAGGTAACAAGATAACATATTTTAGGAAATTTTGAGAAACTACACAGAAACAAATCAATGGATACTGATGGTGTCTGTCCATAAGTTCTTTAAAAGTATTAACATATTACTCAAAATCGAGTCAGTGCTAAAAGCTAGAAGGTAGCTAATGTGACATCAATTTTTAAATTTGGAGAAACCCAGGAAATCATCGGTTGTTCAGCTTAGTGTCTCTTCCAGGCAAATTGGTAAAAATGATAATGGAAGACAAAACAACTAGGCATGTAGCACAGCAAGCCTTGCTGAAGAAAACCAGGTGGATTTTGCAAAGGTAAATCTTGCCTCAGAAGCTCAAAGGTTCTTGAGTAAACATAGCAGTTATTGAGATAAGAGGACTTGTCATTTTCTGGATTACTAACTGGTTAAAATAAGGAGAAAGCAAAAAGTTGAAATTAATGGGCAATTCTCAATGGAGGGAAGTAACTAAGGAGTTCCTCAAGCATCTATGCAGGGATTTGTGTTTTTTTTTTTAATTTGAGCTGATCAAGTTTGTGGATGTTACAAACTGCAGAGCTCTGGATAGCTGTTCTTCTTCCCTTCCCTTCCCTTCCCTTCCCTTCCCTTCCCTTCCCTTCCCTTCCCTTCCCTTCCCTTCCCTTCCCTTCCCTTCCCTTCCCTTCCCCTCCCTTCCCTCCCCTCCCCTCCCCTCCCCTCCCTTCTTTTTGCAAGTTCGTCAACAACTAATTCAGATGCTCATAGAATATGCTTGTAATTTTTACTTCATGAATTCACTGTACTAAACACACTTGATACCAATTTATATAAACATATTCACTTCTACTATTAGAGCTTATGCTGAAAGGAAGTGGGTTATTTCTGCATAAACAATACAGAAGCATTGAGCCCTTCACTTTTTAAATTTTTTTCTCCCAAAGGAATGAACATTTCTTCCTATTCAAAGAATTCAATCTTTGCTTTCATAATTTTGTCATGTATGTAAAAGCAATTGGCTCTATTGCGTTGTGGCATTTTCAAATTCACTATAGATACAGAAAAGCAAACATTTTCAAGTATAGACTTTTTTTTTAAGTAATCAGGTAACATTCAATATATCTCATATTCATGAGTGGAAGAATAAGCTTGTCACCTGAAAAATGATGTATTTAAAATAAGCCACTATTTTTATAAGTGAAAGCTTTTTTTTTTGCCTATTGATGGAATCTTGTGCCTTGCTTACAAACTCATATAGTTACCTTGGGCCTTGACATCATCCACAACTGGACAAGGAGTCTTCACTGTCACATCACTTGACCTTGAGCGTCTCCCTGTGTTATCCACACCCCAAAGCGTGAACCTGGAAATAGAACAGATAATATAACCAGATGTATGTTATACAGAACCAACTGGATTATCACCTAGATTCCCTTAGAATTAATGCACCTATTTTATTTTATCATATTTCAAAAGACCTACCCCACCTTTCTGTCACCTTTTTTGGGCTTCAAAACAGGTAGGAACTAACCTGAAAACAGAATGAAATGTCATAGCAAAGAATTTAAAATATTGGTTGGATCCATATTCAAACTTTGCATAAATGGCACTTAATTCATTATGCAAACCTTGTCCACTGATTTCACTTGATTAATTGAATGTAACCCCAAACACTCAAGCATGTAAATCTGCAAAGCTATTAAACTAAAGCTGATCAATATTCACAGACAAAAAGGCCCAGGAGAACAGAAGTAGGACAATGCTAACTTCACAACTGAAAGATATCCGCATCCGTATTTGAAAAAGATGTCTGTAAAAGCATTCTGCAGTAGGATGCTAGTTCACAGGAAATAAGAATACCAACAATAACCTCTCTAGCCTCTGAATGAAGGGAACTTGAAACAGTACTTGGATAATTATTTCAGCAGGGGACGGGTTCATGTGGGAAAATACATTCTTTCCAATGATTAAGCTGGCAGTTGGGCTTCCTGAGTAATTCATTTTACTGTCTGAAGTTGTCTGACATTCTGCTCTTGACCCTCTCACCTATCAAGATGTGCAGTAGCCCTCAACAAGTCAAGTTATTTTGATCCCTGAGGTAGAAATTCACACATCTCCCCACTTTCTGGCATTACCATTAAAAAATAATGTAATAGCTAACAGTCTGTTGCCTTTATGTGATATTGAAAATCTGCTACCTATGGAACAGTCCCACATTGTCTAATGGTATGGCCAGCTTGTGTAATTTATTTATTTATTTATTTTTTAAATTTATCCCCGCCCATCTCCCCGAATAGGAGACTCTGGGCAGTTTACAGGATAACAATGGTTAAAATCTATACATATAAAATTACAATAAAACAATAAATAGATAGAATAGGTAAAAATCCAAGAGATGGTAAAATCAACTATTAGGAGGACATTATGGGGCCAGCCACCCCGAGGAGGTACTATTACCTCCCTCGTCCCAGGCAAGGCGGCAGAGCCAGGTCTTAAGAGTCTTCCGGAAGGTGAGGAGGCCAGCCTCACCTCCGGGGGCAAGATGTTCCACAATGCGGGCGCTATCGCAGAGAAGGCTCGCCTCCTGGACCCCGCTAGATGAAATTCTCTTGTTGAAAGGGTCCGAAGCATGCCCTCTCTGCATGAACGGGTGGGGCGGGTCGATGTTATCGGGATGAGACAGTCCCTCAGATAACCTGGCCCCATGCCATGTAGGGCTTTAAAGGTGATAACCAACACCTTGAATTGGACCCGGAAGCAAACTGGTACCCAATGCAGCTCGCGCAGCAGAGGTGTCACATGTGCTGATCTTATAGCACCCATAACTGCCCGCGCTGCTGCATTCTGGACAAGCTGAAGCTTCCGGATACTCTTCAAGGGTAGCCCCATGTAATTCTTCAGAAGTGGGGAATATGTGTACCTGTGTATTCTTTCATATAGTTGGGGGCCAAAAGTAGGCTCAGCCCCAGTCAGTCATCCTTTTAGATCTACTACCTGAGGCAAAGGATTCGTTCTGCCTCGTAAATGGACCAGCTTCATATAGGTTCCCTGTTCTCTTTATGGTCACCATATGGAAGGGAAGCAGCAGAGGTGCCAAGACTCTCTTCTTTAGGTAAAATTTCATTATTTTTAAATTTGTCAAACTACATATATCCCTGAAACTATATATTGTTGATAGAAAGAGAAAATGAATGATACTGTTCCTCAGTGGGGTCGATGAGGTGTTGGTTAAAATGAAAATCAAGATGGAAGTCACAACAGTGTAATCAAAACCCTGCCCCTTTGAATGGATGGGTGATCTTGATGCACATACAAAAGGGGTGGGGCTTGGATTGCCATCTTGACGTTTTTGATTCCCCACCCCCACCCCTTTTCTTTTTCTTACCTCTTCATAATTTTCCAAGCCAGATTGGTAGCTTGGACACCAATGTCAGCCTGGAAAAATACAGAACTGAAAGGTCCAGTGGGAAAGAATACCTCTTGGTCTGCCTTTACAAGGCTGAGATTGCTGCATTTCTACTTCCAAAGCAAAGAAAAAAGTGCATGGTGGGGCGGGTAGAGATTTTGTGGGAAGGAAACATTTTTGTGCCTGTGGGCACTACAGGACACCAGCAAAAGACAATCTTCCCATTCACATCCACAATAATTTGGGATTATTTCACTGTTTGTTGCTAGTTTCCAGTTTTTCTAGTTCTTTGTGATTGTCATATTTAGTCACAGGTTCCCACCTATTTCTTACAATCTGCAAAAACAGTAACCCTACAGCAGCCTGCTTCTGTGTAACCTCATGGCAAAGCTGCAAGCTAGATAAATCCATAAGGGCCTCTATTGCTCATTCTTAAGACCTTAAAACACTCTGCAGACAAAATAAGCGAAGATTCATACCATGCTCCTGCTAAAAACAAAGCTGATGAAGAGTCTCTCCACCCGCCACCCAAAACAAAGCCGAAGAAGAGTCTCTCCCCCCCCCCCAGCTTATAAACTGTGCTGGAAGTCATTATTTTATTAGTTCAAAGAGTACAAAAAGTCTACTATTGCCATTGTAACTCACATGTACATAGTGTCAGATTCCAGACAACGAATGATCAAGGAAATGGTTGTAGATAACTTGTCGGGCACCTGGGCTGGCATCGCACAGGGTGATTTGGCTCCAGAGATGATGTCATCCACAAAACTCAGCACCGTCTCTAGGGAAACAGGCAACCCAGCCATTATGTGATAAAACTGGTAGGAAAAGGACCAAGGACACAAAGTGGAGAAAGGGAAGCCATGTTAATCTACAGTAGCCAAAAATCAGGAGGACTCTGATAGCACTTTTTATGACAAAAAATTATATTAAAAGACTTAAGCCTTTGTCAGTATATGAAGAAATGAGCTACAGCTTATGAAAGCTTATGTCTTTTAATGAAATATGTAAGTCGTAAAAGATGCTACTAGAGTCCTCTGATTTTGGGGAAAAGGAAGTGTGACCATGAGCTGATAGGCAAATAGTGTTTGATACTGGCACTGTACTTATTAATGAATTAAGCTATTTCATTTTTTCTGCCCCATTGAATGGGTCTTCAGGATGACATTTCTCCTTGGATCCTTCATTCTTTCTTATCTGCCTCCCAAAGGGCTCTTTTGACAAGATTCTTGGTTTTTCTCCTCTCTGTGTATATGCTTCCTCTAGATTTACCTTATGGCAACTTCAGCCCAGTCTCCCATTCTCACAGTTCACAAGGCAACTAATTCCAAAAGAAGGGTGCCACAACCTGAGGGTCCTCACTCAGATTTATTTATTTATTTGAATGATTTATATGGCCACCCATATTACAGCAGTGACTCTGGGCAGCATATACAATTAAAATAGCAACAATCCCACAGCCCAAACTACAAAGTCCAAGGTTAAAACAATAATCCCAAGTTATATATATAAAAAACAACTTTAACCAATACAGCTAGCCTAATCCTCTGACCCAAATGCCTGGGGTAACAGCCAGGTCTTCAATGACTTACGAAAGGCTACCAGGTCATCTAGATTTCTGGAGGGATGCTGTTCCACAGGATAAATGCTGCCACAGAGAAGGCATGACTCCTGGGTCCAACAAGATGACATTATTTGATGGAAGGGACCTAGAGCATGCCTTCCCTGCTAGATTTGGTGGGGTGGGCAGAAACAATGGGAGACATGTGGTCCTGCAAATGGCCTGGCCCTATGCCATGTACAGCTTTATAAGGGATAAACTGCACCTTGAATTGCACCTGGAAGTCCACTGGAAACCAGTGCAGCTTGCAGAGTACTGGTGTTATATGGGAATAATGAAAACTGCCAAAACTGCCCATGCTGCTGCATTCTGGACCAGCTGTGGATTCTGAATGCTCTTCAAGAGCAGCTCCATGTAAAGCACATTCCAGTAATCCAAAGAGAAGGTGACTAAGGCATGAGTCACTGTAAGCAAAGTCTACTTTGCTTACAGGACAATTGGTGCCCAAGGTGTACCTATGCAAAAGCCTCCCTAGCCACAGCTGCCACATGCTCTTTGAGCAGAAGCCATGAGTGCAGGAGAACCCCCAGATTGTGCACCTAGTCTGAATGGGGAGTGCATCCCCAGGCAGAGTTAAAAATGGAAAATCTTGGCTGACTTCCGGTGGGGATTTCAATGGCGGAAGAACGCTCTTAAAAGGGCTCTCTGGCTAGGATCGACAGTGCAGCGTTTATCTGGTGGCTCAGGCGAGATTCTGAGCCCCAAAATATTCTCTGGGAAGGGGAATTCTAGGAATTGCTCCTCAAGTCTTCTGGACAGCTGCAGCTCGCTGGAAGATCGTGAAAACAATGATCGAACGGTGAGTGGAACAGCTGAGAGGTGGGAGAACCATCTTGTCCATGCTGCGTCTGAAGCTCCCTCAAAGGGACAGTAATTCCGGCCGCCCCATTTCTTAAATAACTTACATGCTTTATAATTCTTGCATTTCAAGAGACTATCTCCGATACAGAAATACTATTTTCTCTTGGTTGACTTTTCATTATTTTTGGGACTTATTTTTTAATGCATTTTACCTACTTTTAACGGATTATAATTCGAGCAAGAAATCTGAAAGTTATATTGCTTTATTGAAACTTCCTTTTTTTTAAAAAAGGGAATAAAATTGTTCTCTATTTTTTATTCTTTTTTTATGGGAAATATTTTTTTTTAGTTAAATAAGAGACTTTGTTGGATTTGAGACTGAAACTATTTTTAGACTGTGTGAGAAATTTTTGTTGTGGCTAGCTTTTTAAGCTGTGATTGGATACTGTTTCAAAATACTGATATTGAATGACTTTTGTTTCAACCCAAGGTTCTTGATTGGATAATTCTTCCTCTCTATTACTTACATTGGAGTTTTAGACGGAGCTAAAGTATTAAAGTTTAAAGTACTGGAATTTTGTAGAACATTGAGCCATTGGAACTAAAAAATTTTTTATATACTTTGTATTTATACAAAAAGATACAGAGGAAGAAAAGAGAATTATGACTACGAGAAAGCAAACAAGATGTGGTTCTGGCAAATTAGACTTTAAAAGTTATGTGTGAAGATTTTACATTAAAAACTACACAATCCATTGCCCAATCTTTTGAAGAATTGGAGAAAAAGTGGGAAAAAAGGAGGATAAAAGATTTGCTGAATTTGAAAAAAAGGAGGATAAAAGATTTGCTGAATTTGAAAAAAGATTTGATCAGAAATTGGAAAAAAATGGAAACGAAATTGGAAGGAGGAGTTTAAAAAGTTGATAGTAGAGTTGATACACTGGAGAGGGAAAGAGAGAATGAACTTGATAGGATAGCACTATTGGAATTAAGGGATAAGGAGTTTTGTTTAAGGCTTAGGGGGATCCCTGAAGCAAGAGAAGAAAATGTGAAAGATAAGATAATACAGGCTTTAGCAGATCTAATTGATTGGGAGGAAGATAGAATGAGGGAAGAAACAGAAAAAAAAATTCGGACTAATTCAAGATATGCAAATATTAATAATAAGCCAAGAGATGTGTTGGTTCAATTTGCTAAGAGAAAAACAAGATATTTGATTCTTCAAGCACATTTTGACTCTAAACTCAATATTGAGAACGTGGATATAACTGTGTTGAAGGAAATTCCTGTGAGAATACTAAGAAAAAGGGAAGAATATACTTTTTTGACAGATGTCCTGAAAAAGAATAAGATCCCTTTACGTTGGGAGAAATTGGAAGGGGTGAGTTTTACTTTTCAACAACAAAGGTTTAGATTAACTACGACTTTCAAGGCCAAGGAGTTCTTATCAAAACATGGAACTAAGCTGGATCAGGATGTACCTGGATTGCAACATATGGATTGTACAACACAAGATGAAGAGATGGCTGCTACATCTAAAGACTGTGGTGAGTTACATTCATAAAAAATGGCTTTAAATTGTCTTATGTGGAATATAAATGGGGCAAATGCTCATTTAAAAACAAAAAAAGTTTTTCATTATCTGAACAAATTGAAATGTGATGTGATATGCTTACAGGAAACCCATGTAAAGAAAAAGGACATGAAATATTTGATAAATAAAAATTTGGGACAAGAATTTATTTCAGCAAATTTGAAGAAAGTTAATGGACTTGTATTATATATCAAACCATATTTGAAACCATGTCTATTATAACTGATGAACATGGTAGATATATAGCAGTTGAAATTGAACTTTATGAACTAAAATCTATTATTGTGGGAAGATATGCACCAAATGAAGAGAAGAGTAAATTTTTTATTCAACTTTTGAATGATTTGTCAGCTTTTTCATACCAAAGTTGGTGTTTAATGGGGGATTGGAATGGAGTTACTTCCCCATTAATCTGAAAAACAAATTAAAATCAAACAAGGGAGATTACCAAAATATTTCTTTGATCTAATGGACAATTTGGCATTAGTGGACTCATGGAGATATAAAAATGGTTTGGCAAAAGATTATACTTTTTATTCAGAGAGACAAATGCAAATGCATATGCGAGTAGATAAATAAGGTACCACTCCGGTGGGAAAAATTACAGGAACATGAAAGGAGCCTCGGGCGTCCCCCAGGCAACGGTGATGTCACCGGCAAATCCTATCACTACAAAAGCACCTCGGTGCTTCTGACACGAAAAAAAAAAATCAGAGAGACATAAATCCTTTTCAAAAATTGACATGATTTGGGTTTCAAAAGATTTGGTGAATAAAATTTCCAAAGTAGATATAATGCCAAAGACTTTCGGATCACAATCCTGTTAGTATGATAATAAAAAGAATTTCCAGGTCATAGAGATGGAAATTGAATTAATCTATCTTGCAAAAAGAAAAGGTTGTGGAAGATTGTAAGAACTTTTAAAGGACTTTTTTTGAAATTAACCTTGATAATGAAATAGATTTGAAGACTGTGTGGGACACTTGTAAAGCAGTTATGAGGGGACACTTTATTTATCATAATAGTAACCTTAAGAAAAAATCTCAACAAAAGTTACAGATGGTTTTGGATCAGTTTAAAGTGAAAGAAATTGAGTTACAGAAAAAACCCATCAGATAATAACATTGTAAGTAAAGGTAAAGGTTCCCCCCGCACATTGGTGCAGTCGTGTCCAACTCTAGGTGCTCATCTCCGTTTGTTAGCCAAAGAGCCAGCATTGTCCGAAGACACTTCCATGGTCATGTGGCCGGCATGACACACGTGGAACGCTGTTACCTACCCACCGAAGTGGTACCTATTAATCTACTTGCATTTGCATGCTTTCGAATTGCTAGGTTGGCAAGAGCTGGAGCTAGTGCGGGAGCTCACTCCGCACGCAGGGCTAGGGATTCGAACCTCCAAACTTACAATCTTCCGATCGACAAGCCTGGCATCTTACCCGCTGAGCCACCGCGCCCCCTAATAACTGTCAGATTTCTCGTGTGAAATGGCAAATCGCTTTCTGTACAAAAACAAACCCTTCTCATAGCTTTGAATGGCTGTGCCCATATCTTCCATAGATATGAAGGTGCAGGTGGCCAGTGAAGGTACCATGTGATGCATTGTTTACGTCTAGTCCCAAAACGTTCGCATGGGAACATTTTGCCCCAATGCTTCGTGGGAAGAGCCTGCTCTGGGAGAACGGGAAGGGGGAGATCACATGCTTGCTTAGATGCAACACTGCCACCCATTGACAGGTTATAGTATGTGCTATGTTCTATGCTTTGTGCTTGGTGTTTTTCACACCTACGTTTCAGCCAATCAGAAGTTGGTAAAAAAGTGTATTTCTACCCATGCAAAATGGTGTTCTTTGCTTCTTGACTTCTGCCCGTCTTTTAGCCATCTCCATGTGTTCTGCTCCTGAGGACTGAGAAGTGTGTAGCTATGCCTGGTTCTGAGAGAGTTGTTCTCCTAGGTATGTGCTCCTTCATGTCTGTGCAGTGGAAGCAACACATGTGGATTATGTGTATTCTGCTTGTAAGTTATTTTTACTTTTGCAATGCTGTACCTGTATATACAACTCTGCTTTATCTATAGTAAAGATTTTTAGCTTTGAAAAGCTCCACTCTGTGTCTCTTTACTCTGCGCCTTTTTCCCTATAAGCCAGCATTTATCCAACAATAACATTGTATATTAACTTAAATTATTACATCAGCAAGTGTCCATGTTGACTGTGAAAGAAATTGAAATAAAGTTGAAATACGCTTGTTGTTGTCTATTTGTTCAGTCGATTCTGACTCTTCGTGACTTCATGGACCAACCCATGCTAGAGCTTCCTGTTGGCCGTCGCCATCCCCAGCTCCCCCACGGTCGAGTCTGTCACCTCCAGAATATCATCCATCCATCTTGCCCTTGGTCAGCCCCTCTTCCTTTTGCCTTCCACTTTCCCTAGCATCAGCATCTTCTCCAGGGTATCCTGTCTTCTCATTATGTGGCCAAAGTACTTCAGTTTTGCCTTTAATATCATTCTCTCAAGTGAGCAGTCTGGCTTTATTTCCTGGAGTATGGACTGGTTTGATCTTCTTGCAGTCCAAGACACTCAGAATTTTCCTCCAACACCACAGTTCAAAAGCATCTATCTTCCTTCACCCAGCCTTCCTTATGGTCCAGCTCTCACAACCATAGGTTACTACAGGGAATACCATTGCTTTAACTATGCAGACCTTTGTTGTCAGTGTGATGTCTCTGCTCTTAACTATTTTATCGAGATTTGTCATTGCTCTCCTCCCAAGAAGTAAACGTCTTCTGATTTCCTGGCTGCAGTCAGCGTCTGCAGTAATCTTTGCGCCTAGAAATACAAAGTCTGTCACTGACTCCACTTTTTCTCCCTCTATTTGCCAGTTATCAATCAAGCTGGTTGCCATAATCTTGGTTTTTTTGAGGTTTAACTGCAACCCAGCTTTTGCACATTCTTCTTTCACCTTCGTCATAAGGCTCCTCAGCTCCTCCTCACTTTCAGCCAACAAAGTGGTATCATCTGCATATCTGAGATTACTAATGTTTCTTCCAGCAATTTTAACTCCAGCCTTGGATTCCTCAAGCCCAGCACGTCGCATGATGTGTTCTGCGTACAGGTTGAATAGGTAACAGAGATATTTTGAATTTGCTAATAAACCAGGAAGATGGTTAGCATATAAATTAAGGAAGGAAAGAGAAAAGAAAATGATACTAAAGATTCAAGAAGGAGATGTGGAATGTTTGGATAATGAAAAGATTAAAAAGGCATTTCATAGTTTTTTCTCTAATTCGTATAAAAAACAAGAAGTCTCCTTGGAAAAGATAAATGAATATTTGATTAAACAAGATTTACCTAAACTTACACAGTTACAGAAATTAATATTGAATAGTCCCATAACTACCTTTGAAATAGTTGAAGTTATAAAAAGAACAAAATTTGGAAAAGCACCAGGACCTGATGGTTTATCTGCACTATATTATAGATGTTTTGAAGATCAGATTCTTTTACCTTTTAAAAGACTGATGAATTTTATTTTTGGGGTTTTTTTCAGTGCCATATTCATGGAAGGAAGCTAATATAACAACACGGACTAACCCCCATGAAGATCTGGATATTGTCCCATTCAAACTAAGTCGGCAGAGGGTTTGTAGGGGTCCCTTGGTATGAATGTGGCCCCCCCCCGGGTGAGAGACGAGGTGGGGGGAGCCAAGATTGTATGGTTCTGTAAGAGTACCCCCCTGGGTGAGAGTTAGGTGGGGTAGGAGTGATTGCTGGTGAGTGTTGGTACCTCTCCCTGACCAGTGAGAGAAGTTGAGGGAGAGGTACAGAATGTGAGTGGGGAGGGTGCTGGATCCTACCAGTGCCGAGAGCTAGAGCTGGTGCACTGGGGGGTCTTGCCACTACCCGACATTGTATGAGATTGGATGATGGATGAATGGGATAAGGGACCCTTGATTAAGCCCAGGAATTCCGGAGGCCTGGGAGTGGAGGCTACTAGGCCAGAGCCGGGAATCTCTGGGGGCTGTGTGTGTTGGAGATTCTATGTAAAGATCAAATCAAATGGTGTTCTCCACTGTGATTCCCTAGCATGTAAAAACTGTAATTTTCCTCTGCTCCACTGTTTCCCATAACAAAAGCACTGATAACAGCAGGTGGCCCGTCACGTGACATTTGTTATGGCTAGCTAATCGGCCGTCCTGTGAGAACTGCTCCGGGGGGGGGGGAGACAATGTGCAACATTGCCATCTCGTGGCAATTTATATTCTGTACAACAGACTTTACGTTTCAACAGTAAGTGTATGTAACCCATGACTCCATAGTTCCCTCCAATCAGAAAGCTGAAACAAGTGTATATCTCAGCTGTGAACTATGGGTCTATGCTTCTTGACTTCTGTCTGTCATGTTGCCATGTACTCTGTTCCTGAACTGTAACTATGCCTGGCCTTTTGTATAGGCCATGGTTTTCTTCACATCTGCTGATGGAACTCTGCTTATGGTTTGTTGTTTTTTCTTTTTGCAATAATGAACTCATATCCATTATTGCCTTATGCTACAAGTAAAATATTTTTAGCCCTAAACGCTGCACTCTATTTTGTTTACTCTGCGCTCTATGAAACCCCATAAGCCAGCAATATTCCACAGTGTGGCGGGCCATTTGATTCAGGTGGTGACGGGCAGGGGACGGTATGACGGGAACCGGAGGGCAAGCCATTATCGGGGAAGGTGCCCCCGGTGTTTGTTACTGGTGGTGCGTTCTGGCCCCCCGTGTTCATACCCAGGCCCTGGTAAGAAGATCCTCGTGGGCTCCGGTCTCCGACTGCTGCTGCTGAACGCCAGGTTGGTGAATAACAAGGCCCCCCTTATAAGTGATTTAATCACAGAGGAGGGGGCCAACCTGGTGTGTATTACCGAGACCTGGCTGGGCCGAGAGGGGGCAGTAGCCCTCTCGGAAATGTGCCCAGCCGGGTTTCGGGTGTGGCATCAGCCGAGACACCGGGGCAGGGGAGGAGGGGTGGCAGTTGTCATCCGAGAGTCCCTTGTGGCCTTCAGGAGCGCTGCTCCACAAGTGACCAGATGTGAGTCCCTGTTTTTCAAGTTGGGTTCACAAGAACAGTTGGGAGTGTTGTTGCTGTACCAGCCTCCCTGCTGCATAGCAACCTCCCTGCCTGAGCTGCTCGAGGCTGTCTCGGGGTTGGCAGTGGAGTTTCCCAGACATATGGTTCTGGGGGACTTCAATCTGCCATCCCTGGGACGGTCCTCGGAGGCGGCCCAGGAGTTCATGGCTACCATGGCAGCTATGGGCCTGTCTCAGATTATTCGTGACCCGACTCATGACAGTGGTCTCACTCCGGACTTAGTTTTCTTGTCCGAGCAGTGGAAATGTGATCTGAGGGGAGAGTTACATCTTTCCCCATTGTCATGGTCAGACCACGCCCTGGTGACCCTGAGACTCTCTTGTGCTGCCCCACTCCGCAGGGAGGCAGGACCCATTCGATTGGTCCGCCCCCGGCGACTGATGGACCCAGTGAGGTTTCAGAAGGAGCTGGGGGTTATTCCCGAGGACTTGCTTCACGGTCCAGTGGAGGTCCTGGCTGCAGCCTGGAATAAGGCAGCGGCTGGAGCCCTGGACAAGATCGCACCTATGCGACCTCTCCAGCCCTGCTCGGCCCGCACTCTCCGTGGTTTACGGAGGAGTTGAGGGCTTTGAAATGGGTTAAGAGATGTCTAGAGCGCCGCTGGAGAAAGAGGAAGACTGAATCTGACCGAACACAATCTAGAGCCGCAGTTAAGGCCTACCTTGTGGCGGTAAGAGCGGTGAAACGTGAATATTTCTCCGCTCTTATTGCGTCCGCAGAATGCCGCCCGACGGCCCTGTTTAAGATTACAAGATCGCTTTTGGGTCGGGAGCAAGGGGAGACCCATTTACAGGGCCAATCGGAAGAGTTTTCTGAGCATCTGCAGGACAAAATCGCTCAGATTCATTCCAAGTTGGACTCCAAGTGTGAGACAAGATCTGGGGAGATGCCAGAAGCTCATACTTACCATGTTATCTGGGAGCAGTTTGATCCTGTTGTGCCTGATGAAGTAGACAGGATCCTCGGGACTGTAAATGCCACCACATGCCAACTTGACCCATGTCCCTCCTGGCTGGTGAAATCAGCTAGTGAGGTGACATGTGGCTGGGTCCTGGCGATTATAAATTCGTCCTTGAGTGAGGGGGTGTTCCCGGCTACCTTTAAGGAGGCGCTGGTGCACCCGCTCCTCAAGAAACCATCTCTGGACCCTACCATCCTGGGAAATTTTCGCCCAGTCTCCCACCTTCCCTTTTTGGGAAAGGTGGTTGAGAAGGTGGTGGCGTTGCAACTCCAGAGGATCCTGGAGGAAACGGATTATCTGGATCCCTTTCAGTCTGGTTTCAGGCCGGGATATGGGACGGAGACCGCATTGGTCGCGCTTATGGATGATCTCTGGCGAGAGCGGGATGGAGGGAGTGCGTCCTTACTGGCTCTCTTAGATCTCTCAGCGGCTTTCGATACCGTCGACCACGGTATACTTTTGGGACGGCTCAGGGAGTTGGGGGTGGGCGGCGTAGTTTTGCGCTGGTTCGCCTCCTTCCTCCGGGGCCGTTCCCAGTCGGTGTTGATAGGGGAGGAGAGAGCTGACCCGTGACCCCTGTCTTGTGGCGTGCCGCAGGAGTCAGTTCTCTCTCCCCTCCTATTCAACATCTACATGAAGCCGCTGGGCGAGATCATCCGTCACCATGGGACACCAATATGCTGATGATACCCAGTTATACATCTCCATCCTGGGTGAAATAGGTGATGCGGTCAATGCCTTATCTCAGTGTCTGGAGGCTGTGGGGGTCTGGATGGGGAACAACAGGCTTCAACTGAACCCTGGTAAGACGGAGTGGCTGTGGATTGATGGCCCCCCTGGATCCGGGAAGTTGTCATCCTTGGTTCTGGGTGGGGTTGCACTACCTCACTCAGATCCAGTGCGGAATCTGGGGGTCCTCCTGGACTCGCGACTCCTGCTCGAAGAGCAGGTGGCAGTCGCGGCTAGGAGGGCCTATGCACAACTTCGAGTTGTGCACCAGTTATGCCCTTTCCTGGATCGGGAGGCCCTCCGAACAGTCACTCACGCCCTTGTTATCTCCCGTATAGATTACTATAATGCGCTCTACATGGGGCTACCCTTGAAGAGTATCCGGAAGCTTCAGCTGGTACAGAATGCGGCGGCTCGAGCAGTTATGGGTGCCATGAGATCGGCACATGTAACACCTCTGCTACGCGAGCTGCATTGGTTGCCAGTTTTCTTCCGGGTCCAATTCAAGGTGTTGGTGATTACCTTTAAAGCCCTACATGGCATAGGGCCAGGGTACCTGAGGGACCGTCTCGTCCCGATAACATCGGCCCACCCCACCCGTGCATGCAGGGAGGGCATGCTTCAGACCCCCTCAACAAGAGAATTCCATCTAGCGGGGTCCAGGAGGCGTGCCTTCTCTGCAATAGCGCCCACCTTATGGAATATCTTGCCCCCGGGACTCCAAGCCTGGCTGGCAACTCAACAAGTCAGAGTTTCTCAGACTTGTCGAGTTGACAAGACCTGGCTAACTTTCTATCTTGTTTGCAGGGGTCTACAGACCACTGAAGTTTCCCCCTGGAGAAGGGGGAACCAGAAGATTGCTCACAGAGCCATTGTAATTGCCCACTCCTGTTTTTCTTTGTTGTTTCCACCGCGGAGAAGAACGGGGTGAATGCAATGAAATGGCCGAAGGAGGATCCTAGCTCTGCAGAGAACGTAAGTCTCTTGGGAGACACAAGAGTGACAGCCAGCTTTTAGACCACTTTATATTAGTTTTCTTTTTTAGATTAGTACATTTTTATTATCTAAAATTTATCTTTGGACTTCGTTCAAAATGTTGGCTAATTTTGTGTTTTCTTTGCTATAATTAATTTTGGTGGAAGTTTGATAGATTTTATTTTGGCAACATAGTGAACAAGTTTTGTATTTTTCTGCCTTTCTTTTGTATCAGAGAAATTGGGATTTAAGAGACTTTGTTGGTATTTCTCACTCGACAAACTAACTGACTTTTGAGAAATTGTTTGTTTGGGTTAAGCAGCTTGCAGCCTGAAGAATAAAGAAGAATAAAGAATAAAGTATAGAGAATGTGTGCCTCTCTACCTTTTTTTTCTCTCTACTTTTTTTTAGAAAGGACTATCTTTCATTTGGAATATATCTTCATCTTTCCTTTTACAAACTGTTTGAAATACTGCTCTGTGGAATTTTTTCATCTCTTACTTTAAAAGCTTTTCTTACTTAAAGAAATAGACATTATTGATAAATAATAGAACAGCTGTTCCCTGCTCCCTGAGAAAATTTTTTGTTTTGGCTACGGCAGCTGATTACGATTTGAACATGGCATTTCTCACAGCACTTCAGGATTTTAAGGAAGAAACCAGCAAAATTTTTTTGCAAATTAAGAAATCCATAGAACGTATATTAATAGTTTTGATGGCTCAGGAACAGAAGATACAAGGGACAGATTTAGAAACAGAGGAAAGACCTTTCGAACCAGTAGAGAAACAGGGAAAGAGGACTTTGAATGTATTGGTACAGAAGAAGATTATGATATTTTACAGGAAGTGGTCTATTAAATGTTTGGGCATAAATACATTGTGGCAGCTGAGACAGGAAGATTTTAATATGCAAATTGATAGATATGGCAAAATAAACATTTTGATATCCCACATGAGTTACAGAAATAAACAAGTTGCATATTGTGATATTGGCATAACCTAAACAGGAGATTTATTGATATTGATTTGGAATGCAAGGTGAATGAAAATGCGGATTTGGTATTGTACACAGAGTAAGCACAGATATGAGAAACTTACAGATGCATAAAAACATGATATTTTAAGTGTAAGATACAAGATTATAAATAAATATGTTGATATTATATATTACTCTTTCTGGAGACACATTTATGAGAAGACAATGAGATGATGAGATGGAATTAGAATGTAGGTTATTACAAGAATATGTTGTATGTATTAGGTTATATGTTATGTTAGGTTTTGTATTTTTGCTATATTATGTATTATGTTATGTAATATGTTAGATTATGTATTAATGGAATATATAGTCATAACATGAACAGAATATACTGTATTTTATTAGACGTAGATAAGGCCTTTATTTGTTATACTAATTGGACTTTATTGAAGATATAAATATAGATGTAAAAATGGAAAGAGCAAATAGAAAACATTTAATTGATGCAACAATGAACATTTGATTACTATTCTAAGGAGTAGAAACCAGAGATGGATTGTTGGAAGATATCAAGAAAGGCGAAACCTATATGAAGAACAGAAGATTGGATTATAGAAATCAAAGGGTATATGACAAAGAAAAGTTTCTGTGTATTGTATAAAGGACTAACATTTAAAGTTAATTGTTGTACTTAAAGTTCAAGGATAAATTGGAGGATATCTATTTTCTATATTTTCTTTGTTTGTTATTTTTTGACTTCACTTTTTCTTTTTCTTTTTCTTACTTTGTATTTCTATTTCTTTTCTTTTGTATTAGCTCTTAATATGTATTTTAAAATTTAATAAAACTTATGGATAAAAAAAAAGGAATATCTTGCCCCCGGAGGTGAGACTGGCCCCTTCACTCCTGGCCTTTCGGAAGGCCCTTAAGACCTGGCTCTGCCGCCTGGCCTGGGACGACAGAGGCGGTAGTGCCTCCTGGGGTTGGCTGGCCCCGTAGCAATACGATCTGTGCTACGGTCCCCAATCCATCTTGGATTTTTTTTTATTTTTTATATTTTTTAGATATGTTCTATTTTGTATGGTTTTTAAATTTTGATTATTGTAGCCCACCCAGAGTCCCTTCCATGGGAGATGGGCGGGGAATAAATTGAAATAATAAATAAAAATAATAAATAAATAATATTGCTCTTATACCAAAAGAAGGACAAGATCCTTCTCTAGTTAAAAACTACAGACCAATGATATTGTTGAATAACTATTATAAAATATTAGCATCAGTTCTGGCAGAAAGAATGAACAAATATTTACAAGAACTTATACATCATGAAAAAGGGGCGTGGTGGCTCAGTGAGTAAGACGCCAGGCTTGTCGATCGGAAGATTGTAAGTTCGGAGGTTCGAATCCCTAGCCCTGCGTGCGGAGTGAGCTCCCGCACTAGCTCCAGCTCTTGCCAACCTAGCAATTCGAAAGCATGCAAATGCAAGTAGATGAATAGGTACCACTTCGGTGGGTAGGTAACAGCGTTCCACGCGTGTCATGCAGCCACATGACTGTGGAAGCGTCTTCGGACAACGCTGGCTCTTCGGCTAACAAACGGAGATGTGCACCGGCCCCTAGAGTCGGACACGGCTGCACAAATGTGCAGGGGGAACCTTTACCATTTTTATACATCATGACCAATGTGGGTTTTTACCAAAAAGACAATTAAAAGACAATGTAAGAGTGGTTTTGGACATTATAGAATATCTACAATATCATAATGAATGCCAAGTGGCTCTTATCTTCCTCGATGCTGAAAAAGCTTTTGAACTGGAGTTTTATGTTTAAAATCTTGGAAATTATGGATTTTCGGAGAACATCTCATCCAGGGAATTAAGACACTTTATACACCACAAAAGGCAAATATTATTGTGAATGACGAACTAACTGAACCATGTCATATACAAAAAGGAACAAGACAAGGATGCCCTTTGTCACCTCTGCTTTTCATTTTGGTACTGGAAGTTTTTAACAGTGACATTAGAAGAGATGAACAAATAAAGGGCTTAAAGATTAAACAAAAGGAGTTTAAATTGAGAGCTTTTGCTGATGATTTAGTTTTGATATTACAGGACCCTTTGGATACCGTGGAACATCTGATGAAGAAATTGAAAGAATTTGGGTCATTGGTGGGTCTTAAAGTAAATAAACAAAAAACAAAAATGTTAATTAAAAATATGACCCTGTCCAATCAAGAATTACTGATGGGTAAGACAGGTTTTAAGATTGAAAAAACGGTTAGATATTTGGGGGTGATCCTATCAACTAAGAATAGTATGTTATATCAGAATAAAATTAAAATTTGGAATGATGTAAAAAAAGATTTGATAAGATGGGGAAAACTACATTTGTCTCTCATGGGAAGAATATCTGTGATTAAGATGAATGTTTTGCCTAGGATGTTGTTTCTTTTCCAGACTGTACCGATTTTGTCGACAGATTTACCATTTAAAGAATGGCAGAGAGATATTTCGAAATTTATTTGGCAAGGCAAGAAACCAAGAATTAAATATAAATTGTTGCAAGATGCCAAGGAAAGAGGAAGTTTGGGTCTGCCTAATTTGAAATTGTATTTTGATGCTTGTTGTCTGCTTTGGATGAAGGAATGGATTACTTTGGAAAATAAGAAACTACTACAGCTTGAAGGACATGAATTAACATTTGGGTGGCATGCCTACTTATGGTATGATAAAGTTAAAGTTAATAAGGATTTTAAAAATCATTTTGTTTGGAGTACCATAAAAAAAAAACCCGAACCAAGTACCTTGACACCTATCTTGAAAGTCTTTAGGGCCAAAATTATTCTGATTATGACTTATGGAACTGAATTATTTATTTATTTATTATTTCTAACTTATATCACCTTAATAATTATATCAATTATGGGGTTTAAATAAAGCCACCCCACTTGAACAAATTAAAACGTGCTTCCTGAGGCACATTTTAGGAACTGATAGGAACACGTCTGCCCCAGCAGTCAGAGCGGAATTAGGCTTTTATCCTCTAAACAGTTATCTAATGATTAAAGTTTTTACATATTGGCTGAAGATTCAAACAATTGACCTCAACAGACTTCCTAGAATTTGCCTAATAGAACAGCTAAGAATGATGCAGCCTAATATGTGGGCTTGTCAACGTTATGATGTTATTTCATGTTATGGGCTCTCTATTCAGCACTTATTATCCAGGGTCCCCCAAGCAAGGAAAAATTTTATGCAGAGAGTTATGGACATAAGTGCCCAAACTGACTTGGAGCTTTTAGCCAAAAATAGATCTTCAAAGTGGTTGGCTATTAACAAAACAAATTTTCAACCTGAAAAATACCTCTCTCTGAGTCTGCCCCAATCTTTAAGAAGGGCTTTTTCCAGAACAAAATTTGAGTTGTTGGATTCAATGGCCAAATATGGACGCTTTCATAACATTCCATATTACAAGAGAACCTGTATATGCGGTTCGCCTGATAATGAAAATATTTCTCATATCCTGTTTAACTGTCAACTATATGCATCCATCAGGCTCAAGTATTTATCTCCACTATTGGAAAGAACAGGATACTGGGACCCGAATTTTAGATTGTCTTATTTTCTCCAGGGTGTGAAGTGAAAGGTCCTCTGTGCAAACACCGAGTCATTACTGACCCTTTGGAGGGACACTGCTTTTGCTGACATTTTCTTATAGCAGGGTGGTTTGCCATTCCCTTCCCCAGCCGTGATTACCTTTCCCCCAGCTTAGCTGGGTACTCATCTTACCGACTTCGGAAGGATGGAAGGCTGAGTCGACCTGAGCCAGCTACCTGAGAATCCAGCTTCCGCTGGGATCGAACTCGGGTCGCGGGGAGAGTTTAGGTTGCAATACTGCAGTACTGCCGCCTACCACTCTGCACCACACGAGGCTCTCTTTTCTCCAGGGTACTAATACATATAATGTACGTAGAATTGCTATGTTCATATTGAAGGCTGGGGCTTTAAGGTCCCAATATATTGAACAAGGTCCCAATATATTGAACAAATTGGGGTATCCTGTAAAGGCGACTCTCTCATCTGATTACTGTCTCCTTATATATAATAAGATATATGTATCCTATTTTATTATTGTATCCCTTCCTATCATTTGATTACGCTTTGTTTATATTTTAATTCTATCTTGCTGAATTGATAAGGTCAATTTGACTAATGAATAATAAATAAATAAACAAACAAACAAATAAAATATAGGAGTGCCATACTGAGAATCTGGAATAAATATAAGGTAAGATTGTCTCCTAGTATACCACTATGGTTGTCACCTCAAGAGGCATTTGTTAGAAGAGAAAATGTGGGTGGAATAACTTGGTGAAAATATAAAGACTTGCTGAACTTTAAAGATGGTGAACCAAAACTTAAAACAAGGGAAATGTTAGAGTTCGAAGTCTGTGGCTTGAATCATGTCAACTGGATTTCTATTTTCTTAGTGGAAACGTTTCACTCCTTATCCAAGGAGCTTCTTCAGTCTGAGAAAGTTAGTAAGGGAATCCTTAAATATGTTTCTAGGCTGGCTGTGTGACCTTGCACCTGGGGCTAGGTCATGGTTATTTTTGAGATGTTTGTTTCTAAGTCCCTTTATCATCTAAAGGAGGATCGTTAAGATTACCCTGCTGCTGTTGAGCTTGTGAAATGGTCTTAATCTTCCTAGGCACAGAAGACAAAGCAGGAAGGAAGATAGGGGAAAGGTTATGCCTGAGGCCCCCACCTCTATTCAAGGAAGGATTTTCCAAGTTGGCATGAATGGATTCCTTGACCCCTCTCTCAAACCACCCCTCTCTCAAACCACCTATATCTAGCAAGCAGAAACAAGGAACTGGAGAAACCGCTGGGAGGAACAACAACAACAGGACCACAGAGGACAAAAAGAACATGTGGGTGAAAAATCTCTCAGACAGAGAACTTACCCAACCAGAGAGAGATGTCCTAGCCAAAGGTCTTAATTTTGCCATCACTCCCAAGCAAGTTCCGGTTGTGGAGCTCATTACAGCCACAGAATCTGCCATCCACAACAACCACCTACCTTTTGAAGAAGCAGAACAACTCCGGCTTAAAATATCTGCAGCTCTGTCCAGTGCTCAACCTCCTCCCCCCAACCTTACCGTCCAAGAGAGGAGAGCCCTGACAGCCCTCAGCAAAGATGAAACCATCACCATTTTACCTGCTGACAAAGGAAGATGTACAGTGGTTCTAAACACTGCAGACTACCACAATAAAATTACCTCACTTTTGGAGGATCAGCATACATATGAAAAACTGAAAAGAGACCCCACCAACAATTACAAGAAAAAGGCAATAGACAGTTTGAAACAATTGGAACATGATGGCTCCATCGATAGGATTACCTACCACCATCTGTATCCTGGAGAAGCCATCCCCTGCATCTACGGACTTCCTAAGATCCACAAGGAAGGAACACCCCTCCGACCCATAGTCAGCAGCATCAATTCGGTAACATACAACATTGCCAAACACCTCTCTACCATACTAGCACCTCTAGTTGGACACTCTGAACACCACATCCATAATTCGGAAGAATTTGTTTCCAAAGCAAAGATCCTGAAACTGGATACAGATGAAACTATGGTCTCCTTCGATGTGTCCTCCCTTTTCACCAGCATCCCCACCACTCATGCTCTATCCGCTGTCAGGAAGAGACTAGAAGAGGACAGCACCCTGGAAAGGAGAAGCCATCTCAACCCAAACCAGGTCTGCCATCTTCTGGACCTGTGTCTTAACACCACTTATTTCACATACAGAGGTGACTTTTACAGACAAAAACACGGCTGTGCCATGGGTTCTCCTGTGTCACCCATTGTGGCCAATTTATACATGGAAGAAGTGGAGAAGAAAGCACTCAACACATTCCAGGGAACGGTGCCCACCCACTGGTTTAGGTATGTGGATGACACCTGGGTCAAAATCAAGGCCCAGGAAGTACAGGCCTTCACGGACCATATAAACACTATAGATGCCAACATTAGCTTCACCAGAGAAGACACCAAGGACAACAGACTGGCATTCCTAGACTGTGAAGTCCTCATTGGGACCGGTGGCAAGCTAGAAATAGGGATCTACAGGAAACCCACACACACAGATCAATACCTGATGTTTGACTCCCACCATCCACTGCAGCACAAACTAGGAGTCATCAGGACATTGTCACACAGAGCAGAAACCATCCCCACCTCCATGGATTCCAAAAAGAATGAAAAGCAGCATCTGAGAACAGCTCTGCAGGCCTGTGGATATCCAAATTGGGCCTTCACCAAATCTAAGTCTACCAGACCTAAAACAGCGACAGATAGGGCTGAGACTCAGAGTAAACGGAAGAACCTGGTCATTCCTTACATGGCTGGCGTGTCTGAAAAGATCAAACGGATATTTGGCAAACACCACATACCTGTATATTTCAAACCCACCAACACACTGAGACAGAGGCTTGTACACCCCAAAGATCAAACTCCAAAACACAAGGAAAGCAATGTAGTGTATGCAATCCAGTGCAGTGAGGAGTGCTCTGAACTCTACATTGGAGAAACCAAACAACCTTTGTACAGGAGGATGGCCCAACACAGGAGAAGTAACACCACAGGACCAGAGTCAGCAGTTTATCTTCATCTAAAGGAAAAAGGACACTCATTTGAGGACATTAATGTTCACATTTTAGACAGAGAAGATAGGTGTTTTGAGAGAGGGGTCAAGGAATCCATTCATGCCAACTTGGAAAATCCTTCCTTGAATAGAGGTGGGGGCCTCAGGCATAACCTTTCCCCTATCTTCCTTCCTGCTTTGTCTTCTGTGCCTAGGAAGATTAAGACCATTTCACAAGCTCAACAGCAGCAGGGTAATCTTAACGATCCTCCTTTAGATGATAAAGGGACTTAGAAACAAACATCTCAAAAATAACCATGACCTAGCCCCAGGTGCAAGGTCACACAGCCAGCCTAGAAACATATTTAAGGATTCCCTTACTAACTTTCTCAGACTGAAGAAGCTCCTTGGATAAGGAGTGAAACGTTTCCACTAAGAAAATAGAAATCCAGTTGACATGATTCAAGCCACAGACTGTTCCACCTGGATGACTGAGAACCTTCATAGACTTAGAGTTCGAAGGTTTTACATGTCATTGGTTCACCTACTGTATGTACAATTGTCAGAACGTTTCAAAGTGGATAAAAGGAGTTATCAATTTGTTAATGAAATAATTCTGTTTGAAATGGAACTTTGTATAAATGATGAACATGTTTTGTTACAGATGAATTTGGAAGATGAACAGGTCAAAGAATGTATGATTAAATGGGCTTAGAACTTTGGATATAATATTAAGTTAAAGAGAACTTTTATAAGATGATGTATCGTTGGTATTTAACCCCCGATAAGCTGTCAAAAATGTATAATGGTGTAACTAATGTTTGTTGGAAATGTTTACAGGGTGAGGGAACCTTTTATTATCTCTGGTGGACCTGTGAGAAGGCTAAAAAGTTCTGGGATCAAATACGTATTACTATTCAAAAGATTCTTAAAGTTAATATACAAAAAAACAAAACAAAACCCAGAACTGTTTCTACTGGGTTTGATGGAAAAAGAGTTAGAGAAACAATATGGAATTTTGCTTTTATACATGATACAGCTGCAAGACTTTTATAGGCACAATGATGGAAAGATCCACAAATACCTACGGTTGAAGACTGGATTGTCAAATTAATGGATTTGGCTCAAATGGCTAAACTAACAGCATTAATAAGAGAACATTCTGTTTCTGGATTTATATCTATTTGGCAACCACTTTTAGAGTACTTGCTTGTGGTAGAAAAACATGAAATTTTGTTTTTGGGTTTTAGTGATTAAATGGTTTGTTTTAATAGAAATAATGTCATTATGGTTTAACTAATGGTAAGAGATTATATTTGTAAATGTATTCATATCTGTATTGGAGAAAGTCGGAAGTCACTTTCCGTTTCTGTTTTCTGTCTATTGACACTTTTATAGTTTTTTTCTTTTTTCTTTAGTTCTATTCTCTACCTTTTCTCTACTTTTTACTTTGTATTTTAAATATACTTTGAAAATAATAAAGTTCTTATTAAAAAATGGAAAATCTCCAGATTGGGGGAAGGGGTGGCTTTAAAAGCCATAGCCATTCAGTCTTGCCAGGGTTGTGCATCTTCTTCACCATCCAGACCTCCCCAGCCTCCTGGCACTGGAAAAGAATCTTGATGGCATCACCTGGTTGACCCAGGGCAGAGATGTACAAATGGGTATCATCAGAGTACTGATGATACTGCACCCTGTGCCAACAGATGACCTCACACAGCAGCTTTATGTACATATTAAAAAGGAGTGGAGAGAGGGTAGAACCCTGGGACACCCCACAAAGTAGGGGCCTTGGAATCAACCCTATCCCTCACCAATATTTCTCTTGTGAGAAGTGGCAACCCTTAGAATACTCAAATTCCAAAACATTTGGGATTTTAAAGTTCAGATCAGCACTTAGAACATGAACACAAATCAGGGGCCCATTAACTATAGCCACTGGTATTAGGTATCTTAAAAATAGGGATTTTATCAGCAGTTTTAGCACTTGCAATTTGTACCAATTGAACTTTCAGGCTAGAATTGAGGGAACACCAAGATCTAAGTCTATAATTTATGCTGCATTCAGGTCAGAACAGATTCAAGCAGTATTATCTGCAGAATGGAATGCAAAGTGGAAATTTTGGGATATGCTGAAAATTTCTTCACTATTTCCTAGGTATCAGTAAGTAAAAGAATGTATTCATTTGGATTAGTCCACTGGGCAGCACAGAGAAGACAAAATGGTGCCAGAAAAATATTTTATCACCAGCATTCCAACGAGCTATACCCCAAGAAAAATTTATAAACTGTTGTGGGTTCCCTTGAATTTGCCTTCAAATTCTTAAGATGTTTGCCTATAGAGAAGCATCAAATTTATCTGGACATGTGCTTCATGTGAACAGCAGGAGGAAGGTGACTTTAGTGAGTATAGGGCAAAATATATTATCATTATGTATAGCAGAGCTTTCCAAACTGTGTGTCGCGACACAAAAGTGTGTCACCACACACAGTCTGGTGTGTCGCCACACAACCCGGAAGCGCTGATCATCATCAGTGCCTCCGGGTTTTCCCGCGGCGACACACCAACGGCGGCATGCAAAAACCCGAAAGCGGCAGCAGGAAATCGGGACTATAATAGCCAGGCCCCAATCCTCTGGAATTCTCCCCGTTTTATCA
Source organism: Charina bottae (assembly GCA_023362775.1). Lineage (NCBI taxonomy): Eukaryota > Metazoa > Chordata > Lepidosauria > Squamata > Charinaidae > Charina > Charina bottae. The sequence continues at coordinate 5,734,358 of JALMGJ010000003.1, forward strand.
ATATAAGTAAAAAGTGTTGCTAAAATTGGGGTCTACCATTCAGCATTATTCTTTAATACAGAGCTTTCCAAACTGTGTGTCGGGACACATTAGTGTGTCAGCTGCAGTGTCTGGGTGTGTCACAGCTGCTGCTGCCTCCGAGCCCTGCCAGGATTCCGCACAGGTCCTAGTGCCTGCCTTGTGCCTTGCTGCCTCCAAACCTGCTGTGATTCCGCGCAGGTCCTAGAGCCCGCCTTGTGCCTTGCTGCCTCCAAACCTGCCCTGCCAGGATTCCGCGCAGGTCCTAGTGCCTACCTTGTGCCTTGCTGCCTCCAAACCATCCCTGCCAGGATTCCACACAGGTCCTAGTGCCTGTCTTGTGCCTTGCTGCCTCCAAACCTGCTGTGATTCCACGCAGGTCCTAGTGCCTGCCTTGTGCCCTGCTGTAAGAGCGTGTCACGAAATGATGCCCTGCTGTAAGAGTGTGTCGCGAAATGATGCATGTCTAAAAAGTGTGTCACCAACATGAAAAGTTTGGAAAGCTCTGCAGTAAGGACTGTTATTCTAGTTGGCTTTTCTTTGACAGTACCTTATTTTCTTATCTTCCTGAATAATTACAACCTTATTGTAATGTTTATACTTTGTTATTGAAATTATACATAAGATATGAGAAAAGAGTCTGCATTTTCTTTTGTTTGTATTTAGCTCCCTGTTAAGCAGTAAGATTTAAAATCAGATGGACATTTGAAGAAAGGAAAGGAAAGGAAAGGAAAGGAAAGGAAAGGAAAGGAGAGGAGAGGAGAGGAGAGGAGAGGAGAGGAGAGGAGAGGAGAGGAGAAGGGAAAGGGAAAGGGAAAGGGAAAGGGAAAAAAAGAAAGGAAAAGAAAAGAAAAGAAAAAGCAAGAGCTTGAATATGTCAGTAGTTTATTTCCCTAATACTATATCTTAGGGCCAACATGTAAATTAGACAATTTTATTTTAATTAAATGTCTTAACTGCAACTGTTCTAGAACATCTTAATTTAGTAACTAATTTCTCTTAGTTAATTTCTGGCTTTTTAACATCATCAGAAGGATCAGCTGCACTCACCAGTTTCCACCTTCGAATGGTCTAAGCGGTCAGTGATCTTCTCCTGGCGGATGAGGTAATCAACAATCTGCACTCCGATTGGTGGCTCTGAGTGCTCCCACTCCAGCACCACCAGGGAACTGCTAGGCTCATGAACTGTGGACAATCTTAGCCTGCAGGGACAGGAGTACAAAACAGGTCAGGTGAAGAACTTGACAGGAATGAAGCAGTTTAGATTTATTTTGGGACAAGTTCATCTATATACCTCTATAAATGCATGAGAAGCCCTTAAATATACAATTTATTTTGTTATAATTGCAGTGTTTTTATCTTGTTCTTTTTATTATTTATATTTTCTTCCTCTCTCTCTGTTCTGATTTATATATATAAAAATAAAGCTATTCCTAAAACAGCCAGGAGAAGAGAGGAGAGAACATTTTGTCTTTAGGGCAAGTATCTGCTTTCTGCAGCAGCCAATTCAGTTGGCAGCAGAGGCCAACTGAATTTCCCTCATGAATTTCCCTGTCTCCTTCTCCATGTGAATCAGAATTGTTCCATTTCCCCATAGAAATTAGTCTCCTGCAAGTTCCCTCAGATCTGGCTTCAGCCTGCTTAAGCAGCAGGATGGCACCAAGATAAAGGCTCCATTGTGAGGATGCATCCTCCACAAACAGTAAGAAGGTCTTCTCAGCACCAGGGCAAAGATGGTGGGTGGTTAAGCCCTTAGAGTGCAAAGTCTAAGGCTGGGCTGCACATGAGGGTATTATGTAGCTGAAGAAAACTCGGCATTCATTCATTTATTAATTTATAACCTGATTTTCACTCTTAAAATGGTGCTCCAAACAATTAATGGTTTCCTGATTCGTATTCTGACTGACCAGCAGGACCTTTTTGTCATCTGTATTAAGCACCCAGTTGTTTTTCTTCCTTGTGATCATGACAGATATAAAAAACCATGTAAGGACTTGAACAGCATCCTTGAATGTCAAACCCTGAAGATTTTAGACTCAAGTAGAAAGGTATTATCTTGACCCCAGATTTACCCACTGAAAAAGAAGTAGCCCTAGGATACCAATTTCTCAATCCAAGTTGGCTGAGTTAACTGCACAAGCACATTAGTCAACACCAGATCTACCAGAAATGTTAGATCTGTTCTCCAACAGTGTCAAGTGTTTTAAATGTACAATCTGTCTGGGATATAATCTGCATTCCAATAATAGTTTTGCTGTATAAGATTCAAAAAATGCCAAGGTACTATTCAACCCCATGAAAGTCAAGTGTGCTCCAGACCCTGGCATTTCCTCTGCAAAAGACATTCCTCAGACTCCACTGTGACTCTTTAGAGAACGTTCACCAAGGTTTTGTGAGCAGAGCGCCTGCTTTCCATGCAGAAGGTTCCAAGTTGAAGCCGTGGTGTGAGGTTTCAGATTCTGTGTCCCAATAAAGACTCCTCAATGCAAATGTTGCAGGTAGTTTTAATAAGGAATCAAGTAATCTAAAACAGTTTCAAAGATCTGAGTACCTGTTCCCGCCAAACCATTTCATTTTATTAATTCCTCCCCCCCCCAGTCAGTCTTTTGGTGGTGATATCAGTTTCAGTCATCGGCACGCTGCCCAGCTCCTCCTCCGTCTCACTTGGGGTTTTCCGTGTGGATTGTTGTTAATGGGCGCTAACACTGTCTGGTTTTCCCCTCAACATTGTCTTTTGAAACTAGCTGTGGTCACATACTCTTTGGCATGCGTGACCTCCCCCTAGTTCCTCCATGGAAGGTTCTGTTCCAGGATACCCCCAAGATACTTTTAAAGGTAGATTTATACAATAAAATATAGTTTTAAAGGTAGATTTATACAATAAAATATAGTTTTAAAGGTAGATTTATACAATAAAATATAGTTTTAAAGGTAGATTTATACAATAAAATATAGTTTTAAAGGTAGATTTATACAATAAAATATACTTTTAAAGGTAAATTGAAATAATAAATAAATAAATAAAAATAAATAAATATATACAATAATAATTAAAGTGATATAGTGAAGTACAGGCGAATGCCAACCAATGTGCGTTTCAGTGTCTCGAGCTCCCGACCTGCAATGAGAAACAAGTTAATATGGGCATTCATCATTATGTACATGTTACTTAGGTTTGTCAGGCCATTTGTGGTAGAACTGAGCAATCAGTTTTGGTGCTTGAACGTGATGCTGCTCCACCCATTCGTTGAAGCTGGGAGGCAAGTGTTTCCAACGAATTAGATATTGTAGCTTTCCTCTACAGCACCTGGAGTCCAGGATACTGTGCACTTCGAAGTGTGGTTCTCCGTTTACAGTTATGGGGGAGGGGGCTCCGGGGTTTCCGGGTGCCATGCCTCTGATGCCTTGTACTGTTTCAACAAACTTATATGAAATACGGGGTGAATTCTATGGAAGTTCTTTGGTAATTGCAGCTGTGCTATTACTGGGTTGATAACTTTCACTATTGGGAACGGTCCCACGTATTTTGGTCCTAATTTCTTTGAGGGCTGTGTGTTGCGTAGATGTTTTGTAGAAAGTTATACTTTCTCTCCCACTTCCAGCTGCCACTCAGGGGACCATTTCCAATCCGCATATTTTTTATATGAGTCTTTTGCCTCCTGCAGAGTTTGTTGCATGAGTGGCCAAGTTGCTGTTAATTTCGTGATCCAGTCTTTTGCTGCTGTGGAGGTTGTGCCTGGACTGGCATTTCTCTCTAGGGCCCCCGCGGGGAGGTTCGGGATGGGTACAAACTCCTGACCCGTGGCGATCATGAAAGGGGAGAATCCTGTGCTTTGATGCAGGGCATTGTTATAGGCAACCTCCACGAAGGGTAGAACATCTACCCAGTCGTCCTGATGGAGGCTAATATAGCATCTGAGATATTGCTCTACTATAGAGTTCAATCGTTCAGTCGATCCGTCTGTTTCTGGATGGAACGCCGAGCTTAGGCCTTAACTCCTATAGAGTGCAAAAAGGTTTTCCAAAACTTCGATGTGAAAGTGCTGCCACGATCGCTAATTCTTCGCTCGGGAACCCCATGAGTGCAGTAAATGTGTTGGATGAAGAGTTTTGCTAGTTGACTTGCTGTTGGAATGCCCTTGCAAGAAATGAAATGGCCTTGTTTGGAGAACATGTCCACCACCACCCAAATTGTGGTTCGTTTTTTGCTTTCTGGTAGTTCTACAATAAAATCCATGGTGATTTGCTTCCATGGGCGGGAGGGGTTGGCTACCGGTTGCAGTAATCCCTTGGGTTTCCCTGGTGCACGTTTTGCCATAGCACACACTGGGCAAGATGTGATATAGTCCTTAACATCTTTTCTCAAAGTTGGCCACCACAATTGTCTGCGGACTAAATGCAAAGTCTTTACGAACCCGAAATGGCCCGCGGTTTTTTCGTCATGGCATTGTTCCAGGATCTTTTTACGTAGTGTTGTAGGTACATACAAGGTGTTGTCTTTCCACCAAAACCCATTTAATTCTTGTAAGGCATTTTTATTTGTTTGCCACCAGGGGTCCGCTAATACCTCTGCCTTCAATTGGCTTTCCAGGGTATTCTCTGCAAGCATGGGGGGGGGGTTGTCTGGCTGTGTGTGGTTGCCGCTTGCCCAGCTTGATAATGTGGGCCCGGGTTAGTGGCCATGTTTAATTGTTTGGGAGACATTATGGTATCTGTAGTTACTTCCCTCTGTGCATCGTGCTGGGGTAGTCTAGACAGTGCATCCTCTAGGAAGTTTTGTTCCCTTGGGATATGCTGCAGTGTAAAATTGAACCTACTGAAGAATTCAGCCCAATGTATTTGTTTGGGGTTCAATCTTCTTGGTTCCCTTAGGGCTTGCAAGTTTTGGTGGTCTGTCCATACTACAAAGGGGTGGGGGGAGCCCTTCAATAAATGTCTCCATGTGGCTAGTGCGTAGCGGACTGCAAAAGCCTCTTTCTCCCACACATGCCACCGTCTCTCTGTTTCAGAAATTTTTTGAGAGATGTATGCGCAGGGTCTCAAGACGTTGTTATCGTCTCGTTGTAGGAGTACTGATCCCACCGCCCCATTTGAAGCATCCATTTGAACCACAAAGGTTCTCTCCAAGTCTGGATGTTTTAGGATGGGCTCTTCAGTGAAGAGCACCTTGAGTTTTTGGAAAGCGGATTGATATTCCGGGGTCTAAACTAGCTATGGTCACGTACTCTTTGGCATATGTGACCTCTCCCCAGTTCCTCCAAATGGTATTTGTGGAAGAAAAACAGAGTGCTCTTTTGTACTAGTCTATCCTGCAGCTCTTCCATCCCTTGGAAAAATTCTGGCAATCATCCATAATGACATAATTAAAATGTGATACTACTGCTACAATTATTCAACTCACCAATGCAAGCATATATGGGCATTACACCTGACAATTGCTATGTGAATAGCTACTGCTAATCAGCTATTTATTTCAGTAGCATGTCTGTACTTCTGAACTTGGTCAGAATTTCCAATTTGGATTACAACTACCAGAATCCCCAGCAAAATCATCCCTTTTATGGTTTACAGCTTGGTCTACAGCAAGAGATGCCAGGAGAGATCATTCAGCAACACACAAGTTGTGCACCCATGCTCCAAAGCAAATATGAAGTATTGCAGACTTTAGATGATCAACAGCAGAATAGATGATCATATATAAGCATCAAGCTATATAGGCATCCTTCCTTCCTTCCTTCTGCCAAATTACTATCTTGTGTCCAATATACAGTATGGCTGCTTGTAAGTGAATATTTCAGCCTTCATGCAAAGAATTTAAAATATAGAGCAGAAAAATAAAAGATGATATGAACTGCAAAATAAATCAAACTAGTACCAAATGACTGAATTACGTATTGAGTTGAAAGAGGTTTTACCCAGTAAATAAACATCATAATGATAAGGTGTTTTTGTGTTTGTTTTTAATTTAAGGGGAAATCTGAAAACAAATGCACCATAAATAATGTATAGACAACCTGCCTGCTGGGGGGTGGGGTGGGGGCAGGGGCAGGGCCATTCACAAATGGCTGCCATGTTCAGGTGAGCAGAGGAAAACCAGCACCAAGTCTGGAATTTAGAAAATTTAGAAAACTTTAATATAAAAGAGTGACTCTGAGGAAGAAAAAAAAAATGGAATCTCGAAAGTTTGAGAAAAATTCCAGTGACAGTAAAGCATTCTGTGTAGAAGATTTATAGGAAAAAAAATAGTTAAAATAAAGTTTAAGTTCAGATAATACATCAGAAATCTATCCACACTAACCAAGTGCTCCATTAACAAAGCAACAACCCAACCTCCCACAAGAGAAGCTCTGTAAGAACATTATTCAGACAAGCACTAACACATTGCAGCAACCCAGAACACCAGAAAAAGGAAACACATCATCTATATAGCATCTTCCAGCAAAATGGATACCCACTCAACTTTATCAAAAAGTGCCTGACCACCCAACCCACTACAACACAACCAACAGAAGCTATGAAAAGGATAACACTGCCATACATCAGAAACATCTCAGAAATTACCAATAGACTGTTACAACCACATGGCATCACCATAGCACATAAACCAATCAAAAACCTTCAGAACATTGTAAGTAAGCCAAAAGACCCAGTAGCCCAAGAAGAAAAAAACAAGAGTTATCTACAACATACAGTGTAAGGACTGTAGCAGCCACTATGTAGGACAGATGGGCAGAAGACTAGCTGAGCACATCCACGAACACCAACTAGCAGTCAGAAGACACGATGAAAACTCTTGAATCTCACAACACATGGAAAGACTCAACCATACTTTCAACTGGGAAACTGTGAGCATCTTAAACCAAGCCAAATCCAAAAATGCTAGAGAATTCCTGGAAGCTTGGCACTCAGACAAAGCAGCCATCAACAGACACATAGAGGTAAACAACATTTACATACCATTCATAAGAGACAATAGAAAAGCCAAAAGACCAGAACACCTCCTTGCCAGCAATCAACACCCAGATAGGCAAAGTTTAACACCAGGATTAGCACCAGAGGAACAATCAAACAGCACAATATACTGTACCCTAATCAAGGAACTAACCCTAATCAGTCAATCAACTAAGCAGCAAACAACAGCCCAATCAAGGAACTCCTAAGGAGAGAACAACACCTCCACCAACACAAGCAGGACAAGCCGTGGTATATAAACAGAGAGCAAGTCCCACTCCCTTTTCTCACTGAAGATTTTGCCTAGTCTGGCAATGAAATGTCTGCAAGAAAACAACAAGGCTCAGAGAGCACCAAGGACTCCACAATACATCAGTTATCAGTTATCACCTTAATAAGATATTCCAACTAACTACCCACCAAACAATTATGAACCTACTATTTATTGGCTATAGATATGGAAGGGATGGAATTATTATAATTATAATTATATAATATAATATATATTACGTATTATAAAATTAACCTTCCTGCAATGAAGAACCTCAACATATTTAATGGCAATTTTTCTTAGATTTCTCTTGGGCATTGTGGAATATTAAGATTTAATAATATTTTAAAAATATAATACTTCTATAGATAAGCAAAGTCCCTGAAGTGTCTGAAAATAAAATATAGTTCAAAGTAAGAGGATTTTGAGACTTCATACTTCCCAAAGGTTCTCTCATGGATTACCAGCTCAAATCCTGACTACCATCCATTTTGGTTCCTTATAGCCAGCAGAACTGGATCTGTCTCCTGGCCATTTCCACCCTGTCTCCACTCAACATTCCTGTCTATCATGGAACAAGAAAGCCATCCACTGGAAATGCATTAGTTTCAGGCAGCTCTGAAACCCTTTCACTACCAGGCGGCAGGTGTCAGGATGCAAGAAAATCTGACTTCAAAGTCCATTATATCTCTTGTATTGGGATTTTATTGTCATTATTATGGTTTTTGGAAGATGCTTGATGATTCTTTTTTCCCCCCTTTCATTTATATTGTATGTCTTTTTCTTTGCTCTATTATCTTTGGGGATTTGAATATGCAGAGGATTATGGATGCAACAGCTAATGTAATCTCCGTTTATTTGAAGTTTAGCAAAGACAATCTTTTCTGCTTGGGAAACTTGCTATTCTCATGCAATTCTCAGAACATGTCAGCTCTTCTAAACAGAAATAGGCTAACTTCAGTACAGAATAAATTTCATTACTGATAAATTCTATCCAGCTTTCTCACCCTTCTTGCCCATCCTTCCCCATCTCTCATACACAACACACACTAACCTGTAGAAAAATGGAATACAGTTTTTCCTCCTCCTCTTCTTTCTTCTGCCTAATCACATCTCTGTCCATCCAAAGGGTGACTTACAAAGTACTTTCAATGGTTTATCATGCATGCACAGTGTACCACGGAAGATTTAATTTTAACAAAGCATGATTCTGTTGGAATTTTTTGTAAGTGAACTTTAGACACCATTACTCTTGAGGACAGACTGTCTTCACAGACATGTTCTGATTTTGTGCAAGCACATTATGCCAATATTTTTCTCATTAAAATGGACCATCCCTTATGTAATCATCAATTCACTGTTGAGGGACTTTTACTGTTAACCAGGAAAATAGGACCACTCTGAATTCTTTAAAAATTTCCCTGGGCTTCCCTTCACCCCCCAATGTAATTTTGTTCCTGTTCTTGTTGTTCTGTTGGTTGATAGTAATCTCAAATGATTTTAGGTTTTTAAACTGCCATATCTTGATTAAATCTTGAAAGTTATCCATGAAATTTGGCTGTCCATTGCTATGTATGTCCAAAATAGTATGTATCAAATTTCACAAAAGTGGAATAAATACATTTAATTATAGAGTCCCTTGCAAGGGAGATGGGCGGGGAATAAATTGAAATAATAAATAATAAATAAATTAATTAATTAAAAAAAAATAAAAAATTAAATATAGGATGTTCATATAATAAAGGGCAGCAGGATGTAAAACCTATCCATCTTCTATTTGATGACATGCTTGTGCTCTCATAATAATTATGAAACCATGTAGAGAAAGTGATAAGGATATTTTTTTTCTAATCTTTCTCAAAATATTCGAACCTGGGTATCATTCAATGAAACTAAATGATGTGAAAATTCCAGACTATTTTAGGACAGTAAAAGTAGGCATTCCTTTACTCCACTCGCATTTAATCTTGGACTTCACTTCCACAAGATGTGGTAAAAGGCTCTGATAGCTTTATGAGAGGATTAGAGCGGTTCATGAAGAATAATATATTACCTCCACTGACAGAGGCAGTAGATCAGTTTCTGTAGAACATGAGCAGGACCTGCTATTATGTCCTACTTGTGGGCTGATTGGTTGCCACTGTGGGAACAGAATGTGGATTTGATTGACTTTTGGTTGAATCCAGGACAGATAATTATTTTACCTTCTTAACGGATTCTTCTGTACACTGGTTCATTTTCAGAAAACAGAGATTAAAAATCTAATTTGTAATTAGTACTAACTAATCGCAGAATTAATTCCTGCCCATTCCTAGATGGAAGAAATAGCAGCACACCACTGGAGGAACAGGCTAGGTTCCCCAAAAAATATCCCGATCACTTTACACGGTTCATAATTATTATGAGAGCACAGGCACGTCATCAAATAGAAGATGGATAGGTTTTAACATCCGGCTGCCCTTTATTATCTGAACATCCTATATGGGGAACTTCATGAGCTACTTTCTATTCTGGGAGATACAGGTATGGAGGCCAGGCCGCAGATGCATTCTCTTTCAAATTGCATCTAGGAGGTAACAATCTGATAAGGTTTTCCGGATACCCTCTCAATAGGCCAGCTGTAGCCCCCCTTTAAAAAAAACAGTACTTGAAACAGGCAAAGAGAAAGGGACACTGTTTTGTGCGCTAAAACCTTAGTATTCAGTTTTGATTTTCCCTTTATCTCTGATGTTGAAAGACCTTTTGTTACAAAGAAGAATGCTTAATATGGCCACATTTCCCTAGAGAACTTAAGTCTGAAAGTTTAAAGTAGTACACATACACAGGGTGTGGGAGGGGTGCACAGGCTGGAAGCCCATCTGCACCAAAAGCACTTGAGTCGCATCGACACCAGTCCTCAATGACATCTCCACTGCCTGAGCACCACAGGGAACTCATGGTGGCCTCTTGCAGCAGCTAGAAAGAGAGAAAGAAAAGCACAGAAGGAAATGAGGAACATGTGAAAAGATCCTTACCAAGATCGGCACTGAAACTTATTCTCCATGTCTGTAGAATGACATAGTCAGCAAAGCAAAGATCTCCTTCTAGTTATCTTTCATTGTGGTGGTGGGGATGCTTCTTACAAGAAAGGTTTCTGGTTTGGGCAGTAGTGACAGTGTTCCCTGAGGCTCCTTTGGACAATTTTTTTCTATTTAACTCAATAATATCACAATGAAGTCACAATTTGAGGCTTACACTGTGATCAAGCCAAAAAACAATGAGCTGCAGAGGCTAAAGAAGAGTTCTAATTATGGTCATTGAGACAGTGGAGGACAGGAAGGCCTGGCGTGCTGTGGTCCATGAGGTCACGAAGAGTCGGACATGACTAAACGACTGAACAACAACAAAAAACTTGAATAAAGGCCTTTGCCCAAACGTTTCCTTGGTTTTGGCTCACACAGTGTGTAGAACACAAGAATTCCCCTGTTGGATCCTGCTGCTTAATACAGCATTGTCAGGGCCTGGAAGGGCAAGGCATGCCCTTTGCCTGAGTTCAGAGGCCCTCACCTGGCTTAGCGACTGAACAAATCACACTCAATATATGGCCATGTGACTTCTGGCACAATTAAAGAGGGGGAAAACACCACTAGCTATTGCAAGGATGCTGGCAATTCTAGGGGCATACATAGGAAAGCAAAGGAAGACCAAGGCATTGTGAAATTTCCCATCCAACTTAATTCCTGTTTGCACTGAAAATGTTTACAGCATTTGACTCATGTGTATGGGAATAAATTACTACACAGTAGACCAGTCTCACTGGGATATTGTGCTTGCTCTAACTTGAGTCATCGCTTTTCCCATGCACCTGCTCTCCGCTGCAGCTCTTTCTACTTAATGTGTTTACAATACTTTTCCTCATCTTCAATATTGCCGCAATATATCGCAACAATTTTATAAGGTATCCCAATAATATTTTTTACATATTACTGATATATGGGAAAGCTAAGAGTGGCTTACCAAAGGCTGCATAATTAGTTTTCATTTTTCATTTCATTCAATTGTATTTATGGTCCCAGATCAATAAGACACAAATACAAAATTTAAAATACGGGGAAAAAACAAACAAACCTGAAACAATAAAGAGAAGAGGGTCTGACTCAACCTCTGTATCTGAGCAAACAGACATATGGTTATTGTACGGGAGACTATTATAGTCTCCATAATACACCTATTATTACACAATTAGTTCATGGCTGAGCTAAGAGATAAACAAGAAACGTCTTGTTCTTTATTCACCACACTACTTTTATACACTAGACCTATATAGTCCTGCTGTGGTGAATAAGAATGTAACACAGAGATTTAGCCATGGTACTATACATAAGTTCTTTAGTATAAACTGGGCAGCAGAAAAAGTGTATGAGAAGGAAGAGAAAGGAAGATTTGGGGGCTTAGCAGACTTGGCAAATAACCTTGGTGTCATGGACATGGTTTCACTTGCTGGCTTCTTATTGTGGATCAGGTGATATCTTCCTACTCTTGAAGACTTCAACGCAGAATTCATTATATCAAGTACTTTGGATAGTACTTTGAGCTGCTGCATACAGTTTTGAGGATTCTGGACCTATCTTAAAGCAATATGTACATTTCTATGCATATACATATTCCAAACAACTGTATTTTTCTACCTAGGCAGAGAATCTGTGCAAGCAGATGTTCTCGTTTCCATTTTCTTTGTACCATGGTTAGCAAACCTGCATATGTTCAGTGAGCTGAACAAACCTCAGAATTAAAATATGGAAGAATACAAATTAATTAACAGATTACTGAAGTTCTGCAAACAAGATCAGGTTATGGGAACTCCAAAATACAGGCAGAAATTCACCAAGGAGCATTAATAAGTATCCCTATGATGAATCCTAAATAACTCACATTTCATGCTGTTTTGAGTCATTATGCTTTTAAAAAGAAACCTGGAAATGTCATTGCATGCCTTCCTGCACTGCTTTTCCTTCTATCTCTCCTTTCTCCCCTCCAAACCATCTGATTAATTTCAAAATTTGAGACTCTCAGAAAACGTCATGGAAGATTTATTTTGTGAGCCCTTAAAACACTGTCTTCTTATCTGAGACCCCAGTGGGGCTAGAATGCTTCCTTTCACCACTGTTAAACCACTCACCTTCTGAGTCCGATTGTTGATGACTAACTCATAGATGGGTGCTGCTTTTGTGACCTCCAGGAGGATGGGTTCAGCCACAGCATCTGGGCCAGAGGTCACATGACATAAAGGGCAGGAGGAGGGGCAGCGGCCCCTGCTTTGGCACTCCATGCGCACTCCGGCTGCCATACGTTTGGTCCCTGATTCTGACAAACTGGCAATGTACTCTGGAAAAGTGAGGACCCTGGGATCTCGCTCACGCTCTTCAGATTCATCTGATGGGGAGTTACCTGCAACATATAGAGTTCCCCGTTGGGGGAGATGGGCGGTTATATAAATTAAATAAATAAATAAACAAACAAACATATACCGCTGGATAAAATCAGGCATCAAAGAGGAATAACCAACCGTCTTTCATTACAGAGCCCTAAAAATCCAAAAGAGAAGCTGCAATATATGGGCGTGCAATCATTCTCAAGAAACTGACGTGGCTTTCAAATTAGGGTGCATCCTATAGTTCAAGCTTCCAGTTGTTGTGTTGTTTTGTAACATCAGTTTTTCTATTGTGGCCTTTCCCCCCAAATTCAGGGGCTATACTTGGGTAATATAATATATTATATATATAATATATTATATATAATATATATATAATATAATTGGGTAACGAGGCTTGTAATCTTCTGTTAGATATCTTTATCTTCCATTTTTCTGGTACTATTGAAGTTATGTTATATATTGTAGTTATGTCAACTTGGCTGTTGTGGGTCTTCCGGGCTGTGTGGCCGTGTTCTGGAAGTTGTGGTTCCTAACGTTTCGCCAGCATCTGTGGCCAGCATCTTCAGAGGGCAGGAGCACAGATAGAAGCAAAATCTCTTATTTTCCTTCCCACTACAGAGTAAAAATGCATAATTCTTTCAGCCTTTCCTCATGTAACTTGCTTTTCAAAATCTTTGCACATCACACAAATTCTTCCTCTAAGTGATTTTTTAAAAAAAATCATTAACATTTTACTTGTGTGTGTGTGTGCATGTATATGTGTGTATGTGTGTGTGTGTGTGTGTGTATGTATGTATGTATGTATATGTGTGTGTGTGTGTGTGTGTGTGTGTGTGTATATATATATATATATATATATATGAATGAAACAAAAAAAGAAAAAAGACTAAGGCATATTATTGAACATGTAGAGACAACGTTTTTTTACACTTGATCACCAATATTGGTCAGTCTTTTCCTTATGTTTATAGAGAGCTGGTCCATAAGCAGAGTGTGAATATGTATGATCAATCCAAGATTAAATGGCCAAGGTCGTGGTGTCATCCCATCCTAACAGAATATTCTTTGATAAGTAATTTCCAACTTCTCAGTACTTACCTTTAAAAATAAGTTCAAAGCTGAACAGACTTTCACAAACAGTATTATTACTCCTGACAGGAATAATTACATTTTACTCTCTGTTAGCAAAAACCAAGTGTGAAACTGGATTTTAACCTCACATCTTTATAATGTGATAGCAAACTACATGCTGGAACAAGGGAGGCATGTATTCTTAAATTAAAGATGGTGAAACAGACTCCTGGTTCTAAAAACACAACACTCTTCAAACGGACCTCATCTTTGCTGGGTGTGTTTCAACTACCCTTGATTTTCCACTCCCGTTCCTGTTTACATATGCAGTTAAATCCTTCCAAATAGGCAGGAGAGCATAATATGTCAGCTGGAGTTCAAAAGGGAGGAATTCCACACAAATTATTCTGGTCAGCATGAGAAAGAGAGAAGTTTTGAATATGGAATAATATCTGCTGCAACCAATTGCATCCAATATGCACAGAAATGTTTCTGATGTGCTTTATTCTTAGAGAGAAGTACTTTAAAAGGATGACCAATGCACAGATCCGCTTTTAAAGTGAACTCTGGAGGAAAGCCAGCAAGAACTGGGGAGCCTTCTGTGCAGGCCAAATAACCTGTAAGGAATTGAGTGCACAAATATTCCAGGTGACCCAAGTTTAGATTATATACAATTTGTTAACGAGTGGAAGGAGTTAAAGAAGCCTAAGCATTGGAGAAAAGAGGGAGAGTTGGAGAATGACAATATTACATTAGCACTCTGTGAATCCAACACATCTGGAGTGGGGAGGGCAGGATAAATGATATACTAAGTGGCACATAAGCCACATTTACATACAAAGTGAACAACTACCACACTACTAGTAAATCTATTTTAAATGGAAGTATGTGGAAATGCAAGTTGACTTCAGAAGAGAAGGTGGCTACCAATCAGAGGAAATTGAAAGGGAGAGTAAAGAGAATCTAGACACTTCACAATGCTTGAAAGTGCAATGAAGACCAAAAGGACTGGAATCAAGAAAGCTATAAAAGTCAGAAGGCTTCCTCCTGGAAATGGAAGTGTTGTCCAGGAAAAAACAAATTCTGGCAAATCAAATGTTAATGCAATTGGGAGGGGACAGTTTAAAGATAATAATGCCCCCCCAACCCCAACCATTGATTTCCTTACATATATCTGAAACAAGAAAGAGGATTTAGCCATTAACGAAAATAAACCTGCCCTAAAATTACTTAATTAATTAACAGAAGCCACAATTATTTGCTTTCCTTTACTGGGCAGAAGAAACAAGACTGGTGTCTGCATCTGAAGCCACATTTTCAAGAATTAGTCTGAAGAGCTGACTGAAATCAATAAGGAAAGAGAGGAAGTTTTTGAGGTGAATGAAAAATGTCAAAAGGAATAAACACAGGGTAACCACTTGAAGGGGGCGTGGTGGCTCAGCGGGTAAGACGCCAGGCTTGTCAATCGGAAGATTGCAAGTTTGGAGGTTCGAATCCCTAGCCCTGCGTGCGGAGTGAGCTCCCGCACTAGCTCCAGCTCTTGCCAACCTAGCAATTCGAAAGCATGCAAATGCAAGTAGATTAATAGGTACCACTTCGGTGGATAGGTAACAGCGTTCCGTGCGTGTCATGCGGCCACATGACCATGGAAGCGTCTTCAGACAACGCTGGCTCTTCGGCTAACAAACGGAGATGAGCACCGGCCCCTAGAGTCGGACACGACTGCACAAATATGCGGGGGGAACCTTTACCTTTACCTTTACCTAACCACTTGAAAGTTCTTAAGGAATTCACAGGTGACTGTGACAGCCTGCATTCAGCCTTGACTTCCTGGCTGTTCACATATCCATGCAGAAATCTAAACATTTTGTGCTAGGTAGCTAGCTTGTAAGAGAAGTTGAAAATAGGGTAGAGTTCCATTTCTCATAGGAAGAATTTCCATAGGAAAGAGGAGTAAGGGTGCAGATGTTGGGCTGGCATTGGAGGTGGAGTGTTAAATTACTAGAGGACTTCTGGGGAAGAAGAACTGGGAAGAGGAAACAGAAGAATGGCAGTAACGGCTGCTATGGGTTGTGGGACCTGACTACCCAATGTAGATGGCCCTGGCGGGAGTCAAAGAAGATGGAAAGTGAAATGATTACCAGTAAAACAAAAAGTCAGCTGCCAGCCTGACTCACAGAGGGAAAACTGCCATCAGAACCACTAAGCCCTTACTTAATTGTAAATTAGAAAGTAATGTAAGGGTTAGCTTAACCAATGCCATTCTGCTTTTGAAAACTGCTTGCTAAACGGAACTAGGTGAAAGAAGACGCAGGGACCTTGCATGCTGTTTAGGAGATAGTTCATTTAGATAACACATGGCAAGGATTGTTTACAATGCCAGGTGGCAGAAAGCCGGTTAGAAATGCAGATACAGGATCCTTGCAACCTTGCCCTCTCACTAGGAGAAGAGTTCATTCATGCTTCTTTACCAGCTTTGCAAACCCTATATAATCTCTGCTATTGCAATTTGTGTGTGTGTGTGGATATCTTCCCAGACATTTCACTGCCATGATGCCTGCAGATATTCCACCCAGCTTTGCTTGGCCAAATAAATGCTGTTATTTTAAATCTCCAAGTCTCGACTCAAGATTGTTATTGGCAACCTCAGGAACTTGGGTAAAACAGAGTAAGCCAGGGGCCTTACAGTAAGTAGGGACTAGAAATAGAACAACCTAATAGAGTATACACATATTGAGGAAGGAAACACACAATATTCAGGAATACAGAAAAATGTTCAATCACTCTGCAGTTCAGAATTGCAAGCAACTTTATCCCATTATTTTGAAATGGGGAGAAGAAGGTGGGAGAGCTTGGCTTTGCTGAGGAATATGACTTGGAAATCAAAACTAGATAATAAAGGTGGGGGGAAAAATGACACAGAGTTTTGCACTGAGTTTTCATCAAATCTTGAGAACCAACAGAAAGCCCCAGTCACAGTGACGTTTATGATATTCCAATAAAAAATGGGACTTCTTTTCAATATTAGCCACCATAACAGAACTCTGAGAAGTAGTTAATACAACTTTGATGTCTAAAAATGGAATCTAAGAAGGGTTTAGGCATATAAGTAAGTTAGCTTAATGTCTGTTCCATGCAAATTCATGGAAACTGTTCTTACGAATAAATGAGAAATCACATATAACAGTAAGGGTAATTGGCATGGTTGATGCAATGGTAAAACTAGCCTTTTTACATTCTTCGGCGCTGCTAAGCATTTCAGAAGACAAGATTATATAGACATGTTATAGCTGAACTTTCTAAGTTCTTGACTAAACTTAGCAATCACAGGAGATAGGAGAGATATTTTTATGGAGCTTTTATATACTTTCTATGGATTCTTTGCTGGAAAAAAAGCAGGAAGCAAAGACCACAGTAGATGGACAGACTTTAAAGTGTAGGGGGCAAATGTGGGTTTCCCCAAGGAGCTGTACCAGAGTTTTAATGTTTTTAGACAGTTCATAAATACTCTGAGTAGCAGTATGACCAAATTTATGGATGACACCAAGAAAGTTATGATTGTGTAAACTGCATATTCAAACATTTTCAAAGCAACTGTCAGGCCCAGCCCAAGAACGACAAGGAATCAATCCAGCCAAACTTCAGTTCTTTAATTGCTCACACCGTATGGACAGAATCTTGCCAGACTAAAGCTACTCTACCTAACCTAAAGGGGAATAACCTGGGAGGCTCTAGGGCGTTCTTCTCCAGCTCAGTGTCCAGCCCTCTGACTACGGTCACTGCTAAACCTTCTTCATCTGATTCAAAAGACCAGACATGCGTAAGCTGGATGTGCAAAATCTGGGGTGGGCTGAATGCTGACCTGGCCACTGTTTTCCAAAAATTAACTAGGTACATGGTGAAGCAGTGAGCATGGCTAAGACAATAACTTAATTTGATTGGATATAATTTGACTTAGATGAATCAAATATAATTAACACAGTTAATATGATTACACTCCATTTATTAATAGCTCCCACCTTCTCTCACATTAAACGTTATAGAAATGATGGCATGGCCCTAAGGCCATTGATTGTGCACCTCAATTAAGCCATTTCTGCTACTGGTGTGAAACTGTTTGATGTAACTTGGAATGATTTGTGTCGACGCTTCACAGGAATAATTCAAATTCTGCCAGAATATTACACCTGCTTTTAATGAAGCAAGTACTGTACTGTACTAATTTCCAGGAAGGAAAGTGAAAGGAAAAAAAATAATGATTTCTATAGAAAAGCCTGCTAATAATCGAGTGAACGCTAGGTGGTGCTATGACGTCACAGAACACAAGGAGTTTGAAATCTTTTATCAGATGTCAAATGGAACATATGTGTCTGTTTCAAATAGTAATGATCCACCGAATCTGAGCCAATAACAAACGGGCTATAAGCATGCAGTCTAGGCAGAAGCCAGCTGACCTTGGGCCAGTCACTCTCTCTCAGCCCAACTCACCTCACAGGGTTGTTGTTGTGGGGAAAATAGGAGGAGGGAGGAGTATTAGGTATGTTTGCTGCCTTGAGTTATTTATAAAAAATAATTAAGGTCGGATAAAAATTAATTATCTACCTACCTACCTACTAAATAGTGTATTGCTGTACAGAGCAGGGGGTTGGACTCAATAAGCTAAGCTAAGAACTCTTCTCAAGAATTCCACACTAAAAATGTTGCACACGTGGACTAATTTCAGTCCTGAATAGTATTCTTCCATTCTCCATAGAAGCCCCGTAATGCTCCAAAGCAATTTTGTGCAGTACTTTGGTGGTCTTTGAAATGTACTCCAATTGGAAGGGATGGCAGCAAAGTCAGCTTCAGTGAGAGCTTTCAGAATTTGTTGGTGATGGTGGGGGAGACACTACTGGTACAATTACCTTTTTATTTGCCCCACGAGTGTTTGCTAGCAATGCAGTGACTGTCATCATGTCCGCTGTCATCACCTGATATGATCAATATAAAGGGAAGAAGAAGAAAGAGGAGGAGGAAGGAAGACTCCTTCCCAAATTCCAATCAGAATTCTTTTACTCCATTTCAATGAGAAAAGAAAAAAATGGAAAGAGTTCTCATAACACTGCTCCGAGTAAGCAATGCTGAGCCATTTGTTTCTCTCTCGCTTTCTTTTTTTCTTTAAACATCTTTCATTCTCCTTTAGGAAGCCACAGAAAAGAGATCTAGTCACAACTTAGGAGTTAATTAGACAGATGAGGGGCATTCTCAGGAAAGTGATCTATTCCTCAAAAATGGTGCTAGGGCCAAGGATAGATTGCTGAAAGGATTTGGGCTAAGGCCAATTTGAGCTTGACTCTCTGGATAAGTATGTATTTTGGTAGGGTTGGTATCATGTATGTTGGTTAGGGAACATCATTAATACCCCTTCTCCAGATTTTTAAGATCTTTACTGTTGCTCTGACTCTCTCTAATTAATACAAATTGCCTGGCCAAGGTCAAAACAGTGGCCAACAGCCAGAAATGTCTGCTTTGAATTTCTTTTGTAGGGCTTTTGAACAATATTTAAACTTCCCCTGTGATAGCTGGAGGTCATGGGTTTTTTTTAAAAAAAAATATATACTTAGATTCTTGCTATCGCAAGCATATGTTCTCTTATGTTCGCTTGTTATCTTTTAATTGGTTTCTATTCTAAATTTATGCCAACTGTTCCTGCTGGCGGCAGAGGCTGCTACTGAAGCTGGGATGGTGCCTTGTCAACTTTATTGATGCATGTGTGAAATGTATATTACCATTCCCATTTGCCTCTCTATAGCTCAGCTGCTTGCTGGGCTGCTGGGAAAGATCTCTCCATCATTATCCATTTACCCCTCTTTGGGAGGTGGCTAGTTCTGGAGTCTTTGTAATTTGGCAAAATGCTCAAACAACTGTGGAACAGAAATTGTACCAAAAAAAAAAAAATACCCAGGCAAAATGATGGTAGACTATTTCTAACCATTTTTGCCAACATAAAAATAAAACCCTATCTTTCTGTGAGGGTGAGAGGAGTAGAAATATATGAAATTATTTCTGAAATCCACTCATTCAGATTCTACTCATCCTTCCTGTCTCTCATGAAGGTTTCAGACTCCAAAAGCCTTTACCCTAGCAATTCAAGAATCCACATTTGAATGGAATTCTTGAATCTCACTATGTAGAACTTGAGGGAGGGATCTGCAACGGTAAAACTACCTACTATTCTCAGTGAGGTGCACTGGATAGAATCAAACATCCTTTAATATCTAAACCAGACCCTGCTTGCTGGGAGGAAAGAGACATAATCCCATATGCACTGCTTTGAGTTTCTGGAAATATTGGAGACCAGGATTAAACACTCCGTTGCTAATAATAAAACACTGACCTGGGAAGACTTAAATCAATCTCCTGATCCCTCTCAAAAAGGACCCCAGGCAATTTTAGTTGTGCTGTACAGGAGCCAGGGACACTGTATGAACAAAACACTACCTGACAGAAGCCTAAATATATAAAGGCAGCTGCCTTGAGGCCACAGGCAAAGGGGGCCCATCGAGTTCTCCTTGCCTCCCAATCCTTGTCCCACGTCTTCAACCAATCTGATGGCATGGATTAGGGCTGCCCTATCTTGGTTGCCAATATCCAGTCAAATACTAAATGAGATGCAGAAAACAGTTAACTCTTTGCCCCATGGCTCTATTCATATCCCTGCTATCAGTTGCTACATACATGAGTCAGGTGTCAGACAGCTGAAACAGGAGGGTGAGAAGTGAGCGTTTTTTCCCACCTTCCCTGGCTTTGGGACTCTAGCAACCTAATCCCATGCACCACCTAGCAGTCTATAGGACATTTCTCTTTTGATACTAGAAAGACTGCAACATGGACATCAGTCATGGACATTCCCTGGGGAAGGTGTTCCATAATCATATCAACCATCCCCAGTTAATAGTCTTAGCACCTTGGTCTTTGAAGATGACATTAACACAACGTAGTATATTAAACCAGTCAAGAGGCTTTGTGGGCATTTATACCTGATACTAGCTTAACCCTGTCAAGATAGGATTGCATTTGGTTTATCAGACAAACCTGATCAAATACTGTATGTTCTTAGCTATTGAGACCCATTTGTTTCTACAGAACCAATGATGGATCAAAAAACAGCCCACCACCCAAGCAAATCAGAACAGGTTACTACCACTCGCTTGTTACAAACAACCCACCCGCCAACAGTATCTCTGTCTGGACTAAGATTCTATTTATTAACATTTATCCAATCAATGACACTTTTAAGGCACTTTCAAAGAGAGAGAACCAATAAATCAAGGACACAAGAAATTTGAATTATCTAATAACAATGAGAATGCCAAGTCACTTGATAATTTTTTAATCCCATCTCAGATAATGACAGCCCCACCAAGTAGACCAGACCAGGAAACTAACTCCACAGGAGGACTAGAATGACACTTTATTGAGATAGGCTCTAATAACAGAATCTTGCAAGTCTGATTGTGCTGTACCTCCCCTCCTTCTTACACCCCAGTGAATCAGGGAGGTCCCTGCTTGATCCCTTCCAAATATTACCTTGCTTCCCAGGACTTAAGTAATGTTTATGCCCCCTTTGCCTAGGTAAGGGTTCTTGCATATTTCTGTCAAGATCACCTTCCTTAATCTCTACAAATAGCCAAAATTTGTGTTACCACAGATTTTGAGGACAGGAGATACATCTTTTCCCCTGAGTTAAAATACTCATGTTCCCAACCCAATGTCAAATACCCATGTCTGTTTTCCAGAAAATAAGCTAATACCAGTAACTGATCAAAGAAACCCCTACAAAGAAAACATGCCTGTTAAACTGGGAAAAGGCAGAGAGAGGGCCTATAAAGAAATGGGACATTTCTTTCCCATTGTGCTGGAAATGGACCACTTCAGGCTGCCTTTGAATTGCTGCTTAGCAGGCTCAGGGGAGAAACCAGCAGTGATCAAAAATGGTTTATCTCTTGCAATTTTTCAATCAATACAAAGCTCTTGACGTGCACTAAAGGGAATGATAAAGAAAGGAAGCAGAGCAGAAAATGTGGCAGGTGACAGGACTGAAGAGAGTTGAAAGGAGAAACTTGGTGAAAGGAAGAAACTCAAGATCTAAAGAAACAAAGGGGTTGCGAATAGTGTTACCTGAAACATGAAAAGGAGAAAATGCTATGTTTTAGAAGGTGCTTGATACGTAGCAGCAGGATGGGTGGGCCTGTACATATACAACAAAAGAGACAGGTAATTTTTCAACCACAACAAGCCCATCACTTTAAAAGTTAATGCCAAAGTAAAGCTTCCAACATAAGATTGTGGATAGGCCAACTGCAACCATGTGCATTGATCTCTCCAAGGTCTCTTCATTCCTATTATTCAACATCAGACAGGCTTTCCTTAACAGCCCGGAAAACCCACAACCACCATAGGCTTTGCTTAACTTTCCCCTAGACAATAGCACTCCCCTCTGCACTAGCTCTCAGCCATATCCATGCTGTACTTAGACCAGTGTTTCTCAACCTTGGCAACTTTAAGATGTGTGGACTTCAATTCCCAGCTTTGCTGGCTGGGGAATTCTGGGAGTTGAAGTCCACACATCTTAAAGTTGCCAAGGTTGAGAAACACTGACTTAGACTATGTAGAGCTTTGAATTTATGTTTGTAAGTTAAATCTAGGGTTAGAATGCTATCAGAGTGGGCAATGGTAAAAGTAGGTGGGAAATTTCAGAAGAAAAACAGTTGGCAGGAGGAAGGATTAAGCATTCCTTTTTTAAAAAAACATCCTTAGAACAATATAAATCCCCCTCCCCCAAGGAAAGGACTGTTTAATAGAAGAAGCTGCTGTTACAGATGGCCAAAGTATAACATGTAGTTTGTCCTAAATAATGATTAACTGGAAAATCATATCGGTTGTAGGAAGAACCCAAAATTTAATAGTCTACATAAAGCCTTGCAAAGCTGCCAACTTTGGAAAGCTGAGATAGTTCAAGCAGCTGCAAGATCAGGGATGTAAGCCAAGAAAAGGCAACAGTGGCAAAAAAAATTCCACTTTACCTATTTATCCAGAAAACGTTACTTCAGACTTTCCACAAAGAATGAATGGTAATATACATTGCCTCTCTTACTTTCATAGTAAACTTGTGCTTTGGATAATAAACAAACATGTTTTGCTCAAGTGAGCTTCATAGCGGAAAATGACTCTATGTCACCCCACTCCAGCACTCTGCCACAGTGATGCCCCACTACAAGGAACTGCATGTGATCTGTAGACAAATCATTAAGCAGGTAGTTTACGAATCAGAGTAGGGCCTTTAACTGAAAAGCAGGAAGCCTGGATGTTTTAATCTGGATTTCTGTGCTGAGTTGGATGCTGGACATGATGGCCTAAATAGCCTCTTCTAGCTCAATGATTTTTTATGAAGTAATTTATGGGATGCAGAGGAAAAATAATTGTATATTGTACAAATTACACAGCAAACCCAGCTTTACTGTCAACAAAATCTTGTCAAGACGTTGTTTCTACTCTTATAAGCACTGTCTATCTAGGGATAAAATATTTTAAAGAGCAATATTGATGAATAAGAATCTAAGGAGAAAAAAGTATCCAGTACATGGCTATCAAATGACAGCAGCTTGTCAACTTTCATATTGACTTCTGGCAGCTTTAATAAACTTTCATAATTGGGAAGGTGCCAAATTGGTAAAAACTGTCTTCCTGATGTTGCTGGGTATTACACTGGGATTTCCCTAGTGCTTAACTTGGACATGTCTGTGGTCTATCCATCTTTTCCTTCTGATCGTTGATGAACTTAAGGACTCTAGTAGGAAAAATGGGTGACTCCTGCAAGCCCAAAGTCTGTCACTTCTAATACAGAAGATGAATGAGCTGGGAAATGGTCAGAAACTAGTAGGAAGATATGGCCATCAAGCACAATCAAGATAATTCCTGGCTGAGGAATTCTGGGAGTTGAAGTCTACATGTCTTAAAGTTGCCAAGGTTGAGAAACACTGACTTAGACTATGCAGAGCTTTGAATTTATGTTTGTAAGTTAAATGTGCAGTTTTGCTATTGAAGAATGAGCAGGCTTGGTGCTGGAAAATTGGCTTGGTGAGTCCCAGAGAAAATGAGAGGAAAAATGCCTCCCCCCCCCAGACTTTCTTCATGTGCTCCAAACCACAGCACAAACATGGCCTGGGATTCTCTTTGTCCCCCACACAATTGCCTTTATCTCATCCCAGCCCTTGAGGGAAACACGTTTCTTAGCTGTACTGGTGTTAAACTACCATTTCCCCACTCGTTTTGATGCTGTCCAAGGGTAGCCTCAAGATATATAAAATCTGTTAGACTTTGTCATCTTGGACTTCCTTACCTTGGGGGAATGTCAACTGACTGCAGTGACTTGAAAGAGAAACAATAGTGACATGATAGAGATTGGCAATTGGGGACAACCAATTTCACACCATTATAGTTTTCTGGTGGATAGCACTTACTTGAGGCCAGAATAAAGATATGAGAATTGAGGGCAATCCAAAAATCCTAGCCCCCACCCCCACCCAGTCCTACTTCAGCAGATCGAATAAAGATACAGCAGTGTTGAGCAGAGCCCAGCAGCGGTATATTTCCTGAGTCTTAAGGTAAACTATGATTCCTCTAATAAATTTAAAATGGCATTTTGCCATTGTATTGTCCTGTTGACTCATGTCCAGTCTGTTAGCATATATAACCATTAAATCCTTCTTGGCAATGCTACCACTTTATTAGTTTTAACCAGTAAAATCATCCATAGATTAGTGCTATGACATCCAAAATGACAGAAATAAGGGGCATAGAAAGGATAATTCATCAATCCACAGTATATTGTAAAATCACTCTTTCCTCTTCAGATAAACCAGCAGTCAATTCATCAAGTCTTCAAAATAGAATTATTTTTCAAAAGGAAATTCCAAGAATAAATCAAAATCCGTTCATAGGTTTAATAAGATTTTAACTAAAGTGAGGAACTACCACAACTAATATTTGTTGCTATTTTACATAATGGGCACGACCCCTGGAACATTCTCCTCTACAAGTCCCACAGATATGAACAGAAGCTTTAGAAATGCTTATGCATGAGAATGGCCTAGTTAATTTTGCCTATTAGCTTCTATGTTTTACTCGCATAAATCTCTTGCTCTTTATAGTAACCTATCACAGACCATTTCCATAAGGATAATGCTCTGTTATATGACTCCCCATGGGTACCTAATTGTCCTTGGGACTGATTCAATTCCAGACCAATGTGTCCTTGATTAACTTATCTAAAGGGTTTAGAGTCCCTATATAACCCCTTCAGACTCCTATTAGTCATCCCAAAATACTACCTTTCTTTTTTTTGAGAAAGCCTGTAGCTGTCATTTTCTCTAATCTCATATGATGTGAAAAAGGTGATCACGGCTTGATGCAGCCATATAAAATTTAAATGTATATCTGAATACGCATCTCTTCTTTGATATATCCTTCTGCCCCATGTTGGTGTACACCTCATTATAATTCATTAACACATTTGGGGGTGGAAGGTGGAGGGAGCTGAGAAGTAGCTTAGTCTAAGGACAGCTGGTAAATTAATGAACAAGGTGAGATTTCAGTCATGAATTTTCTGATTTGTAAGTCAGCCTCTTGAACCACAATGTTACAACAGCTGGCCACTTTGATATTGCAAACGTGTTACCATTAACCTGGATTATATCACTGAAAAGTGTATGTGCATATGTGTATAATGTGTGTGTGTGTGTGTGTGTGTTTGTGTGGATAGCACTGTAAGCCAAGTTCTCAGGGAGAGTTATACTCAGTACCTTTTATGATGGTTGAATTAATGCCCACGTAGAGGGAAATGGGAGAACAATGTGAAAACAACAGGACGTGAGAAAGATCTTCAGAGTGCTGCAGCCTGTCCCTGAACTCTAAGCATCACTGCACAGAGTCTCAAGCTTTTCCACTTCTAAGAACAATACTTAGATATTTCAACAACACTGCAATCCTATAGATGTCTATTCAATAGTAAGAATTTATTTAGCAGGACCTATTCCCAAGTTAGTGAATTTAGAATTAATTTGCTATATTGCAATAAAAAATGTCTGAAAAGCCTCAGGCAAGTCAATTACAGAAAGCTTGGTCCTTGATTGGGAATAAATTGTCAATCTTTGTTCTTAGCTAGAAAAACAGCCTCAGTGCCTTGCGAAACAGTATCAGGGACATGATGATCAATTTATAGGTGAATGTTGAGACAGAGTGCTTTTAAATATACTATGTCAACCACAACAGCCTTTAGAGAATGCAGCAGCCTCTTCCTCACTAGACCCATACACTTCCTTTCACAGAATCAGCAACACATTCTGACACTTCCCTTGATGCCATCTCAACTCCATCCAGATTTTGTCCTGTGCATGGGAAATTTCATCCCTGACAAAAACTAGCCCAAGTTTCTAAAGCACAAAGTTATTAAAAAAAAGTAGTTTCTCTTGAATGTTGAGAAATCCATGGGTTGGTTAGTTAATATATATATTTATTTATTTATTAATCACTTCAGTTTATATGCTGCTCCATTTCCAAAGACTCCAAGTGGCTTACAAACGAGAACACAACATTAAAACATAAAAAGTCATTAACATAAACATAACAAGAGCCCCCTGATGTATCACCATCTGGGTAGCAGAATCTTCAAGTGTCCCCAGAGGAAGAGTCATGTTTTCACAACTCTTCAAAAATATAATAGGAAGAGGGTAGGCTGAATATACGGGGGTAGGTTGCTCCAGAGGCAGTAGTCCAACTGGGTAGTAATTCAGGCATGAGTGGCCATGAGCAGTGTCTCCCAATCTATGCACAGGTGTAACTGGTACACAAGATGAATTTGTGCAAAATCTCTCCAGCTGCCACCTACTTGTCATGCAGGAGCTGGGAGTCCAGGGCGAAGACTCTGGGGGAGTGTTACCCCATCCAGAGATAATGACGGAAGGTCTCTAGATCCAGGACAGCCATTCAGTGTTGCTAGGGTTGAGTTGAAGCCTATTTTCCCCCATCCAGACCCTCATAGCATCCAGATCCTCTTTGTCACCTCAGGGCAGAGATGTGTAACTGAGTATCATCACCATGCCGATTGGTGATGCTCTTAGCAGCCTTATGTAGATGTTAAATAGGAGTGAGGAGAGAGTTGAGCACCTCTCATGTGGCACCTCACAAAGCAGAGGCCTTGGGCTAGACCTCTCCCTTTCCAGCAGCATTGACTGGGACCAGCCTTGGAAGAAGGAGAGCCACCAAAGTGCCTCTCATGCCCAAACCCCTTAGCCCATTAGTCCAGAAATATACCATAATTGATGGTATCAAGGGTTGCCAATTTTCCTTGCACAATACTTTCTGCACTTCAAATGTTCTCCTTCCTTTCATAACCTTTACAACCCCTGAGCTAGGATGTACCACCCCCACCCTGATCCCACCAGAGGTCATCCACAAGCACAATGAATTATGTCTCAGTCCTATTACTCCCTAATAACCAGATAATGATCTGACAGTGACAAGAGACTAACGAAAATGTATGTGGCTACTATAGACAAACCCAGGTTGTCATGGTGACCATGAATTCACAAGCTGTCCCCTCCCCCCCGTGAAGCAAACTGAAATCTTCCAAAATGAAAATTATAGCTCATTCCAGTACCAACCAGTGTCAAGGTCAAGGAGCTCAGGTAGGGATGAAGCTGTGCAGCATGGAGGCCAGTAAAAGCAACACCCTAGCTTGTCCCTGGACCCCAAACATGCACAAACAATCACTCACAAGTTATCTACAGAACAATGCCCTTGACCACCTGCAGAGTATCCCAGATGACAATCACAATTCCACCTCCCTACCATGGGGTTGCAGCTACAACACCTGAAAAACAGGTGGACACATCTCTGAGGGTGGAACAACCCCTTGTCACAGTCCAGGTCTCAGTAGTACCAGCCATGTCTGCTCTGAGATCCACAATAAGGGGTTCCAGTAAGACTTCCAATCCTTCACAATTTTCTTCTTTGCACAATACTTTCTGCCCTTCAAATGTTCTCCTTCCTTTCATACCCTTTACAACCCCTGAGAGCTGTTAAAACGCAAACACTGCAATCAAAGTTTATGATGCAGATGAAGCAACCTTTTGAAAATAGTTCCAAGTGCAGAATTTGCTGGCCACAAAAGAATCTTTACTATCACCTCTCCACACTACTGATGTTCGCCTTTCTCTACCATGTTGTGTCTCAGTTTAAAGAAAATAGCAGAAGCGAAGTTTACCTTTGCTAATATCTTCATATTCCAGCCAGAGCTGTTTTTGGACTTGCTTGTTGGGATACCAGATAGAGCAGGATTCCTCAAATCCATAGACAGCTTCCTGTATATAGTGGTTGCCAAAATGATCCAGCAGAGCCACAAAATCTCCCCGAGATGTTGCTCCATCCAGAGAATGAAGGGCATTGCCAAAAGCTGCAGAGAATAGAAGTACAGCAAGCAAGAATTTAAGAGAGGGAGAAAAAGGCAGGACACATATACTCCTTGATAATGTAAGGTCTTGCTGGATCAAGCCAAGATCTAGCTAACATTTTGTTACCACATTTAGATGCTTCTGGAAGCTCACAAGCTGGTCAACAATCCTTGCTCACTCCAGTACCTGATTCTCAAATACACACTCTGTATGTTAAAATAAGGCTAAGTGTACTTAATACAGGGCTTTCCAAAGTGCCGCCCCTGGCGACACATGAGCGGCGGCGGCGTGCGCGCACGGCGGTGGCACGGGGGGTGCACGTGCACGGCGGCGCGGGGTGTGTGTGCGGCGGCACGTGTGTGCATGGTGGCGGCGGCTGCCGCTGCCGCCATGCACGCGCGCGCCGCCACTTCCAGGTGGTGTGGCGACACACCACGCTGTGTGTGGCGACACACTTTTGTGTCGCGACACACAGTTTGGAAAGCTCTGACTTAATAGAACTGCATTTTAAACAAGGTCTGTAGCTATTTCCACACATTCCAGGAGTGAAGTCAGTGTGTAAAGAAGTAAATTGCCTTTTCTTAGCCTGATAAAAATGTTTAATTTCAGCAGCAGGCTCTTAATTGTTCACAACTGTTTTTGCAGTTTGTAGGGGGATGGAGAAGAATAAGAATTGCTGACCAAAACATTGTTACAGGATCAATTCTTATCAGAAACTGATAGCTTTGATTGAGTTATGGTATATTCTTAAGAAACACTGTATACAGAGATGCTAAGAAAACAGCAATACTCTATTACGAATGGAATAGATACAGATTTTTCTGTATTAAAAAAAACCTTTTCAATATTCAGGTAAAGTGCCTCTGCTCAGATATTTTTATTCAAAATCCATCTATTGAGACTGTGTGAAGCCACAGCAACATCTGCAAAGGTGCCACCCTACTTGAGCTGCTGGTCTATTTCCTCCTGTTTTTCATCAATCGTTTTGAAAAGAAGCTTAAATATTTCTTACAAGGATAAAAGATTACATACTCAACAGACAGTATATGACATGTAATTTTGGCACCCAGTTTGTGGTCTTTTCCAAGTTGCTCCTAGAGAAGATGAAGACGTCCCATTTGCTTTATTTCAGCTACACGATTTAAGATATATAGGAGGGCCAATAAGCACCAAATATTCAAGTAAGCAAATGTGGCAGAACTCTGAATAAGGAGGCTTAAATTTTTATTTAGTCTGCATTTTCAGCAAACTAATTTGCACTTTCCAGACTTGTACTGAATTTTTCTGTTTTCATAATTCTCTGAATTGTACAGCATGATGTTCAATTAAAAAAAAAGACAAGCTGTGTACAAAAAGGCTTACTTTAGTTGCAAATGCATACCTTAGGATAAAATGTCATGATTTTAGTATAAAATATAAAAACTTTACAGATTTTAATGTGAAAATAACTTAGAATGGAACTGTGAATCAATATATGTGAAATTAGTATTCTCCAGACCTGCAACTACAAATCCCTAAACTGCCAGCCAACATTGCAGTTGAACCTCAACAGATCTTTTGGGCATTTGGGTGGAGGTGGGCCTAAATTACAACCAGACAGATCTATTCCTCTCTAGCTCTTACGTATGACATTGTTGATGACGGAAGGGTCATCAAGGCTCAGGATCTGAACCAAATGCCCTAAAGAAAACAGTGATGTCCAGGGTGAACAGAAAGTTAGAAGGGCTGCCTGGCACCAGCTCCAGCCCCTTTTCTGCTGGCGCCCCCCACCCCCACCCCTGCTGTGGTAATGTGGCCATTCTAAGGCCACCCCACTAAGGGCTGGACATAACTTACACTGAGAGGTAGCCATTTGGTTCAACCGAACATGGTACATGACAGAGCGAACTTTCCAATGTTGTAGCAAAGGATATCCAGAAATCTCACTGAAATTCACCATCCCTGTGGAAGAAACCATGGGCAAAATAGGGAAGGCAAAGAAGATCAGCAGAAAACATTTGCAACACAGCTGTATTCCGAATCTGACACAGAATGTGAATTGGTTTCCCCATTCAGCAGAATCAGGAGGCAAATATTTTTCCCAGGCTGAGCTATTTTAGGCTGCAGGTGAAAATCTGTTTCTTAAAATCACCTTACACAGAAAAAACACCCTGACTTTATGAAGCAGGTTCAAGAGAAATTACTCTGTTGTGCTTTATTTTTCTTATGGGTGTAGCAGAGAAGAGGTGGTGTATGTGTGTCTGTCACCCACCCCCTGCCAGACCTGTCCCTGGGATCTCAATACTCACATCCCATCTACTTGAGTGCCGAGATATCTGGGTATGAATATATCCCAGGTGGAAGAGTCTTCTGCCACCTGTTCTTGAAATGGGAAATGCCCCTCATCTGGATGGGACAGAACAAAAAACCCTCTCTTCCTGAAGAACAAGCTCCAATTGTCTCCTTTTAATGACAATTACCAGGCCTAAGTGGACTTGGGGGCATTAGGCCAGATTACAAACCCAGCAGTGGCATAATCAAGAAAAAGAGGGTGTTTATTTTGATAAAGCCTTTAATAAACGAGTTCAGAGAATAGTTTAACCACCATGTTACATGATGCTGAAGTTGCTGAAATCCACAAACCAAATCAAGTGCTTGGTAATCTATAAATAATAATAATAATTTATAAATTATAAATTTATAATTTTATAATTTATAAACAGCCCGAACCAACAGATAAAGAGACAGAAAATCGGAGCAGACGTAACATTACCCAAAACTGAGTGAGCAGCACCAAATAGAAATAAAAAATCCATCACACAACTAAGCTATACCTTCCCAGCTAACTTTACTTTAGTACTTCCAGTTCTCCCAGGAGTTTTTGATGTCAGCCTGAATTCTTCATTCTAATCCCATAAAATATATTTTCTTAAGGTGCCCGCTCACTGCTAGGCCTCCAAGCAAGTCTCAGTCAGAGAACAAAGAAA
This sequence comes from Charina bottae, assembly GCA_023362775.1. NCBI lineage: Eukaryota > Metazoa > Chordata > Lepidosauria > Squamata > Charinaidae > Charina > Charina bottae. The sequence continues at coordinate 5,765,540 of JALMGJ010000003.1, forward strand.
CACTCGGTTTCCTCTTCCCTAATACAACTTTCTTTCCTCTCACTGGAGAAGTCATGGCTGTGATTGGAAAATGCTAAGTCCCTGAGCCAAGGGAGCTATTAATTCAAAATTAAGAGCCCCTAGTTACAGCTAGCCAACAGGCCACTCAAAATGAAAATCCCCTTAATGAGTACAATGTGTAAGATTTTCATCCTCATTACAAAGCATTTAAAAAACATGTGTTTGTTTATTTAGTAAGCAAAAGTATATGGCTGAGATGAACAAGGATGGGCAACGAACAAGAATGAAAACTTAATATATTTATCAAACCAATTTAAAGTAAGGAAAAATGAAAGCATTCTTATTTTGCAGCTAGAATCCCCAGCCTTGATTTTATGAAATGCTCATATTGTCTTTTCCTTTGAAATTCAAAGCTCATACATATTACTTTCCGCAGGCATGAGGTCCTACCCATATTCATATACGTGCCTGTTTATTTATTTATTCGATTCAAAGGCTGCCTGGTTCCTCAACACCTCTGGGCATTTTACCTACAGCCATTAGGTTAGCATTGCCTCTTTATGGCGTGCAATTGCACCCTGGTATAAAATTCTAACCGTAATAAAGAATACAATAATACCTTCTGAGAGTCATATTCTCTAGACCTACTGTAGAAGCATCTCCAGTGCTGTACTCAGACTAGATACTGGGATGATTAATATCAAAACAAGAGCTTGGCAACTAATCATATCTTACTGGCTCAGAATCTATCATCTATCTATCTGTCTCCCACAGGGCTTCTTCCCCTCTTACTGTAGTATGAGCTAACTTAAAATCTAGATGGTGTATAGCAATAACTAATGAACTGTTTCACCTAGGCATGTCCCCTGATTTTCTTATAAATATGGGTTACAAGAAAGCCATGGAGCTTATTAAACAAGGATGAGAAGATACTGAACTTCAGCATAATCTAGCAGGCCCCAGGTTATATCATCTCCTCAGTGAGTCAAGGGAATCACAACCTGCATGCTATTTATTTAAGTTATCCTATACCTACCACCGATGGGCTTTTTACAGAGCACATTTTAATGCCGTTACTCCTGCAATTATGGATGCCAGTTGTAAAGGAGCCCCTGTACTGCTTCAGCAATGTCTCTGTGCTTCTCAGGGACCTGTAACCCTAGAACATGTTTTTCTAAAGTGTAAATTCTAGGTGGAACTGCATTTTTAATTAGGTAAAGGTTCCCCCCGCACATTTGTGCAGTCGTGTCCGACTCTAGGGGCCGGTGCTCATCTCCATTTGTTAGCCGAAGAGCCAGCGTTGTCCGAAGACGTTTCCACGGTCATGTGGCCGGCATGACGGATGCGGAATGTTGTTACCTACCCACCGAAGTGGTACCTATTAATCTACTTGCATTTGCATGCTTTCGAATTGCTAGGTTGGCAAGAGCTGGGGCGAGTGCGGGAGCTCACTCCATCACACGGGACTAGGGATTTTAACCTCCGAACTTGCGACCTTCCGATCGACAAGCCTGGTCTTACCTGCTGAGCCACCACGCCCCTATTTTCAATTAATCTATTAATCTATATTTAGTTATATTTATACATTTTAATCGTTGTATTTGTAAACCTTCCAGAGTCCCCTTTGGGGGAGATGGTGTGGTGATAAAAGTTGAAAAATAAATAAATAAATAAATAAATAAATAATCTGCCCTCTAATGGAAAGACTGCCTGGCACCCCGATCAGTATTATCAAGAAGTTTCCTTAAGTGACAGGTGTCCTGAAATCACCTTTTAATTGCCAAGTTTTGTGCCTTGGCCATAAAGCTATGTCATACCCAGATTTGTTTTTTGTTTTTTCCCAAGTAATTGTTTTATTGCATTAAAAGATGTGAATAATACATTATAAAATACTAGCAGGGTACAGGGGTATTTATGCAATATAAACTAGAAATTATTAACACTACGATGGTTTAGATAAGTTAAACCTTTAAATATAAGGAGAAAAAAGTTTATATCAATGTTAAATATAATTTCTTAAATGTTAATAAAAGTAAGGTTGCTTGAATTGTATAATTAAAGCTAAGTATGGCATAGATTGTCTAACCATGTGGTTTTCTTGGTAAAAATACAGGAGTGGTTTATCATTGCCTTCTCCTACACAGTATGAATTGATGCCTCTGCTATTTTCACTAAAGTGATCATCTCCCTCCGGCATCTTTGATCTTAATGCTTAATACTAAGGTCTCCACTGTATTTGATTTATTATTGTTTATAAATGTTAAACAACAACAACAACAAAAAGAAAAGGGAAAAAAAGGAGCTGTTTGGAAAAGTAGGTAAGTATTTGATTTCTAACATCCCCTTTCTTTATGCTTTGACCAATTTACCATATTCTGAGCAAACAGGAATAGTGGTTCTACTTACATGAACCATATACAACTTTGACCACATTCTAATGACATATAAATCATCCCCAGTGCAATCGTTTTTGGTTAATTTTCTGCAGATCCTTTGTGATTATACTTCTTAGACTTTTACACATTTTGTATCTGAGCCAAGGAAAGCAACCATTTGCTGCATAATGAACGATTGCCTTCATCCAGTTTCCTAGGCACAATAGTTCAAATTGCAAACTGGCCAACATACATATTAATTAAATGCTCCCTCAGATAGCAAGAAATCCAAAGACAGGTACAGGGGGAGGCAATGATATGAAAGAAAACATCAGGAAATGGTGCCGTTTTTTTTAAAGGATGGGATAGAGAAGAAAGGAAATGCTAATTATACCAAAGAAATGTCTATGGGTAACTTTTCAGTAATTAAAAATAACTTGAAAAGATTTTACCGATGCTTCATTTTCTCTCCAGCAGAATCTCCCCTTCTTAATATACTAAGTCTCTCCTGCCCCTAGTGCCTCACTGCAGTTTTTGCTGTGAGGTCAATCCCAAGATATTGCCCTATGGTGTTAATTTCTCTACTAATTACATTTTTAATGAGCATTTTTATATGTGCTGCCATGGAAAAATTAGAATCTTAGCTGATGCCAAGGGGTGTGGTCACAGAGACTTAGAAATCTCAGGCTTATGAACAACAAGTGCAGGAGTGACAAAGGAAGTGAACGGTGACTGGTGGTTCTTAATGGATCTATGTCTACATGGAGGGAGGTATGCAGTGGGGTTCCTCAGGGTTCTGTCCTGGACCAAGTGCTCTTCAACATTTTTGTAGTTGACTTAGATGAGGAGATAGAAGGGACGTTCATCAAATCTGCAGACAACACAATGCTGGGAGGTATTGCTAACACCTCAGAAGAAAGGCTTAATGTTCAAAAGGATCTTCAACATTAGGCCCTTCCCTACAAAATGCTGTTCAATTATGAAAAGTATCAGGTTGGGCAGTACAAGATAGGTGGTACAGTAATACTTCTGAGAAGGATCTGGGTATCTTGGTAGACCATAAATTAAGCATGAGTCAGCAGTGTGCTGCAGCTGCCAAAAGAGTCAATGCAGTCTTAGTCTGCATGAAAAGAAGTATAATGTGGAGATCCTGGGAAAGGATAGTTCCACTATATGCAGTGGTGCTCATACCACACCTGGAATACTGTGTCCAGTTTTGGCTGCCCCAATACAAGAAGGATGATGAGGAACTGGAAGAGTGTATAGAAGAGCAACCGAGATGATAAAGTGCTTGGAGGCAAAATCCTATGAAGAACAGTTAAAGAACTGGGTATGTTTAGCCTAAAGAAGAGAAGGCCAAGGGGAGACAAAATAGGAGTCTTCCAATACTTAAAGGGCTGTCACAGGGAACAGGCTGTGGAATTATTCTCCATAGGCCTGAGGGTACGAAAGCTTGCAGGTAGATAAATTGGGTACCACCTTAAGTGGGAAAATATGCTGGCGTCCTATCCTGTCAGGGGTCAGGTTTCCATCGGATGGAAGATCTTTCGAATGGCAGATCCCGGAAAGCAACAGCACCTGCAGGACGTCAGCAGCCGGCTCCGACACAAGGCATCTTGGGACATGTAGTCCGGAAAAGCCAGGAAGAGTCAGTTCCCTTACCCCCTCCCCTTGCACGCGGATTAAGTAAAAATTGTATAATGGAAAATGTATAACAATGTATGTAAGCCGCTCAGAGTCCTCCGTTAGGGAGGAAATGGGCAGGGTATAAATATAAGAATAAATAAATAAATAAATAAAATAAAGACAAATGCATGGGGACTTTACAGAAACAGATCCAAACTCAAAATAAGGAGGAATTTCCTGACCATGAGAGCTATTAAGCAATGGAACAGCCTGCCTCCTGGAGTTGTGGTTGTTTCATCCCTGGATGTTTTCAAGCAAAGGTTGGACAGTCATTGGTCTGAGGATTCCTGCTCTGGGCAAAGAATTGGACAAGAAGACCTCCAAGGTACCTTCCAACTCTGTGTTTTGTGATTGACCCACATTTTTTAATGAACACCTAGAAGAGAGGCTGCTTAGATAAGCTAGCTCTTCCTATTTACTCTTGCAAGTTGAGATAACAAACCCCCCACTCTAACCCCAATTATATACTGTAATAATTTCCCTCTTTTATCTTAGCAGGCACTCAATACCTGCTAGACACTTAATCCTCACTAACATGTAACCTTCCCTTCCTGATGCCTAAACTAAGCAACTCGGAGGATGGGAGGAAAGAGAGAGTTTGAAGGGCTATAAAGCTTGCCCTATGAAAGCAACCCCTTTGCGAGGCATGTCCATGGACCACATACCTTGCCACAGTCCAGACTCACCACAGTACTCTGAGGGGGTGAATCTCAGATGCTATAAGTATGGAGACCATTTGAATAAATATTTATAAATTGTAAGCATCCTGGTCTCTTTCACAGTGTTCACCTTTTTTGGTATCTGACCAAGAACTGCACTAGCCAGCAACACTATGGTCCACGGTTCTATGGCAATGTGGAGTACCTCAAGCCAATTTTAAAAGGAGTAACACTAGCATCAAAATAGTATATCTGTTACTATTAATACCATCATTAAACTGGTTGACAATAAAATATTGTGTATTTTTTTCAGTTAGTCATGTAATGTCTACATTGCAGAACTTTGAGACTGAATGAAAGACAGGATTCTGAGAGTGGGATCTGGGAATCTACACACCAGAAGCACTTCAACCCCACACCCTCTCTTTCACAAAGCACCAACCCATTTTTGTCTTCAACATAAATCCTGGCCTTTCATCCTTGTAAGTTAAATGATTTGCCTCACAACGCACACTTTGATTACCCCCTTGCCTCCCACCCAAAGACATCTATGAATTCAAGGGAAAATACTAGCTATAGTACAGTAAACCCGTAGCTTCAAATAAACTGGAACTAAATCAGAAATGCATTGGCTCAGCTTCCCAAACAGATGACAGCATGATATCAGTTTGAGGACTGACCCAAGAACTAGTGGAAGTGCCCTCTGAAAGGGATCACTCACCAGTTAGAAAATCTGGATCAGGAGTAGGCTCAGACAGCTCCTCTTGGCACTGATTCTCTAGTGGAACGGTGGCCAACATTAGTCCATCTGGCAGCTGTTGCTCCAAGCCACGAGCAAAGTTATTCATCCTGAAAAGCGCCAAATGAGAAGTTCAAAGCAAAGGTCAGTTCAAAATATCCTGGCAAGTCTGCCTATAGCTGTTTCTTAAATTATCTTCAGCAGAAGAGCAGCATTCCACGAACAACTTGCACATATGCTGTAAACACCTTCAAAGGCTTTTGAAGGTCCCGTCACTTTTCCTTCAAAATATTTTTGTGATTTCAGCACAAATTTGAAACCAGATCAAATTATTACAATAGGCTGAGTATTTCACCAACTCTGACACTTTACCAAATTTCATTCTAGGCATTGAAATATGCCCTCATATGCAGGCTCACAGATCTCATTAAAAACTAGAATCAATCTTTCAAAGGTATGTAGAAATAAAGAGTATTATAAACATGTTTTATTTCAATATTCCTTTTAATTTTTCCTTTTTTTGAAAGAGACAAAGGTGTTCTTCATGTTAAAAATTGTCTTAAAACCCTACATTTTAGGACTACATACAATGCCATCAACATCAAAGGATTCCTCATGACCACTAGCTGTAATGCTGCCAATGGAGCCCTTCCTTGGGCTCCATTCTTGTCCTCCAGCTCTTACAAATTGAAGGATTGAAGAACTGTCTGAGCTGGGGAACCAGCATGTGCAGAGCTTTTAGAAATAGAAATAATGCTAGGCTTATTGAAACCTCTTTTGCTCCACCAGGAGTTTTCACACAGAGAGAAAAAAAAGCCCTCCAAATGTCTTAATTTTTTACTAAATAGGTAAATGAGGATGTGCAAATCTCCTCTAAGAAACATCATTAAATTAGAACTCTGTTTCTCTAGAACAGAGCTTTCCAAGCTTTTCATGTTGGTGACACACTTTTTAGACATGCATCATTTCACAACACACTCTTACAGCAGGGCATCATTTCGCGACACACTCTTGCAGCAGAGCACAAGGCAGGCACTAGGACCTGCACGGAATCACAGCAGGTTTGGAGGCAGCAAGGCACAAGGCAGGCACTAGGACCTGCGTGGAATCCTGGCAGGGCAGGTTTAGAGGCAGCAGGGCATAAGGCAGGCACTAGGACCTGCGCGGAATCACAGCAGGTTTGGAGGCAGCAAGGCACAAGGCAGTTACTGGGACCTGCGTGGAATCCTGGCAGGGCTCGGAGGCAGCAGCAGCCGCGACACACCCAGACACTGCAGCCGACACATTAACATGTCATGACACTCAGTTTGGAAAGCTCTGCTCTAGAAGTTCATTATCCATCTAGAAATTATGATGAATTTGTGATAAAAAGACAACCAGTGTTTTTCAACAGAAAATCAAAAGCTAATAGAATTGCATGGATAAATAAGAAGTAGGCTTCAAGGAGTATTTCTTCTAATCCCATTAAAACTCCTTTACTTACACACCTGTCCAAGATATAATCTTTTAAAACATGCCATCTTTTCAGGGATAAAATGTTTCATGGATAACATGATCACAGTGGGATCTACTTGAATAATAATAGCATTTTCAGGAGTTGGGTGAATAGTATTAGAGAATGGTCCTTCAACAGAAGTCACCTATCTCTGAAGGAAAATTCACTTGGGGTCAAATCTCAGGTCTTACTACTGGCCAGTGAGAAAACCTGGGAAATTTTAATTTGCAAGTTGCTCTGGAGAGAGCTTTGTTTGGCTTATGATGTAAAAGCACTACTGATAACACAGTACAGATAAGAAAAAGACCAAGACTTGGAACCCAACAGAACAGCAAGCTTTTCCCTAATACCATCATCACCTGAATATCCCCTTCAGCACCTGCCCAGGTGCCAACTCACGCGTTTGATTGTTGTAACCATAGAACATTTCCCCAAAGAGAGTTTGGTTCATGGGCAGCTCTCGGCTCTCTTCACAGTCAGCACCCTCTGGACAGGACTCCGAAATTAACTGGCAAGATCGTCCATCCAGACCAAGCTTGTAATCTTCAATGCATCTGCCATTGAATACAAGAAAAACTATTAAAACTTGCTACAAGATTTATAAAGGGAAATATCTTTTGTTTTCAAAGAAGAACCCATACAGCCACACAGGTGAAAAACACAGTACCTGCCTTACAAATTTGTAAAATCAGGTGATATTAACATTATAGGTCTAATTCAGTGGTTTTCATATTTCTAGCAAGACTTTCCCTTGCGTGACTTTTGTGCCAAGTAATGCCTGATGCTGGAGCATTTCTTAAAATGTGAAAATGTGCTACCAATTTACATGGGGATAAAAAGAACCAAATTGACACGTGTATGTGGAATTTAAATGAAGAATTTCTCTCTGTTAAATTGAAAAATAAGCAGAACAAAATGAGCAAATAACAAACCCACTGAACAACAGTTGAGTGGGATGAGTGAAATACTGTATGTTAATCCCTAACTGCAGAAACTTCTGCTGAAGAAACCCCTAAATCCAGAATGTGAACTGTATGTAACTGTAATGAATATAACTCAGCAACAATCATAGGACCACAGGTTTCCTACTCTTTTATGAAGCAGGAAATGTCTCAACCTCTGGTTGCTAAAGACAGTTCCTTAATCTGCTATCAGGAACCCTGTTACTAAAAACGTCATGGTAAATAAGAACTTCTTTCATTGCTACAAAATATATCATGATAGGATTTAACAAAATATGTTAGTGTTATGCAATGCTTTGGTTTTAATACCAAAAAGATAATTCAGAACATGTGAAGGTATGATTAGAGCACCTGTCTGAAACTCTTTAAAGCAGCGGTGTCTTTTCTTGGGATCATACAGCAGCTGCTGGGACAGCTGTGTGATCTTGAGAACCAACAAGGTTATTGTACAGGGTTCCAGACAGGTGCTATATTCATACTCCCATGGACTTCAAAGCACCTTTTTGGAACTGAATCTAAGTGCTGTGGATTGTTCGTATTTTTCCAGAACAAGGAATAAAAGGATGCATGCACGAGTATTCCGAACATGTGCATCCTGCTATACATAATCATTGCTACACTCAACGGAAGATACAGTATATGCAATGTATGTAAAAGTTTAAAGCTGTGATATATTTATTTATTTATTATTTGGATTTATCCCCGCCCATCTCCACCATGGTAGACTCTGGGCGGTTATATATATATATAAATATATAAATATATTCATTGGTATGGGCAACATTTGGCAGGTTCCTTCAGAATGGAACACTTATTATTTAGATACCACATTGCAGAACAGAAAGCAATAGTTGGATATGATTTAAATAGTAACAGGTGCCCACAGGGCATGGTAAAAAAAAAAGTCAAAATGGCAGTCACAACGGTGCAATTAAAGCTCTACCTGCAACACACAACTTCAGTTGCACTATCACAGCTGCCATCTTGACTTTTTTTACCATTTTCTGCAGACACCCCTGAATAGTAAACTTATTATATGGAGTAGTCAGGAATTCATTATTTTGAAATAAGTATCAGTAGTAGCAAAGGGAAGGGTATTATAAACCAGCCTTGAAATAACACAAGATTTGCTACTAACGGTGTTACCACCGTGCATGTTAATACTGAAGAGGAAAAAAAACCAAGCAAACCCAGATCCACAAATGAATATATACAGTATGGGTGATCAGTATGTATATATACAGTTTGGAGTAAGGAGGTCTCACCCTAGAGGATACTAGAAACTTTTGTGGAACTCACCCACAAAACATAAGAATATTGTACAAAGAAGGGTCTTCTGGGAAAGGCACCATATGTTGTAGACAGAGTTGCTCGCAACCACCATTGAACCCATCTGAACAGTCCACACCTCCGTGGCGATCGTAGCAGCCAGTGCCATCTTTCATGGGGCTGAGACCAGGAGGACACTAGCAGAGGAGGAGGAACAGCATCATGATCCAGGTGAGCACAGACTTTATGCGGAGCAATTTGTTTGCACTGCATGGTCACAAAAGTGTTTATAACACAGAACAGTAACATCACACATGTTATCATTGCATGGCTTGTTCCACACGCATAGTTCACACAGTGAGGAGAGAAACTGAATTAGTGATATTGTTTCATCTTGTAATCAGCATTGAGATTGGTGGTAGCTCCTTGGAAGTTTTCTACTCAATTTCTGCTAAATAATTCTACAGTATCATTCACACTTCAAGCTCACAATCTGTGTTGCATTTCCTTCCTGTTGCAAAGTCTCTTTTCATCTTTACAGTTTTTACAACCATTCTTTTTTTCACATATGAGAGAACTGAATTTCTTGTGGATGTGCTCTCTCCCCCCCCCCCCCTTACTAGTGTATTTTTCACCTTCACCTTTTTTCTTATGGGGGTGGGGGGTTACTATTCTTGTCTTTATTTTTAAATCTGGTTGCTGCATCTTCTTTGGCCTAGAGGCTCACTTTTCTCCGATTCACTTTCAGCGAGCAAGGGCAGAAAAGAGAGAGGACTTCTCATACTATGTGGATGGTACAAAATGTTCAGGTTATATGGAGATTTTTGTGTGCCCGATTTCTAGGTGTTAGAAAGACTCAGGCAGGATCTTCCAGTACAAAAGGTAGAACCTCAAATACCCGTCAACACCAGCCAGGGTGATTAACAGTCAGGGCCACAGCTGTGTTCTCTCCAGTCATTTTCAAGAAGAAAATGTGTTTGCAATGAACTAGGTGGTGCCTTGGGCTACCTCAGAAAACAGCCGCACTCTGGCTTATATAGTCAGTCATGAAATAAACAGGATCCAGAGGTTCTGATTAACTAGAAACTATTTTTCAACCTGTTTTAGTTTTGAAGTAAGTTGCTCAACCCATAAACAAGTCCAACTGAAGTGAATTAAAGGGCTATAAAACTGACTGATAATATCATCAGTAAGGTTTTCCTTTCAAGTGGGACATTTTGTAGAATATAGTAGGAAGAGCTGCAGGCTTTTTCCCCCTCCCCTTTCTTATGTTTCAGCTCATGTGGTTTTAACAGAGGATTTCTTTCCGAAATGTTTTTCCTCTCATGGTCCTGGTGATGAAGCTTGCACAACAAGACACAGGTTGCTTGATGACATTAATTCTGCAATTTCCAGAACAAACAGGCCCCTGTAGGCCCACTAGACTCTCATTCTGCCCCATGTTGCTTTTCCTCCCACCACGCCAGCTGGAACGGCTAAGCACAGGAGAATTCTAAGTGTTTGCATAATGCCAGCAGTCAATGAGCAGACCCAGATGTTGGGGATGATGGCAAACAAGCAAATGAGGAGTCTAGGAATCCTGCCCAGCACCCATTCTCATCAGAGTGACTTCCCATCTGGCTGACAAGATGTGCTTGAAAGTTAGGGGTGGACAAACGAGACCTGTGTGTGTGTGTGTTTTCCACTAATTAATTTGATTCCTTTGTGACTCAAGCCGCTTGCACAAGGGCTTAGAAAATCATAGAGATGAGAGGAACCTTTCAATAGGAATGCTTTTGCACGGCTCCCCATTAAGCGATATGGGTCTTCGGCAGGAGAATTTACAAGTGAACGGCAAGCTCAGCTTGCACAGGTAAAAATATAAAATCTGTGCCTTAAAGTGATGTTGTCTCAGCTTTCCCCTTTGTGTTAACTATACTACAGTTGCAGCAATATTACAGGGGTGAGCTTGCTGGGAGAGAGGGGTGGTTTTGTTTTTGTCTGCTAGTTCATCTTATTCCTTAGAGCAGTGTTTCTCCACCTTGGCAACTTTAAGTTGTGTGGGCTTCAACAAAAGCCTGCTGGCTGGGGAATTCTGGGAGTTGAAGTCCACACAGCTTGAAGTTGCCAAGGTGGAGAAACACTGCCTTATAGCACGATATTTTTTCCATGCTAAAAATGCAGAAAAACCATCTTCTGGGCCCCTTTTAGGAAAATTCCATCATCTCCTAACAAGCTTTCCTTGTAGTTAAAGGCTTGTCTTGTCTTTGCATTTTGTTTCACTTAAACCCAAATGGATTTTTAAAATTCCATGCTTATAGTATTACTTTCTCCCAGAAGAGATGACTGGGTTCTCCTCCCCTTTCAGCTTCCTTTGGATATTACCTTTTCAGTGTGACAGCCAGTCTGATCTAGTGCTTATGGTGTAGAATTAGGACTCGGGAGATGCAAATTCAGGTCAGTCCTCAGACTTTAAGCACATCCGGTGACTTGGGGGCAGTCAGGGTTGTTGTTATGGGGAAAAGAGAAGTGAGTGCTGTGTGTGTGTGTGTAGGTTATATACAGTAAACTTGTTTAAACAAACAAACACACTGCCTTGAGCTCAGTCTAACAAATTAAAAATGAATTAATATCTTTCCATGCTGACTTAGTGTTTAACATAGGTCAAACAACATTGTGAGTCATCAGCAGAAATTCCAAGAATGGCAACTTTTCCGCATCCTTTCTGGTTCCCACTATAGTACAATATTCCAACCTCTTTCTGTTGTGGGATTTATAGCCCAACACATCCAGAGGAAAGCAGGTTGGGGAAAGCTGCAATATATATCCCTGGTTTGTCACTTTTGTTTCATTCCTGCATGCTATTTCTTAGAGGTGTTGCCAATTCCTTATTACAAACTTGTTGGCATGGTTCTTTCCAGCTGCTGCCCCTGAGGTTGAACCAGCCCCAGGGTCTGCCCACTTTATCTCGCTGCACCGCACAAGCACTGAAACTCAAGAGAACAGGGTTTCAGATTTGCAGATACAACACGTTGACTGTTCAAGACCATGATTTCTATGTTAGATATATTATTTATATATCTTGTCACATCTTCCATGAATATGTCTACCTCACAGAGAGGCAGATTGGAAATTATAATTATAGATTAGTGCTGGGATGAACAAGTCTGCCAGTTCTGCTTTCTCTCACATGCAATTTTCTGTTGTTGTTGTTGCTATTCAGTTTCAAGCTTTTTCCATAAGAATAAATACAGGCTTCTTGAAGGAAATTTTCAGCCATTCCTGCTCAGTATTATCTACATCGTCTGGCTGAAACTCTTCAAGGTTCCAAACTCCAGGCCACACAAGGCCTTTCTTGTTCTCTCGAAAGATGCCCAAGATTAAACTAGGGGCCTCCTGCATATAAAGTATGTACTTTAACAGTGAGCTATGGCCATAACCGTCAAGAATAATGGATGAAAAGAACATTCTGGGTTTTCAGATTAATAGGTAAGATATGATTGTGTGTGTACACACACGCACACACACGCACACACACCTTCCTCACAGGTACAGGGAGGTGTTTGTGAAAGGTACACAAGTTTAAATGCCCATGAATGAATTGCAGGTAGCATAATATAATATTTTACTTTCCAGTTCCCATGTTCAGGGATGCTATGATTTTTTTACACAAAACAAAAAAATGCTCTTGTGGGGGAAAGGTCTTAAACAAGCAAGGGGTTTCCAAATAGTTTTCATACAATTAAGGGAAATTACAGGAGAGGGAAGGCATTCCACTATTAAGCCAACACACAATAATGTTTTTTTTAAAATGTATTCAATCTGTGTTTAAATGGAAAATTAAATACAGCTAAATCATATGCAAGAATGTGCTAACTATGAGACTGCAACATTTCCAAAACCCAGTTCTGACCCCCCAAGATCTTAAAAATCCATCTTCAAAAAGCAACAGTGATCACTGAATTGCTTCACAAGATTTGGCTGCAACAGCAACATTTATTAACTTCATGGATTTAGGAAACAGAAAGTAGCATCAAGAGGTTTTCACAAATGTATTACTCTGATATATCCCTAATATTACTTCATTGTTTAAAATGGATATAAATTTGTTTAAAACTGTCTGCTACTGACTAAAATGATTATATATTACCTGGTTAGGATGTGCACTTGTCCATTATATATATGTGTGTTATGATGCAAACTATAATGTTAAGAATGTTTTATGCATGAATATATGATTTATGTTATTAAGTTTTGTAATTGTACATGTGTCTACCGTGGATGCTACAGAGAGAATGGAATTCTATGCACAAATTCCTCCTCTTCATAATCCATGCTTCTGCTGCTGTCAGCACAGTCTCTCTCAGCAGCTATTTTAGAGGTATCTGCGTAAAAATATTTCCATTTGCTGATCCCTTCACTAATTCCTTTGCACATCCATCTTTGGCACAATGCCTCTCCCAGCACAGAAGCAGGTGAAGAGGGAGAATGTCAGCACTAAGACACATTCAGCAGCTTCACAGCCAGAGTCTGAAGCAGATGGATTGCTTTCCACCTATTTCTCATGACAGCCTTTGTACAAAGGGTTGCAGGAAGATGTGCTGTGAGACAATGAGATACAGTGCAGAAGTGGAAGAAGGGAACATCTGCCACAAAGCACTTAGCATGTATTTCCTCCTAAGAAATGAAATTGGCAGATGCACAAAGACAGCAGGCAAGGAAGGAGTAGACTCTAGAGAAAGAATTAATTTCTTGGTTCAGTCCCCATGTTACTGCTTAGTAGTAGAATGCCAAAGCCAAAGCTTGAGGGAATCCCTGACGGATTCTGATCCAGAATTCTTTAAAGATACTCTGGATAAGCACAGAAGCTTTCTTGTTCCCACAATCAAAGAGAAGCAGTCTAGCTAATACAAAGTATAGACGTTCTAGAGCTTAGAATTAAAAGATGCCTAGTCCATAGAGGTTATCCTATAACCTTCCTTTCACAGTCCAATGCGGTGATCTATGAAGCTTCCTTTCCCTTTCCCTCTCCATACACTGCTTCACACACTGCTTTTTGTTTTTTGTAGCTTCTCGCTTTCCTTTTCTTGAGGATCTCATAAGCAACATCCAGTCATGACTTTCTCAAACTTCCCATTCCTCTTGACCTATTCACTCTTCCTTTATATATTTGCCTTGCAATCTGATCCTCATTCATTCTCTCTATATAACCAAACCACCTCAACATACTTCTTTCATACTGGTCTACTTCTATATTCAGCCCACATTCATTTATCACTTATTTACCCATTTGCCATCTTTAGTAAACAAAATCATCTACTTGCTCTCATTTTTGATAGATAGATAGATAGATAGATAGATAGATAGATAGATAGAGCCTTTGAGTCAGTGTCGACTCCTGGCAACTGCCTGGACTAATCCCTGCAGTTTTTTTTGGCAAGGTTTTTTGAAAGTGGTTTGCCATTGCCTTCTTCCTAGGGCTGAGAGAGAGTGACTGGTCCAAGATCACCCAGCTGGCTTTGTGCCTCAGGCAGGACTAGACCTCATGGTCTCCCAGTTTCTATCCTGGTGCCTTAACCACTACACCAAACTGGCTCTTCATTCCTTATATACTTCTGCATAAAGTACCAAGGGGATGTAAGATATCCATATCTCCCCCCTGCTCAACGTTGAACCATCCACTAAGCATTTTATTTATTCTCATGCATAACTACATCTTTAACTCTATCACTGTTCTTATCACATTCAACACCAACCTTCAACTCCATGCAAAATACTGCATAGTTCATACCTATTCACTTTACTATACACTTTCTGCAAATCAATAAATATTTAATATATTTTTCTCATATTCATATGTTTCTCAATAAGTGCTGAACAGCAACAAGCTCATCTGCATAGTACTTGCTCAGCATCAAACTGCAAAGCATTTCCCACATTTAACTTATTCCCCAATATTACTCATTAAATCAGAATTCTACCAAACATATTCCCAGGCTCATATAGCAAACTAACCAACCTGTAGTTTTTGCATTTACTCTTGTTGTTTAAAAGGGAACAATAACAGCATTCTCCCAATGGTCAGGCACAGTTGCAGGCTTCACACAACATTAAACAAGCCATACAGCCACTCCATGTGGAAATTACACCCATATTTTAACCTTTTTATGTTAGATCTGCAGCTTTGTCAATTCTTCAATATTCTCATAACATTTATTATTTCCCTTTCATCACTTTTTTTCCCTTGGACACTAGCATTTATAGCATTTATTTCAGTTCCGCTGCTCAATGTAACACAATCATTTGCATTGTACAAATGTCTACAATATTCCTTCCAGCAATCCCTCTCTTCAGTTTTATCCCAAATCACTTTTATTTTTTAATCTATTCACTTTGCATAATCCTCACATTGCAAACAGGCAATTTTTATGGATTTGGAGACATCTGAACTCATAGGTTAGTGTCTAAGACACAATGCTACACTAGCACACAATAAAATCATCTGAATTTCTATGAAGGGCAAAAAGAACATACTAGTTAAAAGCTTCTTTTCCAGGGATTTTATTTTTGCACTACAGAATCCATTATCCAAATTTGAATGATAATAATTTGTAGACTATGCCATGGTCATTTGTATGTTCCTCGCCTTTTTGATGGCTGAAGTGCAGCAATCTGGGTCGTGCACTGTTTTGCATTCTATAGTCTTCCTACCACTCTAAGGCCATGCAGTAAGATAGATAAATAAACCTTGATCTAAAGAGAAAACATCATATAAAGGACAATATCTCTAGAACTCCAGAACATTTATTTTCTAATGGTTAAACAAAATTGTAACAGATTATGCTAATAAAGAAATGAGTCACCCATTCTCAAGATACTTTGCATTCATTTAAGGATCTCTTTCTACATTAAAAATACATCTACTTTGTTTTACATTTATTACTGAAAATGTAAAGTGCAAGCACATGAACAGATGTTTGCAAAATCCTTATCATGCAAATACACACATTAGGATGCCAAGTATAAAGGCTTCTTCCTGCCAGGTGCATAGAAAGCATCAAACTACGTGTTATGTTAATTATATTGCATGCAGCTTCCTTTCTTGTTTTTCTTTACTCTAAAAATAAATTAATAGAAGCTTCCCCCCTTTTTTTTTTCTTTAACTGGAGGTGGTTGAGTAGGAAGGGAAGAATTTGGTAGGAAAGTCACTGGAGAGGGAAGCATTATATTACCTTATCCTATCTGTTCATGATCTAGATCAGGGCCTAGAAGCTTTCTTTAGAGCAGGGGTGAACCACCTTTTATGGGACAACAGATGTATTCCTCCAAGAAAAAATTCTTAGAGGTCGCATGGAAATAACAGGAGATGGATTGAATCAAGGAGTGGGTCAGGCCAAAGTTATTTATCTTTCTGTCATTACCATTCCCCTTTTTTCCTTTACTTTCTGACACCCAGTTTTCTCAGTTTCATTCTTGTTCTCTTTTGGTCACCTTCTTCTATCTTATCATAGCAGGGAATGGAAAGAAAGCTCTTATCAGAAATCTGGACAGATCACTTGAAAAGAGCTTTTGAAATTATGCTGATGGCCACATAAAGTTAGGCCATAGGCTAGCACATGTGGCGTCAGTCCTGTAGGTTGCTCACCTCTGCTTAAGATGAAGTGCAAACAGGATGCAAAAGTGCATGGTATATAGTTAATGTACATGTAACTTGATTCTCAGGATGCCAAGCCTAGGTTTGCCCTACATAGTATGTAAGGCAGCCTTAAATACATTTTAAAAAATGTAATAGAATGAAGAACAGTTACTGAAATTAATGTTCAAATCAAAGAAGCATGGAATGCTTTCCATGGTTTTAGATTTATGCTGTAAGCAGAAAAATGGAATCAGTCTTAGAAAAATAAGGCGCTGTGTTATGCATGCATTCCTTTGTAGAGTATGTCACACTGCACAATTTGTGCTGATCTGCTGTCTTACACAAGGCAAACTGAGTTAGTTAGTCTAACTTAGTTAGACTAATTAGTCTAAATCCTGAGATCCTCTGTTTGCCCTGTGTAAGATAAGAGATCAGCATATGTTGTGTGTGGATGCCATGTAGCCTGCAGAATTATAATGCTCTGTATCAACAAGCTCAAATCCCAGAGAACTCCATGTGTCAAGGAACCTTATTCTCATTTCTCCAAGAGGTCCTTTCATAATTCCATATGAAGTGTATACAAACCATACAACCAGTGGAGTCCAATTTCCGATCTGCAATGCAGCGGAAATTCTTGCTGCAACCCCCATTATCCTTGGAACAGTCCCGGACTGGGCCAAAAGAATCTAGGAGAACCTCCAGGTTATCAAAGGAGGAAGAAGTCATCAGTTCTTCCCTGCAACATAATAAAACATAATTGCAATTATAATAACAATTGTTATTCTTAATAAGACAAATAACAATAATTCAGCACACCAGTGGTTCAAAGAGCACTGCTGAGTGATATAAACAGAAGAGACCCTGAGACTCATGAACTGTAATTCTTCCCATCTTTCACTATCTCTCTTGGACAAGTGTGATGGGAGTTAACCCCACAACAGGTGGAGGGCATAAGGTCCTCCACTATTTGACTGAAAAGCTTACAATCTAAATTGTTCGCCACTTGGATTTTATTCTGATTTTATGATTATTAATAATTGTATATTGTATTTATATTTTATCCTTTTTGTTTTAATAGATTATCTTATTGTAAACTGCCCAGAGTCCCTCCTGAGGAGGGAGATGGGCAGTGATAGAAATTTGATAAATAAATAAATAAATATTTCTATGACAGATCACTGACTAAATGGATTCAGAGTTTGCTTTACTAACCATAAACTTGCACTGTTTGAACTAATGATCTCTGAGTATTGTTCCTGAGAGTAATGGAAAAATGTGTACTGTATAGGTTTGGAGTGGAGAAAGTCTATTGTAATTTATTTTATTTATTTATTTTTTTATTATTTCAATTTATTCCCCGCCCATCTCCCTTGCAAGGGACTCTGGGCGGGTTACAACAAGTGAAAGTTTAAAAACTATACAAAAACAATATTTAAAATACATCCAATAATAATAATAATTTACATAAAATCCAAGATGGATTGGGGACCGTAGGATGGATCGTATTACTACGGGGCCAGCCAACCCCAGGAGGCACTGCCGCCTCTGTCGTCCCAGGCCCGGCGGCAGAGCCAGGTCTTAAGGGCCTTCCGAAAGGCCAGGAGTGAAGGGGCCAGTCTCACCTCCGGGGGCAAGATATTCCATAAGGCGGGCGCTATCGCAGAGAAGGCACGTCTCCTGGACCCCGTTAGATGGAATACTCTTGTTGAGGGGGTCCAAAGCATGCCCTCCCTGCATGCACGGGTGGGGCGGGCCGACGTTATCGGGACGAGACGGTCCCTCAGGTACCCTGGTCCTATGCCATATAGGGCTTTAAAGGTAATCACCAACACCTTGAATTGGACCCGGAAGCAAACTGGTAGCCAATGCAGCTCGCGTAGCAGAGGTGTTACATGTGCCGATCTCATGGCACCCATAACTGCTCACGCCGCCGCATTCTGCACCAGCTGAAGCTTCCGGATACTCTTCAGGGGTAGCCCCATGTAGAGCGCATTACAGTAATCTATACGGGAGATGACAAGGGCATGAGTGACTGTTCGGAGGGCCTCCCGATCCAGGAAAGGGCGTAACTGGCACACCACACGAAGTTGTGCAAAGGCCCTCCTGGCCGTGACTGCCACCTGCTCTTTGAGCAGGAGTCGCGAGTCCAGGAGGACCCCCAGATTCCGCACTGGATCCGAGCGAGGTAGTGCCACCCCACCCAGAACCAAAGATGACAACTTCCTGGATCTAGGGAGGCCATCAATCCACAGCCACTCCGTCTTACCAGGGTTCAGTTGAAGCCTGTTGTTCCCCATCCAGACCCCCACAGCCTCCAGACACTGAGATAAGGCATCGACCGCATCACCTACTTCACCTGGGATGGAGATGTATAACTGGGTATCATCAGCATATTGGTGATACTTCATCCCGTGGTGACGGATGATCTCGCCCAGCGGCTTCATGTAGATGTTGAACAGGAGAGGAGAGAGAACCGACCCCTGCGGCACCCCACAAGTCAGGGGCCGCGGGTCAGCCCTCTCCTCCCCTATCAACACCGACTGGGAACGTCCCCGGAGGAAGGAGGCGAACCAGCGCAAAACTACGCCGCCCACCCCCAACTCCCTGAGCCGTCCCAAAAGTATACTGTGGTCGACGGTATTGAAAGCCGCTGAGAGATCTAAGAGAGCTAGGATGGACGCACTCCCTCCATCCCGCTCTCGCCAGAGATCATCGATAAGCGCGACCAATGCGGTCTCCGTCCCATATCCCGGCCTGAAACCTGACTGGAAGGGGTCTAGATAATCCGTTTCCTCCAGAATCCTCTGGAGTTGCCACGCCACCACCTTCTCAACCACCTTTCCCAAAAAGGGAAGGTGGGAGACTGGGCGAAAATTGCCCAGGATGGTAGGGTCCAGGGACGGCTTCTTGAGGAGGGTAAAGCTTATTATGGTAAAGCTCTATGGTTGCCATCATACTCTGTCCAAGAACTTTTCTTTCCTTTCTTCTTTTAGGCAGTTGTAAAATCTTAGTTTAGTCAATTCTTTTTTGCAACTGATGTATATAGTGTTGCAGAGGGTTTTCAGAACCTGATATGGTATTGCAGGGCTATCACTGAGATGGGTGAGAAATCTGATTGATTCCCATTTTGATACAACCTTGCCAATTCTGCCATTTTGAAATAAATACATAGATGAGAATAGACTCCTGTGGAGAAATGCTTGTTTCCCTGAACTTTGCAATTTAATATCTCCCCACAAAAATGTACACAGAGAAGGTACATAAAGGATTGCTTGGGGAAAATATGTTTTTAAAATGCTAACAAGTGTTTATGCAGTGTTTTGTTTAAAATAATAACAATAAAAATGCAAACACTGGCCAATATAAACTTAAGGGTATAAAATTGAATGCTAAAGTTGACAGATTCATTCATTCCTGCCCATAGTATATTATTAATGTGATTAGAAAAAGGAGAGCATAAAATAAGTCGTTCTGTAGGAATCTGGCTCATGTTTCCTTGCCTTAGGAAGTGAGGATGGTGATTACTGGAAAGAGAACTTCTGACATGCAGGGACCTTAAACCTAGGAGTACAATCTTCAGGCAGGTTCAGCAGACCCATATATTAAGGTGATAAGTCAAGAATGCATTTTATTTGATAGTAGCTTCTATTTTAATTGAACTATTTTTTCTGATTTTGGTTTTAGGTTGCTCCATGTTTGTCCCATGATATACTGTATACCCCATCATTGTTTTAGGAGGATTTTTCTAAAATGATAAATGTCCAATTGTTTTAGCAGAAAAGTGGCATCTACATATAAATTTTGCATAACTCTCCCAGAGGATATTTCTTATTTTTGTTGTTTATTCGTTCAGTCGTTTCCGACTCTTCGTGACTTCATGGACCAGTCCACGCCAGAGCTTTCTGTCGGCCGTCACCATCCCCAGCTCCCCAATGGTTGAGTCTGTCACCTCCAGAATATCATCCATCCATCTTGCCCTTGGTCGGCCCCTCTTCCTTTTGCCTTCCACTTTTCCTAGCATCAGCTTCTTCTCCAGGGTATCCTGTCTTCTCATTATGTGGCCAAAGTACTTCAGTTTTGCCTTTAATATCATTCCCTCAAGTGAGCAGTCTGGCTTGATTTCCTGGAGTATGGACTGGTTTGATCTTCTTGCAGTCCAAGGCACTCTCAGAATTTTCCTCCAACACCACAGTTCAAAAGCATCTATCTTCCTTCGCTCAGCCTTCCTTATGGTCCAGCTCTCACAGCCATAGGTTACTACAGGGAATACCATTGCTTTAACTATGCGGACCTTTGTTGTCAGTGTGATGTCTCTGCTCTTAACTATTTTATCAAGATTTGCCATTGCTCTCCTCCCAAGAAGTAGACGTCTTCTGATTTCCTGGCTGCAGTCAGCGTCTGCAGTAATCTTTGCGCCTAGAAATACAAAGTCTGTCACTGCCTCCACTTTTTCTCCCTCTATTTGCCAGTCATCAATCAAGCTCGTTGCCATAATCTTGGTTTTTTTGAGGTTTAACTGCAACCCAGCTTTTGCACTTTCTTCTTTCACCTTCGTCATAAGGCTCCTCAATTCCTCCTCGCTTTCAGCCATCAAAGTGGTATCATCTGCATATCTGAGATTGTTAATGTTTCTTCCAGCGATTTTAACTCCAGCCTTGGATTCCTCTAGCCCAGCATGTCGCATGATGTGTTCTGCGTACAGGTTGAATAGGTAGGGTGAGAGTATACAGCCCTGCCGTACTCCTTTCCCAATCTTAAACCAGTCCGTTGTTCCGTGCTCTGTTCTTACCGTTGCTACTTGGTCATTATACAGATTCCTCAGGAGGCAGACAAGATGACTTGGTATCCCCATACCACCAAGAACTTGCCACAATTTGTTATGATCCACACAGTCAAAGGCTTTAGAATAGTCAATAAAACAGAAATAGATGTTTTTCTGAAACTCCCTGGCTTTCTCCATTATCCAGCGGATATTGGCAATTTGGTCTCTAGTTCCTCTGCCTTTTCTAAACCCAGCTTGTACATCTGGCAATTCTCGCTCCATGAATTGCTGAAGTCTACCTTGCAAGATCTTGAGCATTACCTTACTGGCATGTGAAATAAGTGCCACTGTTCGATAGTTTGAACATTCTTTAGTGCTTCCCTTTTTTGGTATGGGGATATAAGTTGATTTTTTCCAATCTGATGGCCATTCTTGTGTTTTCCAAATTTGCTGGCATATGGCATGCATCACCTTGACAGCATCATCTTGCAAGATTTTAAACAGTTCAGCTGGGATACCATCGTCTCCTGCTGCCTTGTTATTAGCAATGCTTCTTAAGGCCCATTCAACCTCACTCTTCAGGATGTCTGGCTCTAACTCACTGACCACACCGTCAAAGCTATCTCCAATATTATTATCCTTCCTATACAGATCTTCCGTATATTCTTGCCACCTCTTCTTGATCTCTTCTGCTTCTGTTAGGTCCTTACCATCTTTGTTTTTGATCATACCCATTTTTGCCTGGAATTTACCTCCGATGTTTCTAATTTTCTGGAAGAGGTCTCTTGTCCTTCCTATTCTATTGTCTTCTTCCACTTCCGCACATTGCTTGTTTAAAAATAATTCCTTATCTCTTCTGGCTAACCTCTGGAATTTTGCATTTAATTGGGCATATCTCCCCCTCTCACTGTTGCCTTTTGCTTTCCTTCTTTCTTGGGCTACTTCCAGTGTTTCAGCAGACAGCCATCTTGCCTTCTTGGTTTTCTTTTTCTTTGGGACGTTTTTTGTTGCCGCCTCCTGAACAATGTTGCGAACTTCTGTCCATAGTTCTTCTGGGACCCTATCTACTAAATCTAGTCCCTTAAATCTATTCTTCACCTCCACTGCATATTCCTTAGGAATATTAGTGAGCTCATATCTAACTGATCTGTGGGTCTTCCCTATTCTCTTTAGTCTGATTCTAAATTTTGCAATAAGAAGTTCGTGATCTGAACTACAGTCAGCTCCAGGTCTTGTTTTTACCGACTGTATAGATGTCCGCCACCTTTGGCTGCAAAGGATGTAGTCAATCTGATTTCGGTGTCGACCATCTGGTGAAGTCCATGTATAAAGTCGTCTTTTAGGTTGTTGGAAGAGAGTGTTTGTTATGCACAGTGAGTTGTCTTGGCAAAATTCTATCAGCCTATGTCCTGCTTCATTTTGTTCTCCCAGACCATGCTTGCCTGTAATTCCAGGTGTCGTCTGACTACCCACCTTAGCATTCCAGTCTCCTGTAATGAAAATAACATCTCTTTTTGGTGTATTATCTAGTAGGTGCTGCAGATCCTCATAGAACTGATCTACTTCTGCTTCTTCAGCATCTGTGGTTGGGGCGTATATTTGGATCACTGTGATGTTAAATGGCTTACCCTGAATTCGAATTGAGATCATTCTATCGTTTTTTGGATTGTATCCAAGCACTGCTTTAGCCACTTTATTATTAATTATGAAGGCTACTCCATTTCTTCTGTGGTCCTCTTGTCCACAGTAGTAGATCTGGTGGTCATCTGATGTGAAGTGGCCCATTCCAGTCCATTTCAGTTCACTGACACCTAAAATGTCTATATTTAATCTTGACATCTCACCAATAACCACATCCAATTTGCCCTGGCTCATAGATCTTACATTCCAGGTTCCTATGGTGTGTTGATCTTTAGAACATCGGATTCGTCGTTCACCACCAGCACCGTCGGCCGCTAGCCGTCCTTTCGGCTTTGAGCTAGCTGCGTCATCACATCTGGGGCTAGTTGAACGTATCCTCTGTTCCTCCCCAGTAGCATTTTGACCATCTTCCGACCTGGGAGTCCCATCTTCCGATGGTATACCGACATATCTTTGGTTGTACTGATCCATTTAGTTTTCACGGCAAGAATACTGGGGTGGGTTGCCATTACCTTCCCCAGGGATCGTATTTAGTCTGACCTCTCTGCCACGACCTTCCCGTCTTGGGTGTCCCTTCACGGTTTAGCTCATGGTTTCATTGAGGTGCTCAAGCTCCAGCACCACGACAAGGTAACGATCTCCTTTGCTGGAGATATTTCTTATTAGGCAGGTTAAAATTATAATATATTTAAAGACGTAAAATAAATACTTTAAAATAAATCAGTGAATTGTTCCCTTTTTCTTCTTTCCTAGGAGTGACCTAATTCAAAAGCCTCCTAGATAATTTCTCTGCTCCATTATCTCACGTAGAACAAAGGAGCAATGGCACTTTGGGAACTAGCAGCCAGATTCCCCCCCCCCCCATTACATTTTTCCAAATGCCATACTCTAAATGTAGGCATATGATTATTAGTACGGAAACAAAATAGAGCTGGGCCAGCAAAATGGCCATCTGTACATAATTGTATATAATTTAAGGCATCTGGAACTGCACCCATTTCTGATGGGTGATCCTTTATCAGAGACTCACTAGTAATAGGAGTTTCTTTCTCTGCCATTCATAATTTCCAAGCATTCCAAAGGTTCCATCTATGGAAGGAACGTACCTGACCTCTACAGCATCCTCCATCACTGTCATATCAGTTTTGCACTTGGCTGATGGATTGATGGCCAATTCAGCAGGTGGGATCACAAAGCTTTTGCTCAGTGGCAGCCACATCCCTTCCCCGAGAGTGTAGGTGAATCTGCATCCACAGTAGAGAGATAATCAATATGGAAGATATGGGAAGAACATGAGAAATTAGTATTCTTCTACTGTATTTGTTTCCGTAGCATGCAGAGAGGTTATTAAAAATATCTTGACCTAGTCTGCAAATCTGTTACCTCTTTCTCTTCAATATGCCTTCGATCCTAAAATCGTAATGCTATTTGATTTGATATTAAATGCAATTAATGTATCTAGACATTTTCCAGTTCTACAGTTTCAAGGTAGCAAATAAGTGCTGTTGAGGGCCCATATATCTTTCACTGATATTCCCTATTAAGTGTTGCGCAATTTCACTTATGCCTCTTTTTCTTCAATAAGGTGTGAATTCTGTCTACAAGAATTTGCAGGAAGCATGCATAGAAGAGGGAAGAAAGAACAGCAGTTTTTCAATTTTTAAGGAAAGAGCAATGCTTTTAACAAGCAGGAAAGAGGCTTTACCACAGATAGTGACAGCAGGAAGGGATTCTTGCTTTCCCTTTTTCTTGTATTTTTGCTTTCATCCCTACAACAGAAATCTTCTCCCCTGTTAGTAGGCAACTAGCCACAATTACTTTCCCCCAAACCATGGAACACCATGCCAAGGGAGAGTGGCACAAATCGTGCCATCATTCCAGGAGGAATTCCACTCTCACTGGCAACAAATATGAAAAAGGCTCAGAAAGAGAAACTTCCCACCAAAACCATTTTGCTCATACACTCTTCTAAAGCCTTTGTGGCTGCCATTTCACCTCAAATTGTTTCCCACTCCATCTAAATTTTAAACTGAAAGTCCAAAATGTTGAACTTTACACTCAGTCCCTCAGACAGAATGTATGCACCTTTCCATGCAACCCCAATTACTGAAGTTTTAATGAAGTCAATAACAAGCTGTACAAGATATGGTCATTTGAGAAAACATAATCTAGAATGCAGAAAAAATTAACTTAGACAGAATGGGTAGGGTACAACTACTGGTTTATAGCTCGGTGAGACTGCGCATATTTCATATTCACAATGTTTCAAGTTTGATTTCAGGCAAATCTTATCAGAAGCTGGGAAACACCTCTAGCTGAAATCCTTGGACTTCCAGTGCTTAGATCCCCCTTAATTAGATGTTTGCCCTCTATGATAGCACACAACCAAATCGGATGCTGAATTCTACCTGAATATCTTGTCAGAAGGTTGTTCTCCCAGCACCAAATCAAATCCCCGCTGGAATATGGTATATGGCCATGGCCTGGAGAAAGACAAGACCACATGAAACACAGCAACAATTATGACTGGCCCAGTTCTTCTCAATTATACTTGAACTGCTACTTATTTGATGTATGGTCATTTGGGAGCCTGATAATTGACTCAAGCAGTAAGCTGACTACAGGCATCTATGTCAGGAGAACAGCTGGGAACAGAAACTTTGTATGAAATTCTTCCGTCCATGTAGAACTTCGCAAGACACATTTGGTTTAATCATTGTACTGTCCCGCACAAAAAGGAATAGAGCTGAATTCTCATCAAAGCCTCTCAGTCTGACACCATGTAATACTGTAGCAGTGACATTTTAGGCAAGGAGTATGATAGTCTCCCCCAGATGGGAAGGGAGGACTGGTGCACTTCCACTCCCCAGCATCAAGACTGAGCACATGTTAATAAAAGTCATCTTGCAACATGCCAGGTCCCACAGAAGTCTAATGCTAAGCAAAGAGCTTTTTATTACTTCTTCATCTATTTGAAGGAGTCAGATGTCCAGCAGCATCCAGAAACATGAAACCGTGCTTGCTGAATATCAAACTGAATTTATGTATAATGTATACATATACACATATGCACACAAACACATATAAACGTAATTCTATAATTTGAACTGATTGTGAAATTCATTTTTAACCTATCCAATCTTTGCCATTTAAAATATGTACTATAGCACTGCATATTAAAAAGAAAACACCCCTATTTTTTCCATATCATTAGCTTACAACTGAGTCAAGAACATTCCTCTTTAAAGCCATAGTGTTAAACACAAATGTGTTAAAATGCAAATTAGCCCCTTTTATTAGAACTGTAATAAAAACACATCTAATTCTGAAGGATCAGAGAAATAAATCAGCAACTGCATTAAAACACATGTTTTGCCAATTTTTCAATTTTTACTATAGGTTTAATAACAGAAATAATCTAATTTACACTGAGACAGAAACTCTAAGGAGGAAAGATTTTGATTCCAATATAATTTAAAAATATTTAGGTTGCTAATATTAGCTTGGTTTACCATGACCAAGGAATATACAATTTACTTTGCAATAAAGATTATACAATTTATTTTGCAATAAATAATTATTTACTTATGCTTATAATATCTGGCCCAATTCTGACTCAAATCTGTGGAGAATGTACCCATTACTAATATACAATATATATAAACAGAGACCTTAGTTAGTACATAGAAATAAAATGGACTATATCATTACTAAAAGGATGTGAAGGAGCTCAATAATAGCATCAAAGACATGACCAGGTGCTGACTGTGAAACAGATCATGAACTGCTCATGTGCAAGTTCCAAATTAAGTTAAAGAAGAAGAATGCCAACCAGTTTCTACAATATGATCTTGAACACATAGTCACCATTTTCCAAGAGAAGATCAGGAGTTGTTTTGAAGTCCTGAACTTCATTGATAGAGAACCAGAGGAATTATGGAATGAACTTATAGAAGTAGTGAAGGATGAATGTGAAAAGAGACTGCCAAAAGTGAAGAAAGGGAAGAAAGCAAACTGGATGTCAGAACAAACCGTGGAAATTGCCAAGAAGAGAAGAGAAGCCAAAGCCAAGAAAGACAAAAATCTCAGGAAGGAACTTAGCAAAGAGTTACAGAGAGTGTTAGAAGTGACATGAAGCAGTATTAAAACAACATCTATAAAGACATCATAATTGGAAACACACAATTCTGTGTTCTGACCTCAAATTGATATGCTAAAAGACGCCAATGAACAGACAGTAACTGATTCAAAGGAGATCAAACTAAGATGGAAGGAGTCACTGTACAGTAGAAATGCCAATATCCAAGATACCTTAGATGATATTCCCTAATTACAAAAACCTGTAGTACTAGAAGATGAAGTTAGATCAGCACTCCAGTCATTACCAACTCAGAAGGCTACAGGAACTGATGGATTACCCATAGTAATATGGGGGGCAACAGAAGAAGAATCAGTAAAGGTCCTAACTAAACCTATGCCAGCAAATCTGGAGAAGAACGCAGTGGCCAGCTGATTGGAAGAGGTCAGCCTACATTCCAATACCAAAAAAAAAGAGAGACTTAACAGATTGTGCACACTACTGTACCATATCCTTAATTTTACATGCTAACAAAATAATGCTTAGGATCATCCAACACAGATTAGAATCCTACATGGAAAAAGAGGTGCCTGATGTTCAAGTGGTAGATAGCTTCTGCCTTTTAGGATCAACCATCAACAGTAAAGGAACAAGCACTCAAGAAATATGTCACAGACTAGCACTTGTTGGAGCAGCCATGAAGGCCTTGGAAAAGATACTCAGATTCCATGATGTGTCTATACCTACAAAGATCAGAGTAATGCATGCCATGGCATTCCCTGTGACACTTTATGGAAGTGGAAGTTGGACTTTGAAGGAGCAGGATAGGAAGAGTATTGATGCTTTACTGTGAACAGCCAAGAAAAAAAACAAATGGATCATTGAACAAATCAACCCAGAGCTCTCACTCGAGGCATAAATGATCAGGTTCAAATGTTCCTACTTCAGACACATTACACAAAGACCTGGAGAAGGCTCTAATCCTGGGAAAGGTGGAAGGTAAGCGAAGAAGATGTCGACCAGCAGCAAGGTGGATGGACTCAGTTTCAGTGGCGATGAGTGCACCATCGGGAGACTTGAAAGAACAGGTTATTTTCTCATCATGGAGAAAATCTATTTATGTGGTTGTTAAGAGTTCACACCGACTTGATGATACATAATCAATCAATCAATCAATCAAAGTGAGTTTATAGAAAAGAAGATTTTTGAGAAAAGTAATATGGTGTTTAGATCAGGACATATTTAGGTCATATTGTGAGGTTAGAAAGGGATAGTGGAGAGCATTGTTTATGAATGCAGGAAAACTTTGGCTGGTGGGGATTGATCCTTCGGAGATGAAGATGTACATATAATATTTTGCAAAGGTATTGGCTGCTGCTTTCTGAAAACCAAACTTGGTCATACATAAAAAAATAATTTATTTCCATCCTCCTAAAGCCTCATGAATAGCTGTGAATTCTACTGGGATTCATGAAGTAGGTTCCATCAAGCAGAGGTCAACGGATGGAAGAACATGAAAATACAATTACTGTCCTCCTCCCATAATTTTGGCTCACATTTGTTGAACTGTCAGGTTCAGAAGAGATGAATGAGCTGTAACTACAGAATATCAGTTCCAGAAACTTTGAATTGGAACATTCTTAGTGTTACTAAGAAGCCAGTGACATTTCAGAGAACAGTAAATAAACAGCAACAGGAAGAAACATTAAAAGGCTCATAAGATCAGGTACAATTTAGCAAAGAGACAGTAACGGAGAAAACATTGCACAGGTAAACATTGTGCTTGGCAAAAATCAAAGACTGCAGAAAGCAGGTAAAGGGCATAGCCTCAGAAGGAGAGCAGGCAGCATTCAAGCATAATATAGCCCCTTGGCAACACAATGTAAGGTAGGGCGATAGATCAGATATCTATTTTGTCCAACAGTTCCACTGAAGTCATTGAGAAGTGAGCCTTTACGAGTATACAGATGCAACTGATAAAAAGTAACAAAACAACAATAAGCAAAAATAGCAATTAAAATCATCAGAACTAAAAATGCCATAAGAATAATGTATACCAGTAGAAATGCAAGAAGAAAAATAAAAATTCCAAAAAGATAAAGAGAAGGAACCAAGCACAGCTCTCTGGGTAGAGCATTCCATACATCCCTCTTATAAGAGCTGTTCCCAAGTGCCTACCCCATCACGGTTCAGTATTTGGGAACAGGTATAACAGGACCACGGGGTTCAAGAACAGTCACTTCTTTAGATATTGAATGTGTCAGTGTCATCTGCAAGAGCCATCTCTGCGTGAAGGAACACAGTGGCACCACATTTTAAGATAGATTAAGACAAATTGGAACAGGTTCAGACAAGAGCAACAAGGATGATTGGGGGGACTTGAAACTAAATCCTATGAAGAGAGGTTGAAGGAATTTGGAATATTTAGCTTTGAGAAGAGAAGACTGAGGGGGGAAATGATAGTACTCTTCAAGTATCAGAAAGGATGTCACACAGAAAAGGATCAAGAGCAATTTTCCATCATTCCAAACTATAGCTACAAAATAATGTTACAGGAAGACAGATTCCAACAGATTTTTTTAAAGTTTCTAACAGTAAAGTTCAACAAAGCAGTAATTTATGAATGTAGAGTGATATAGTGGTTAAGAAGTTGGAGTAGGACCAGGGAGATCCAGGTTCAAATCTACCCTCAGCCATGGTGCTCCCTGGCTGATCCAATATCGCACAACCCTGTCTACCTCTCAGGCCTGTTGTTTTGAAGAAAAATTGGAGGAAGGAGGGCAGTGGATGCTGCTTTGATGTAAAGAGCCACAGAGACAGCCTTGAAGGGAACATTCAGAGGCTATTACCGAAACAAGGGCAGAGGCATTCCTTAAATCCTGGGAGAGGAGACTCAGGCAAGCTCCTCCCTGACTCAATGGGCTATAAATGGAAGGAGAAAACACATGCCATCTTGCAAGATTCTGCTACTATAGCCTAATTCAATGAAGTGTAGTTACTGTATAGTCTTCCTGTGGAATCAGTTTCTTGATCTGGTCTATCTCGAAGAGCTGACCCTTGAGCTCCTGGAGGAAAGGCAAGATACAAATCTAACAGGTAAATCAGTATAATACAGGTTGTTTATGTACGCAACAATGGATACTAGTAGCAGTACTATTTATTTATTTATTATTTATTTATTATTCAGATTTATCACCGCCCATCTCTACAGCAGTAGACTCTGGGTGGTTTACAATAATATTATAAAAATTAAAACCTATACATCTAAAATACAATATAATAATAAACAGAAAAATCCAGAAGATGGTGAGATCTTAAAAGGAGGATATTACTAAACTAACCACCTCCAGGAGGAGGAACTATTACTTCCTTCATTCCAAGCAAGGTGGCAGAACCAGGTCTTCAAAGACCTCCAGAAGGCCAGGAGCGAGGGCACCCACCTCACCTCTGGGGGCAAGATATTCCACAGGGCGGGTGCTATCGCAGAGAAGGCACGCCTCCTGGACCCCGCTAGATGGAATTCTTTTACTGATGGGGTCCGAAGCATGCCCTCCCTGCATGATAGTTATCATGACAATTTAGCCCCTAAAATCCAAATAATCTTTAATGCAATAAAATCCATATTCCTTCCAACATTTTGTTACAAAATTCTGAGTTCTGATGACAAATTGTTCCAGCTACCATTTTTGACAATTATTAGAATGACAAAGAATGTATGAGGAAGGAGCTCCTGTCCCCTTAATTGTTGGAATTAGGTAGAAAATCAAGATTTGGTATGTGCAACTTCTTATGTAGGAATGAGAAAAGCTTCTCATCATGACTTCTCTTCTTCTGTACAACTGCTGATAAGACTTCTTCGTATCAAATCACCTTACATTTAACTGTGACTTTTTGAACCCTTGCTAAATTAAGTTTAGAAACTACATTTAACAGTTCCAAATGTTCATCATTTAGAACAGGATACTACCTTCAATCAAACAGCAAAAAAGGCCTGAGATGTTTTCTAGATAATGTGCACACACAATATACACAATGTACATAGCCCTGGAAGACCTCTTTCTATCTCCCCACCAGCACAGAGGAAAAACAGCTCAATGGGGCAATGTTTATTAGATAAGTAGCAGGAAGCAGATAAACAGTCCTCCTCAACCCATCCATTCAGCCTTCCAAAACTACTCTGAATTACGAAGAGGCAGGAGGCCATCTTGTGTCTCACTGAGCCCACAGTGATGAGGAACCTGACCCCACTGAGATTCAGAATCATCAGTCAGTGTAGTCCAATTGAAAAACCTGACAAATCGGAGGCAATCCAAAGAATCTTGGGGAAAGAACTACACCTACTACTGATTTTGGTACTGAAGCTTAACACGTGCACTGGACAAAACTCACAGGATAGAAAATGAAAGAAACTTTTTTTCTGCAGTGACTCTAACACTCTAAAATGTCACCTGTGCTTAGAAACTCTCTCTAACCATTATCTCTGCTACCATCCCCCAAAGAGACATTGACTTTTCTCCCTCTGCATAATGAAAACTTAGGGACTATTATTCTTGCTCTCTGAGAGGACTAATGGAAGGATGATCATTCTTCACTTGTTCCATCTTTTCAGTCAATATCTTTTTGCTACCTATCGTTTCTGTCACTTTGTTTCTCTCCCATATTCTTCTCCCTTTAGTCCTTCCCTCTTCTTTTCTTTTATGTTCCCTGCATGTTGCTTGGTAAGATGATTCTCTACCTCTTGGTCGGTATTTTAGCTGACTGCTCTTTACAGCTCACAAAAGAAAACTAAAGCTGATCAAATGCCATTCAGTGCCTGATGAGGCTGGTTTAGATCTCGTATTTTACTCAAGCTATACATTCAATCCGTATATAAAATTGGTGACTAATGGGGCCATGGTGAACAAAAGAAACCAGACCTGTATTTCCATGAGTTACACAGCAAAATGTGAAACTTGGAATTGAGTGCCAAGCATCTTAACATTATTCTTTCTATTTAACTATACTTCTTATAGTTGAAGAAACTACCTGAAAAAGGGTTAAGAAGTGTTTTTATGTTGGAAAAAATCCCTGTTATCTTCCTTCCATATGCACTTTTCTTCACAACCATCTCCAGGTTCCATGCCTTTAAGCCTTTCCCTTTTTCAGTTGATCCTCCTGCTTCTGACATTCCAACACTTAGTAAAAATTAGTTGACATTTTAAAGACCAATACAACTTGCAAAGTCAAAGTTATAGCATGGTATAAGGCAGAGCTTTCCAAACTGTGTGTCGCGACACAAAAGTGTGTCACCACACACAGTCTGGTGTGTCACCACACAACCTGGAAGCGCTGATCATCATCAGCGCTTCCAGGTTTCCCCGCGGCGACACACCAACCGCGGCGCGCAAAAATCCGAAAGCGGGTTTTTGCGCACTGCCGCAACGTCGGCATTTCCGGGTTTTCCCACGGTGACACACCAACGGCGGTTGGTGTGTCGCCGCGGGGAAACTTTGGAAAGCCCTGGTATATGGTTTTAAAATGTAGTCCCATGAAATGTGAATGAAATAATCACAATAAAAAGAAAAAGCACATCTTTGTAACAAAAATTAATGTGGGAGTGGGCTTCACTCATTAAGTCTCCTTAATTGGATGATAACAAAGGAAAAAAACCAGTGGAACAAAAACGGTTTGAAAACAAGACTGAGCAGAATTATACAGGACAATTGATACAATTGTATTTTAATTCATAGGATTTAATCTACGTTCAGAACCTGGATATCTTGGACAAAGAACATATGAGATTCTGAATGCTGATTCTGAACAGGAAGTCTTGGGGCTTTTTCACTTATCCATAGCTGCATGGGAACTGCTTTACTGCAAGCTGATCTCACAACTTGTGAGAACTTTTGCACCCCAGAGTCACTTCTGCAAGATGGATGGCCATTTCAATTGTTTAGATAAATAAAAATTAGATAAACATTCCAAATATGCCCACTGTTCCCAAAAGGTTAGGGGCTCTACATTAAATCAGTGAAGGACAAATCTAACTATGTAGGTTTCTACAATTCTCAACATTTTAAAAGCACAAGTTTATCCCCTTCCTCCCAACTCAACAAAATTGGTGAAACGTCTGGTAAAAATTCTCCTTGGAAATTCAGAGGGTATGATTGATTGATTGATTGATATAGCTATCTATATATAGAGAGATATATATAGATACACACACACACACACACATACACACACACACCATTTTATACGTTTGCACTTTTTGCGTCGGATGAAGAAAGTACATCTCCCATCTTCCATTCTCCTTACTTTCTATAGAGGCAATATAGAGAGTGTACTTACTAATTGTATTTCCATCTGGTCTGGAGGCTGTAGTGCCTCAGATAGAAACTCTGTGCAGAGAGTGGTAAGGGCAGCAGAAAAGATAATTGGGATATCTCTGCCTCTCATCCAAGATTTAGCACATGCACGCTGGAAAGATATCAGTGACCCCTCCCATCCTCATCATGGTTTGTTTTCTTTGTTACCCTCTGGGAAGAGGTTCCGCTGTATCTGATGTAGAACAACCAGATTGGGAAACAGCTTTGTCCCCCAAGCTATTGGATTCTTGAATGCTTAAATAAGTTCTTTTAGGTGAAATGTTGGATGTGTAAAGAATGTATATTTTATAGTAACTATGGATTTTTTATTAGTATTTTAGTGTTTGACTGGAATTGTGAGCTAAAGAATGTATATTTTATAATAACTGTTTTTTTATTAGTATTTTACTGTTTGATTGAAATTGTGAGCCAACTGCAACGAAATTTCATTCTATTGTGCATTTGGTGTATAGTGGGATGACAATAAAATTATTATTCTATTCTATTCTATTCTATTCTATTCTATTCTATTCTATTCTATTCTATTCTAGGATCAGGACAAATGGGTACAAAAATGAATAGATTAGGAGAAATGGGTAGAAAAATGTGTGTAAAAATTGCTACAATAAAGGGACCATTTGCAGTTATGACAATGATGAAAAAGTAATTTTGCAACCAATCTTCAGTTGTCAGTCCCAACTGCAGTTGCTAAATAAGGACTACCTGTACCTCAGTAGAAAAATAAAATAAAAGGAGAATTTAAAGTTTTTAAAAAGAAAAAGTAGAAAAAGAGGACTACCTGTACCATAACAAACATTGGCTCTGTTTATTTCTGGTGTTTCTATCCCACTTATCTATAACAAAATTCAGGGTTAAACAAATAATGAAAAACTCATTTGAGGACATTAATGTTCACATTTTAGACAGAGAAGATAGGTGGTTTGAGAGAGGGGTCAAGGAATCCATTTATGCCAACTTGGAAAATCCTTCCTTGAATAGAGGTGGGGGCCTCAGGCACAAACTCTCCCCCATCTTCCTCCCCGTGTTGTCTTCTGTGCCTAGGAAGATTAAGACCATTTCAGAAGCTCAACAGCAGCATGGTGATTTTAACGACCCTCCATTAGATTATAAAAGGACTTAAAAATTACATCTCAATATAACCATGACCTAGCCCCAGGTGTAAGGTCACACAGCTACCTAGGAACATATTTAGGATTCCCTTACCAACTTTGCTCAGACTGAAGAAGCTCCTTGGATAAGGAGCGAAACGTTTCCACTAAGAAAATAGAAATCCAGTTGACATGATTCAAGCTACAGACAATTCCACCTGGATGACTGAGAACCTTCATAGACATATTGCCATACATTTTGGGGATGAAACCCTGAAGTTGGTAAGGAAATTCGAGAAGACAGCAAGAAAGGTGGCAGACTATAGAAACCACCTACGTTTTAACCTCAGATGCAGACAACAGAGACTCATCCCGACAAGCCTACGCCTGCAATCTACAGTTAAGGGTCACAGAGCAGATCAGATCCTGCAGCAGGCACAAAGACATCTTCTAAATGAAAGAATAAGGCAAGTCCACTTCACCATTGATGCCCTGCAATACAATTTTGAAAACCTTCACCAGGAACTCACAGCCACCCTTCCTGACCCAATCCTGGATAGAGTTATTCAGCTTGGCAATAAAGTACAGCTGGCCCAGCATCACAAGACAAAGGAGAGGCAAACTAAGAAATTTGACATTCTTCTTTCTCGCAGCAAGCAGAAACAAGGAACTGGAGAAACCACTGGGAGGAACAACAACAACAGGACCACAGAGGACAAAAAGAACATGTGGGTGAAAAATCTCTCAGACAGAGAACTTACCCAACCAGAGAGAGATGTCCTAGCCAAAGGTCTTAATTTTGCCATCACTCCCAAGCAAGTTCCGGTTGTGGAGCTCATTACAGCCACAGAATCTGCCATCCACAACAACCACCTACCTTTTGAAGAAGCAGAACAACTTCGGCTTAAAATATCTGCAGCTCTGTCCAGTGCTCAACCTCCTCCCCCCAACCTTACCGTCCAAGAGAGGAGAGCCCTGACAGCCCTCAGCAAAGATGAAACCATCACCATTTTACCTGCTGACAAAGGAAGATGTACAGTGGTTCTAAACACTGCAGACTACCACAATAAAATTACCTCACTTTTGGAGGATCATCATACATATGAAAAACTGAAAAGAGACCCCACCAACAATTACAAGAAAAAGGCAATAGACAGTTTGAAACAATTGGAACATGATGGCTCCATCGATAGGATTACCTACCACCGTCTGTATCCTGGAGAAGCCATCCCCTGCATCTACGGACTTCCTAAGATCCACAAGGAAGGAACACCACTCCGACCCATAGTCAGCAGCATCAATTCGGTAACATACAACATTGCCAAACACCTCTCTACCATACTAGCACCTCTAGTTGGACACTCTGAACACCACATCCATAATTCGGAAGAATTTGTTTCCAAAGCAAAGATCCTGAAACTGGATACAGATGAAACTATGGTCTCCTTTGATGTGTCCTCCCTTTTCACCAGCATCCCCACCACTCATGCTCTATCCGCTGTCAGGAAGAGACTAGAAGAGGACAGCACCCTGGAAAGGAGAAGCCATCTCAACCCAAACCAGATCTGCCATCTTCTGGACCTGTGTCTTAACACCACTTATTTCACATACAGAGGTGACTTTTACAGACAAAAACACGGCTGTGCCATGGGTTCTCCTGTGTCACCCATTGTGGCCAATTTATACATGGAAGAAGTGGAGAAGAAAGCACTCAACACATTCCAGGGAACGGTGCCCACCCACTGGTTTAGGTATGTGGATGACACCTGGGTCAAAATCAAGGCCCAGGAAGTACAGGCCTTCACGGACCATATAAACACTATAGATGCCAACATTAGCTTCACCAGAGAAGACACCAAGGACAACAGACTGGAATTCCTAGACTGTGAAGTCCTCATTGGGACCGGTGGCAAGCTAGAAATAGGGATCTACAGGAAACCCACACACACAGATCAATATCTGATGTTTGACTCCCACCATCCACTGCAGCACAAACTAGGAGTCATCAGGACATTGTCACACAGAGCAGAAACCATCCCCACCTCCATGGATTCCAAAAAGAATGAAAATCAGCACCTGAGAACAGCCCTGAAGGCCTGTGGATATCCAAATTGGGCCTTCACCAAATCTAAATCTACCAGACCTAAAACAGCGACAGATAGGGCTGAGACTCAGAGTAAACGAAAGAACCTGGTCATTCCCTACATGGCTGGCGTGTCTGAAAAGATAAAACGGATATTTGGCAAACACCACATACCTGTATATTTCAAACCCACCAACACACTGAGACAGAGGCTTGTACACCCCAAAGATCAAACTCCAAAACATAAGAAAAGCAATGTAGTTTATGCAATCCAGTGCAGTGAGGAGTGCTCTGAACTCTACATTGGAGAAACCAAACAACCTTTGTACAGGAGGATGGCCCAACACAGGAGAAATAACACCACAGGACCAGAGTCAGCAGTTTATCTTCATCTAAAAGAAAAAGGACACTCATTTGAGGACATTAATGTTCACATTTTAGACAGAGAAGATAGGTGGTTTGAGAGAGGGGTCAAGGAATCCATTTATGCCAACTTGGAAAATCCTTCCTTGAATAGAGGTGGGGGCCTCAGGCACAAACTCTCCCCCATCTTCCTCCCCGTGTTGTCTTCTGTGCCTAGGAAGATTAAGACCATTTCTGAAGCTCAACAGCAGCATGGTGATTTTAACGACCCTCCATTAGATTATAAAAGGACTTAAAAATTACATCTCAATATAACCATGACCTAGCCCCAGGTGTAAGGTCACACAGCTACCTAGGAACATATTTAGGATTCCCTTACCAACTTTGCTCAGACTGAAGAAACTCCTTGGATAAGGAGCGAAACGTTTCCACTAAGAAAATAGAAATCCAGTTGACATGATTCAAGCTACAGACAATTCCACCTGGATGACTGAGAACCTTCATAGACATAAAAATAATGAAAAACAAGTATAAATTATAAAATGATCTATAATTAAAACTAAGACGAGTCAGAATAAAAACAGCAGCACTCAGAATAGAAAAATATAGCATCTAAAAATGTTGTGGAAAGATGAGCAACAACAGAGCTAGGTAAATTTCCTTTTGTAGAGCAACTATCTTATACTTCTTAGTATAATCTATAGCAAAGTATGTCCTTACAGTTTCCACCCAATTACTAACCAGGCCCAATCTTGCTTAGATTTTTTTTTTTTTGAGATCAGCCAAGGCTGAGTAGCTGGGTAAAACTATTTTTCTACACATGTAAAACTGAGATTTTCTTTAGTACATAAGAGATATATGCTTCTTTGAGATTTTTCCTTCTCTCTCCCTCCCCTCCAATCTAATTAAAACAAAAACAAATTAAAAATACACACTGCATTCAAACATATGGTGGTACTAGATATGTCCTTGCTTGTTTATTCTATAGGGCCTATGTGTTCTATTGAAAATAAAAAAAACACTAGAAAATAAAAATAAATAAAAAAAACAATAGAACTTATAAGAAAGCACCTTCAGAATAATTTGTTATCTGACTTTAGCTTCACATTGCTGGAAAAGAGAAAGTTTGTGAACACTAACTTGTAAGTTCATGCTCTGAATTTCTTCTAAATTTTAAAAGGAGCATTTATTGTGCTGTTCCCTTGCTTCCTGCTTACTAAATTTTGCACATGAAATGTCTGCTTCCTAAGATTAGGATTAAGATTCCTTAGCATTGGCTAGAAGCCTATTGAACACAAAGTGTCCGAGGTTTGATCCTACAGTGCAGTTTCTGTCTGAAAGGAATAATTCCATCCTGCAAATTACAGAAGAAAATCAAACATTCAGCCTAGATTCTCCAAGAGAAGATGTAAACCTCTCTGCAAAGTCAATGGGAGAGGCATAAATACTGACAGAGAAGGTCAGAAAAGGCAAAGCAAGGGAAAACAAGAGTAAAAAAAACCCAAACAGCAAACTCTTCTGAAAAGAACAGAAGCTCTGTAGAATCATGTCGTTGGAAGGGGAGGTGATTTTGTATCTTAAATGACCCACAAAAACTATCTCAAGAGAGCAGCAATCTCTCATGAGATGGTTTAAGTGTGATTTTTGCTGAAAGAAAGTAAAACCTTAATAAAAGTATATCAAATAAAGCATTTTAGTACAGTATTTCCCAAGTGTCTGAAAACTGAAGTTGCTTTGTTTTGCCTTAAACAGGAGGACACTGTACACTTATACTTTGGGCATTTTATTTTTTGAGTATATTAAGAATAAGAATGGTATGACCTGAGGAGCCCAACTACTGTAAGTAACGGTGGGTAGTTCAGGAATTGGGACGAACTCTTGTCCCATGGCAATTTTAAATGGTGAGAACCCTGTGCTTTGATGTACTGTGTTGTTATAAGCAACTTCTGCGAAAGGTAATAAGTCCACCCAATCATCTTGTTGATGAAGTATGTAGCACCTTAAATATTGCTCCAATACTGAGTTCAATCGTTCAGTCGATCCGTCAGTGTTCGAATGGAAAGCCGAGCTTAATCCCTGTTTGGTACCAATTAATTTCATAAAGGTTCACTAGAATTTTGAAGTAAATACGCTTCTGCGGTCGCTAATTATTCTCTCTGGCACCCCGTGTGGCCGATATATATGTTGCACAAAGAGTTTGGCTAATTGATTTGCTGTAGGTGTTCCTTTGCATGGGATAAAATGAGCCATTTTGGAGAATAAGTCTACTACCATCCAAATAGCTGTCTGTTTTTTACTCTCCGGTAGGTCAACAATGAAATCCATGGCAATTTGCTTCCATGGCTGGGTAGGATAGGCTACTGGTTGCAATAGTCCCACCGGCTTCCCAGTTGGTCTTTTGGCTGTGGCACAAGTTGGGCAAGTCCCTACATATTCTTTTACGTCCTTTCTAAGAGTTGGCCACCAAAATTGTCGTCGCACCAAGTGCAAAGTTTTTATAAATCCAAAGTGGCCAGCAGTTTTATTATCGTGGCAGTTTGTTAACACACGTTTCCGTAGGCTTACATGAACATACAAAGTGTTATCTTTCCACCATAACCCATTCAGCTCTTGTAAGGAGTCTTTGTTTGCGATCCACCAAGGATCCGATACAGTGTCTGTTTTTAACTGGGCTTCTAAAGTATTTTCAGTGTCAGTGTTCTTTTTTGTTTGACTGCGGGTGATTGCAGCATGCCCACTGTGCAATGCTGGCCTATTTTCCCCCTCTGCTCCCCTAGTTGGCAGGTTTAGTTGTTGGGGGGACATTATGGTGTCTGTGATTACCTCTCTTTGGCAATCATGTTGAGGTAAGCGTGAAAGTGCATCTGCTAGAAAGTTTTTGTCTCCAGGTATGTGTTGCAGGGTGAAACTGAATCGGCTGAAGAATTCAGCCCAGTGTATTTGCTTTGGGTTCAATTTCCTAGGTTCCCATAAAGCCTCTAAGTTTTTGTGATCTGTCCATACTATGAAGGGGTGGGGGGACCCTTCTAGTAAATGCCGCCAGGTGGCGAGTGCATGGCGGACGGCGAATGCCTCTTTCTCCCACACGTGCCATTTTTTCTGTTTCAGAGAATTTCCGTGAAATATAAGCACATGGTCTCAATTTATTTTCATTATCTTTTTGTAACAGTACTACACCAGGACAAGTACAGAGCCCAGTGCCATGTTTGAGGTGTCTGTTTGCACAATGAAAGGTTTTCCTGGGTCAGGGTGTTTTAAAATTGGCTCCTTTGTAAAGAGTATCTTAAGCTGTTGGAATGCCTTTTGGCAGTCCGGAGTCCATCTAATTTTTGCTCCTGTTTTTTTCATTGCTCCTGCTTCCCCTTGTTTTCCTGTTTTTAATAAGTCAGTCAGGGGTAGAGCTATTTGCGCAAATTGTGGAATGAATTGGCGGTAAAAATTTGCAAACCCGAGAAATTATTGTAGTTGTCTGCGGGTTTTGGGGGGGTTCCCACCCCAATACATCTTTGACCTTAGCCGGGTCCATCTCGATCCCTTGGTTAGATATTCAGTACCCAAGGAAGTCAATTTTCTCTTTGTGAAACTCACATTTGGATAGCTTCACATACAGCTGTGCTTTCAATAGGCGTTCTAATACTTCTCACACTAATTTCATGTGTTCTTCCAGGTTCTCGCTATAGATCAGGATGTCGTCTAAATATACAATGACTCCTTTTTATAAATAATCATGAAGAACCTCATTAATTAGTGCCATGAACGCTCCAGGCACGCCCGAAAGCCCGAACGGCATCACGCGGTATTGAAAGCAACCCAATTGACATTTGAAAGCTGTTTTCCATTCACCCCCCTCCCGAATGTGTACTCTGAAATATGCTTCGCGCAAATCTAGTTTCGTAAAAAAATTTCCCTTTTCCAATTGTGCTAGTATGTCATCCATTAATGGTATATTGATTAGAGACGGATATGGCATTTAAACCACGGTAGTCTGTGCACAATCTTAATGAGCCATCCTTCTTTTTACGGAAGAGCACGGGTGCAGCCAACGGAGAGGTGGATGGTTCAATGAAACCTCGTTTTAGGTTTTTATCAATGAACTTCCTTAATTCCTGTAGTTCTTTATGGGTCATGGAGTAAATTTTTGCTTTGGGAAAGGTAGCCCCTGGTATGATTTCAACAGCACAGTCTGTGGGGCAATGGGGGGGGGGGTAATTGATAAGACTCCGTTTCATCAAATATTGGTTTTACAGGTTTGTAATGTTCTGGAATCTCTACTTCCCCATTGTTTGTGTCTGTTTCCCAATCCTCCATATCTTATGCCCCCATTGCATTTTCCATATACAATTCGTTCATTGGTAATTCCCTATAATTACCATCTGTAAATTGCAGTTCCCCCGAGACCCAGTCAATCAATGGGTTTCGCTCCCATAGCCATTTGAGTCCAAATACCATTGGCTGGTGAGCGATGGGTGCTACGATGAAGCGTAAAGTTTATTCATGTGTCCCAATTTTTACTTTGATGGGTTCAGTGTAATGATTTACAGGGCCCCCTTTCAAGCCAGACCTATCTAGTTGACAAAAAATGAAGGGCACTTTTAATGTAAATAGTTTTAGTCCTAATCCAGATGCTATTGCTGGATGGATCAAACATCTGGAGCATCCCGAGTCTAGCATGGCTCTTAACCTGGCTTGCTCCCTTTCATCCTCCATCTCGATAATAACTTTTATCTGCAATGTAGGGTAATTATCACTCACCCGATAGTTGGTGCACCCGCTGCTGAATGCCTGTCCCCCGGCGCACTTTAGGGCAGGCAGTTGGCGTTTCCCGCCGGCAAGAATTCAATGTCTGAGGAGTCGCTGTCATCCTCTTGGAAGTGTTGAATTCTCTGCTCCTCCATGACTGCAGCTGCTCCTTTGCGTTTCATGAGTGCCATTTTGTCTCCCTTATTCTCTGCCGGTTTTCTGGTGGGTGCCGTGTATTGCGGGCAGTTGTTTATGCGATGACTCTCTTTTCCGCAACAGAAACATAGTTCATCTTTTGTTTGACGTTCCTTCTCCTCTTCCCAACTTCTCTGTTTGGTGTCTCTACGTGTGGGAGGCATATGATTCCCTGGTCTCCTCCGCAGGGTGTGGAAATGTCTAATTGTTTGAATTTGCAGTTTAGTGTTTTCCACTTTCCCTGCTAGTTGTATCCACTCCTCTAGGGTATCAGGATCTCCCCTCTCCAGCACCAACTCTACCAGATCTTGTCTAAGGCCATGCTGAAAATATTCAATTTGAAATGTTTCTGGCCAATCTGGTAATTTACTTAGTATCTTCTTGAACTCCATGGCATATTCTGCCACGGTTCTGTTCCCTTGTCTCAGATTTTGCAATTGTACTTTCGCAGACATTTTTGACAAAGTGTCCTCAAAACATTTGCGTAGTGCGTACATAAACGCTCCAAAACGTTTTTAATTCTCTGGCCCTGGCATCGTGCATTACCACTAGCCAGTCTGCTGCCTCCCCTTCCAAAAAGCTGGAGACATATCTAACTTTAGCGTCCCCCGTTGGAAAAGTGTCCTCGAACTCCCCCATAAAACCCCTCACGTGTGTCATGAAACAAGCAAGTTTCTTAGGATCCCCATCAAACCTCATTTTCAATTCGCTTACGCCAGATGGTTTGCTTATGAGGGAGTGGGTCCTGAATCGACCGTGGGGTGGGGTGGGTTCCGGCTGGTTGTAATTTTCTGATTCAGATTCCTCTTCTTCTTCTTCTTCTTCACTCTCCTCTGTGGATTCATCCTCCCCTTCGGAGATGGTTGGGCTTACTGTTCTCTGTTTTTCGGTTTGCCCCTCTAGTTTTTGCAAAATTCTGTCCATTACTAGTTTCATCAACCCCAACTGCTGGCTTACCGTCTCCAGGTCATGGTCCAGTCGAGACATCTTTTCTTCGATGGCCCCCATCTGCTGAGACTGGGTGACACATTGCGTTGTTTGCTTTCTGCCTTTCGCTTCCAGCCCTCCTCCGATTCCAAAAGACCACTCCGCCTGGCGGTGCCCTTGCCCTTGGGGTGGTTTCCTCAATTTTGAGGGTTTCATTTCTTTGTGACTCACGTTTCTTTCGGCTCCCTCTAGGTACGACGGTCACCGGTTTTTCTTCCCTCGAGGTTGCTGAAGCCCCCTGGGATGAGGTTGCTGCACTCTGGGTTGGGGTGGTGGGTCTCTCGACATTGTCGCTTGACATGGCTTACTTTGTTGTTTTGGCGTCGATTCTCAACCGAAAAGTTTCTGAAGTTACGGGGTTGTCTCCGGGAAAAATTGACTGGTGTTGTTGATTCAGATCTTTCTGTGATGGCTCCGGGTGTTATGTCCCAATTAAAGCTCCTCACGCTAAGTTAAACGGAATGAACTTTATTAAGGAAACATACAAGCACTAACATCGGTGAAGATCTGAATGCCCCGGTTTGGTAAACGATTGATTTTATTGTGTTTCCCCCCTTTAGTTCAATGTGTATTGCCAGTGCTGTCAGTTTCCTTCTTGGTGCCTCTCTTGTCTCGGCCGTAGATGATTGGGTTGTCTGACATTGACAGGTGTTAACGATCACTCTCCGGCTAGCCGCATTCCTTCTCTCTGTCTCCTGCAGCCGG
Source organism: Charina bottae (assembly GCA_023362775.1). Classification (NCBI taxonomy): domain Eukaryota; kingdom Metazoa; phylum Chordata; class Lepidosauria; order Squamata; family Charinaidae; genus Charina; species Charina bottae. Next base: position 5,809,350 of record JALMGJ010000003.1, read on the forward strand.
TATCCTGATGTGTATTGTCTGGCGCACGTGTTGGGGTGGAAGGTTCCAATGGGGGACCTTACACTAAGTTTCTGCTCTGGATGTGCCTTCTGATTGGAAAGAGACAAACCAACAGAAATGGCAAATATGGGTAGGTGCTATGTAGCCTTCCCTGACAATGGGTATGTTTCCTGTGACTCTGTGTAGAGTAAATAACCCAATCACTTCTAACAAAAAACAGGAGAATTACCACCCTAGCAGAGGCTGTTTAAGCAGAAACAAACCTACAGAAGTGAAGCACACATGGTATTTTTATTACACTTATTATCTACCTTTCCCTGAGATGTTCACACCCTATATGGAGAAGGACAACCAGCACATTCATTTTCTCTAACTCATACTGGGCTAGAAGTGTCTATGTGGTCACTAATCGTATTAAACCAGGTACTGTAAATCCTCTTTCTCATGCCTAGCCATGGCAAATCCTCCATACTCATTTCTCTCCAATTATTCAAATTGTTATGGACTTCTGACCTAACACCCCACCTTGCTAAAAGAGTCTACAGCAGCCTGACACTCTGGCTGGCCAGAAGCAAGGCAGCAAATAACCCACCGATCATGACAGATGTGCAGGTTTTCCATTTCATTTCCAATTAAAGACTTCCTGAAGAATAACACTGCTAATGAGTTAGAAATGTATCACTGTACTCCTCAGGGAGAATTATAACAGAAGCAAAGCATAGGAGGAAAAAAATGTTGAGCTACTTTAGCAATCTTTTGCTGTTCTATCTTCTCTTTTGCTGCACAGATAAAAAGTTGAGAACCATGTCATGGGCAGCAATTTCTCTGATGGAGGAACTTTTGGAAGTAAAGGCTAAGCAGCATGGCTACAGAGGTGACCAAGTACAAAGTGTTTTTGGGAAAGGAGAGAGGGATAGGCTTAGTTCCACCGAGGTGAAAAACCTTCAACCTTCAGTCTTCAATGCACCAAAACATTGGTTCATGTGCTCTTCCCACGCACCTTCTCTGGGTGCGTAAACTGTGGGTTCTCTCTTTTTTTTCAGGTAGTAAGAACACTTCAAAGCAAAACACTGGCTTCTAGCTGCCTGCCATCTTTGTCTTCAGAATGCTTCTGGGCCCTACATAGACCCAGAGGCGTGGAATAAAGATGTTGTGGTAACTGGAGGCCTGCCTTTGCTGTGAAATGCTTTCAACTTCCCAAGAAGCAAGAGGAAGGAAGTCTGTACAACAAAAGGTTTGTCCTCATGATGATCTGTTCTTACTTTTTACCAAAACAGTAACTAAAAGAAAATATAGTTGAAGAACTCTTTGAAAACAAGTTGTGTCAGATTTTTTTCCCCCTGTGAGATGTTTCAAGTCTATAAGCAGAAGATAATTAGCTGAAACAGAAGCTGAAATGCTGAATGATCCTTCCTATGGAAACCACTGTGCAAAGTGGAAGCTGGATTTCAGAAACCAATAGTGGAACTGAGTGGCACTCATAAAATGTGAAATATGGGGTCAGTAATGAGGTACTTCTATAGCTGTCTTGCTTTCAAGTACCCCTATAAATAGTGAAAGCTTCAGGAAAAAAGAGAGGTATCTAAATTAAATATCACTGTGTTCCTGCCTCTTTCTGAAATGAAATCTGAACACTTCAAAGGGGGAATACAAAATGATGTCCCTCCCCCCCTTGGCAACTCATCCAGGATGGAGGCTTGAGGGACTGGGTAAGGCACACGCCTACTAGATGTCCTACTGGGACTTCAGTCATGGAACTGATACATTTCTTCCATAAAAAACTGTCTACATTGACCCCACAGGGAAAGAAAAGGTTAAAGGGAGGCAGGCATATACTAAAATATTTACAACGCTTTAAAAAAAGACTGCCCCAAAAGTTAGAGAGTGATTCTTCACTGCTGCTAAGAAAAGTAGAGGAGTTAATGAGTTAAAGATCAAGAAAGACATAAATAAATTAAAATTTAACCTGGAGAGAAATAATCATTCTTGCAGGATGTGACAAGAAATTTGAAAGAGGGACTGCAGAAAGATTGAAACAGATTTTGTATCCTTCATATATTAGCAAGAGCAGAAATGGGCACCTGTGTTGTTCTTGAGAGCCACATACAGTACAACATCAGATGGCAAATCTGGCATAACACTGGTAGCACACACATATGTAGGTGCACACCAGCAGAAATTCACCCTTCTCTTTGTCTCCCAATTCAGTCTCTCCCCTCTCTGAATGGTGAGAACATTTTGAGATGGGATAAACGTCTAAGATTGATTGGTCATAACTTCAGGACCAATTCTTGTTTTATAAACCAAGGTAAATGCACGTGGATATGTTAAGCAATATGTATCATAAACTGTGAAGAAAGATCCAGTTATGGAAATACATGGGGATTCCCATCATTGGCCTTCCAAACTTCATGTCTTTTCCCATGCATGTATGCATTCTAATATGTATCTTCAATCAATGAGGTACACACGTATTGAGCTAGATGCTAAATATCAGTTTTACAGTCAGTCAGTTTTGAGTGTGCAGCCCTCTTGGAAAATGTATGAATTCTAATCAAGAATCCACTTGAGGAAGGTGGCCATTTATCTATGTGGTTCCCTATTTATTCTACTGAGCAGCAACAACTCTCCAAAATTTCTGGCAAGGCAGAAATTTTCCTTCTCTTACCCAGGGGCTGAACCTAGGGCTGAATGCATACAAAGCCAATGCTCTACCAGTGAGCTATATTCACTCTCTTTCCAATGAGAATACACAAGATGTTTTAACTCACAAACATTAATATGTATATTTCAATCATATCTAAGTATCAAAAACATGTTTAACATTTCTATGCCATTATTACCATCGAATAGTTGTGTTTCCCTTTTCAAATATGCTAACTTGATATCTGAAACTTACACGACTGAAGGAAAAAACAACCCCCAAGACATCACAATACTTTAAATCGGTCCATCAATTTACTTTAGAAAACGGTAAAGAAAGAACTATATATATTTCTGATATATGTATGTATATACTGTATATACATACATACATACATACACACACATACACACACATACAGTATATATGAAAATGTTGGTGGCAATTTGCAAGTAGCATTTGGTGTGTGAGCATGTGCTAGAAAAGAGTTTTCAGTGCAACACAATTAATATAAATCCTACCTGCACTACCCAACATATTATGAAACAGAAGTCAACAGTGACAGCAAAGAATAAGCTTTTCCATATTTAATAGCTCTTACTGAACACATGTTATAATAATCAGTTCTATCCATATCCTTATTTATCGACAACCTCTTCTCCGAATTTTTTGATAACCTGTATTGCTCTGAATTGCTAAATTAGTTTTAAAATGACAGCATCTGGGGATAGTCAGTATCCCACTCCCCAGGCCCCAGTTCAAAGACAGATCTACTTAGCAGGAAAGTGAAAGGCAGATTTAACACAGCAGATGTAACACTCTGGCTCTGGAATCCTCTGGTGCATAATGGCACAGCAGGGGTTGCTGGGATACAGAGTCTTTGATGAACTTTTCTTCCTACTGTGAAGAGTAATGACTTCAAGAAAGGGCATCCAGCCAATGACAGGGGTGCACTGAAAGTATAATTAGACAAGAGAAGTAAAGTTTTTGCTCACTACTGCAAAAATAAATTATTATTTCCTTATGAAAATGCTAAGCAGAGTGGCTAAGGAGACGGGGACAAGAATCAGTAGGAGAACAAGCTCCCTCACCTCAGGCACTTACTAAGGTCTCAGACAGAAGAAAGAAGATTACATGTTATCTGGCTAACAGCAGCTCCTTCTTCTCCCCCTCCTCTTTAATCTAGTTTCAGACATTGGGAGTTCCAAGAAAATCTCCCTCGCCTGGCTGCTACTTATCAATACTATACTCCTTTTTATTTTCTCCTTGTGGCTGCTATCTCCTTTAAAACCAGAAACTGCAAGTAAACAGGCTGACATTCCTTGTTAAGCATAGTTCCACGGCCATCTCAACACAAACCACAACACACAGATCTGATAATTACGGCAGCCTATCGCATCATAACAAACTACGGTATTTATTGGGCCCATCTGTACTTTGCTTTTTCTGTTTAACTTCAAATATTCAGATGTAACACACACAGATACAGTTCCATGTAGAAGGATGGAGAACAGAAGAAATAAATTGTCATGCCTTTAGATTTCACTGACATCTAAGGGTTTTATATCCAGGGAGGATAGCCCATGTGCTATGAGCTTGAAGCTAAAAAATGGGGAGTTAGAGGAAGGGATCTCTCTGAGGGTTTGGATTGAATTTGGGTGTTTATAAGAGAAAGGATTTGATCTCAATGGGTTAGATGTGCTGGAGTGCCAGTGGTACGGAAAAAACTTACCAGCAGTGCCACTGGTGCAGGGAGATTCCCTAGGCCATCAGAGGAAGTTGCTTGGTCTATGGATGGTTGGGGGACCTGACAGATGTGAGAGATCAGATGAGAGATAAGTGGCAGCACTGGTGATGACAGTGGCTACTTCCGCTCCTTGGTGGCAGCTGGCTGGAACTGGAGTAGTGGCAGTGGAAGTGAAAGCAGCTGAATTAGTAAATATGGCACCCAACATCTCCATTGTTGGAGGTATCTCAACACTGGTGGGAACTGGTGCACTGGTGGACTGGCTGTGTTGACAGGACCAGGGTGGCAGCAGAGTGATGTATCACTTCATCCAAGGATCACTGGATGAACTGGAGGGGCAGTGGCACTGGCATCTGGGAAGGAGATTCTCATGTGCTGCCCCACTCCGCAGGGAGGCTGGACCTATTCGATTGGTCCGCCCCCGGCGACTAATGGACCCGATAGGGTTTCAGAGGGAGCTGGGGGTTATACCCGAGGATCTTTTGCACGGTCTAGCGGAGGTCCTGGCCACAGCCTGGAATAAGGAAGCGGCCGGGGCCTTGGACAGGATCGCGCCTGTGCGGCCCATTCAACCCGATATTCCCCGTGGTTCACGGAGGGATTGAGGGTTTTAAAAAGGGTTAAGAGACGTCTAGAGCGCCGCTGGAGGAAGACAAAGACCGAATCTGACCGAACACTAGCTAGAGCCGCGGTTAAGGCCTACCTGGTGGCGGTAAGAGTGGCGAAACGGCAATATTTCTCCACTCTTATTGCATCTGCAGAATGCCGCCCGTCGGCCCTGTTTAGGATTACTCGATCTCTCCTGGGTAAGGTGGGCCCAGTGACCCACCTTCAGGGCCGTGCGGAGGAATTTTCGGAGCATTTGGCCGAAATATCCGAGTATCCGGAAGCTTCAACTGGTCCAGAATGCGGCTGCGTGCGCAGTTATGAGTGCCCCAAGATCGGCACACGTGACACCTCTGCTGCGCGAGCTGCACTGGTTACCAGTTTGCTTCCGGGTCCAATTCAAGGTGTTGGTTGTTACCTTTAAAGCCCTACATGGCATGGGACCAGGTTACCTTAGAGACCGCCTCATCCCCAGAGTATCAACCCGCCCCACCCGGTCATGCAGGGAGGGCATGCTACGGATCCCATCAGTAAAAGAATTTCACCTAGCGGGATCCAGGAGGCGTGCCTTCTCTGCCGTAGCACCCGCCCTTTGGAACATCTTGCCCCTTGAGGTGAGGCTAGCCCCCACACTCCTGACCTTCAGGAAGCAACTGAAAACCTGGCTCTGCCACCTCGCTTGGGACGGGATGAGTAATAGCTCTTCCTGGGGATGGCTCGCACCGTAAAGTTCGGTCACAAACATCACATGCAGCCTCTTGGATTTTATATTTTTATATTTTTAATAATTGTATAAGTATTTTATATATATGTTTTTAATCTCTGACTTGATTGTAAACCGCCCAGAGTCCCCTTGTGGGGGGAGATGGGCGGTGATATAAGTTAGAAATATAAATAAATAAATAAATAAATAAATATAAGGAACAGAGCAGGAGAGTTTTCTATTTCTATTTTCAATCAGGCCTGCAACAGCAATTATAGAGGGAAGTGGTGGTGCCAGACTCAAGCCAATGAGAGTGTTTTTTGAGAGATTAAAGACTGGACTTCAGATCTTCCAAGAAGTCCCCAGATGAAGGTAACCACAGTGATTGAGTTTGAAGGACTAAGTGGCAGCTGGTAGGTGGGGAAATCAGGAATGTAGTAACTACTTGCCTAGTCCAGTGACAGAGGCACCAGACAGGTGGCCTGTTGATAGAGAGCAGAGTGTGGGGCATTCAGGTATCTGGGAGTCAGGGGCCATGGCCACTGGAGACCTGATGTTGCAAGGTCTCAGGTGGTCAAGTGTGGATCTAGGGAGATCTCCTATCATGCCAGTGTCCTGTATGTATCTGCTGATGATATCCAGTCATTCATTGCCATACTAAATTAAAAGGATTAGAATGTACTCGAGATGGGAATTAGCATATGTGGAGTAGGGCAGGGGTCCCCAACCTGTGGGCCGCATAGCAGGTGAACGGTGGTGGTCTGTGCAATTGGCTCCCGCCTGCAAACCCCGCCCCCCAGTCCGCGCGATTGGCTCCCGCCTGCAAACCCCGCCCCCCCAGTCCGTGCGATTGGCTCCCGCCTACAAACCCCGCCCCCGGTCCATGCAATTGGCTCCTGCCTGCAAACCCTGCCCCCCCCCGTCCGTGGAAAAATTGTCTTCCACAATTGGTCCCTGGTGCCAAAAAGGTTGTGTACCCCTGGAGTAGGGTGTGGAAAGCGTTTGGAGGGGAGGGGTTGGCATAAGTAGTTCATGAGATTGCTGATCCCACTTAGTGACAAGCTTTTTGGCCATCACATGTAGTAAATCAAAATGAGACAGGTGTTCTCGGAGGAAGCTGGAGACCTAAGGAGCAGAGAGGAGAATGGATGAAATCCTATGAAGAAGTAGAAGAGAACTGGACAGAGGAGCCTCCTAGAGACAAGAATTTTAGATAATATGGCGACAGAGATAATAAATCCATGCTGGCTGGGATTATGGGAGTTGAATTCAACTCATATAGAAAGCAGTAAGTTGGGAAAGGCTGCCACATTTTATTTTTATTGAAAACCTTTGATACAGTCACTTGGAATTCTCCAGTGTCATTTTTTAAAAAAGAATTTTTGAGGTGGAAGAGAAATATTTAAGGAATGCAATCCCTCAGGGGAAAAAATCACTGCCTTTTCTAGTGGTGGTGCTAAAATATTTGTTTTTTTTCTTCTTTATTCAGCTGATTCTTTAATGCTACTGGGCAGGGGATGTTAGGTAAAGGTAAAGGTTCCCCCCGCACATTTGTGCAGTCGTGTATGACACTAGGGGCCGGTGCTCATCTCCGTTTGTTAGCCGAAGAGCCAGCGTTGTCCGAAGACGCTTCCACGGTCATGTGGCCACATGACAAACGCGGAACGCTGTTACCTACCCACCAAAGTGGTACCTATTCATCTACTTGCATTTGCATGCTTTCGAATTGCTAGGTTGGCAAGAGCTGAAGCTAGTGCGGGAGCTCACTCCGCACGCGGGGCTAGGGATTCGAACCCCCGAACTTGTGATCTTCCAATCGACAAGCCTGGCGTCTTACCCGCTGAGCCACCATGCCCCCTGTTGTTATTCACAGGTAAATAGGAATCACACAGGGAGTTCAGTTGTGTCAAACTAGCATGCCATCTGATGTGCTCTGGTGACGATCTCTTGAGAGGAAGGAAGGAAGGAAGGAAGGAAGTGGGGCAGCTGAACCGTGCATTAGCCAAATTTCTGACAAAGAGAATATGCTCCCTCTTTCCACAAACTTGGCTACAGTTTCTTGAGCCAAAGAGGAATGGAATCTGTTATAAATTCTTAGGATTGATCAGACCAAGAACAACATGCAAGACCTTTCTGGTGAACTATTCTGGTTTTCGCCTTATTCTTAGCATAACAAGGATGGAAGACATCAGCTTCTTTGAAAGATTGACTTTTCCAGTCAGAAACTAAGCAAGTGAAATTCAGCTAATGCACATAACGTTCACCTCTTCCTTCTGTGTTTGCCTTCAAATAAGATTGGACTATAGCAAATTACCCTATGACATAACTGCTCTACAATTCAGAGATTAACAATCTCTCTGCTGCCAACAGTATCTCTGCTAAAACGACAGTATGCCTCTCTTAAAATGTGGTTGCTTATCTCCAAGGGCTCTAGTTAAAACTTAGCTGGCAACCTGTCATGGCTAGCAAAACATAGCTCTTCCTTCTTGGGACTTCAGATCGTCTTCTCCCGCTAGATAGCTGCACAGGGTAGACAGGATTGGATCCTCTTTTCCCTCTGAATATCTGCAAAAAGTCAGCAGAACCCACACTATATCTGCAGAAAGTAAACTGATCCTATGTTCTACTGTCCTCACCACATAACAACTCCTATGCTGATTGCTCTTTTGGAAATCTTGGCTCACCTTCGAACGGACATCTCTTCAGTAGCCCATGACTACCAAGATCCCCACTTTGCTCACTAGCCCCAACTTCCTTTTTCCTCTTTCTAATTTCTCCACAGCCCTTCTCCTACCAACTTCTTAGCCCATTTCAACTTTCTTCTCCCTTCATGAGACTCTCTCTATGTGAAAGTTCCATTTTTGGTCCTTCAGCACCCCCACCCCCCAATCTGGTTATAACATGCACAAGGACCGTTTGTATGTCTGAGCAATTATGTGACAGGATCCATTCTGTTACAGGATCATATTTCCATGAGGAGGGTCTCACCAAGATCAACTTCAGTAGCATTAGTCTTGACAGCTGTATTTTTTTCTAGTCTAAATGTGATAGTTAAATCTTTAAGATGCCACGCAAGACTGCTGTTTTTACTAAAAATATTAATGCAGCTACTCCTCTAGAGCCCTTTCTTCAGTACCAGTTAGCAATGTGCCAGGAGACAATGGGCTCCAATTTGCTATGAAGACTCACAAATGGTTTGTAATCCAAGAGCTGTTGCAGTCAAAAGCCAAGTTAAATTCCAAACTTTTTAATATTCTTTACGGTACTTAAGTTCCAAACTTTTTAATATTCTTTACGGTACTTAAATTCCAAACTTTTAAATATTCTTTATGGTCTCTGGAGTTTGTGGCAAGAGACATTTACTAGTGGGAAATTAGAAGACTATAACCCACCAGCAGCTTAATAAAATTCATGAATAATATCCGCCAGAAGAAAAAGGAAACGTAAACAGACCGGTGGTTTCCCATTTCTGTAGTTTCCTTCCCCAATTTGAAGTGCATCAGATTTTGGATGTCATTAAAGACAACTTGAAAACTTGTCCACAGTTTTGTAACATTGACTTGGTTTAATAAGTGCCCCTATCACTATACTGGGTACTGTACTAGAATAGGCCATGGCGTAAGGAAGGGAAGTTGCTGTAGTCTATAGGAATCCTTTTTGTTTCTCCAGATAATTCAGTTCAGAGTGTTTGTATCTTGTATTGGACATTCAGAAAAGACTGGGGATTTGACTGGTGTAATGCCTATCACCCTACCTACCTGAACTGATGAAGGTCGTCTTGAACTTACTGTTGAGGACTCCTAGGTTAGACTTCATCCTTGGTTGGAGCTGTTCAGGAGTTTATGGGTGCCATAACAGCCATACAGTATATTTGTCTCATCTGTTACTGGAAGGTCATACTTCGGATTTGGTTTTTAATCATGGGCAGAAAGGGGATGGCTTGGAATTGGGGGATTATACATTTGTTCTCTTGCTGCGGTCAGACAACTTAGTGCTGAGATTTAGATTTTCCAGTGACTATGCCTCTTTGCAGGTGTACTGGATCTTTAGAATATTCTACTGCAGAGGCTGATAGATTTCAATAGATTTTAGAATCAGGAGGAGTGGCATCTTTTCTGACTAACCAGGGGGATATGTCAAGGAAGGGGAGAAGAAAGGTGGTTATGCAGATGCAGGTTATATGGACATAGATTACAAGTACCTCAATAATTAGCAAATGTAATGTGTTAAAAACCCATTGTGTTTGTTAAGACATTCTGTTGCTCTATGACACTAGTGGAGTTTCTTTGTTCTAAGATGGCACACTTGAAATCTGTAATCAAGTATCATGGAAGATTAAGATGCTCTGATATTACTCTGTCTGTGTTTTGAGCCGTTATGTCAAACTTGTGTCCATTAATAATGAAATAACTGTTTAATAATTGAAGTAAAAACCAGAGCCAACCTCCTTCTCCAGAACCTTTAAAGAAAATGGTCCTCTTGAATTAGAATAGAAGTCATAGAAATTCAGGTGGGACACAGAATCAGGAGAAACACCCACATTTGATTTAGTATCCTCTATATATAATAGTCAATGTCAAGACATCTATTATGGTTGAACAACATTTCCCAAAGCAGGTTAGCTGGTCCCCAAGTCCAGAAGCTGCAGTTAACCTGGCATCATAGCATTTTTAATTCTAAAAATAGCACCTACATGACAGATCACTCAATCTCAATACTGGAAGGAATGATTTCTTGAGTTTCTCGCAGAAGGAATGTGAGTCAAATGCCCTTGAGGACACAGCTTGCAGTTCCAATCTCTCTCCTAGTAAAGAAGCCGATCAGAGGAGTGAAGCCTCAGCTTCATAACAGACTTGTGTTACTTCATCATATCCAGCCTTCATTGTGTCTCTTCACTGAAAAGCCCCTTTTTGTGCCATCTCTGCATGGGAAGATAGGAGTCAATCCTCATCTGTTTCTCTGCCTTGTTGGGTTTATGGGCCCTAATATCATTACTGGGACTAGTTTGGATTATTTTCTTACCTCTAAATGGCATGTTTAGACCATAGGCACTACTGCAGAGAGGGTAAGGCTAGTCACAAGGCAGGAATCAAGAGCTGTTAGTTGGTTACCATTTTGCCCCCTTTTCTTTAATGGGAAAATCTTCTGATCGTGCAGGTCAGTGGACTGGAGCCAGATGTGAAGGGCAACTGCCACAGCTATGTTTTTTGCTCTGCATTCATCACTGGGCTGCATGATAGCAATTATACATGAAGTCTTACCAAAAAAGAGATGGGCTACCTCTCTCTTGTCATCTGGGAGACACACAATCTCACACAAATAAGATCCTATACATTTGTCTGTCTACTTCACCTTAAAGCCCTGGGCTATCCATGCTATCTTTTCCAATTATGTTGAATGAAGCCTGGTCCCCAAACTCAGCATTTATGGAGAACACAGAAGTAACTTCTGAATTAAAAGTGGAAGAATCTGATCTATCATTACTGTCCTCTGATAATCTTTCAGAAGTTGAGACATTTTCTTGGTGAATTGATAGGAATTGATCATCAGTGCCCTTCTGTCCCCTTTCCTGACTGGGATGATTACTGAACAGAAACTGTGACCAGGTGGTGGGGTGGGGAGTGTAGGCAGGGTCCTGTTAAATTAGTTGACTAGCCTCTTGAGACAGCCATGGAGATAATGGCTTAGATACTATAGTCATGGTGGCTCAGAAATCTCTCAAAATGGAAGGTGCTGAGACTATATATGACCATAGCTTAGAGTCAGTTGGTTGACTGAAGTGGTGTAAAAGTCACTAACATCACATCACATCACATCACATCACATCACATCACATCACATCACATCACATCACATCACATCACATCACATCACATCACATCACATCACATCACATACAGCCAAACAGAGAACTTAAACTATGATTGCTGTTGAGATGGAGTATGTGTGCTGTGGCCCTGAAACAGATCTACAAATAAGGATTCTAAGAGCTGGGAATAGGGAGAGGATCCTTAGAATGATATTATGAATTGTTGTTGAGAAGACTGGCTTTAATGGCTGTTGTCTAATAGGATGCAAGAAGAACCATCCCTAACCACATCCTCCAAAATGGATTCCATTATCTGGTCTCTGTCTGATGAAATAATTGACTCTTCCCTTATAGGAGATTATCCAATTTAATTTCAGAAGACTAGACAGTGCTGTGCTGTGTAGGAGAGTGAACATGGATATAAGAACTGGTATCAAGGACTGCTTTAATTACACATCAGCTACGCTGGAGGAGAGGAATCCTTCACACTGCCTAGTCTGTGGTGCTCTTTATCATTTTTAAAACTCCCTTTTATTAAGGACCACCCATGTAGAAGCAGGTGGTTCATTTGGTCTTACAATGCAATGTGGATGCCTTGAGTTTGCAACATAACCCCAAAATTGCAAAACCTGATACAGCCTCAGTCTGTATTGGTAACACACAAATAATCTCAAAATTAGAGGCTAAAGTCTTCTGGTTTATATGGAGATCTGAGCCCCTGCCCAAATTCTCAGTACATGCCCCTTATTGCAAAAACAAAAAACAAAATCCTAAGAGGCCAGCCATTTAAAGAGCCTGATCCCAGAATGTCACCTTGTCATTTCTCTGGCTTGTTTGGTGAAGGCTTGAGAGTAGGGGCTCAAACTGTCACCATACAAAGGTAGCAATTTACTCCTGTTGTGTGATATTTACAGGCTGATATGACATAAGTGATAGCATGAAGTATACTAAACAGAGAAAAAACAAGAAACATTTTTAAAATGTTACTCCTGGTGTATCTCAAATAACCATGACCTAGCCCCAGGTGCAAGGTCACACAGCCACCTTAGAAACATATTTAAGGATTCCCTTACTAACTTTGCTCAGACTGAAGAAGCTTCTTGGATAAGGAGTGAAACGTTTCCACTGAGAAAATAGAAATCCAGTTGACATGATTCAAGCTACAGACCTTATCATTCTTGTTGCCCCTCTGAAGCCATGCCAATTTGTCTGAATCTGATGGCCAGTTGATTTGACTCTAATTGTTCAAAAACCTTGTTTCCAGCAATATCATTTAGTGATCAGACTATGGGAAACAGAGGGGCATATCTCAGTTTATAAAATTGAAATATGCACAAGCTTTGTGCCAAGAAGTTACTGGTCTATTATTCCCATTAATTAACATGGATTATAATCCATTTTTCAGCCATAAACTTGCAGAGGTGGAGATGAAAAATCCAATTCTGTCCTTTTTTGACGTCCCTTAACTACCATAATTGTGATTATGATAGAGTGGCTAAAGGGTGTAAATGGATAATTAGCATTCTTATATATGCTAGTACACTAGAACCTTTTTGCCTTAGCACACAAGCCATTACAATGATTAGGCTCCAATTCAAGCAATTTTCCACACCCTTAGTCAGCGGTTCTGCTCTCTGGTAATTCTGCTGTGCTGGGAATACATTTTGTTTATTTGTTAATGAAGAGTTGGGGGAACTTGTTACAGAAGTCTGAAGTATAAAAATAAAATGTGTTATATATCCAACACACAGGATATAAAAATATTCAACTCCAACTCCAAGATTAACTTAAAAGTTAAATATCTTAACGTACAAACGTATAGGCAATATGATATATCGCTAAATACTGGTAAGGACTTCCCATTGATTAAAATTGGAAATAGTCAGGCATGTTCTTAATTCTCCCAGTGAACCAAACCCTAACCTAATTTCAATGTGCATAACTTTGGTTCAGTTATACCCACTGAAAAATATGAATTTATGTACAAACTAAGGTATTACATGATTAAAATGGTAAATCACTGATAGCACAGCAGAAGATCGGTTATCTCATTTGTATTATATATGTATTCTTCATCCAGCAGCTCATAACTTGTGAGTATTAATACCCATTGCATATTGAATTCCTAGTGATCTGGCAGCCTGTATCAATCAGGAGGAGGCTACGCTACGAGACACATTCTATGGAACTAAGGCGAACGAGAAGGCTGTCCAATGAATACAGACTTCCAATGCTCAGTCTGAGTTCTTGAACTATGCTTGCATCTATCTAAAGGACTGAACTAGAGGAGAACAATTCTCAGGCTGGAGGCCTAGAATCTTCTGATTGGAAGGGCAAATGAAGAACAAATACACATCATCATAACCTTTCAGTTGTTATTATCACAGCCCAATAATTGTGATCAGAACAGTAGGTGATGGCTCCCTGGGAGCCTAATTCATATTGTGCAAGTAGTGTTGTGACATGTAAAAAAAGAGGCAGAACGGAAGTCATGTGAGGTAGTGCAGCCCCAGAGGCCCCTTTGTACTCAAGAGGATTCCTTCACACAACTGACATATGAACCTTTTACTTTTGAAAAGTACATGAAATGATGGTTAGCTAAGTAACCTTTAAGCATTAAAATTAGGCTGAATGGTGTGTATGTGTATGTGTATGTTTATGTGTATGTATGTATCTGTGTGTGTGTGTGTGTGTGTGTGTGTATAAAAAAATAAAAATAAAAATAAAAATAAAAATAAAAATAAAAAAATAAAAATAATAAAAATAATAAATAAAAATAACATGCTTGGGGGGAAGAGTCTTTCCCTTTTATGTTTTTACTCCCTCTTTCTTTTTTGTACATTAAAGAAATTAAAAAGAAACACAATAGTTGTTTTCCACTATGCCATACATAATTTTCTGGCACACAAGTTTAAGTGTATACGTTCAGTTGAAATGGAAGAAATGTAGGATAACTAGGGCGCATTTGATTCATAACCTGCCTTTCCACCAAGAGCTCAAGGAGGCATACATAGCATGTATTCTTCCAATTTTATTCTCACAACAATTCTGAGACAAAGGTTGAACTGACAGTCCAAAGTCATCCAGTGAATTTCCATGACTAAGAATGGAGTCTTCCCATTCCTAGTCTAACATCCTTGGTCCAACTATACAATATACAACTATACAATCAACAGACAGGTGCACGACCATTAGTTTAGAAGAAAGCAGGGTGGCTTTCTGCCTTTTTGTAGAGTTAACGAACTGGAGCTAATCCAAGACTTAATGTGGTTCAGATAGTCCTCATTTAGCGATCGCAATTGGGACTGGCAACTTAGTAGTTAAGCAAAGCAGTCACTAAGTGAAAACCACATGACTGCGACTGTGCTTATGTTTTTACTTCAGTTTTCCTTTGCTTCTTGCTACTTCCTTCAGCTGAACTAGGGTTCTTTCTTTCTCTTTCTCTTTGAGGACATCTTGGTATGGAGTAAATAAGCAAGTGAAAATAAGAGCAGAGAGTTGCTGCAGAGGTCATGAATGTAAGAACTGGTTGCTAAGTTGTTTTTTAGCACCGTCATAACTTTGAACTGTCATATATGAGGCAGTCACTAAAGGAGGACTACCTGTACTTTCAAAATAAAATCCTCCTTTCTTTGAGGACTTTTTCCTTTTCAGTGAATGCTCAGACCCAGGAATTGTATAATCCCGCCCTCTTTCTCTCTCCTCCCACTGTCGTCTTTGATCTGTATTCCCTTCCTACCAAGTTCCCTTGCTTATAGAAATCTCATTTCAAGAGGTTCAAGTGCTTTCTTCTTCCTAACCTGGCATAACTGAACCTATGAGAATGCCTAACCCTGAGTAAAACCACTGATTCAGCCAGAGAAGTGCATAGCAAACTTGTTGGAGAATGATACTGGCCCCCATGAAGCACTTTGAGATACAAAAGTGGGATTATGTCTAGTCTCTCTTCACAACTTCCAGTGGGGCGAGTGGGTGGGAAGGTTAAGATTTCTCTTCCTTCACCAAGCAATCCCCAGGAAAAGAGCTATTTCTCCACTCCTGTTAGCAGGTAAGAACAGTGATCTTGCTGAAGTTGTCTGGGAAATTAGGGAAAGTATTTATCTATCTATCTATCTATCTATCTATCTATCTATCTATCTATCTATCTATCCATCCAACTTCTATCACTGCCCATCTCCCCCCACAAGTTAAAGGTATCTGTTTCCCATAGCCTATCTGAGCCCTCCCAGGTAGACCAGACAGGAAACACGACCAGATGAGCTACTTCTACTTTATTGTTAGGCTACATTAACAGAATCTTGCAAGTCTGAAAGTACAAATCTCCTGCCATCCCTATTTACTGCCTAACCAGTTAGGGTGGGTCCTTTCTAAGTTTCTTTCTCTGCCTGTTACTCAGTTGCGGACTCCTCCCTCTTTTATCAAACCGTTCCCTAGGCAGCATATCCCCCCCCCCCCCGTCTTCCAAGGTCATTCTCACATTTCATTACACTATCTGAGCAGTAATAGAAAAACAGGTAGGAGTAGTTGCAAAGTGAGCTTCTGAGGATCACATGGTACCTGCTGGTACATGTTGTCCCTTATGTGCTCTATCCTAGTATCTCTTCCTTGTACAGGCCAAGAATAATGCTGACATACTGAAGTACAGATCTTCCAGATCCCACATATACCTTACCATAGTATAAGATTCCCACCACCACCCCATCCACCCTCCTATTGACAAGACTGAGGTTTATCCAGGGGAAGAAGTGGCCATGAAGGACAGGGCATATATTAAAGGCACTTTTTATAACTATTTTGAGGTTTTATATATATGCATATTACATACTCACAGGGAAACACACATATTTGTGCTATACTCACACAGGTTTCTGTTTTGAAATGTTTAAAGGCAAATGTGAAATCTTTGCACAAAGGCCTGGCAATCTTAGGATTCAGGAATGCTTCTGCAAGCTTTATTTTCCATTAGTAGGCACTAAGCACTAGGGGGCAGTGTGGTCTCTCTTTCTCCCTTTTATTTTATTTTTTTCTTTGCTCTCAAACATAGAAATATGCCAAGAGTGAAATAAGCACAGTAACAAAATAAATACACATTTTCTTCTATAGTCTCCTATAATCAATGGATACAACCATAGAGAGATTAATAATTCTTTGAAATTCTGGTCACTAAAGAACATAATTTTTACAGACTTAACTACCAAGCTCATACCTGCCTTGCAGGGCAATTACGAAGTATAGGGAAAGCGAGATCACTGCACTCCGAGGGCTGATTTCACAGTAATTCTATAAACAGGAGTAGATTATACAAAAGAAATGGAACTCTATCTTGTGCTGGAACTTAATGGAGTTGAGTTCTGTAATCTTGTATCAATACCGAGTTTAAGTTTCTGGAATATGTGGAGATAATGATAAATTTTACGAGTCGCCCTTCCTCTTACCTCAAGCAATCATACCCTTACCACTAGAGTTTCCACTGATCAGGGGCACATGCAAGAGTGTAACACAAAGACAGAACAGATGCCCATCCCAATGTATTTATTAGTTAGATTTATATTGGGGAGAGAGAGAGAGGGAGAGGGAGATCAGTACCCAGCATGGCTTACAACATTTGAAATGAAAATACAATGTTTAGAATGAAACATTAGAATGAGTAAACTTAAAATCAAATTGCAATTAAAAGTCTGGAAATAAATGCCTATCTTCCCCTTTCCTACATATTGGGAGAGCGGGGGCCAAACACATCTCCCTCTGTACCTGACAGAGCTTGTAGTACAGGGGCATTGTCGAAGTTGCCTCTTCTTTTAATTTAAGTTATTAGCAAGTTCACAGTGGGAGAGACAGCCCCTCAAATAGTCAGCCCATTTAGGGCTTTAAAGCCTGGCACCAAAACACATAAATTATCCCAAGGAAGCATGTGAATCCTCTGCCTTGCATAGGTTAGCAACCCAGCCACAGCATTTTGCAATTGCTAGATACTTTTACTTGAAAGTAGATACCTTGAAAAGTATTTTGGGGGTCTTACTTTTCAAGGTAAGACCCCCAAAAGGTTCACTGCTGTAGTCAAGATGGGATGTAACCAAGGAAAGGATAACCGTCACTAAGTCCAACCAGCTTACAAAAGGCCACAGCTGCCACATTGGCAGCTTACCACCTTCAACACTCAGCCCAACAGGATGACCAGAACCACTGCAAATCAGTGCCCCCGAGGGCCAATGCCAGAAAATAATCCAGAAAAATACCATAATTGGAAAGGCTGCCAAGAAATCCAGGGAAACTAGCAAGCAAGGTGCACTTTTCCCATAGAGGCATATGTGATTAACCAAGATGACCAAGCCAGTTCCAGTACCACCTCCCAACCAAAATCCAAGTGAATTGATTGTCAGTTTCATCCAAATGAATCTGGACCTTCTCAGTTACCTAACCCAAGAATGGAATATTTTAGAGTGACCTAATAATCTTCTTAGGTCAAGGTAGGGCTTTTTCAAATAGAGTTCTTGTAACTGCTTCCTTGAAGCAGAAAAGAAGAAGAAAAGCACCAAGGACTCCACAGAAAAGAATACATCCTACCCTGAAGGAGGTATTAACCACCTTCCATTACGGATCCTTTCAGTCACATCCTGACTGAAAATAATCCATTTGAACAGAGCAAGCAGTTGCCCACTGTGATCTGCCTCAACAACGGAGTCCAAGATGAGGCAAATCCATCTGACATTGCAAAGCACAATCAAAATGGCTCACAAGCATCTTCTGACAATCCCTGTTCCCTTTCTCCATCATCTGAATGGAGGAGATGCCACACAGTGTGGAAAAGCACTGCCAGCCTTTCTTCGCTGACACAATAGCAGCAGAGAAGTGAATACTCTTCACTGTATCCATGGCAGCGGAGTACAATTTCAAATGGCTTTAAGACGAGCCCTTCTCCTCCATATTTCATGTATTTCTTTTTTTTTTTTTTTTTTGTCCCTTCGAGCCAGGGTTGACTCCTGGTGACTGCCTGGGCAAGTCTATGCAGTTTTCCTAGCAAGATTTCAGAAGTGGTTTGTCATTGTCTCCTTCCTAGGGCTGAGAGAGTGACTGGCCCAAGGTCACCCAGCTGGCTTTGTGCCTAAGTCGGGACTAGAACTCCCGGTCTCCCGGTTTCTAGCCTGGTGCCTTAACTGCTACACCAAACTGTCTATTTCTTTTACTGTACTTATAACCCATCCTAGTCTCAAAAGACTCATGGTGGTGTACAACATCAAACAAAAAGAAAACAAAACATAATAATAACAAATTCAGAACAATATCCAACTCCCAAAATAAACACAGGAAGCAAAATTAAACACCCCAATAACCCCCCCCCCCATTCAGGTACTCATAATCAGCTGGAACCAAAAGTGCCCTGAAATAAAACAGGGTTAGCTTGTTCATAGAACTGCAGTGGGGTGGGAGTGCTATACACACTTCTTTAGGAGAAGCTATTCCATAAAGGGGAAGGGGGGGCTATTACAAAAAAGGACTGCCATGTCACCCATGCCCCATGAACCTCACAAGGAGAGGGAATTTTCAGCAGCCTCTCTCTCTGAATAACTGGACCAGGCACATTAAATTTTGGTAAGCTGTTGCCTGATTCATCCCAGTGCCGTGCAGTTTAGGGTTTTAAATGTAATGGCAAACACTGAGCTGAAGTCCACAAGCCTCCTGGCAACCAGCATCCTTGACAGAGAGAGTTTCTTCCCCCTTAGTTCATCCAGCATGGATCTGACTGGCTGAATGCGGCCAACTGGGCCAGGTCTATGTTTGTCATAGCGGACGTGAAGTCCTGAGCCACTCTTAATGAAATAAAACCCTGGTCACTTTCACAGCCCTGAAACTTTATTAGTTGTATCCTTGTTCAACATCAGCCTATCCAAAAGCCTCAATGGTTCTCTCCCTAAAGATGTGCTGTTTCATCAGGTAAACTTTTAGTCCAGAACATTGTGAGTACTTCCCTACAGGCCTCA
Organism: Charina bottae; assembly: GCA_023362775.1. Lineage (NCBI taxonomy): Eukaryota > Metazoa > Chordata > Lepidosauria > Squamata > Charinaidae > Charina > Charina bottae. The sequence goes on from JALMGJ010000003.1 coordinate 5,828,838, forward strand.
CCTGGCTCTTATTCCAGCTCTCTGACTTTTCCAACCCTGCTGAGATCTTTTGCTATTGATTATTGGTTGGCTTTTTGCCCGTTAACTGTAATGCAAGAATAAACCTCCAGGACTCTTCCATCAATGCAGACTCTGTGTTGTCTTGCTTGATGGCCAGGCCTCTTAAGGTGCTATCGCCTTCACTCCGGCCAAGCAACAATTTGGCAGAACTATAAAAATCACCTACCCTTGGTTTGTGCCCCATTCATTCCTGATGCAAAGGTGTTTGTGCACTGGATCCTTCATATAACCTTCATAGCAAAGACACTCACCTAGAAGTAGAAGAACGAAAACAGGAGAATAATAAATGTAACAACCCTGAAAAGGGAATGAGTTTTGCTGGGAGCCGTCAACTCAGCATGCAGCAGGAGTGAAAAAAGAAAAATGTCATGCTAGGAATTACTAGGAAATGAATTGGAGATAAAAGGTGCAAGATCACAATGCTTTTCTACAAGCCTCCTGCGTACCATTCTCGCCACCTCATCACATACGTATAGTATATCGTTCTGCTGGAAAAAATACAGAAAATGGCAAGAAAATGGGCAAAGAGTCAGAGGGTCAACAAGAAAAGGAGCTTGGACTTTTTTAGTGTAATATTGTTGTCATCCGTTCTTTGACTAGACTGCAGATCTCTTACCCCAGAAAAGAAATTACAGCAAATATGACTGATTCTAGTTTCACACAATGTCAGTGTCACAATTTGACATTCCCTTATTTATTGATGAATCTGAATTTCCCTTATTTCTTATGAATCTGAAAATCCTTACTTACTTACTTACTTACTTACTTACTTACTTACTTACTTACTTACTTATTTATTTGGAACCTGCAATTCCTTTATTTATTATGAATGCTTTTTGGTGCTTCAATCGTTATGACTCTAAGCAGCTTGCAAGCAGCAACATACAAATGCCCAGTAATACAGTAATCATAAAAAATAATCACATGTATCAGTTGTAAGAGATTTTCCACTAAATGAGATGCCAAGATCTTTTACTTACACCCTTTCCTTCCCTTCCCTTCCCTTCCCTTCCCTTCCCTTCCCTTCCCTTCCCTTCCCTTCCCTTCCCTTCCCTTCCCTTCCCTTCCCTTATTCACTCAGGCCACTGCTTTATAAAGAAAAACAAACAATTATTTGGAACCCTACTGGGTCTTTCAGGGACTTCTTCCTGATTAGCTCTCAGGCATTCCTGTTTGAAAAACCCAGCTTTACTAGGCTTTTTGTCCCAAAGGAATTACATTAATTTAGAAAGGAATAAGGCTGTAATCTGAAGCTTCACTGAATGTAATAGGGCATATTTTTGAGGAAATACATCACACTGCATAGATGTGTGAGAGACGAACATAGCAAAATATTATAAAACTATGCATAATAAAGGGAAAGTTGACAGAAAGAAATTGTTCTCCTTCCATATCACTAAAATGAAATTGGCAAATTACGAAGCGGAGAAAAGAAAGATGCTTACCCAGTGGAAAGGCCACAAGAGCCATGCTCTCCAACTGTCCTATTCAAATCAGCCACTTACTCAGAACACTATTCTGATGGCTGTCTTATCCTCTACTTGGCCAGAGTTCTGGCAGATCAACACCATTTTTTTCCTGCCACACCCACCCTTTTCTCATGTGTAAAAAAAGGTAAAGGTTCCCCCCGCACAGTCGTGCAGTCGTGTCCGACTCTAGGGGCCGGTGCTCACCTCCGTTTGTTAGCCAAAGAGCCAGCGTTGTCCGAAGACACTTCCACGGTCATGTGGCCGGCATGACACTCGCGGAATGCTGTTACCTTCCCACCGAAGTGGTACCTATTCATCTACTTGCATTTGCATGCTTTCAAATTGCTAGGTTGGCAAGAGCTAGGGCGAGTACGGGAGCTCACTCAGTCACGCAGGGCTAGGGATTCGAACCTCCGAACTTGCGATGTGTACCTTTTGGCAACTAAACTGAAATCCTAAAACAGGGATCATAATGAAATTGCCTAGCCGAGTTCTACATCTCTGTGCGTCCATTTTGGGGTGTTTATTTTTACTCAGATCTCAAAGCTGCTATGGGCTACGGTGAGGCAGCTGCCTCAGATGGTAAGAGCGGACTGAGGTATTTGCAGTGTGTTCAGTCACTTGGCCCCCCAAACAGACTGCTCCTCTTAGGTGATGGAGTTAATGTTAGACATTGCCAGAATTAAAGTAAAAGTCAGCGACAAGTCTAGCTTCCAATGGGACCTGGAACAGGCAGCAGGGAGGGGTGCCATCTTGTCCTGTATCTCAAGCAATAAAATATTCTGAGTTGTCCTGCCATATATTATAATGATCTCAAAAAAATCTGCAATTGCAGCCATAAGCTAATATGTGTTTTAAGGCTTACAAACAGACATATGATAATTCCATTAAATGCACTACTCCTCTCCCTAGATGTCATTTCTGAAAGCCTAGATTAAGGCTACAAGTGAATTAGTTGGGAGGAAGTTCTGTTGAATTGTATCGGACTTGTTTGTGGGAAGGGAAGCAGACAACTCCACAGTTAGACGATTTAAATATTAGCTACACAGCTATTTAGTCAGGTTACAGCCAAAAAGAACAAAAGGCACAACAGAAGTACTTCTTTTTTTTTTTTTTGGAAGGCATAACCATTTTTACAGAATGCTGGCAAAAATCTGTGAATTTAGAAAGAAGCCCTAGGAGGGTGCTTGAAACCCTCCTCCTCAGAGGCCTGCTAGAGTTGGCAGTTGCTATGGCAGATGGTTGTGAATAAATGAAATGCAGACACGATGGGCAAATGAGTCACACTGTTTCAAAGGGAAACAAACATGCCTCTCGGGAGCATGTGCAGAAGACAGAAGGCTGGACCAATCTCCTGAGATACAGTATAAAAAGGTAAAGGTTCCCCCCGCACATTTGTGCAGTCGTGTCCGACTCTAGGGGCCGGTGCTCATCTCCATTTGTTAGCTGAAGAGCCAGTGTTGTCCAAAGACGCTTCCACGGCCATGTGGCCGCATGACGCACGCGGAACGCTGTTACCTACCCACCGAAGTGGTACCTATTCATCTACTTGCATTTGCATGCTTTCAAATTGCTAGGTTGGCAAGACCTGGGGTGAGTGCGGGAGCTCACTCAGTCACGTGGGGCTAGGGTCTCGAGCCTCCGAACTTGTGACCTTCCAATTGACAAGCCTGGCGTCTTAACCACTGAGCCACCACGCCCCCTGAGATACAGTATACCTCTTTAGTTTTAGGGGGTGGCACCTGGAAAGTCATGGTTGTGCCTTTTGAAGTTAGGGTAGAATCTAGCACCAATCACATTAAAAAAGAGAGAAGAAAAACTCTTATATCTTCAGGTTCTCCTCCTAACAGAGCACATATAAAATTTGAGATTCAAGTATTTGAATTCAAGTACTTAGTACTTCTGTACTCAAGTATTTCTAGGTCATAGGAAAGATCTTCAGCCTAAATCAGAGAGCATAATATAATCAATCAAGAATACTCTGCTGGATGGAAGAAAAATCGGATTCAAGACAAGGGAACTTCATTTGACTTTTTGCTTTCACCATACAGAAACAAAGGAAATTTGAAAGTTATTTTTCCATCACAGTTTTTGATAGCTTTTGGAACCTGACAATCCACCAGATACATGTCAATCATCACGTTGCACCCACCTACCAGTTTCAGGATCACACTCGTGTTCACAGGGGTCAAGAAGCCGTCGGGCGCACATATCCAAGGCCCATGGCCCACTAGAATTTTGCTGGGAAAAAAGAACAACCTGGGCAGGATTTAACCAGTCACTGGCATCCAGCTGGCTCCCCTCTAATAAGATAAACCGGCTCCCTGCAAAGGAGAATCAGAGGAAAATGCTGAAAGATGAACACCGAAAGGCATTTTCATGTGTGAGGTCCAAATTTCCTCTAAGCCTTCCCTCCTATTTACACCACATACAAAAGAAAATTGATTTGTAATGTGAATATTTTTTCTAGTGTAACCTAAAACCCACTTTATAATTTGTGTGTGAAAGTATCCTGAGGTTTACTTTTCCCATGTAACTTAACAAGCATTGGTTCTTCTCAGTGAACAAAAAACATTAGGCTGACATTCTTTCCCTTCTGGAAATGACCTGGAAATACCTCTTCCAGTACCTACTTCAAACATCCCCCGTTACCATATTTTGAAGATCCAGCCATTGATCATTGTAGGTGCTTTAGACTTAGCATGTCCATCTCATTCTTCCGGTGGGTGTGCATGACGGTACATGTCTCTGTCTATTACCTCCTATGATTATTTTTAGGACAATTTATACAAAAGCATATCTAGGCTAACAAAATAGTTTCAAATAACAGAAAGTTTGGAAGTAAATTTGATACCATGAAAGTCATCTGAATATTCAACAGAGATCCATGAAACCAGTTTGTTCCAAGGGCGAAATCTCCTATTAAATTTCCAGCTAAGATAACTCATTTCTTCTCTCCAATCAAGGTCAGTGGCTTCATCAATCTGATCTGTTCTCCAGCCTCTGCTTGTGTGCTGTTTCACAAACATCTTCCCCCTCACTGGCCAAGATGCCAGAACTTCTGCCTACACTGTTCCACTTCAGATCGTAATAGGAAATTGCATACCTTAATAAACAAAGTAATTACTGGAACAAAGTAATTATTAAAGGAGAGTTTCCCGTTAGGAAGAAAAGTTCTGCTTCAACCTGTCTGACATTTGGTTTTCCACAAGAACTAATCTTTCCTTTTTTTGTATTAGAGGAACTTTAATTTATTTATTTATTTATTTATTTATCGAATTTATCACCGCCCAACTCCCCCAAGGGGGACTCTGGGCGGTCACAACAGAATTAAAATCATTGATATACATTTATAAATAAAATAAAATACATAATAAGTAATAATTTAAAATATAATGAATAAAATGGGATCCAATGGCAGAATATTCTTAAGTTCGCAAAAAAGGGCACCTCAGAGCTAATCTAAGGAGCTAGCCATCTCCAGGTATCTCCATTCTCCTTCCGACCCCAAGCATACTGACAGAACCAGGTTTTGAGTCTTTTTCGGAAGTCCAGGAGTGAGGGGGACTGTCTGATCTCCGCGGGCAGAATATTCCAAAGGGCAGGGGCAACAGCAGAGAAAGCACGCTTCCGAGACCCCGTTAGGTGGAACTCCTTAACCGATGGGGTCCATAGCATGCCCTCTCTGCATGCCCAGGTGGGACGGGATGAAGTGATGGAGATGAGACGATCCCTTAGGTATCCTGGTCCCATGCCATGTAGGGCTTTAAAGATGATAACCAACACCTTGAATTGTACCCGGAACCAAACTGGAACCCAGTGCAGTTCGCGCAGCAAAGGTGTTATGTGTGTCCCCCTTGGGACACCCAAAATTGTCCGCGCGGCTGCATTCTGGATCAGTTGTAGCTTCCGGATATTCTTCAAGGGTAGCCCCATGTAGAGCGCATTACAGTAGTCTATGTGGGAGATAACCAGGGCATGAGTGACTGTTTGAAGGGCCTCTTGTTCCAGGAAGGGGTGCAACTGGCGCACAACACGAAGTTGGGCAAAAGCCCTCCTGGCCACGACTGCCACCTGCTCTTCAAGCAGGAGTCGTGAGTCCAAGAGGACTCCCAAGTTACGCACCGGGTCTGGGGTAGTGCAACCCCATCCAGAATTAAAGATGATAATTTCCCAGATGCCAAGGAGCCATTAATCCACAGCCACTCCGTCTTACTAGGGTTCAGCTGAAGCCTGTTTTTCCCCATCCAGGCCCCTACAGCCCCCAGGAACTTGGACAGGATGGTCACTGCATCAGTTACTTCACCCGGGATGGAGATATACAGCTGGGTATCATCGGCATATTGATCATACCTCACCCCGTGGTGTCGGATGATCTCGCCCAGCGGTTTCATGTAGATGTTAAAAAGGAGTGGAGAGAGTACCAAGCCCTGCGGGACCGCGCAGAGAAGGGCCCGCGGACTGGATCTCTCGCTCCCAATTAACATCGACTGGGGCCCGGCCTCGGAGGAAGGAGGTGAACCAGCATAAAACAACGCCGCCCACCCCCAACTCCCTAAGCCGTTCCAGAAGGATACCATGGTCGACGGTATCGAATGCCGCTGAGAGGTCAAGAAGAGCGAGAATGGATGCACTGCCTCCATCTCGCTCCCGCCAGAGATCATCCATAAGCGCGACCAATGCAGTTTCCGTCCCGTAACCCGGCCTGAAACCTGACTGAAAGGGGTCCAGATAATCCGTTTCATCCAGAATCCTCTGGAGCTGCAACGCCACCACCTTCTCAACCACCTTTCCCAAAAACGGAAGGTGGGAGACTGGACGAAAATTATCCAGTATAGTAGGGTCCAGCGATGGCTTCTTGAGAAGGGGGTGAACCAGCACTTCCTTAAAAGCCGCCGGGAACACCCCCTCTCTCAAGGATGCATTCACCATTGCTTGAACCCAACTACAAGTCCCCTTGTAGTTGCTTTCACCAGCCAGGAGGGGCATGGATCTAATTGACAGGTCGTGGCATTTACACTCTGGAGAACTCTGTCCACTTCCTCAGGTCCAACAGGATCAAACTGTTCCCAGATAACAAAGTAAGTACGTTCCCTGGGTATCTCTCCAGACTCTGACTCACGCTCGGAGTCCAACCTGGAGCGAATCCGAGCGATTTTATCCTGCAGATGCTCCGAAAATTCCTCAGCATGGCCCTGCAGATGGATTTCCGACTCCACTTTCCCCAAAAGGGACCGGGTAATCTTAAACAGGGCCATCGGGTGGCATTCTGCAGATGCAATAAGAGCGGAGAAATATTGACGTTTCGCCGCTCTTACCGCCACAAGGTAGGCCTAAATAGCGGCTCTAGATTGTGTTCGGTCGGATTCAGTCTTTGTTTTCTTCCAGCGGCGCTCTAGGCATCTCTTAATCCTCTTCAAAACCCTCAACTCCTCTGTAAACCAAGTTATGTAGCATACATTCACCCAGTCTGGTATCACCAACCTCCCTAAGGCCACTGTTGCATTAAAATCTCTTATTGGCTGTTCATTTATAAGGTGACAAACGTGGCATGTACTGTCAGATTCTGCTTCTCTTTCACTTCATCTGCCAACAGAAGGTGAGGGGGCCTAAGCCTGGCACAGTCTCGGGTGGGACACAGCTTTGCATTTTTAGAGGGACAGCATTTGTTTCCAATATTCTGGGAAGCATTTAAAAAAGAAAAGGGGGCTGTGATACCCATAAGCCACATTTTCTTCTCTGTAAACATGTTGGCTCAAAGTTAGCCTATGCTTTAAAATAAAATCTGTTAATGTTTTTACCTTGTTTATACTAAAAAAGCTACTGATATTTTATATCTAGTTCTACACTGAATTTAAGACTATTGCCCTCCCATGAAAAAGTCTCCCTCTTTTACCATATTCTCAATGAATCCAAGACAACCCTCCAGTTTTAATGGTACCTTTCTTGGGGGGAAAAACTAGTCATCCATTCAGGTAAATACAATAATAAAGCAGTAAAGACACATTCTCCAATGTACAGCTCTCACATAAGACTCTTACATAGTGCTTAACAGCACATTTTTGTTAAACATATTTATTTCCCACTTATTTTAAAAATATTGAAGCACTTTGTAATAGTCTTAAAAATATACAAGACCAAAATAAAAGCAGGATAAATTCGGAATAAAAACCATCTATTAAAAAAGGGGGGAAGAGAAGGTTAAATGCCTGGAGAAGGCCAACATAACAATATGACACTTGAAACACATTATCACTGGGGTCTCTGCTTTGGGTGAGGTCTTGTTGTCTGCAGAATGCTGGCTGGTAGGAAGATGGAGATGGGTTCCTGTGCTGTGGCACCTCTCTTTTTAAATGATTTCAGTATATTACAGAACTGAACTCATTTAAAAAGAGAGGTGCCACAGCACAGAAACCCATCTCCATCTTCCTACCAGCCAGCATTCTGCAGACAGCAGGACTTCATCCAAAGATCATGACAGTCTGCAAAGTTGGTGGTTGAAGTAATATGGTGCCAATTTTTTAGAAAGTTATATGGACTACTGTAACATGATATACATGGGGCTGCTCTTGAAGAGTATCCGGAAGCTTCAGCTGGTGCAAAATGCAGCAACATGGACAGTTATGGGTGTTCCTAGAAGGACACATATTATACCTCTGTCTATGAAGGTTCTCAGTCATCCAGGTGGAATTGTCTGTAGCTTGAATCATGTCAACTGGATTTCTATTTTCTCAGTGCAAACGTTTCGCTCCTTATCCAAGGAGCTTCTTCAGTCTGAGCAAAGTTAGTAAGGGAATCCTAGAAACATATTTAGGATTCCCTTACTAACTTTGCTCAGACTGAAGAAGCTCCTTGGATAAGGAGCGAAACGTTTCCACTGAGAAAATAGAAATCCAGTTGACATGATTCAAGCTACAGACATATTATACCTCTGCTTGCTCTGTGAGCTGCATTGGTTGCCAGTTTGCTTCCGGGTGCAATTCAAGGTGCTGGTTTTGACCTTTAAAGCCCTACATGGCATGGGGCAAGGTTATCTGAGGGACCGCCTCTCCCTGATTACTTCTACCCGTACCATCAGGTCCAGCAGGAGAGGCATGTTGCGGGTCCTGTCCACTAAGGCGTTCCATCCGATGGGACCCAGGAGACGAGCCTTTTCTGCTGTGGCGCCCGCCCTCTGGAAAATCACCCCCCTGAGGTAAGATTAGCCCCAACCCTTATGGCCTTTCGGAAGGCCCTCAAAACATGGTTTTTTCATCAGGCCTGGGGATCCCCTGGCAGCAGAGAGCTTGCGCCACCACCTGTGACATCTTAATTAACCCTCTCACAATCTTTCTCTCACTCATCCTTCAATCAACCTTGGATAGTAATTATAAGATGCATAAAAACAATAGGGAAATAATAAAAACAATAAAGATGCCAGGTAAAAACTCCTTATTCAAGCAGACCAAACACAGACTGGGCCCCATTAACATCCTAGCCCTAAGGCCTGAGCCAAGTGCCAAGTTTCTAGAGCCTTCTGAAAGACCAACAGGATTGTGGCAGTTGGAAACTCAGTGGGGAGAATTGAATTGCACCCAGAAACCGACTGGGAACCAGCACAATTCATGAAGCAGTGGAGTTATGTAGGCATACTGAGGAGCACCCAGAACTGCCCCTGCTGCTGCATTCTGGATCAATTGCAATTTCCAAATGTTCTTCAAGGGTAACCCCATGTAGAATGCATTGCAGTAGTCCAAATGAGAAATGACCAATGTATGAGAGAGCATGAACAGGGACTCCCGATTCAGAAACATGAACAACTTGAATTTGTGCAAGGGCTCTCATGGTCACAGCTTCCCCCAACTTGTCAAGCAGGAGCCATGAATCCAGGAGGACTTCCAGATTGCACTCCAACTCAGTCTTGGGGAATGTTAACAATAGCAATTCTCCAGATCTGGAGTGGGAAGCAAAACCCACAACCACTTGATATTACTAGGGTTGAATAGGAGCCTGTCCCCCCATATCCACATCCTTACAGCCCCCAGGCACTGAGAAAGAACCTTGATAGCATCACTTGGGCAGCTCAGGGCAGAGATGTATAATTCAGTATCATCAGTCTACTGATGATATTTAACTGATGATATATATGCTTCAATTTGTATACCGCTCCATCTCCCCACAAGGGAACTCTGGGCGGTTTACAGAATACGACAATTAAAATTTAACAGTTAAAACAGCATAATAAAATACTCTCATATAATAAAATTAAATATAAAATCCCAAATGATACTTAATCCCATGCTGATAGATGACCTAACAGCTTCATGTAGATTCTAAACAGGAGTGGGAACAAGATCAAGCCCTGAGGCACCCTGTAAATCAGGGACCTAAGACTAGACCTCTTCCTTCCATCAATGGTGAATGGAATCATCTTTAGAGGAAGGAGGAGAACCACTTAAGCACTGTGCCTTCCACTTACAACCCCCTAAGACAGTCCAGAAGGATACCATGGTTGATGATATTGAAAGCCACCAGGAACTCACAGAGGATCTGGACATGACCCCTGTCTCTGGCTGACAGAGGTCATCTACAAATGTGGCTAACTCTCAGCATTATACACTGGCCTGAATCCAGGCTAGAGAGGGTACAGATAATCTGTTTCCTCCAGGGCCCTTTGGAGCTATAAGCCTACTACATTCTTTTGATGAAAATTGTCCAGAATCACTGAAACAAGCAATGCCTTCTGGTATGTATGTATGTATGTATGTATGTATGTATGTATGTATGTATGTATGTATGTATGTGATTTATATGTCCACTCAGCTCATTGTGGTGACTCTGGGTGGTTTACATTTAAAATCATAATACAAATAACATAACACCACAATACATATAAGGGCGTGGTGGCTCAGCGGGTAAGATGCCAGACTTGTCGATCGGAAGTTCGCAAGTTCGGAGGTTCGAATCCCTAGCCCCGCGTGACGGCGTGAGCTCCCGCACTAGCCCCAGCTCTTGCCAAACTAGCAATTCGAAAGCATGCAAATGCAAGTAGATGAATAGGTACCACTTTGGTGGATAGGTAACAGCGTTCCCGTGCATCATGCCGGCCACATGACCATGGAAACGTCTTCGGACAACGCTGGCTCTTCGGCTAACAAACGGAGATGAGCACTGGCCCCTAGAGTTGGACACGACTGCACAACTGTGCAGGGGGAACCTTTACCTTTACCTTACAACACATATAATTACAATTTGCTTTACTCAATCTCTCAGAGTTTACTGGGGCTGATAAATACTCATATCAAATCTGAAAGGGGGCAACTAATATGTACATAAATATAGTAAAGAAGGAGAAAACAATTCCATAGGATTACTTATGTTCCTGAATTCGTAAACTGTTAAAGAGTACAATAATCTCCCAGAACTTGATCCAGAAAATTAAAGAGGCAGACTGGGTTGGATCCAAATCAGTGCCATGGGTCCTGCTCTGCACAAAGTCAATCATCAATGTGAACCATGCTCAGGTAGCTATAACGTTGATTGCAAGTGAAGTCTACCCAGATGCACATTTTATAGAGTTTTCTGGAGGCAACATGAATAGAGCAGGGAGGGCACCATTTCTGCTCTAAAAAATGTAGCCAGGCCTTGATTATGAACATTTCTGTGCAGATCTTATGCAGAAATCTTCCTGTGTTCTTCCTCCTTCCCCATTCTTTTTCTTGGAATGCTGTGCTTTCTAAATTGTTTGTCTGAGAGCAGATGCTGCCTTACTACTGTTCTTTGTAAGATGCTCTGGGAGTTGTATTGATTAGAACAGATGGTATCAGGAGGCAGTGAAATGCAATAAACAAATAAACAAATACAGGTTGACCATTAGAAATTCTAATCTGTTCTTTATGTATATATTCATGACTATAAATAAGGTAAAGGTTCCCCCCGCACATTTGTGCAGTCGTGTCCGACTCTAGGGGCCGGTGCTCATCTCCGTTTGTTAGCCGAACAGCCAGCGTTGTCCGAAGACGCTTCCACGGTCATGTGGCTGGCATGACACGTGCGGAACACTGTTACCTACCCACCGAAGTGGTACCTATTCAGCTCACTCCGTCACACGGGACTAGAGATTCGAACCTCCGAACTTGCGATCTTCCGATTGACAAGCCTGGCGTCTTACCCGCTGAGCCCCCACGCCTATATTACATGACTATTACATGACTATATATATATACATGACTATATTCACATACATATCCACAACTAACAGGAATGGAGTAAGTAAACAGCCAACAGGTTTGGAGGATGTCAGCTTTCCTCAATTTGGTGCTCTCCAGATGTGTTGGGATTGCAACATGTAGAATTTCCAGCCTGAGTCCAAAGCTGGAAATCCTGGGAATTGCAATCCCTGCAAATTTGGAGGATGCCAGGTCACAGAAGGCTAATGAAGACATGTTACATGCTGTAGGCAAAAGCCAGTGTGAAGGATCAGTCAAAGGTAGGATAAACATCTAAAAAAAATAGTTGTTCTTTTCTTACCCGGCCAATGTGCAAATACATTTCAACATTTCGCAGTATGATCTAGTGATAATCATCAACATGAATGTTACACCAGACACTGATCTGACAGTAGAAAGATAGGCTCACCATCAGCAATAAGATGCTCTGGAACGTGAAGCGTTATCTTGACCACAAGTGGGCAATTCACATGAGAAGCACAGACCAGACCAATGATACAGCTGGTCATGCTGATGAGCGTCAGGGTTGTCTTGCTAACAGGACTCCTAGGTGAACCCACTAAAACGGCAAAGAAAAAGAACAGAAAAAGAAGTCACAATGGAATGGAATCCAAAGCTGCCTATCTCAGGGGCCACAACGCTGAGCTCGCTCAATGGCTCTTGGTGGGGTCTTCTATGAACCTGGGCTTCTGACCAGTCAGCAGAAAGAGGTGCAGACACTGAGGTGAAATGTAGTCACTCTTTTTGGGGAAAACGGCATCTGAGAAACAGTCTTGCTTTATTGTTTCCTTCATCTGTGTAGATTTAGAAATGGAGCTGGGCAATTTCCTGAAGCAGTGTCAGTTAACAGCCTGTACCCTAATTGGTGGCTGTGAACAGCAGTATCCCTCATTACCAGCCCACAAGTGCGTAGACATCAGGTTCCCCAGAGTAATTAATAATCCTCCGTAGACTGCTTCAGTCCGCCTCCTTTCTCCAAACGGAGTCTATCCTTGTCTCAGTCATGCTTTCCTGAGTGGCAGCCGCTTTACACCTCCCCCCCCCCCTGTCAAGGCATTTTGCCATCCACTCTCTCTGACAGGCGGTATGACATCCCAGCAGGGCAGAAGCAGCGCTCGGATATGCTGGAAGGGTAGCACGTAAAATCTGAAGCCACAGACAAGCTCTTATGCTTAGCAGCTTGTTTATCCAGCCTCAGGCCATATGAAATGTGAATTGTGTGGATTGTTTGTGTATGTTTTAGTCAACTACCTAAAGGACATTTCTGTAGTAAAAGCTGAAAGTAAAATGAGTTCTTTGGGAAAAAAAAACAAATCAATGGAAACGGTTGAGTTTCAAAACAAATGGGTTGAGCAGAGTTTTTTCCTTTAAAATAAAACAAAAATCACTGTCTGCTTTTGCCACCTGGACTGCATTTGGACTGATAGATGGAACTGGTTACAGGACTTCCACATTTGTATTCCATACACTCGGCAACCATGTAAAGCAAATGAAGCTGAGACTTAAAAGCCTGCATTAGTCTTAACACCCAAAACCAAGTGGCAGTGACATTTTTCTCATGTTCATCCTTTTTATTCTTTTTCTGTCATTGTTCCCCTCTTGGTATGTTGCCCTTGCCTTGACCAGATGTCTCTTCTACAATCAGCATCCGGAATGCTTTCTTTACAGCAGCGGTCCCCAACCTTTTTGGCACCAGGGACTGGTTTCGTGGAAGACAACTTTTCCACGGACCGGGTGGTGGTGGTGGTGGTTTCGGGATGAAACCATTGGAAGTGGTAAATAAAATAATGGGCGGGCCACGCGCGGATAAATAAGTGTTGGATTCTGACTTCTCATAATGAGCGTGCAACCTAGTTTACAGTAGGGTTCGCGCTCCTATGAGAATCTAATGCTGCCGCTGATCTGACAGGAGGCGGAGCTCAGGCGGTAATGCAAGCGATGGGGAGCGGCTGTAAATACAGATGAAGCTTCGTTCACTGGCCCACTGCTCACCTCCTGCTGTGCGGCCAAGTTCCTAACAGGCCACGAACCGGTACTGGTTCGTGGCCCAGGGGTTGGGGACCCCTGCTTTACAGGGCAAACAGGGCGTACCCTTTCTTGCTTCCATTATCTTTTATTATATACATTAGTGGTGTGCTATTGCAGCTGAAGAGTGTAGAGATCCCTTCAGGATTGTGGGCAGGGAAAGACGGCTGCCACCCTACCAAGCCTGAAATAGTCGCTCGGCTTGTTCTCATTTCTTGATAACTCTCCTGGATTGTTCCTCAAGCCCATACTCTTATTTCTTCTTCATATATGAGTTATATTACTGTAATTATTTGTCATGTCTTTATTATTTTCATACTGGCTTCCATTACAACTCATAGGAAGTTACCTATGTGCCTGATTTGCTGCGACTATAAATCTGTGCTTTAATTCCTCTGTCTTTTCCTTAAAACTTTGTTCACCCAGTTCTAGTCTACTATGCTTTTGCTTGCTTAGAGTACATCTCCTTTCAGTATATCTAATCTTTAAAAACCCTATTCCTCTAATGTTCTCTTTATTACCTTTCAGTTAAAAAAATACTCTGTAGTATTTAAAATACCAGGAACATATTTACCAAAAATTTTCTTTCTGACTTTATTCTTCTTTTACTCAGTCCTGTGATAGTATCTTCTTAACCCTAAACTGTTCCCTCCCACTACTCTTATTTCTTTTACAAGAACCTATTCTAAACACTTATTCTACAGCACTTGAATACATAATATGAGGATTATCTTAATAATAATGGTGAATGTTCTGCCTCTTCTCTCCCATGTCTTAATAGCCTGGAAGAAGTTTGAAAGTGGGATCTCCATGTGTAAACGTACACACTCCTTGTTTTATATCTGTTTGTGTATGTGTGTATAAGCGCCCATCCAATCAAATTTAATGCATGGTTAGTTCAGATGTTGTGGGTAATTGTTACATTTTATGTAATCATATAATGTTAGCGTATATTGCTGATTTTCAGGACAGCCAAACTACTGACAAGGCCAACAATAGCAATTTAATAATATCATTAGAAAAATACTGAAACTGCATTGGTGTTTTCCAGGTCTTTACCTTACAGCTCTTACGATAGCCATTTACTGAGAATCTTAAGCACAGAAATCAGATTTCTGCCTAGACAACACTTCCCAATGAAACAAGCTGTGAGCTGTGCACAATCCCCTTCTCCAAAAATGAGAAAGCAGTTGAAATCCAGATGGACAGATGGCTGGCTTCCAGATAACTAGAACTGGGTACTTTCTGAGTCAAAAGAATCCAAATACTGCTTGCCCTGCTCACAAATATATGCTCAGCAACATCAGTTAGGCTCCAGAACCTGCAAGCTGAAACAAGGACAGCAATGCTTTGCTATGTACGTAGGTTGTTTTCTTCTCTGAAAGCATTAATGAACTCATACACATAATCTATATTAGTCTTCCCCAATCTGGTGCCTGAGCACTGGGCTGGGATAATGCAAAATTATTTTCTCTTTCATCAAGGATGTGATGCCCTCGATCTGTTGACTATTAAATCAGAGTTCCTGACACAAGCCACTCAGGGATATGAAGGAATCTTTATTAAAGCCAGTGATCCATTGCACATTAAAGACTCCAGTGAATCAAGCTCCCGCAACCAACAGTTTAAAATCTCCAAGTTTCCCTCCCATCGGGATTCGCGGCTCAATTGCCCTTCCCTTTGTCTCTCAGTTCTCAGATCTTTTTGGGTCCGAATCTACTAACACAGCGATATCGCCCTTTGATCTATCCTGGGTGCTGAAATGCTCGGCGTGAGACTTTGATTAACATAGTTTGCAGTTCTGTGGATACACCAAACCCCTACTTTACATGTCTGGTAGTTTTACTGCCAGGCACCCCCCAACGGCCCTGTGAGTTTAACGGAGTGGCGGGATGTTCCTTCCTAGCGCCATGGCAGGATGGATTGGATGACATCCTGACAAAGGAGCTTTTTGGTTAACCATGAATAGACTGAATCAACCATACAAAAACAATAAAAAAGGACTGCATTTGGAGAGGATAGGATTAGATCAGAATGCTTATGGCCATATCATTTATTGATACCTCAACAGTTTCAAATCCCCTTGTTAATATAAGGAGGGCATAATCTGTATGGATAATGCTACTGTAATTATATGTTCAAAAATAACCACATTGCTTTTCTACAATGTGATCTTGATCACAGGCGTAGCCTAGTGGCTAATATATTTTATTATACAGCTAGATCAAATTTTCTTCTGCTTAATATATTTATGCTAAGTAGTCTCAGAAAAGCCACAGTGTGATACTGTCAGAGCACGCAACGCTGGGGCGGCCAGTGCTTCTCCACGACTTCAGAGTAATACGTTCTAAGCAGTAAATAGACACTCAAACAGAGATTAGATAAAATAGTCTATTTACTTTATATACATACGGAGTCCAAAATACAGTCCAGTAATGTCCAACACAGATACAGATGAGATGAAGTAACGAGAAGAGAGTGAACACTAAATCTCTTCTGCTTATATACATAAACTGACCAATCACATTATAGGTCAAACAAATTATCTGCCACACCCAACTAAACTATAGCACCTGTACTATGAGTCACATCATACCTTCTACAATGGCTGCTAATTGGATGACTTGCAGAATATATCAACTCTCACCTAGATAACTCTAGCCTCTCCTGTAATCTATCTGTAAATTCTGGGTATTATACAAACCCCAACAGATACCTATACTTATCTGTAGTATATGAGGATAATAAATGCTGATAATTCCAAATAATTACAACATCTACATGAACTAACTTGAATATTGGAGGCGCTGTATCAGTGCTAAATAATAAGGAAGCTGTATACAGTATATAAACAAATAACTTCTTATAAATCCCTATCCTTCCTCACAAAACATAGAAAATACAGGTAGTCCTTGTTTAACAACCACAGTTGGGACCAGCAATTTGGTCATTAAACAAAGCGGTCACTAAGTGAAATCATGACTGTGGTTATGATTTTACTTCAGCTTTCCTTTGCTTTGCAGACCTGCAAAGGTCGTAAATACGAGGACTGGTCAAAAAGTTAGTTTTTCATCACCATCGTAACTGCAACCACTTACTGTACAAGGCAGTCACTAAACGAGGACTACTTGTATATGATCTAGGAGAGCTGTAAAATGGTTTCTATTATTCATGGGTCAAGGTAGTATGGCTCCTCAAGTACCAGGCAGGCCATAACTTAACATTATTGAGTGACAACAATGCCTTCCTGTGTCTTATTCTGCACTGCCTCTGCATTTTGGATCTTTATTGACTAATTTTATTACAGCCTTAGGCCAGCACAAGAGATAAAACAAAATATGAAATAGAAAGAGTAGAGATGATACCATCTTAAATTCAGCACAATATTCAATAGATGCTGAACACAAAATAACCAGCAAACTGATTGGATTGTTTTGAGTACTCATTGATGAGTCATAAAAGCAATGGCATGAATCTCAGCCACTTTCTCAGAAACTGCTAGAATGTCATCTGGTAGAAGAGAAGGTACATAAAACTCATTGGACCTGCCTGGTCTATTCACTAGAATAGAAGTACTATAATTAAATTAAAGTCTATAGTTCTATGTAGTTAGCAAAACAAAAGAACATGTCTTGCTGTCTCTACCTTTGCTCAATCACAGCTAAAAGATTAAAAGGGCAACAGGATGGTAGATTAAAGGCAAAACCAATCTTCCAAAAGTAGTTGGCTGCTTTTGCACTGAAGAGCCGACCAGCCACGTACTACTGATATCTTGGATTTGATTTGTAGCTTATTTGCCAAAAGGGTCAACACATATTTCTCTAGATAGCAAACACAATGTGATGGAAGGTCTTAACAGATTTTGGGAATACAGAAAAGGCAGCAAGATAGTTAAGGAAGGAACTAGAGCCATTGCAGAACAGGTTCTTGAATCCAGGGGAGGGGAAAAGCAACAGAAAGAGACTTAGAGTAAATTTGCCTTAATTATATTAATTGTGCAGAACAAATACTTTGGTAGGCTTTCAATATTTTGTTACATTAGCCTACTTTTCAGAAATCCAATTGGCACTCGTTTCCTGAACTTGCCACCCTTACAGAGCTTGACACACAATACTTGAAATAACATAGAGCTCTGTCTTACAACTTGGCCCAGAGGGAATCCAGCTAACCTTCATTCAAACCAATCAGTCTGTAAAACCAGCCCAGAATCTTTGATAAGCTTCCTTGGGTCACCAAACAAGACATTGTCTATGACACTATTGGGCCAGCTGCTTTTGTGGCATTCAAACACAGCGGAGTAGGCTAGCAGTTTCCATTTCTGCCCAATTATCATAGTAGAGAGCAAGGAAAATAGGTCTGGTTGAGAGACACCAGAAGCTTTGCACACTTTTTAGGTCCTACTGAATTATTTTACATGGGGACAGTCTGCAAGTCTGTGATGCCCTCGATCCATTGACTATTAAATCAGAATTCCTGACACAAGCTATTCAGGGATATGAAGGAATTTTGTGGTGGCGCACAAACCCCTACTTTACACGTCTGGTAGTTTAACTGTCAGGTACCCCTAAACGACTCTGTGAGTTTAACAGAGTGGCGGGATGTTCCTTTCTGGCACCATGGCAGGATGGCATGGATGACATCCTGACAAAGTCACTGAATGTGAGAGCCTTCAAGTGTAGTTATACCATAAGAAGCAAATTTATTTATTTATTTATTTACCTACCTACCTACCATATTTTTCCACCGCCCATCTCGAAAATGACTCTGGGTGGTTTACAAACAAATTAAAACTCCCTCCTCCAAGGATGAATTCACCATCTCCTGGACCCACCCACATGTCACCTACCGAGTTGCCTTCACCAGCCAGGAGGGACAGGGATCTAATTGACAAGTAGTGGGATTTACAGTCCGGAGAACCCTGTCCACTTCCTCAGGCCCAACAGGGTCAAATCGTTCCCAGATAACCGGGTAAGTATGTTCCCCAGTCACCTCCACAGACCATGTCTCATGCTTGGCATCCAACTTGGAACGGATTGAGCGATTTTATCCTCCAGATGCCCAGAAAACTCCTCTGCACGGCCCTGTAGGTAGATCATTGGGCCCACCTTCCCCAGAAGGGATCGAGTGATCTTAAACAGGGCTGTCAGGTGGCATTCTGCGGATGCAATAAGAGCGGAGAAATATTGGCATTTCACCGCTCTTATCGCCACAAGGTAGGCCTTAAAAGCGGCTCTAGCTTGTGTTTGGTTGGATTCGGTCCTTGTCTTCCTCCAGCGGCGCTCTAGACATCTCTTGATCCTCTTCAGAACCCTCAACTCCTATATAAACCACGGCGAGTGTCGGG
The DNA here is from genome assembly GCA_023362775.1 of Charina bottae. NCBI lineage: Eukaryota > Metazoa > Chordata > Lepidosauria > Squamata > Charinaidae > Charina > Charina bottae. Next base: position 5,847,944 of record JALMGJ010000003.1, read on the forward strand.
TTCGATGGAGCAAGAGAGGTCGCACAGGCGTGATCGTGTCCAATACTCTGGCTACCTCCCTATTCCAGGCAGCAGCCAGGGTCTCTGCTGGACTGTGCAGCAGATCCTCGGGTATAACCCCCAGCTCCCTCTGAAACCCCATCGGGTCCATCAGTTGCCAGGGGCAGACCAATTGAATGGGTCCTGCCTCCCTGTGGAGGGGGGCAGCACAGGAGAATCTCAAGATCACCACGGCATGATCTGACCATGACAAGGGGGATAGATCTAACTCTCCCCTCAGATCACATTGCCACTGCTCTGACAAGAAAACCAAGTCCGGTGTGAGGCCACTGTCTCAAGTCGGGTCCCAAATAATCTGGGACAGGCCCATGGCCACCATGGTGGCCATGAACTCCCAAGCCGCCTCCGAGGCATGCCCCAGGGACAGCAGGTTGAAGTCCTCCAGAACCATAAGTCTGGGGACATGCCACTGCCAACCTCAAGATGGCCTCCAGCAGCTCAGGCAGGGAGGTTGCTACGCAGCAGGGAGGCTGGTACAGTAGCGACACTCCCAACTGTTCTCGGTGACCCAACTTGAAGAACAGGGTCTCACAACCGGCCACTTGTGGAGCAGCTCCCCTGGAGGCCACTAGAGACTCCCGGATGACAACAGCCACCCCTCCTCCCCTGCCCTGGAGTCTCAGCTGGTGCCATACCATAAACCCAGCTGCGCACATTTTTGAAAGGGGCACCCCCCCTTCAGGGCCCAGCCAGGTCTCGGTAATACACGCCAGGTCTGCCCCCTCCTCAATGATCAGATGACGTATAAGGGGGGCCTTGTTGTTAACTGACCTAGCATTAAGAAGCAGCAGCCGAAAGCCAGGGCCTTGATGGATCTGCTGTCCAGGGGCCAGGTCTGAGCACAGAGGGCCGGAACACGCCACCGGTACCAAACACCAGGGGCATCTTCCCTGAAGATGGCCCACCCTCTGACTCCCACCATGGTGCCCCCGCCCCATCACCACCTGAATAGAGCAACCTGCCCTAAATCCCCCAGAGTTCCTATTTCTATCTCCTCCCAATCCCGGCCCTCCAGGTACCCTGGTTAGGGGTCCCTCCATCCAATCACACCACAAACAGACACCAATCACAGGGTGGTGGTGAGCCCTCCAGCACTCCAGCTCACGCTCTCAGCACTGTGAGGACTCGACCAACACACCTACACCTATCACCCACCTATCACAATTCTTGGTGCCTGGATGGAAGAGATCCTTGTCCAAGGGAAAATACGTATACTTGTTAAAATATTTAATACCTCTCTCCCACTCCATTCTTTCAGTGGGTTAGTTTCTCCATGACAACCAACTCCTTGACACTGCAGTTAAGTGCCTCAGGGATGCATAACATGCAAACAGGGCTGGCTTTTCAGAGATCTCATCCAGGCAGCTCATGCAGAGAGAAATCTATCAGAGAAATGTGTTTATTGGTCTGGAAAATATGATGGATTGTGTCAGTTCTGCTGGGAGTTCTTTTTAAAAGAAGGGCTTCAAACTATTTAGGCTTTTCTGATTTTTTAAAATTTATATCCATTTTACCCTTGAGTGGTAGTTTTCCCTGTTTGAGGAAACCTTTTCTGTATCAACTCATCCACTGAAGAAAGGGATGGCAGAATTGCCCACTTTTGCTCCAAAGCATTGGCAGTGAACACATGCAAAGAGAAAAAAAAATCATAACAACTACATATTAGCATCAGTGGAAAGGGAGATAGCCACTAAGAATGTGCCCCATATTGAGAAAATACAGCAGGAAAAGGGTTACTGCTAATATTTAAGCATGCACAAAAGGCAGACGTGTTTAGAACATGCTGAGAGAGCTTAGTCTTAAAGGACCTCTAGCATCACAATCCCTTCAGCAACTTCACATTCTTGTTACTGTACTTGCTACTCCCTGCTCCTGGTGCCACTTACCTCTACTGCGCCGCCTGCTCCGTGATGGATCCGTGTAAAAGGTCAGCTGAGGATCATTGTCGGCTTCTGTCCCAGAATCCCCTTCAGGGTTCAGAAATGCAGAGCCAGCTATGTTGAAAAACAGAGATGGAACAATTGCCTAAATCAGCTATTCCTCGCATCCCACCTCACATTCTCACCACTTTACAGTAAAGGTTTATCTCATTTATTTAATTCCCTTCCTCCCAGAGAATATATATGGTCTAAAAGAAAACAGTAAAAGAAATCTCAAATACAGTCAGAACAGGAAAGCCAGCAATAAACACAAAAATTAAAAGAAACTTTGTTTTGATAAAAAGGAAAGCAAATCGTAGACAAATCACTCTGGTGTTGAAGAAGTTGTTTCTCTCTACAAATGCTTGAGAGGACAGGCATGTCTTCAAGTATTTTCTGAAAGAAGACAGTGTATGGTCAACTGAACATCTCACAAGAGAGAGTTCCAACACTGGGGTTTTGCCATGAACAGTTTCTCTAGCTGACTGATTCTTGGACAATATTTTAAGTACCTGGGTTCTAAGCCATGAAGATTTCACAGACTAATCTCAGCATGTTATCTTGAGCTTGGCAGGGATTCTCTCTCCACTCTGGCTCCACACATCTTTGGATACATTTAAGAAAAGTTTGGAAACTTACTCATTTAATAAAGCTGATTGGCTGGTAGAAGCGGTTCTAAGTAGATACTGAGAATGGCAGTTAGTATAGACAGATAATAGATGATTGGTTGTAAATCTTCCTAGCCAAGTTAGGTGGCTGGGATATAGACAGAAGTGTTATTTTTTACTACGACTGTAAATATATCATGGTGTATATTAATTTTATTGCTTTTGTTTATTAACTGTTACGTTTTACTTGTTGATTTTGATTGTGGCTGGACCATGCCCTAGTGGGGGCACTTTATTAATAATTTGTTGTTTGTTCAGATGCAGCAGAACTGGTATTTTGTGGTCCCATTTAGCCAGCCCATTTAAAATTGGGCAGCTGCATTCTGCACCAGTTATGGCGAACTATTGAACTATTTTTAGGAGTAACTCTTACATGTAGAGTTTGCAGTAACCCAGACAAGAGGTTATTATGATGCAGCTCACTGAGGCTAAGCTATATCAATCAAGGTAAGGTCACAACTAGCACACTAGTGAAGCCAATTGCCCCTCTAGTGAGAGACTGGTATCAAAGAGAAGCCCCAAGCCACACACCTGTTCAGGCATCACCCAAGAAGCTCTGCTGGGCAGTTCCTGGAAGATACAGCGACGGCAGCAAAATCAATCCTCTTCACTGCCACCATTTCCATGCAGAAGATGCAGTTGTATGCTCTGGGTTGTCCATTCGTTAGTTGATTTGTTTATTATTTATTTATTTGCTGCATTTATTACAACTATTTCTATTTTACTCAGCTCAAACAAGCCATCAACCAGTTTGCTTCAGTGCCTGGAGTTCTTCAGTTAAATTAAGAGGCATTTGGGCTCCCCGTACGTAGAAAGAGTACTCAGGGGTAGTAGTGTCAGAGGGCCTTTTCAGCTCACTATTATACAGTGAGATTAGAACTGCGGCAGAATTGCCAGCTATCGCCCTCAGAAAATCCCCCAGAATGTTCAGGAATCTCTTAGATCCTATATGTCTCGGAGAGCAGACCATCTCAATTTATTCATATCCTTGCAAGAGAGATCCAGCTCATCCAAGTCAATTCTGGTGAGAATTGACCCATTCATGACAAAAGACACTTAACTCAGCAACCACTAGCAATCAGTCCTATCCCAAAAGCCAGAATAAAAACATGACTTCAATATATACTGAGTCTATAATAGCCTTGGCATGAATGTCTAAGATTCCCAGGATACTTGTGATGAAGTTCTCAAAGAAACTCAAGACATCACCTCTGCCAGTTGAGTAGGAAAGATGTTCAGCACCAAGGCAAGCATCTCAACAACAAAATTTGGGTCTGTCTTTGTGACCTAACAGCAGGTAAAAACCCTCAGTCAGCTTCCAGATGTGACTGAATGGGGCACAACTGCCTTGCAGAAGCTTCACAGGAAAAAGGATGGACAGCAAAAAAGAGCTGAGAGGCATAGACTGTCACTGAAACTTGACTGGGTTTTATACAGGAATATACTTTTGGTTATCCTTTTGATTATCTATCTGCATGTTGCCCCAGATTAATTGATCCTTTCCTTTCCTTTCCTTTCCTTTCCTTTCCTTTCCTTTCCTTTCCTTTCCTTTCCTTTCCTTTCTTTTCCCTCTTCTTTTTTTTGAAGCATGGCAATAAGGCAAGGATTGTTGCAAAGGGGTCCTTACCTTTTCTTTCTCATTATTTCAGCTCAAAATCACCCCTCTTCAGCTGGTTTTTAACACCTATATTTTTCCAGCAGGTGAAAAAGCATCTTAGGAAGAGTGATATGTGGCTGGAAAATGACAAGCTGAAGATTTTGCAACCCTTTTCTGCTCATCCTTCTCCATTCAGTTGGCTCACATACCACTGATTTGACAAGGTAAGCCAAGAACAAGCCATAGTTAGAGTTCCTGATTATCTAACCAGATTTCAACCATTATCTAGCCACAAGTCTGTGTTCACATATCATGTTAAACTAGTAGTAGACAAACTGCAGACCGCATGAATTTCTCAAGGCTTTCATGTAGCCCTGGAACTTCCTTAGTCATTACCACATCTTGACAATGCACAAAAGTGTCAGCAAATTGTGGTAGGATGGGCAAAGCAACTCTTTCCAATCTATTGCTCCGTCACCTCACCTCCTTACTGCTCCCACTTATCCTTCCTTTCCTTCCCACCCTCATCTCTCCAGCCATCTGAAGAATATATCTGAGGAGGAGGAAGGAGGAAAACCAGCACAGCGACTTGTTTATGTAAGCTGTTGCCTTACTTCTCAACTCCTCAGACTATTTCCCCTTCCTCTGTGCAGAGGGAGATCAGCTGCAGCGATAGGCAAGGTGGTGTGAAAATAGACCATTATAGGCATGGGACACTTCCTATAATGCTTCAAGGGCAAAAGAAAATGTCTTTGTGGATTTTGGGGGATAGAGAAGGAGGAGGAAGACTTTGTAACTCCTCAGCAACACTGGGGCGGATAAGGGAAGAAGAGGAGGAGGAGGAGGAGAAGAAGAGGAGGAGTGCTATATTAGCCACTACCATGTGTTTCATCCCCTTTGTGCTTAACCCCAGGGCTGCAATAAGAATACCAGAAAGGATGGACCTGGAATATTGGGCCTACTTTTTATTTTATTTATTAATTTATTTTTAGGGGATAAAAAGGATTACAGAAATATTCATGGCTTAACTTATAAAAAAGAGGAAGAGAAAAAAAATTGCCATCAAATTTTAATAGTATAATCCTGGATGGCTCTAAAAACAAGAATAATTGCACAGGTAGAGTGTGAAAAATAGCTAAAAGTTCATATAGGTGGGAGAAAATTGTATCTGGTAATTAATTTTAATTATATAATATTATTATTATTATTATTTTGGTCTGTAGTCCAGGCCCCACTCTGGTTTTGGAATAAAACCCCAGGCACACCATTTCAATTGTACTGTGGCTATCATCCTAATCTAAGTTGCATCTCTTGATTCCATGGCTTAATGTGACATGCAAACACAACCCTTGCATGTTTCCTAGCTATTGGTGGAAACAGATAGACTAGTTATACCCTTAGATCTGTTTCAAGGTTGCCCATCCATTTCAGATTGCACCCCATCTATTTTCAGGGAAAAAACTCCAGATGGTACCTCGTGATTTGTTATTGATCCGTTTGCGTTGACTGCTAGAAGTATGAGACAACAGTGTTGCCTGTTGATGGTTGGAGTCCACAGGGCTGGTGGCGATGATATTATCCTTGTACTTGCTCATCAAGGACAGCTTGGCATTGTCACTTCCTGAACAGGAAGAATTTAAGGTAAAAACTTTGAGAAAAAGAGGCAAAAAGGGGGGAAGGGAAAGGGAGGAGGAGGAGGAGGAGGAGGTGGTGGTGGTGGAGGATTCATTTCCAGCTATCCAAGCATTAATATTTAGAACATCTTTAGATGTGGATCAGATGGCAATAGAAATTAGATCTTGCTACTGTAACCAACCATCTGTATGTTCTGAGCAGGCTTGCAGCTTTGCCCCAGTATCTCTGCATCCCAACAATAAATATATTCAAAAGGATTGTCTTAAAATAAGAATTAAGCCTAGACAAAGTTCCCATGGGAACAGCTCTGCCAAAGTTGAACCAGTTATCAATTGTTATTGATACTCCTGCTGAAATTTCTCACTGTTCAAGGAGGATAAGCAGGGACATTGATGGCCACCTCTTTGGTCTTGTATGATTAGAGATTTTTTTTTTAAAAAAAATAGCTGGGGAATGAGAGAGAGGGGGACAGAGAGAAACCAAATCAGAACCATAATATTTAGTGGGGAGGGAAGAGGGAGAGAGTTAACCTTTTGCCTCACCTATAGGATCAAAGCAGAAAGGCTATGCAGCACTTCAGTTTAGATTTCCAGAAGTTGCTTCAGAGGAAATGGGAGCACAAATCTGGCAATCTTAAAGCAGCTGCTACATTCATACTTCTTCATCCTCTGAAGCACTCACACACACAGACACACACACACCTGCTGAAGCCAGGGAGAGCTTTCCTCTCCCTGCCAACAACAGGCACATGAGATCTTCATTTGCCTCAAGTGCCCCCACGCCAGCTTTTTAACACAGAAAAAAAACTAACAACTGCACAGCAGCAAGTAACTTGAATGCAATTATATTGAGACGAACCGTCAGGCAGATTAGCTTCTAGACAGAAGCTAATGCGGAAATCTATCTGTCTGTCTACCTATCAACTGTCATATCATCAAAAATCTTTGATTTTTGTGGTATATTGCTTGAAACGTAAAAGCTAATAAAAGCAAGTAACTTTGTCTGGTGTACAGAAAAGCCTGGCCTGAATTTTTGTTTACCACATTGAAAACATGAGTAAATATTCCATAATGAAAACTTTGAGTACTTTAATGTTCTTTGATAATAGTCAAAATTCATTAACTGGTCTACCATTTCCACGTTGTCCTTGTTTCTTCATTCCAGTTAATGCTATTCTAAGTCACCTTCCATTGGCATGCAGGCAGATAATCTGGCAGTCCAAAATTGTGTGGCCAGAAATTATCTGGCCATATTTACCCATGCTACAGAGAACAGGAGAGTGATGGATTATATGGCTGAAAACAAAATACCAGCATGTCAAACTGAGAGATTAGGTCAAATATAAGCTGTGCATCAAAGGTACTGAAACATAATTATCTAAACAAATGCCTAATAATCTATCTAATTACATATAAGTGTAGGTAAACACACACTGATTATGACTAAGTCCCACCTGGTGTTAGATCCATGCCCGACTTCTCATTACAGCCCTGTAGCGAGTCCAGTGTTCTGGTCACCTGGCTGGCAAAGTCCTCACCCCCGTTCATGCATTCTCGCTGTAAGTGGTGGCGCAGGTCAGTAATGTCATATTCATAGCCATCTAGGATTGGGGTCTCTCGGATGCTCAGAGTCCCACTGGAATTGTGGCCTTGCACCCGGGCATTCCGCAGGCTCTCACGGCCATGGCCAATCAGCACTGAGGGGATGTAGTGAATTTCATTGGCTGCCTCGGCACTGGCACTCTTCTGTGGCTGTGGCACTCGACGGCGCTTGCACCAACGCCGGCGTGTGTACAGAATCATTACCAGGCACAAGATGGAGAGCAGCAAGGCAATCATCCCTCCCTGTGAAAATAAAAATGAAACAAACAACCTCAAGATCAGGCACAATACAACCACAGTATCAGTTAGCACTTGCATATTTACTCTATATGACTTGATATTAGATATTATCTTGATATTAGATATTAGACTTAGAATTCCCCATTTTAGGAAACAAGGTTCCACTCCTAAAGATTGGTTGGAAAATAATGGAACTAATGAAGGAAAGAATCACAATCAGTGTTGATGCTAACCCTGGCAGCATTACTGAAATGAATGGGAGCTGTGTGGTTGAGCATTTCCCACTGATTCTGCTACTGAAAGGCCTCCTGCTGGATTTAATCTAATGCCTTCCATGCTATATGAAACAATGAATTCACAAATTAATTTTCAGAATAGTAATTCTGTCCTCGGCATCAGCAATGCAAGATAAACTTCAGAATTTATACACTATTAAATTAAGTCTGTAGCATTGTAAAGCAGCCTTTACAAAAGCCTTGTAGTTGGTGACGCCAGGTCCTTCAAACACTGTTATTTATGGACAATGGTAAACAGAATTCTTACAACTTTAAAGAGTAAAATATATCTTCAGTGCCTTCCCCTTTAAGACTTTTCTTGTATACCTAACCAACTCTGCAAATGTGCCAGGGATTAACTATGGAGCTGTGGGTGAATGAAAGCTGGCCATGTCACCAGCTAATGGAGACGTATTCTGTAGTTTCCCAGGAGATTAAGCTGTAAATTGTGCCACCCCAACCCCCCAAAAAAGGGACTGGGATCATGGTAAAACCTATAATTCAAGTCCATTTAACATTCTTGTTAAAATCCCAACCTGGGTTGGATTCCTTATGCTGATTTTAGACTCTAAAAAAAAAAAGCTGCCAGTTGGGCCTTTGAAGTAATGTGTAGTTTGGCCCTGAACCTTTGGCTGGGTTTTGGACTGGGTCCTAAACTTATTTTAGAATTTAAAAGACAAAAATGATGCATCTTTAATGTAAAGTGCAGTTTTGGTCTCCAGTCTGCTGAGCCAGTTCTCTCTTTAAATTTTAAAAGCATGGGGGAAAATCTATATCTGTATCTGTATCTGTATCTGTATCTGTATCTGTATCTGTATCTGTATCTGTATCTATATCAGTAAAAGGTAAAGGTATCTCCTGCACAGTCGTGTCCGACTCTAGGGGGCGGTGCTCATCTCCGTTTCTTAGCCAAAGAGTCAGCGCTGTCTGAAGAGGCTTCCGTGGTCATGTGGCCGGCATGACGCACGCGGAACGCTGTTACTATCCCACGGAAGTGGTATCTATCTATATCTATATCTATATCTATATCTATATCTATATCTATATCTATATCTATATCTATATCTATATCTATATCTATATCTATATCTATATCTATATCTATATCTATATCTATATCTATATAAAAGGTAAAGGTTCCCCCCGCACAGTTGTGCAGTCGTGTCTGACTCTAGGGGCCGGTGCTCATCTCCATTTGTTAGGCGAAGAGCCAGCGTTGTCCGAAGATGCTTCCATGGTCATGTGGCCAGCAATGACGCACGCGGAATGCTGTTATCTACCCACCGAAGTGGTACCTATTCATGGGCTAGGGATTCGAACCTCCGAACTTGCGATCTTCTGATCGACAAGCCTGGCGTCTTACCCACTGAGCCACCACGCCCCATAGGGATCTATATCTATATCTATATCTATATCTATATCTATATCTATATCTATATCTATATCTATATCTATATATCTATATCTATATCTATATCTATATCTATATCTATATCATCTATCTATCTCCAAAACCAGTGAATTAACAGCTTCATGTCTATTCTTGGTCATGGTCTTCTTTCCTTCTGTCTTCCTTTATATGTAATGTATTATTGTAATAAAATAAAATAACAATCATCTGCTCCATTAGGAAAAAACTTGAAAAATTATTTAATAAACGAGAGTTATTAAATAGGCAACAGAAACAATGGCTGGCAAAGACTATGATAATAGCTATTACACTTCAATCCCCCTTTTGTTTTTGGCCTAATGGAAATGGAATGTTCTACCTTTCCTTAAGGGAAAAATACTTGCAAATTAAATTGAGAAACAAACAATTAAGACAGCCCTGAGTGTTTTTGCCAGCTACGACTCTTGGGTTAGTTCTTACGATTCTATTAGATGCACATTTAAGCCCATAGCCTCTCATATTTATTAAAATAATGCAAATATCTCTGCATCTATTAGAAAAGAGAACACATAAAATAAAACAGAATTTGAATGACATTTGCCCCCTGAATTTTCTGGAGTTTTAAACAAAAAAATTAGTATATTCTGTAATAAAACCTTCTGTGCTTTCATATACTCTAGGGAAGCTGAAATCGATTCAGGTAGAATTTGAAGGAGTTTTTGTTGTTGTTGTTTATTCATTCAGTCGCTTCCGACTCTTCGTGACTTCATGGACCAGCCCACGCCAGAGCTTCCTGTCGGCCGTCACCATCCCCAGCTCCCCCATGGTCGAGTCCATCACCTCCAGAATATCATCCATCCATCTTGCCCTTGGTCGGCCCCTCTTCCTTTTGCCTTCCACTTTCCCTAGCATCAGCTTCTTCTCCAGGGTATCCTGTCTTCTCATTATGTGGCCAAAGTACTTCAGTTTTGCCTTTAATATCATTCCCTCAAGTGAGCAGTCTGGTTTTATTTCCTGGAGTATGGACTGGTTTGATCTTCTAGCAGTCCAAGGCACTCTCAGAATTTTCCTCCAACACCACAGTTCAAAAGCATCTATCTTCCTTCGCTCAGCCTTCCTTATGGTCCAGCTCTCGCAGCCATAGGTTACTATGGGGAATACCATTGCTTTAACTATGCGGACCTTTGTTGTCAGTGTGATGTCTCTGCTCTTAACTATTTTATCAAGATTTGCCATTGCTCTCCTCCCAAGAAGTAGACGTCTTCTGATTTCCTGGCTGCAGTCAGCGTCTGCAGTAATCTTTGCGCCTAGAAATACAAAGTCTGTCACTGCCTCCACTTTTTCTCCCTCTGTTTGCCAGTTATCAATCAAGCTGGTTGCCATCATCTTGGTTTTTTTGAGGTTTAACTGCAACCCAGCTTTTGCACTTTCTTCTTTCACCTTCGTCATAAGGCTCCTCAACTCCTCCTTGCTTTCAGCCATCAAAGTGGTATCATCTGCATATCTGAGATTGTTAATGTTTCTTCCAGCGATTTTAACTCCAGCCTTGGATTCCTCAAGCCCAGCACGTCGCATGATGTGTTCTGCGTACAGGTTGAATAGGTAGGGTGAGAGTATACAACCCTGCCGTACTCCTTTCCCAATCTTAAACCAGTCCGTTGTTCCGTGGTCTGTTCTTACCGTTCTTACTTGGTCGTTATACAGATTCCTCAGGAGGCAGACAAGATGACTTGGTATCCCCATACCACCAAGAACTTGCCACAATTTGTTATGATCCACACAGTCAAAGGCTTTAGAATAGTCAATAAAACAGAAATAGATGTTTTTCTGAAACTCCCTGGCTTTCTCCATTATCCAGCGGATATTGGCAATTTGGTCTCTAGTTCCTCTGCCTTTTCTAAACCCAGCTTGTACATCTGGCAATTCTCGCTCCATGAATTGCTGGAGTCTACCTTGCAAGATCTTGAGCATTACCTTACTGGCATGTGAAATAAGTGCCACTGTTCGATAGTTTGAACATTCTTTAGTGCTTCCCTTTTTTGGCATGGGGATATAAGTTGATTTTTTCCAATCTGATGGCCATTCTTGTGTTTTCCAAATTTGCTGGCATATGGCATGCATCACCTTGACAGCATCATCTTGCAAGAAGGAGTTTTACATAAGGTATTTTCCTTAAAAACGAGTATCAGTTTAATATGATACATTAATATTATTCTAAATTTCAATACAACTTAAAGGCTATCACAAGACATTCACACCAATATTTGGATGTTTCACAGTGCAGTCACCATGGCCCATGTGATCAGAGGTGTCCATCACAATGAAATAGTATAGAAATAACCAATCTCACTAACTGCTAGACATATTTGTTGCAGAGTTCAGTTTTCAGAAATTTATCAGAACCCATCTTGAGTACTTACTAAGGCAGAAAGGTGAATTTTACATAAAATAAATTAATAAAATAATTCAAAGGGAATTGGAAAAAAAACTGTTTCTACTAAAACAGGGGTCCCCAATCTGTGGGCCACGGCCTGTTAGGAAGTGGGCTGCGGGGCTCCCGCCTGCAAACCCTGCCCCCCGGTGTGCACGATTACCCTACCTCCGGTGTGCGCGATTGGCTCCCTCCTGCAAACCCCGCCCCCCAGTGCACGTGATTGGCTCCCGCCTGCAAACCCCGCCCCCCCCCAGTCCATGGAAAAAAATTCTTCCACGACCGGTCCTTGGTGCCAAGAAGATTGGGGACCACGATACTAAAACATTTCTAGAGAAGAATGCAAGTGTTATACCCATCACTGTTGAAAAGTAAAGAAAATCAGAATTTTAAGGGCATGTTTCAAAATCGGTATTTTAAGAATGCTGAACTGTCTTATGCACAGTCAACAATATTGCACTGTGCTGGGTAGCTATACTGAAGTCATGGGGTTTGCATGAGAGCCTATCACTATATCAAGCAACCCACTGCTTGCTTATGCAAGACTAGAAACTATTATGGAAAGGAAACTGTATATGCAAATTGCATACCATAACATCCTCTCATTCACAGCTTAAGGAACTTCAGGAGTAGTTTGTTTGTTTATGAGACTTGTAAGCCGCCCCCATCTGTTCTAACTCTGGGAAGCTTACAGAATACAACAGTAGAAAAACAAAACAAAACAAACAAATAAAATCAAAGAACTAGGTCATCAAAAGAGAAAGTCTGAAAATAATCAATCAAAATATCACACAAGGGCTGGGGCCTGGGGACAGAGTGAGGTTTTAAAGTCTAATTTAAATAAGGCCACAGTGGGGGCCAAATGAATCTCGGGAGAATGATGTTCCAGTGGGCAGGTGCCATGATAGAGATTAATTAATTAACAAATTAATTAACCTAATTAATAGGTTAAAGGATCCTGGAGGAGGAAAGAGTTAGGATTAGCAGATTCCCACTCACCCCTTTTAAAGGTCTGAGGTTTCAAAATTACCTCCCACCCTCAATAATCTCTCACCTCTATTTAAAGACTAACCTACATAATACATTAAATACCTAGTATTTGGAGACTCTTCAAATTTATTTATTTAATAAATAAATTTATTTATTTGAAGAGTCTTATTTTATTTTCCCAATTTCTAGTATAAACAGGGTAAAGGGACTCAATCCTAATCAAGAAGCTAAACTAAGTTTGAAAGTTCCCTCTTAATCATTTGCTTTGCAAAAATCCCCCCTTGAATTGTAGAGATTGTAAAAAGAAAAAAGAAAAGTCTGTTGCTATCAATGGAGATTTGGGGGTTGTTTTTTTTTGGGGGGGGATGAAAACATACTTTTTCTAAGCAAGTGTTTGAGGAGAAAAAAATTAAGCTTCTCCCATTGGCACATAGTGGCACAGCCAAGATCAGATCCTAAACACTTCAGTGTCAGAAAACAACTTCATGCTATTTATTCAATGTAACATGCTTTCCAATCTTACCTTAAAGGGTCATTAAAACTGAATGAACCTGGAAGAAAGAGGTAAAATAATGGCTGAGGGATGTTCATCTCCTGTGGACCCACTGAGCCCAAACCCAAGAATTCTAATGGAATGTATATATAGTTTATATATATATGTATTATTATATATATATGTATATGAATGTATATATAGTTTAAACACTGCAGCCTTAGAGCCAAGGTTCCCATGTAGAGAAATCCACTCTTTTGCTGAAGGTGTGGAAGCTTACACTTTAAATATGGCACTACAGGGCTAAAGAGAAATGACATCATTGTGTCCTTAGGTCTTGTATTATTAGTTTAAAAAAAAGGCTAGAGAGGGTGAAAAAGAAAAGAAATTGAATCAGAACCATGATACGATAAGGTTGTGACTTGATTCAAGGTAGCTGGAGGGGAGGGGAGGGGATGGGATGGGATGGGAGGGTTCCACTGCACATAGGCTGGTTGGGCAAACAGGATCAGCATTTCCACTCAGGTTCAACTCCCACTGGGAAAGGAATGAGGACTGGTTCATCTGAGGAATATATATGTGAGGGTCATGGCCTTAACTCCTCATATCAGTAACTTTCACCAGAAGCCAATTAAGCCAAAGATAAAAGCTGTTTATTAGAACAAGTATGCATAAATCCAAGTCGAAGTCACAAATGGAGAAAAGCCCGATAAATATTCTATTAAATCATTCCCACCCTCTAACGTTCCATCCCATCCCATTCCAGCATCATCAATCTTCAGTAGTTTTCCATCTGATTCCACCTGCTTTCCCCCTCCTGTTAAGTTCGCAGACATTCTTAGATGATAAAAATGGTGCTGGCCTTGACAGTCTGTTTCAGTTGTTTCTCTAGCAGCAATGCTGGAATGTGCCCAGTCCACCCCCTTCTTCCCGTGTCTACTCTAAATCAATCTACTGCTAACACCTACACGTGTCTCCCCTTAACTAAATGGCATGATGTGGGGTTCGAACCCATTTATCTACTGTGTTTGCAATCCACATCATGACATGCCACCCGTCTGAAAAAGAAACTCCCGCCCTCACATTTAACTTTATTTATTTTAATTTATTTATTTTATCTTATTTATACCCTGCCGATCCCCTCCCTAATGGAGGACTCTAGGCGGCTTACATACATGTAAATTCATATATATTATACAGCCATATATATTAAACAATGTTACCGCGCGATAGGGAGGAGGTGAAGGAACCGACTCTTCTGCCGCAGGTATCAGACTACATGCCCCAGAATACCTCACTTCCGAGCCAGCTGCTGACGTCCAGGAAGTTGTCATTCGGGATCCGCCATCCTCTGCCGCCATTGTCGGGATTCACCAGGTCTTCTTCGGTCTGAGGGCGACCCTCCGAAAGGACGCCAGCAAATTGTCCCATGTAAGTGGTACCCATTTATCTACTTGCCTTAGCTTTCAAACTGTTGGGTGGACAGAAGCCGGGGCTAGTGACGAAAGCTCACCTCCCCACGCGGATTCGAACTGCCAACCTTATGGTCGGCAGTCTAACGGCTCAGCGGTTTAATCGTATAATGACAACAAACAGTTACACTGAAAGAAACAGTGTATAGACAAATTGTTTCACTTTGGTTTATCAGGGTATTGATTGTGGAACTGCTTCACCAAGTGGCGAGCCCTGACGTGTTGGCTCGAGACCCATTCACTATGGATTTTAGGAAATTGTTTCCATTGAATCAGGTATTGCAAGCCCCCCCCCCCCCGATGCTTTCGTGAGTCAAGGATGGCTTGTACTTTGAAAAGTTGCTCTCCCTCCATCATCGTAGGGGCTGGTGGTGACTTCTCTGGATGCAATCGCTCTGATTCTCGAACTGGCTTTAGCAAGCTGCAATGGAAAACGGGATGAACCTTTCTCAAGTTTTTTGGTAGCTCAAGCTGCACAGTCATTTCAGTTATGATTTTAGTTATAGGGAATGGACCAATGTACTTGGGACCCAGTTTCTTGGATGGCTGTTGGGATTTCAAAAATTTGGTAGACAGATAAACTTTTTTCCCCACTTGCATTGGCCACTCAGGTGCTCTTTTGCGATCAGCGAATTTTTTGTAATCCTCCTGCGAATCTGACAATGCCTGTTTAGTCATGATCCAATTATCTGCCAATTGGCTTATCTAGACATCGAGAGAGGGGACTTCAGTTGATTCTTTAGAAAGTTCTGGTATAGCATCGAACTCTTGCCCATTGACCACCATAAAAGGAGACAACCCAGTACTTTGGTGTACAGCATTATTAAAAGCCACTTCAGCAAAAGGTAATAACTCCACCCAATCATCTTGTTGATAATTTATATACTGTAACACCTTAGATCAGTGCTTTCCAAAGTCCCGCCATTGGCGACACACCAACAGTGGCGGCGGCCTCATGTTTCATGCTAAAACCCGGAAGTGCTGATGGCACGCCGCTGCTGTGACTGCTGCTGTGCGCGCCACCACCGTCACCACGTGTGCTGCCGCAGGGGTGGCAGCGACGTGCCATCAGCACTGCCGGGTTTTGTCGTGACACACTAATGTTTCGCGACAGTTTGGAAAGCTATGCCTTAGATATTGCTCTAACCCCTGGTTTAGACATTCAATCGATCCATCCGTCTGGGGGTGGGTGGGAGGATCTTAGCCCTTGCTCCACACCAAACAGCTTTATTTATTTATTATTTATTTATTAAATTTCTATGACCACCCATCTCCCCCTCAAGGAATGCTTTCCAAAATTTCAAGGTGAACTTGACACCCTGGTCACTGATAATCTTTTCAGGGGTTCCGTGCAATCTATAAATGTGCTGCATAAACAACTTAGCGAACTGATTTGCACTGGGAATGCTGGCACACGGAACAAAGTGGGCTTGCTTTGAAAATAAATGAGTGACCACCCATATGACTGTTTTCTTTTTGCTTTCTGATAATTCTACTATAAAGTCCATAGCTACTTGCTACCAAGGACAGGTTGGGCTTGCAACTTTTTGTAAGAGTCCTTTTGGCTTGCCCCATGCTCGTTTTGCCATCGCACACATCTGGCAACTGGCCACATATTCCTCCACATCTTTTTGCAAAGCTGGCCACCAGAATTGCCTTCTTACTAGGTGAAGAGTTTTTACAAACCCAAAATGCCCAGCCGTTTTGGCATCGTGGCTCCGTTCCAAAACTTTCTTTCTTAACAGTTCAGGAATGTATAATTTTTCCCCTTTCCACCACAATCCTTGGTTTTCATTCAGGGAGCTGCAATTATTCTGCAACCATGCGTCTTTTTGCAATCCCACCTGTAGTTCATGTTTTAATCCCTCCTCCACCTTTTCTGGAGCAGGCTCCGTCTGGCTTTGTGTAACTGCAGCTAATCCTGATTGTATGTTTGGGATTACTGACTCCAGCACCTCCTCTATTTGGCTAGTACGCTGAGGCATTCTGGACAGTGCATCAGCCAAGAAATTTTCCCCCCAGGCAGGTACTTAAGAGTGAAATTAAATCTGCTGAAAAACTGAGCCCATCTAAATTGTTTTGGATTTAATTTTCTGGGTGTTTTTAAAGCTTCCAAGTTTTTGTGATGTCCAAATCTTGAAGTGTTGGGACGCCCCTTCCAAAAGGTGCCCACAAGCTGCAAATGCCCTTTTTACTGCGAATGCCTCTTTTTCCCATACATGCCAGTGACGTTCGATGTCTGTGAATTTTCGGGAGAGATATGCACAGGGTTGCAAAACTCAATTCTCATCCTTTTGCAACAATATAGTGCCTATTGCCATATCAGATTCGTCAGTCTGCACAACCAGGACTTTTGTGGGGTCAGGATGCTTTAGGATTGGTTCGGATGTAAACAACACTTTCAACAAATTGAACGCCTCTTGATAGGTCAGAGCACCTCACCCATTTTTTTTGCCAATTTAGGGTCTCCCCTCCCCTTAATAAGTCAGTTAGAGGGAGTGCCACTTGGGCAAAGTTTGGTATTAACTGGCAATAGAAATTGGTGAACCCCAAAAAGCTTTGCAATTGTCTCCTGGTCTTAGGGGCTTCCCATGCTATCACATCTTTCACTTTCATTGGGTCTATCTCTATTCCTTGCTTGAAACTCAGTACTTCAAATAATCCAATTGTTCTTCATGAAATTCGCATTTGGATAACTTGACATACAGTTGATTTTTTAACAATAATTTCAACCCCCCACCCTCACCAAAGTCACGTGTTCTTCCATCATTTCTG
Source organism: Charina bottae (assembly GCA_023362775.1). Taxonomy (NCBI): domain Eukaryota; kingdom Metazoa; phylum Chordata; class Lepidosauria; order Squamata; family Charinaidae; genus Charina; species Charina bottae. Next base: position 5,865,490 of record JALMGJ010000003.1, read on the forward strand.
AGTAGATTAAAATATCATCAAGATACACTAGGACACCTTTGTATAAAAATGCGTGTAACACCTCATTAATTAGATGCATGAACACCCCGGGCACCCCCTTAAGGCTGAAGGGCATTACGCAATACTCAAAAAACCCCAGTTGACAATTGAAAGCCGTCTTCCACCAGTCCCCCACTCGAATCCAAACCTAGAAATAAGCCTCCCTTAAATCCAACTTAGTAAAAATCTTCCCTTTGGAGAGGTGTGCTAGCATGTCCTTCATTAAGGGCAGTGGGTATTTCTTGGCTACACAAATTGCATTTAACCCCCGATAATCAGTACATAATCTCAAGGACCCATCCTTCTTGGCCCTAAACAGGACTGGAGCAGCCATGGTTGATGTAGCTGGGAGAATAAAACCCCTTTTTAAATTTTTATCCACAAATTCTCATAACGCCTCTGTCTCTTTAAAAGTCATGAAATACAGCTTTGTTTTTGGCAAAACTGCCCCTGGTTCTATTTCAATAGCACAGTCTGAGTCTCTGTGCGGTGGCAATTGATCTGACTCAGCCTCCACAAATACTTCTTTTAATTCTCTATATTGGGCAGGGATGAAATTATCTTCTCCTTGTAGATCTCCCACCAGTTTCTCAGCACCTGCCGCTGAAGATTCTAGCTCCGGGACCAACTGTTGTTGATGCCCACACTCATAGTTCCCATCAATGAATACCAATCGATCCAAAACCCAATCTACTTGAGGGTTCCTCTTTCAAAGCCATGTCAGACCCAATACTAGTGATTGGTTGGCTATTGGGGCAACCACAAATCTCAAAGTCTCTTCATGTGTCCCTAACTGCATTTTCACAGCTTCGGTGTAAAACTCCACTGGGCCACCCTTCATCAGATTTGGAACCGAAGAACCAGAATTCTCGGCTACTCCATCTGCAAGGGACAGCTGATGTATGGGTTGACTCTCAGCTGAAGGCGAATCCTCTGGTAAAGGAATATCCTTGGGTAGAGTCAACATGCACAACACTTTGATTCATGACTTTCTGTGAGGATCATGGCCTTAAGTCCTCATATCAGTAACTTTCACCAGAAGCCAATTAAGCCAAAGATAAAAGTTGTTTATTAGAACAAGTATGCATAAATCCAAGTCAAAGTCAAAAATGGAGAAAAGCCCGATAAATATTCTATTAAATCATTCCCACCCTCTAATGTTCCATCCCATTCCATCCCAGCATCATCAATCTTCAGTAGTTTTCCGTCTGATTCCACCTGCTTTCCCCCTCCTGTTAAGTTCGCAGACATTCTTAGATGATAAAAATGGTGCTGGCCTTGGCAGTCTGTTTTTCTGTTTCTCTAGCAGCAATGCTGGAATGTGCCCAGTCCACCCCCTTCTTCCTGTGTCTACTCTAAATCAATCTACTGCTAACAACTACACGTGTCTCCCCTTAACTAAATGGCATGCTGTGGGGTTCAAACCCAGTTATCTATTGTGTTCACAATCCACATCGTGACTATAAATACAGGGAACGTGTGTCAGTCCATTACCTGTAACTCTTAGTTGCAGGGATATAAACAATGTATGTGCATGTATGCTTGTAAGGTAGTCTCTAGATTAGAGATCCTAGCTTTCACATAATATCTTGCAGCAAAAGCAGGCTTTGTTTGCATTTGTGGCATACTGGCCAATAGGTGCCCAAACTGACAGATTCCCTTAGAGTTGGCAAGGAATGCTTCATGTGGCATGGGTGGTAACTTTCTCCATCTTTCTAAAAAGAGTTATGTAAAACCTTGATTGACCAAAGTGGAAGTCAGTATTTATGAGTCCTGTTGGTGACAACCTGTGATGGTATGTGGGAATGACCTTGAGAGACAGGAAGAAGAACCGCAGCCTAGGCAATGATCTGATAAGAGGCAGCTCAGTCCGCAGGTGGGGGAAAGCATGGGAAGCATTTCAGAAGGGACCCTAAAGAGGGACTAAAAAGAGAGGAGGGGAGAAATATGTTCAGTCTTGCAAGATTATGTTTAATGTAACCTTACAATAAAGATAGTGCTGATGCTCCTGGTTGTGCTTCTTGTCTGGACTACCTTGAAGGGCTAACACAACCATGCCATATAGAAAAATGCAACTTGCAATGGCAAATATGGTAAATAGTATGAATTAAAAAATGACATAAAAGGAAGAAACATGTTGTATGTCTGTGAAACTAAGAGAAAAGGAAGGATGTATTGGTATGATGTTGGGCAATTGATGAATACATGTAGGAAGCTGAAGGTGTAGGCTTACTTATGAACAGAAAGCTAAAATGTATCTTAGAATGTATGGATTACTGTCATCTACATTGTTGTGGGTGTGTACAAACATAGGAATCCATAGGTTGGTGATAGTTGCATGTTATACTCTAGTGAATGGTGATAATGGAAGAGCCAGGAATAAGCTTTAGGAAATGAATGAGTATCATGCAGAGGAAAAAAAATATTCTAGTAGGAGACATAAATGGGTGAGAATGAGACAAAAGAATACAGAAAACTGATTGGGCTTTTCAGAGACCCAAGAATGAATGAGAATAGTGACTATTTAGTTGGTATCTGCTTAGAAGAGGCTGTTTGTTCCAAATACTTGATTTAAGCATAATTCTATTCATACATATGCATGATAAAAGAGCATTGGTCTAAAAGCATAACAGATTTGACAATGAAAGAGTGAGAGAATTAGTAAAAGATACAAGGGTGATAAGGGGTTCTGATTATGCAACCTTGGGAAAAATTGACATGGAAGAAGAGAGTTGGAATGTAGAATGACTGCAGGAAAATAAAGTATAAGTCCTGAATGGAAAAAAAATTAGAAGATAATTACCCAACAGAGTAATAGAAAGTGGCCATAAGGAAAGAGAATGTGGAAACTGCTTAGAACAAAGTGAAAATAATGTTACAGAGTGCCACAAAAGTGTGTGGATTTACACTAATGGGAACTACAAAAAGGATGCTTGGTGGAATGAAGAAGCAAAAGAGTCTATGAATAAAAAACAGATATGTAAGAATGACTGCGGGAAAAACGATGAGAGAAAAACAGTGTATAATTGGTATAATGAGAAAAAGCTGCAGATAATGTAATCAAAGAGAGTAAGAAACAGTTAAGATTAAAGGAGGTAGATAAAATGTAGAGTGATTTTGATGGAAATAAAAAACTGATTTGGAAGTTAGTGAAGAGGGCTAAAGGAGGAGTTAAAAATGAAAGTGATAAATTATTATGAATTAAACTGAAGTGAAGAAATCCTGAAATAAGTATTTAAATATTTTTATGTTAATGACATATTGAAGAGTGGAATTATAGCAATTGTATAACTATTAGCGTCCAAGAAAAAAATGATGAAAAGTAAGTCATAAATGCTGTGAGAATGTTGAAGAATGGCAAAACTGCAGGTGTAGATAATGGAACTAGAAAAATGATAAATATGGATGTGGTTTACTAATGGAGCATGAGACATTTGTAAAGTGTCTCCACGTCTGTTTGAAAACTGGAAGAATGCCATTATCATTTCCTATGCAAAAGGAAAGGTAGCAAGGACAAATGCAAAAACTATAGGGGCATTAGTGTGCCCTGGGAAAATGTTTAACAGAATTCTGATTGAAAGGATACAAAAAGTTACAATGAGCAAAACTAGGGAAATGGGGTATGGCTGTGTGCCAGGCAGGAAATGTGCAGACCAGATATTTGCTCTTCAGCAGCTCACTGAGAAATGTATATACTGTATGTGAAAAATAATTATACATTTATTGATTTGGAGAAACTGTATATTGAGAGAATTGCCTGAATTTTGGAATGGTTTGTGTATATATTGAGCCAAAAGGTTGTCACTTAATGCAATATACTGTAGTATACGATAATTAATCATAAGCAAATGAATGGAAAGTGATTCAATGTATCATACTTGTGGTGTGTTGGCTGGGGATGTGAATGTACCTGTACGTTTTGTATGAAGATGATACCATATTGTTGGCCGAGAATGAATTGCAGCAAATGTTAAATAGACTATATGAAGCAACAAGGATAATGAATCTGAAAATTAATGTATCAAAGACCAAGGGAGTTATATTTAATAGGGACAATGAATGGAATGATCAGAAATTATATTGTGTACTTTGGTAGAATGTTTACTAAAGATGGGGAAATGTATGGAAAAAAATTGATATGGGCAAATGCTGACAGAAAGCAGGTAGTTTGTGATATTTTGTGAGAAATGAGTAACAAAAGGAGAGAAAATATCTGTGTATAAGAATGTGCATCTGCCCACTTAGTTACATAAAAGTGAGAAGTGCATATATCAGTTTAAACATACATGTTTTATGCAGTGGAGATAGGTTTCTGAAGTGTGTGTGATAAAAATAGAAATGATAGTCAAGAATGAATAGGGAATGACTATTTTAGGCTGAATATAAACATAACTGACCAATATGAAAAAAATATATAGGTGGCTTGGTCACATAAAGGTAATGAATAAGGACTGAATTGCAAAATAAATATATGCAGAGAGACTGACTGGGTTCGGGTTTAGAGGAAAGGGAAGAACAAGAGTGTATGGGGTGATGGAAGTAAGGATGCCTTGCAAGGGCAGGATACCGAAAGATGTAGTGAATTGCAGTGGACTAAACTAGATTTAGTTAGATCCCCCTCCCCCCATCTTAGCTCAACCCTTTAATTTTGTTTACTATTTCTTGTTCCAGCTTTGTTCTCTAATTTGACCTCTGTCTATTTTTATCTGTCTTGGATCAGTTGCAGAGTACTCATTCAAACTAATCTATTTTCTATTAACCATATTACCACAATTCCAAAGGTCGATTATTTAGCCTCAGACCCCTAGCTGGTCTTAACCAAGACCTAGCTGATCCGAATCACTGTATTTCTCCTTTTACTTCATTCTATACTTCTCTAGTTACTTCTTTTGTTCTATTTCCTTATCCTGACATTTAGACCTTTAAGTGAATCCCTGAACATATAAAACAGAAGAGCTCCGCTTGGATCTTTTACAAATAGAAGAATACCTCCAAATAGTAAGACACAGCATTTTCAATGCCACTGAAAGTAATGGACTGGGCATGTCAAAATTGTGAGGCCAAGACTATGAAAGAACTGTAGCTCCAAGCAAGTTGCACACGGCTGTCCAAGAATTACAGCACAAACAGGTAAGGGCTACATATGCTCTCTCTGCTGCCCAGCCTCAATTTAATTCTGAATGATGCTATGTCAGCTGGTCCAGAAGGACAAAACCTCTTTGGACTTGTAGGAGGCCAGATTAAAATGAAACACAAAGTATCAAATAATGGCAATCGCCACCCCTATGCGTGACATCTCAATCCAAAATGATGCTGAAGTCATGTGTGCAATAAGCACAGTAGGAGACTCACGTGCCCATTCATTTCTGCTTCAGGGATATCCACAAAATACTAACCAAGATCTTTCTCCTGGGAAAGAGGCATGAAATTACAAAAGTTTTGAAAATCCATATGACTGGTTAGTTCAAAAAATGTTTGAACTCTACCACTGCATTTGAAAATTGCTTCAGACATCACAAATTGATCTTCGCAAAGCTGCAGGCTTAATTTGCAAGATGTCAAAAGTCAGTACAACTTCATGTGTGATCTTGGGATAAACCTGCCCTGATGTCAGCAACTGATGAGTTTTAATGATGTCTGCATTAAATGCCAACTTTTACTGACCAGACCTGTAACAGTGGCAGCTGCAAAGGATGTCATTCTCAAAACTGATTAAAAACTACATGCAAAGCCACATCTCACAAGAGTGTCTATGTGCTGTGATGGTGCTCTTGACTGAAAATGAGCATGTTCCAGAACATTGGATATCCCAAAGACAATCAAGGAACTAAATGATTCCTTCAAGCCATGGCCTCCCATCATACTGCTGTTGCTGCTCTAACTTTTAAAGATTTGATTTGGCTTGTTGACTGGACGTGTTATTTACTATTGGTGCATTCTGTGCATGTTCTAGGTCCATCCTGCATTTAAACGGGCATAAAGCAGCTGCTTTTTTTTTAATTGGCTGCTAGGCTTGGTGTTCTTTAGATTGTCATTATTGCCCTCAATATGCAGCAATATTTAATGTCGATTGATTGATTGATTGATTAATTGATTGACTAACATTTATATCCCATCTGGCTCCAGAATTTCCAGACAGCAATAAAAATAACAAGGATAACAAAAAGAATACCTCCACCAAGAATTTAAAAAGCCCACACTGCAAGAATTTGGGTTCCAAATGCTCTACTATAAAGACTTCATGGTTTTACAAAAAGATAGATGTGTGGGATACTTCCTATCTATGCTATGCTACACTACGCTACACAACGCCATGCCACACCACGCCATGCCACACCACGCCATTGGTTGATGAGTTTAGTGTTGTTTATGTTGCTATTACAGTACTCTGCATGCTCCTGGTCTCAATGAGCATGACATGAGGGACACATTTCCTGCTCTTGCCTATTGAAAGATGCCATTTTACAATATGTACTAAATACAGATACTGCTCAACTTCATTTCATAACTCAGTGTATAAAAAGAATTTATAGTACATTAATTTTGTTTGAAATTGATACAGAAATTGAGCTAGTATTCAAATTGGAATGATAGAACTTTGTTCAGAAACTGCATATCAAATTTTAGTCTAAAACCACAGAAAGCAGACATTAAGAAGAAACCAACCTACGCAAAAAACACAATATGCCAAACATGAGTTTGCAACTGTTCAGTTGCAATTTATTATTTTTTTCAAGGAATATTTTTAATTATGGTCACTGACCAATCAAATATAGTATGCAAAGGAGAAAGACAAAAGACAAAGAAATAGAATTTTCCATTAATTCTAGAAAACATTGAAATAATGATGGTGTCTTGAAAGTGACATGGTTTACTACCACCACTTATAGCTATGACTCTGCAAAACAAATGCTGTTTCCGTTAATATTGTTAAACTTCAGCTCCAATACTCCTTTACAATTGCTCTCTGATCCAGAAGGTTTATACACCAAAGGTCAACTTGGGTGTATTTTAATTTTATTGACAATCCAAGAGACACAAACTTTTATTGGCTGCCGGGTATAACTTAATAATGGCCAAATGCTGTCACCTAGCAACAGCTCGTTACACTTTTAAAAATGCAAATATTCTCCCACAAATATGTACATATATTCTAGACCAGAAACACTACCCACACAAAACCAATATGCAAAACAGCGACTCTCATCCCCTTTGGGGGAACCTAGCTTTTGGAACAGAGAACTTATTAAAGGATGCCACTAAAGATGCAACTGCAGTACATCTTCCAAATTCTCATCTTGGTTTCATCATTATAAAAAACATAAAAGCTCCTCCCCATATCTGGTTAATATTACCCCATTGGGAAAGTTTTTTGCATCCCTTTGCTTGCAAACCATGCCGTTGGCATGTCTTGTCAGCACCTTGTTGAACAATGTCTCTGTCCTTGTGGTGTCGGTCAAGTGGAGGACATGATTCACTATGTCCTCCACTGCTCCCATTTACAATGAGATCAGGGCCAAATTATTGATGGTAGGTGAATTTAAAGGCTCAGACCTTGAACGAATGAATTATCTTCTTGTGGATGTGTTTCTTACTGTTAGTAGTCAGGTTACTATTTTTGCCTTGTCATTTAAACTAAGAAAGAAATATTTAAGTTCCTAATCATAGCTGTGGCTTTATTTTGTTTCAACCTCTTTGCATCTAGTACTCTTTTTATTTCTTTATTTATTGTTATTTTGTTTTATTGTATTTTATGCTATGCTACATTATTATGACCTGTGGCTACAACAATAAACTTATTTACTTACAGTGACTCTTATTTCACTAATAAATTAACTTAGAAGAACCAGTGTGGTTGGTTTTACTGATAGTCACATAACAAATGAGTTTCTAATCCACAATGAGCCAAGTACCTTGTATATTCTTTTTCCTCTTTTTAATTAAATATTTAAAAGAAAATTATAGAGAAAATTATAAAAAGGTAGAGAGAATAAAAAAGCAGAACACAAGTAAGTAAACAAGAGATATCTAGGATATTATAATTTTCTAGTATATCATTAATTAATTATAAATAATATAACATATTGCTCAAGGATAAATATCAAGACCCATAGTCAACACAGTATGAATCACTAAATAAAGCTATAAACTATAATAGATTGAGCCAAAACATATAATCTGTTCTCATTTAAGTATCCCATAAAATTGAACTATGTATACATTGAAAAATCCAAATTTGGATGAGGCACAAATCCATTTACTGAATGGTTCTCAGTTTGAATTAAATTCTGTGTCTGATTTACAATGCTATATATTTCTTACTGAAAAGTCAATTGATTCTCTCTTTGAAACAATGGTTAACCAAATTGTGATGGTATGCTTTGATGTCCAAATTAATTTTGTATCTTAAAAATAAATGTGACACAGAATTTAATTTAAACTAGAAACCATTCCTGGACTATAACTTAATACAAGGATTTGTATCCATCCAAAATTTGGGAATTATACATAGTATTTGAATAATTCATTTTCTAAAAATGATTGGAAATGTAATGAGTACTGTGTCAGATTGTTTTTTCATATTTGATGGAAATGCTGTAAAACTCAACCATTTTGGAAAATGATTCATACTAGAATGAAAGAATTGAATCTCACCTGTGGGGGCCACTGCCAGTAACAATAACTTATATTTTCATAGTTTTGAGAATTCAATGTAAGCTTGTGAATGGCATGCTAAAGGACTATACTGTATAGAGAAGGAAGGAAGGGTTTGCCAATTAAAGGTTATATCAAATTAAAAAGGTAAACCTGTAATCAAATTAAGAAGGTAAGTGTGAACTCACCTGACTGAATGTTCCTTCATTAAATAGAAAAATTTAAAAATCCCACAGAGAATAAAATAGGCATCAAGGAGGAGGTCTTCTTCCTGACATGCCAGATTCTTCAGTGTGTAGTAGGCTTATTCTCATTTGTTCAATATTTTTATATGCAGGAGCACTCTTTCAGGTAAGTCCTAGCTTCCATCTAAAGGAGTTATCCCAAAAATTCCACAGTTCCCCCAGCATCTACCAGTTCAGTTTACTTATCTGAGCAGACAAAGTATTACTGAAAGTAAGGATGCAATCCTATCTACATACCTACCTACCTTTCAAAGAGTCAATCCTACTGAATTAAATAGGAATTCTCATAAGCTATGTGTAAGCTTGCATTATTAGTCGGTTCTGCTTGCTACACTTTAAAAAGAAAGCAGACAGACCAGTAAGGACTTAGAAGACTGCTGTCCAAACCCAGATGGGAACAAACATATTAATAATTTCCCTTTTTGGTTCCAAGTAGAGAGGTAGGAGGCCAGAGCATCTACAAAAAGGGAGTGCCCTAGCCGTAGCATCTCCATTGTTTCCATCACTTTTCCTCCCCAGACAGCCATGCAGGGAATGAGATACAGAAATGAAGGGGTTGGAAGGAAGACTCTGGCTCTGAACTAAAGATAGATGGCTACTAGTGAAAACGGAGGGCGGGCAGTAAAGCATAGTTGGTTTCAGTTTGCTGTGTCATTTGCAGTCCTATGGTTAGGACTGGACTAACTTGCCTTCTTCCACATGCACATTTATCCTGGCTTTCCTTCAAGAATGTCAGGGAGGGGTGTAATCTACTTGGTTTGGCCTGGTTCATGAGAACCGCTTGTTTTTTTCCCGCACAGGATGCCTCTCAACCCTTTGGTAGGATGTGGCAGGCAGTCTGATTTAAGGGTGAGGGGCAGTGGCATAGCCTTGTTGAAGGTGCCTAGTGATGACAGCCCGCAAGTGCTGGGACAAAGCATGAGGTGGGGCATCAATCTCCACTGATTGGGAGATTGGGCAATTGCCCTCTCACTTTGGAAGCCACCTCTGACTATATTGGTCCAGTCCAGCCCACCTCCTGCTATTTGACTTGCCCTGCCCCTTACCTGCCCAGGAACCAATTATTCTCTAATTGAAACCATACTTCTGATTTCAGGGTAGCATAATCCTACCACCATTTTATCTTCAAAGCAATGCTGTAAAAGTTGGTTGGACTAAGGACAGCAATCTCTCTCTCTTTGCTTTCTCATCGCCATATATACAGTAGCTAGTATCACACAATGCAACACTTTCTCCAACTCGAATGATCTTCTAATCCTTATGGTGATGTAGGTTTAATAATGGATCTAAAAACTACCAGCCTTCAATACAGAAATACAATGCAGTGTATTGTATCCCATATTACCAAAGGAAAAGCCAAAGGGAAGAGAAAAGAAACAGAGTCAAAGATACCTTTGCCTTTGCACATATACAGGACAGCACTACAACACAGAAAACAGAAAAAGAAAGTAGGGAAATAAAGGAACTTCAGTGAGTAGACATTATGAGGTACAATTCAGCACTGGACTGCAAGATGGTCTCTGTCCTTTATTTTAAGGAGGACTTGGGCACATACTCAAGGATTCTTTCAAACAGTTAACAGGCAGCCACTGGGGCAGGAAAAAAAGGCTCTAAGTGCTGTTTGCAGTTTTGTTTTTGCCATTATTAATTTTTGTCCAGAACTAAACAAAAGCAAAACATGACGGAAGAAAGCCCACTCTGGCAGCAATCTAAGACAGATACTGACATTCTCATTAAAGCAGGCTTCATTAACCAGCCTTGTCCTCAATATCAGTGCTGTCTGATGACATGTTGACTCCTGCTAATTATCCTTTGCTTGCAAAAGAAATTATAGGATTCTTCAGCATCATTTAAAAAGGAAAGCTCTACCTCTTCAAATTGATCTTTTGTTTCTTTTTCCCACTAGCATGTCAAACAAAGGGTTGAAAAAAGAGATTTTATGACACCTCCTGTCCATGCTGTTGTTTTTTTTTTATCCAGAGATTCAGATACGCAGAAACACATACAGGTTTACAACTTCAATTGGTCGCTTTCTGAACAAAAAGCTTCACTCACGCACACATCCTATACAATTCAAAGTCCAGTTGGCCAGGCTAGGCTTGAGTACCAGAAGAATTGGGGCAGAACGCCCACCAGATATGGCACCTTATTCTATCTGATGGCTCCAAAGGGCTATAGTTCCCATATATTCTGTATCTTCCAAAAGGGAAGGCTTGAGCAGTCCATCAAAGTGTTATCAATCCTAACCTACCTTGACACTTTTCTCCTACTTCCTGGTATTTTTCCAATTGAATGGCATTGCCTCGTCCAGTACACATGGGAATTATGACATGTTTTGGGAACCATCTTTTGTTGAGCGACTAATATCTTCAAGCTTTTCATTCTGGTAGTAGTTTTTCACATGCTGTATAAGCTGAAATCTTCCTGAGCAAAACTTTCCTGCCTTTTTGGCCTGCTTTGAATGCATCTTTCAGGCATGTTACTTCACATAAAGATATGATGTAAAATTGTATGTCACTCTATCATGGTACCATATAATGCCTGGCATTCTATGCTAGTGACAAAATTGACATATTGATACATGGCCATTCATTTATTGCTTATACATTTAAACATATTCTAACACACCTACTAAGGGGCGTGGTGGCTCAGTGGGTAAGACGCCAGGCTTGTCGATCGGAAGATTGCAAGTTCGGAGGTTCGAATCCCTAGTCCCGCGTGCGGAGTGAGCTCCCGCACTATCCCCAGGTCTTGCCAACCTAGCAATTCGAAAGCATGCAAATGCAAGTAGATGAATAGGTACCACTTCGGTGGGTAGGTAACAGCGTTCCGCACGCGTCATGCCGGCCACATGACTGGAAGTGTCTTCGGACAACGCTGGCTCTTCGGCTAACAAACGGAGATGAGCACCGGCCCCTAGAGTCGGACACGACTGCACAAATGTGCGGGGGGAACCTTTACCTTTACCTTTAACACACCTACTGATTTATTTCTCTGACCATCTCCCCTCCCTTCCCCCTTTCAAAGTTTCTAGGTAGAAATCAGTCATATCTCTCGCAACAGTCGCATCTGTCATACTCTGTAGACGCAAAACCTCGTGCCCACCTGAGTGAGAGATAAATTTGCCACAGTAATAAATGCACTGGGAGGATAAACATAACATCAGTATTAATTTAAAAAAAAAAATAAAGATGTGAACTAGATGGAGAACGAATAGTTTAGTGATATGCTGGAACCCCTTAAAAAGAGTAATGAGTTCAGAAACGAATTCAACTAATTCAGAAAGGCCTGATCTTATATTAGCCAATCAACAGGTCAACACTGAAGACAGGAAAAATGCAAAGCAATACATGTACATCAGCATAAGGAATGCTGCAACTACATCTCCTGCTAATGCTCTAAAACTGATTTTTTTTTTAACCTTGCAAGAAGGAAGCAGACTGAGTTTAGTTAATAGTGAAGGAGAAAAGTTAAAAAAATAAACCTTGTATTTGGTTTACAACAACAACCGCCCAGAGTCCCCTTCGGGGGAGATGGTGCGGTAATAGAAATAGAAAAATAAATAAAAATAAAAAATAAATATTTGCCAAAAGACTTAAGGCCAAAAAAGTCAAAAGGTAAGCAGTCTTTCTCTTTCCCCTTTCTGAACCAGATGTCTCATTCCTCTCTCCCTGCTGGTCATTTGGATTAAGCAATCTATTCCAAAACATATTCAGTGGGTGCATAACAACAGTCTGCAGTGACAATAGTGGATTGGCTAATAATCCAGTCAATTATATATGAGGTGTACTGTGTACTTCCCTTCTTACAATAAGAGAAATAAGAAATAGTACAGGTGGGATGGTGGCCATGACCATTATACTTCAGATAGTTTGCACTGTGTACCAAAGTAATCAATGTTCACTTCCTAAAAAATCTGAAACCTGAACCTATCAAAGGCCAGGATGATTTCTCATGTGCAAAATTAGAATCAAGAGATATTGCTATCTAATCTAAGAACAGGAAAACACTTTCAACTGGTCATCCTGATAGAAGAACTGGAATGTCCCCTAATCTGCAAGAACAAAGAATAGGCATATTAACAGTCAGAAGGTGGGGGGGGGGCTCTGAATCCAACTCAAAGGGAAAAAAAAGAATCGGGCATTCAGAACTTATTTAAAATAAAACCAACTGGAATAGAAGAACAACAGAACAGGGGTGCGGTGGCTCAGCGGGTTAAACCGCTGAGCTGTAGACTGCCGATCAGAAGGTCGGCAGTTCGAATCCCCGCGTAATGAAGTGAGCTCTCGTTACTCGCCCCAGCTCCTGTCAACCCAACAGTTCGAAAGCTTAGCAAGTAGATACTGTTAATGGGTACCACCTTAAGTGGGAGAATATGCTGGTGTCCTGTCGGGGGTCGCCCACCAAACGGAGAAGACCTCGTGAATGGCGGCGGAGACGACGGATCCCGAACAGCAACATCCAGGACATCAGCAGACGGCTCCGAAGCAAGGTATTCTGGGACATGTAGTCCAGTACCCACAGAAGAGTCGGTTCCTTTACCCCTTCCCTTAGCGCTCGGTTAAACTGTACTATGTATGAAATGTATAAATATATGAATATGATGTATGTAAGCCACCTAGAGTCCTCCATTAGGGAGGGGATAGGTGGGGTATAAATACGATAAATAAATAAATAAATAAATAAGTTCATGTTACGAATATTTCTCAAGAATACAGTTGGATGCTGGAAGCAACAGCTGTAATAATTGTACCAGTTATTTTGCTATCTTTTTACTTAATTCCTGGAATCATGGACCATCTCTATGACTTGCCTCCGTAATTTTTTTCAGCTTCTATTTATACTCCATTCATGAGATGGCTGGACTTTAACCTCTGACTATTTACAGACTATTGTCTGCTGACTTTTCTTACTGATAGCAAACTGTATCAGGCATTAATTTTGAACAAAACAGTACTATGTTGATGTACTATTTATTAAAATTACATTTTCCTATTTTTTGATTATTGTGTCTTCTCCTGATCAAGATGCTGAAGATCACCCTATGAATCTTTTTAGGGACCTTTTGGAGTTCAGAACTGAGCAATGGAAAGGGAAAACCTGCAAAATTAAGACATATTCAGATTCCTTCTTTATAAATTAATTATGGTTTATTGTTAATGTGAGACAGTAGCTCAAGGAAGCACATTTTCAACCCAAAGTCTCTTGCTTCTAACTGAGTGCCTGGCCTTGCTCTTTGTTGCCTCCCTCTTTTAGTGCTGAATTTGGGCAGCCACTGTGGTTAGCTTAAACTATGTTTCACCAGGAGCATTTGCATGAAAGGCAAAATGTTAGGCTACATTATCATCATCTTTTGCAGGTGATGAGCTACAAGCACTGTTGCCACTGAAGTTATATTCTGACCATGCTTGGGGACAAACTGCATTTTGACCTCATACGTTCAGGCTCATAAAAGACAACAACTTAATTCAATGTAATCTTTTTACGTATCAATGCTTTTGTAAACCAAGAAAACAAATCAGTTTGCCACCATAAAAGATATATGATATAAACGATGGTTTTCATCCTTGGCACCTAGTATAGCAAATATATACCATATTTCATCTGTTACAAGCCAAATGTGTAAAACAGCTGAAGGGTAGGTAGTGACGGATGAAAATATTTATTGCAAAAATTATTTTTCACTTCAAATTCCACAGATGTTTTATCCTGTGAAGCAGTCTTCAACTTTGCTTCAAATTTCATTTTAGAGAATAAAACACTCTAATGAACTACAGTTTAGGGCTGTAAGCTACCCTAAGCAATTTCACTATTCTCAGAATTTGATTTCATATAAAATTGCTCAGATGCTTTGCCTGAGAAAGAGCTTCCATATTTTTATAGGTAAATGAACAGATACTAATCGAAGAGAAATGAACAGATACTTTATTATACAATAACATTCTCACCTTGATAACGGGGTAAAAGATGATAGCATTTTATTTAGATTTAAAGGCAAAATGGATACTCACCATTACTGAAATGTGAAGGATCCGTAGCTCTTCTTCTGCTGATTCACTCTGGGGTTCTTCTGTGGGTTCCAAACCAGGTGAGATGGGAGTGCCATCTTGATGGTGGATGTGGAAGAGCAAGGTGCCATTTTCCAGCCACTGCTGCCTCCAGCGCACCAATGGGATATCTTCTGTATTGCCTGAAATCTCTGTGGATAAGAGAAGACAATAAATGCAAACTAAAGGTTCTCTCATTAACCCAAGCCAGTACAGTTGTTAGTCAGGGACAGTGGGAAGCATAGACTAGAACTTCTAGAGAGTACCAGGATGGCTTCTTAAAACTAGAACACTATTCTCAAACTAGTATTCTTGGATTGATACCCATTTTTTTCCAGCCCTCAGAGCCCCCTTCTCCAACTCTACCACTTAAATTTGGCAAACAAAAGCCCAAAAGCTAGGGCGAGATTTATGAAAGCGAGAAAAAAATAGGTGCATTCAGATGGGTTTAATGCACTTACTATCTTTTCTTTTTTTTTTAAAAAAAAAAAACAACCTCATATTCTCCAAAGAATGAAAAGGAGGAAGAAACTTTTCCTTGCCTCTTCCAGTGATGCCATATCATCACTGCAACATCCAAACATTTTTTCATGTTTTAAATTTTAAGTCAAGCGGCATATAAATTTAATTAATAAAATAATCCCTATGGCCCTTGGAAAGCAGAATTGTGATCCCACCCACAGAACAGTTATACAACCCTGATTTAAAGGAATGGACACAGTTGACTCCAGTTCTGAAGTTTAAAGAGGAAAGCAAACATACAACTTGGTAGATATATATGGGAAGTCAAATCTAACTTGTTTTGGAGATCAAAGCAGTGATTTACCTAGGCCAAGACTTTCTTAGCACTAGATTGTCATGATGATCTCATAAAAAAGCATAACCTGTTTATAATCAAGAGTTTTCACTTAAAGTCAGGTTTTAATTTTGGCTGGCAACTGAATGGAAGCCATTCACTTAAATTCTGGTCAATGAAAGATTTTCCTAGAGGTTACTTGTGTCATATCCAGTCTTGGTATCCCTCTACCTGGCAAATCATACAGTATCAACCTTCAAGTTCCACTCTGAGAAGCACCTAACTTTAGAAGCTGTTGATATATAAACACAGGTCCACATGCACACATTCACTCACTCACTCCAACTTGTCTGCTGCTTTGTTAAGACGAATCTTAACATGTTTCTGCCCATGAGTTGCTAGCAAAGGATCAGTTTCTAGATTGTCATGATGATCTCATAAAAAAGCATATTAATCTTCGTCTCATAATTTCTAGATCTCCCCAGTCCCGAATCAACCAACACGATGATAGCGTTCTTTGATCTGTCCTTGGTACTGGACTGCTTGACACAATACCCGAATCAGCATAATTTGCAGTCCTGCAAATACACCAAGACCCCACTACAAGCATTCTCACCTACTCTACAAGTCTGGCAAGTTTCCACTACAAAGCACTCCCAACGACCCTGCAGGTATGCCCACCACAAAGCGTCCCGCTGACCCTGCGGGTCTCGATAGACTGGCAGGATGTCACCTCCTGTCACCATGGCAGGATATAACAGCCTGACACTAATGCTCCAGCTGCTTATTGTTATTTATCTAAGCCTCAGGTCTCTGATTAAGACTTTTTTAAAAGACTGGAAGCCTTATATGGACTTTTTGCTGAAAAGAAGAAAAGACAGAACTGATTATTTATGGATCTGGAAACTAGAAAGGGTTAAAGAGGGACAGGAAGGAGTAAGATGGCAATTATTCGATAGAAAGAAGGGCAGAAGTCAAAATCCTATGTTTTCTTTCTTTATTCTAATTCTTTTTTTCTTTTTCTTTTTTCTTCTTTTTTCTACTTTTATCATATATATATATATATATATATATATATATATATATATATATACACATACATACATACATACATACATACATGCACACATACACACATACACACATACACACACATACACACATACATACATACACACATACACACACACACGCGCACACACACCCCTCAGATCTCTGGTGAGGAAAGACTCTCTGACCTCTGAAATGTTATCGGATTTGCAGTTTCAAAATGTTACTTCTGAAATACATTTCTTCTCTGATGCAATAGCTCCCCAACCTTCTTTCCACATTGATTTGGCTGCCATTATTACTAAAGCAGTACTTGCAGGATTAGAAAACAAATCTGAACCCCATGATTTCTAAGAAGAAAAGTGAACTCTGCATAGACACAACTAAGAAAGCCAGCATGTTTACATATGTTCTTACCCAAGGGCACATTACATTTCGTCTAAATACAGCTAGAGAAGCTGAAGAGCCAACTCGTGGTGACACTAATTTAATAAATCAAGTATGTGACCAGAATATTAGATTTATTTTTGGGGCTAACTCCAGGCCAGCAAAGTGCATGGAGTTACTGGATGTTTAAAATAACTGTTTAAAGCCATTGGCTACAATCCCTTCATAAAAACTCCCTCTGGGTCCTATTATATAAACTTATCCTACTTTCTGTTATCGATTGCCTCTATGTGGACATAGTGTCAGTCATTTCAAGACATTCCAGTTTGGCTGATGTGAAACTGAGCAAATGGCTGCATGCTTTGTATATTACAATTATCCTTTTACCTTAATGAGAAGGTAGTGGCTTAGAAGAGCCGCTAAATTTCATCTCTTCACATCTCCAGTGCCTTGGCTCAACATAGGCCACCTCTAGCAAAAGTGGAACCATACAGAAGAACTAAATGTAGCTGCAAAAGGGGATGGGTAATGCTCCATAAGATAAGGGAGAGCCCTCTTCGCAAAGGCATGGCTCTGCTGAATCACCATACACTCAGAAAAATAGCAGCGCTCCAAATGAAAAGGACATTAATGGGGTTCAATGGAAAGGCTACAGCAGGCTTTTCGTGAGTTATTCTGCACCCTCTTCTCTTTGAGGATTGCACTTAAGTGTTTGTCCCATCAATATTATCTTTGCCTCATAGTCCTCTCCATCATGTCTTTCTCAGATGATCATTACAGTTAGCATCTGTCACCATTATCATCCCACACCATTTGGGTGCTTGAGAAAGTCAACCTGCAATAGATGCTAAGGGCACTGGTCACATCTGAAGCCACCATACGCTGCATACTGAAAGGTAACAAATGTTTTCCCTTACCATTATTAACCCCTGGCTCCAGATGGCTGTTTTTTAATCTATTTGTTAGAAGTTAATGCCAGTGTTAATGACTTTCCGTCTAAGGGCTTAATGGAAGTCACTTGGGGGAATCAGCCTTACCATCAATATCTCTCAAACTTTGAACCTGAAAGCTGTGCTTTCTAGTTTTTTCCCTCCCTGGCCCTAAATATGCTCTCCCATCATATAGATTCATGAGCTGTATCCTTAAAAAGACATCATTAACAAATAATTCAATATACCAAGGACATCTAGCCCTAGTCCTTTTTAAAGATGATACAAACAGGCAGTTCTTTTCTGGAGACTCTTCAATAAAGGTCATTTCTGCTGCAAAAGTAACAAGGGGTGGATATTGAAGGGCTCTGTATCTGCAGGCCTTAATCACTTCACTAGCACAGGCAGGCAACCCTACTGAGATAATACAAGGTGGCTACCACAATATAGCAGGGATCCAGTTTAGGTGGATCTGAGTCATGAACAAAATCCAGTGCAAAGGAACTTGATATTGATCCCAGTATTAACAATATTCTTATGGGAAAAGGAGCGGTTTCAACAGAGTAACACCATATATTATATGTAAAAAGCCGCTCCTTTTTAACATCTACATGAAACCGCTGGGCAAGATCATCCGTCACCAGGGGCTGAGGTATCATCAATATGCCGATGATACCCAGTAATACATCTCCATCCCGGGTGAAGTAAGTGATGCAGTGACCACCCGTCCAAGTGCCTGGGGGCTGTAGGGGTCTGAAAGGGGAAAAAACAGGCTTCAGCTGAACCCTGGTAAGACAGAGTGGCTGTGGATTAATGGCCCCTCGGTTTCTGGGAATTTGTCATCTTTAGTTCTGGATGGGGTTGCACTACCCAGACAGACCCGGTGCGTAACTTGGGGGTCCTCTTGGACTCACGACTCCTGCTCGAAGAGCAGGTGGCAGTTGTGGCCAGGAGGGCCTTTGCTCAACTTCGTGTTGTGCGCCAGTTATGCCCTTTCCTTGACCGAGAGGCCCTTCAAACGGTCACTCATGCCCTGGTTGTCTCCCATATAGATTACTGTAACGCGCTCTACATGGGGCTACCCTTGAAGAATATCCGGAAGCTACAGCTGGTGCAGAATGCGGCCGCACGGGCAGTTTTAGGTGCACCAAGATCGACACACATAACACCTCTGCTCCGTGAGCTGCATTGGGTACCAGTGTGCTTCCGGGTCCAATTCAAGGTATTGGTTATCACCTTTAAAGCCCTACATGGCACGGTACCAGGTTATCTGAGGGACCACCTCATCCCCATTACATCATCCCATCCCACCCGATCTTGCAGAGAGGGCATGCTGCGGACCCCCTCTATGAAAGAATTCCATCTAGTGGGGTCTCGGAGGCGAGCCTTCTCTGCAGCGGCACCTGCCCTATGGAACAACCTTCCCCCAGAGATAAGACAGGTCCCTTCACTCCTGGACTTCAGGAAAAAATTAAAAACTTGGCTCTGTGATCTCGCCTGGGGAAAAAAGGAAAGTGGTCAAGCCTGAGGATGGCTGATTTCCTAGAGCCGCCTCAAATATCTCAAATATTTTAAATATGTTCAACGTCACTGTAAGAACCACCTGCCACTTGGATTTTATTGTATTTATATTTTTATTGTTGTTTTTATTGTATTTTATTGATGTTATGTTGTGAACCGCCCAGAGTCCCTCCTTGAGTGGGAGATGGGCGGTTATAGAAATTTGATAGATAGATAGATAGATAGATAGATAGATAGATAGATAGATAGATAGATGTGAGTAATATGAACTGTTGATGAATTTCTAATGTTCATTCAACAAGGCTGGGACAGTTAAAGCAAACCTGTGTGAGAGAAGCAGACATAATTTTGAATTTGGCAAAGTTTTGGATGCTAGATTTGACAGTACTTGAGTTCTCTTTTTAAAATTAAATGTTGGAACAGCTTGCCTCCACGTATTTGAATGACCCCTTCTGTCCTGGCTTTGAGAAAAGCCATAAAAGCATGGCTGTTTCATCAGTTATGACTAATCCCTCTGATAAAGAAAAGTGTCTTAATTTGGGGCCATTGATTGTTATATTCCAATTGTTTACATATTTTTGCATGCTATTGTTTATGTTATTTCTTTTAACCGAGCTGGAAAAACAAGAATTGTACAGCACTCAAAGGCAGTTTTAAGTGGAGTGGCTTAAAAGCCTTATAAAATGGATAAAATAAATATCTGGGGGGCATCAATTTGAGAATGCAAATTCTGTCTTTTGTTTATGACTGTTAAACACTGATCTGCCACATTAAAATTTTCATATGATACAGGGTTCTTTGTTTTCTTCTTTTCTTGTTAAAATTTTGAAATTACAATTCAAGTCCTAGAAATTCTTTGAATGTTCTACTGTTAAAAGTACTTTTAAAAAAGCACGTTTATATTGTTAAAAATAACTGACAATATGTAAGTAGAAGTATTATTTTATTAAAATATCCATAAAACAGTTACCTTTGTAGTTCATACAATGAAATCACCATGAACTTACTTACTTATTTATTTATTTATTTATTTATTTATTTATTTATCAATCATACTTATATCACCGCCCATCTCCCCCCACAGAGGGGACTCTGGGCGGTTTACACAAAGTTGACAATTAAAACACATAAAAGCATATAAAATACCGTACATAAATGTATTAAATGAATTAACTCTTAAAATGAATGGAAATGCCATTTAAATTGAGCCTGAACTGCAGTTGACTGTTGATCAACGAACACACCTTTTCAGGTAAGCAGTAGGAAGATGAAGATGAGATCCAGGTCCTAGGCTCCTTTGAGTATCAAATGAGATGCGGCACACGTGGGTCTTCTGAGTTTAAAAAGTAAATGCAACCATAGCACACAGCCAGTGCAACTGGAGGGAGGGCTAGTATAATGAAATACCTTGTTCTTCTTTGGAAGTTTTTCAGCCCTTGGGGCAAAAGATATGACAGACTGATCTTTGTGCAGGTAAATGAAAAACTAGCAATGAGGAATCATTTCAAGCAGAAAAACATTCAGAGCCAATACATTAGAATCATTCTTACAGTCCAATCATGCTAGTTAAATCATACTGTGCTTTCTGTAGCTTGAATCATGTCAACTGGATTTCTATTTTCTTAGTAGAAACGTTTCGCTCCTTATCCAAGGAGCTTCTTCAGTCTGAGCAAAGTTGGTAAGGGAATCCTAAATATGTTCCTAGGTAGCTGTGTGACCTTACACCTGGGGCTAGGTCATGGTTATATTGAGATGTAATTTTTAAGTCCTTTTATCATCTAAAGGAGGGTCGATTAACGACCCTCCTTTAGATGATAAAAGGACTTAAAAATTACATCTCAATATAACCATGACCTAGCCCCAGGTGTAAGGTCACACAGCTACCTAGGAACATATTTAGGATTCCCTTACCAACTTTGCTCAGACTGAAGAAGCTCCTTGGATAAGGAGCGAAACGTTTCTACTAAGAAAATAGAAATCCAGTTGACATGATTCAAGCTACAGACAATTCCACCTGGATGACTGAGAACCTTCATAGACATACTGTGCTTTCTTCCCACTATCAAGGGAGCATGGGATGCGATTTCCAGGGCCACCGTAATTGCACAAGTCATCCTATGCAGAAACCAGGTCTGTTCAAGGCTGACCATCAAGGCAATGGCCATTCCCGCTTGGCAAGGCATCTGAATATATACAAGAAATCTAGGTAAAATGTGCACTTGGGGTGGGAGGAGAGGATGCATTATACAGATGAGGTGGACTGAAGACTAATTTCTTTAAGTGCTTATTACAGCAAAGAGGACAAAGAAAAATTTTGCAAATTCAGGCATGGTGCAAAGCAAGCTGGTTGTTCATCATCTGTTCATCATACAGAATGTGAACATATTCATAACAGAGGGACGGTGTTTGATCCAGCATTTGCCTCTGGGTTTGATCATTCTTTATGAGCAGCAGAGCAACACAGAAGAATACGCTATTACACCCACTTTTGATTCTTTCTCTGTTTTTAAAAAAGCTTCTAGCTCTCATGATTATGGATATATCTACGTACATGCAAGCACATGTGGAAAAAGATTTCAGAATTTAGGGGTCTGAACTGCTATATACCTACATGAGTACTTTCCCTCTTTCATTGTCTTTGTCCTATAAAATCCAAAATAAAAAACGTTGGCAAGTTTGCAAGAATGTTGATTTGCAAAAAATATTTTGAGCTTAGAATTTTTTTAAAATGAATGTCTTATTTATGGAAGCCAGGGAAATGTAGAGTTGATGTTTGACCATTTACTACAACTTTATTTTTAATTTATG
Source organism: Charina bottae (assembly GCA_023362775.1). NCBI lineage: Eukaryota > Metazoa > Chordata > Lepidosauria > Squamata > Charinaidae > Charina > Charina bottae. The sequence goes on from JALMGJ010000003.1 coordinate 5,887,967, forward strand.
GGATTTATATTTCACTTTTCCAAAAATGGATGGCAGAGAAATTCAGCACTGAGTCATTTAATTTAGAGATTCAGCCTTGATAGTTATCTGACACCCCATTAGTCACTCTACTGAAAGTCCCACATCTTACCATGATAGAAACAAAAGGACTACTTTTTCCAAGGAAGAGATTTATATGTATACAGGCATTACTAAACATGCTGTGCATAGTATGGCATGGAAAAGCTTCATGCTCTTCTCCTCCTCCCACCCTCAACATATATTTTGGCTCTCAGGTCTTTAAGGGTTTGAAAATAAAAGCTCTCTTCTTACTTGGCTAAAGGAAGAGCTAGGATAGCAATGTGCAGAGATATGGAGGAGTCTTCTGAATCTACTTCCCAGTCGTATTTACCCCTCAATTGCAACTGCTCGCATATATCCTCTATGCAAATTCATGCAGGAATTGCCCAAAGTGGCCTATGGATAGATATGGATTTTATGACAGCCAGCTGGCAAGAGGGTAAATACAACTCTCTCTTTCTTTCAGGCTGTCAATCTTTGTCAGAGTCAGCGGTACTGGGGCGGCCCAATACCGCTGACTCTGACAGGTTACGGGCCCAGGAGTGTGGATCTGAGGGCGGATTTGAAGCTCTAGCAGGTTCCGTGCCCAGTTGTTTGGATCCAAGGACCAGTTTGGAGCTGAAAGAAGTTCTTCAGCAGAGTCCTGTGTGAAGTTTTCATCGCTGTTTTGCCCAGGAGGGGATGTGGGCGGTGAGCACAGCAAGATGCAGTCTGCTATCGGGGGAGGATTTCCTCTCACCCGGCTGAATGAAACAAATTACATCACGTGGTCGTATAAAATGGAGATGTTTTTACGCCGTGAAGGTCTTTGGCAAGCCGTGAGTAACCCTCCTGATGATTTAGAGGAAGAGGAGGATATGAGGTGAAATGAGAGAGCACTGGCAAGCATAATATTATGTTTGGAAGACAGCCAATTGATACATGTACGGCAGTGTATGTTAGCTCAAGAATGCTGGAATGCACTGAGAATGATTTATGTAAGAGACACTGCTGGAAGCAAGGTTGCTTTAACACGTAAATTGTATTGTGCAAGGCTGAGGGAAGGAGATAACATTTCTGAGCATTTACAGTATATGGCAAATGTTTTTCTTGAATTAAGTGAACGTGGTATGAATTTTGATGAATCTCATAAAGTATATGTTCTACTGAGTTCATTGAATGAGTCCTGGGATAAGTTAGCTACAAGTCTCGGGTCTATGTGAGAAAGAGACCTGACAGTGAGTTATTTAACTGGTCGGTTTCTGGAAGAAGAGCGGAGGCGGCAGGAACATATCCAGGCAAAGGGGAGCAATAATATGCCATGTCAGAGAGAGGCTGTATTGCAAAGAGTTTCCTCAACAGAGGGAGATAAAGTTTGTGCCTTGAAGTGTTGTTACCGATGTGGATCCAAAACGCACCTGCAAAGTGACTGTGATATAAAAAAGAAGATAAAAGGCAGAGACAGACCGGCTCAGTGAAGGAGTGATGCCCAGATATCCGTGGTGAAGTCAGCGGACAGGGATTCCAGAGACCAGTGGTTACTTGATAGTGGGGCAAGTGAGAATATTGCCAACAATCCAGAACTATTTACAGGTCTATCACCAGCTGTTTGTGATTACGTAAGCCTGGCAAATGGGAATTGTGCCTCTGTAATAGGGCAAGGAACTGTTTATGTGCCATGCTTAAATGTAAAGTTAGAAATGCTTTGTGCCCCAGATTTAGATTATAACATATTCAGTGTGTCACAATTGGACCTGAAGGGGTATGAAGTTAAATTTGTTGGGAGAGAATGCCAAATTAGTAAAAATAACCAGATATGTGGAAAGGGTGTATTACAGGACAACCTATATGTGATGAAACCCAAGACAGATGGTGTAGCACGTACGGCTACAATGAGTAACAGGCCATTTCGGTTGTGCCCATATCTGGCATAGGAGACTAGGTCATGCCAGTTTCAAGGTGGTGGAGACGATGTCTGAGGTTGGAACAGGCATTGATATGAGAACATGTCATAATTTCTTGGACTGTACTGTATGTAAAGTATCAAAGTCAAAAGCATATCCGATAAGCAAACATAGTGCTTGAGTGTCTGAAAAATGTTTTCAGTTAGTACATGCTGATTTGATTGGCCCTATGTCTGCAACACTAGGGGGAGCTAGATATATATTGGTAATAGTGGATGACTTTACAAGATTCAGTTTTTGTTATTTATTAAAGCATAAAAATAATGTGTTTGAACAGTTCAAGAATTGGGTGAATTTCGTGGAGCGTAGATATAATACGAAGGTTTGTGAATTACAAACAGACAGGGGAACTGAGTTTCTAGCAGGTAATTTTCAGCAATGGTTAAGTTGGAGGGGCATTAGCCATAAAAAGACTAATCCTTATTGTGCTGCCAAGAATGGAATTGCTGAAAGACGGAATGGTATGTTGCAAGTTATGAAAGATTCTTCATTGGCAGATTCAGGTTTATCTAGTGGTTATTGGGGTGAAGCAATTTTGAACACCAATTATCTGATAAACGGGCTGTGGAATTCTTCAGTAAATGAAACTCCATATTGTCTGCTATATGGTAAGAAGCCGTCATTAGCACATTTAGGGGTATTTGGATGTGCAGCCTGGGTTCATGTGCCCAAAGCAGTTCGGAGAAAGGGACAGACTAAAGCACAGAAACTCATATTTGTGGGATATGAGCAAGGAACCAAGGGGTATAGATTTACAGATGGGAACAAGAGAATTGTCATCTCAAGTTCTGCAAATTTTTGCGAGTACAGTAATTAGAGAAAGATACATGGGAGTTCAGACATTTATTTTCCCAGTCAAGGGCAAAGAAGGATCAAAGAATTTGCTAATTCATCTTAATTCAGATGAATCAAGAATTTAAACTGAAAGATCTAGGTGAAATTAGGAATTACCTAGGTGTAGGAATTGGAAAAATTGAAGGGAAAGGATATTTCCAGATCAGAGGAAGAAAATTGAACAGTTGCTTAGGGATTACAGCATGGAGAATTGCAAAGACGTCCCTACACCGATGACAGTAGATTTTCTCAAAGCAGTGACTGAAGATGAGGACCAAACTCCATGTGAACACGAAAGATACCAATCAGTAATTGGAAGTCTGTTATATTTAGCACAATGGTCTAGATCTGATATTGGGAATGAGATTAATATACTGAGCAGGTACACTGTACAACCTACTCAGAGGCATTGGCTTGGTGTCAAGCGTGTATTAAGATATCTGAAGGGGACTATTAATAATTGTTTAATAGTAAGACCATATGAACCATTGGAATTAACGTGTTATGTTGATAGTGATTGGGGTAATGATGTGCAAGATATTTAATTAGATGTTGTTCTATTGTAAATTGGAGGGGTGTTAAGGTTTGAGAATAAAACCAGGAATTTACAGATAGAACAGACTGGAAATGTATTCAGTGTATCTAGGTCAAGGGTCGGAAACTGCGGCTCGCGAGCCACATGCGGCTCTTTGGCCCCTTGAGTGTGGCTCTCGGGGAAAGCCGGTGGTCGCCTCTCCTGCTTCCGGCCATGGTTGACTACAGCAGCTCCGGCTCGGAGGGCAAGAGCGAGGCCGCCGCCGGCTGGGAGAGAAGCAGCGGGGACGCTTGGAGGGCCCCAGCGGGCGCCCGCGGTTCCTCCTCTCCGTGCAGCAGGTGATCCGGCGGCGCTTCCCGGCGCCCGGCACGGGATGCTGGCAGGGCGCCGGGGGCCCCTCGGCTCGGGCTTCTCCAAAGAACGGGGAGACCGGGGACGAAGCCGCGGGCCTCTGGCTCGCCGTGCCTTCCGCTCTCCCGCACCTGTCCTGCCGGCCGGAGGGTGGAAGCTCTTTCTCCGCCACTCCCGGTGGGGTGGCCGGGCTGGGTTCGCGGCTGAGCGCCGGGCGGCCAGCCTGAGGGGACGGGTTAGAGAGAGAGACAGCAACGGGGGCGCCCTGGCCGCGGTTATGCCCGAGCTCTTCAAGGTAAAGGTTTGCGGGGGATGGGGCGCCCACCCTCCTTTTTCTTCCTGTTGCCGGGAAGAGGGGAAAGACGTCACTGGGGGAAAGACGGCAGAGGTCGCCCCGTGAGAGATCCTGGCGGCCCTCGCCCGGGGCAGATGCCGCTGGCTGTGCCCCCTCCCTCCGGGAGCCCCCCGGCAGCGTGGCTCTTACTGAGCCCTCCGGAGTCTGAGCCCCCGTTCTGGGGGTGCCGCCCTAGCCCTGGTGCATTGAGCAAATTCAGCCAGCCGGGCTGATTGAGTAAACCAGGCATGGCGGCAGGCGTGGCGGCCCCCCAATGCACGCCATTGGCTCCCGCCCACAAACCCCACCCCCTTCCACACGATTGGCCCCTGCCTGCAAACCCCGCCCCCTTCCATGCGATTGGCCCCTGCCCGCAAACCCCACCCCCTTCCACATGATTGGCTCCCACCCTCAAACCCCGCCCCCTGGCCCTCGAGTGATATTATAAATTTTATAAATGTCAAAATGGCTTCTGGCATAAAAAAGTTTGCCGACCCCTGATCTAGGTGAAAGGTTATAGAAACTGCTATGTCATTCTATCAGGTGAAAGATGATGACACCTACTGGCAAGAGTATGCAAATGTATTATGTGGCTGATGCAATGCTACTGTAATGTGAGTCCTGATTGGACAGATATGTGTATAAAAGTACTGTGTAAAGGTGCTGTTCTCTCTCTTTCGTTTGATGTGCCATTGGACAACGTATCTGTATTACTTGGACTGCTGTGTATGAAGACTGTGTATGTATAATTTTAAATAGACTTTTTACCTAAACCTCATTTCGTGAGAGTCTGTTTTACTCCTATCAGGACTGGAAGAACGTATTGTTCCAAGGCTTCTTGGATATTGGGCCGCCCCAGTACCGCTGACTGACAATCTTCTCCTTCCTTTGCAGAAGAAGGAAGACCAGACTTTACCATTCAGATGCCTAATCCCAATCTGCTCCCTCCCAAATTCTGCTGTCAGGTGACCCCATGCATCTTTATGTTTGAGAGCTTTGATATAATTTAACAAGGTTCTTATATTAATGATTTTCTGTCCTGGAAAAAATGGCCGCAGTTTTCTTCACTTCCCTGACTCCAGGAAGGGGAACAGCCACTTTCTACCATGGTTTTGTACCAATATACTGTACCTTTAAAACTCTCTGACTCTATCAGTTCTACATTCCCAAGCATGCACAAGGTTAGATAAGTATTTTTATTACAGAGAATTAGGCAGCTATACATATGAAGTTCAACATACAGCAGCATACAGGAAACCTGCCCTACAGTGTGTATGTATGTATGTATGTATGTGCATGTATGTACTGTGTGTATATATCTGTGTGCGTGTGTGAACACACCAAAATGAACATGCATGAACAATGAAAACAATAAATGAAACTTTGGGAAAGGTGGATTTATTGTAACAATATAACTAAAAGGTTCTGCACACCTCCCCTGGACTCTGTCTGCACCTCCCCAAGGGAGGTACATATCTTGCTCTACAACAGGATGCTGAAACAAAGGTAGTAGGAAGTATATGGTCACTGAAAGAAGAGAACATGTCTATATATAAGAACGTGCTTCTGTCCACTATGGAAATAAGAGTGGGGTATGCAAGGAGAAGAGCCAGTTTGGTGTAGTGGTTAAGGCACCAGGCTAGAAACCAGAAAACCATGAGTTCTAGTCCCACCTTAGGCACAAAGCAAGCTGGGTGACCTTGGGCCAATCCCTCTCTCTCAGCCCTAGGAAGCAGGCAATGGCAAACCAGTTCTGAAACCTTGCCAAGAAAACTGCAGGGCATAGGCCAGGCAGTCAGTCACCAGGAGTCAAAACTGACTTGAAGGCACCAGAAAAAAAAATCTAGGAGAAACATAAAAGTTGAGTGCAGTGGGCATGAGTTGCTTAAAAAGCATGTGTGGAACAATGAGACATAGGGTCAAGAATGAATAGGTAATGAACTAATGTGGATTGAATGCAAACATGAGTGAACAGTATGAAAGCAGTACATTAAAGTGGTTTGGTCACTGAGAGCGAATAATGAAGATCAAATCGTAAAATAAATATATGACAAGACTGAATAGGTTGCAGGCAAGACCATGAAAATCACGGTTGGATGGAATTGATGATATCCCAGAGAGCAGAGCTGAGAATTTGAAAGAATAAAAGACAGCATTAAAATCAGTGTAAGGATATGATGTAAGCAAGGATGACTTGCAAGGACAGAAAGATGTAGAATGGTATAGTGAATGGTGTTATCATAAATTAGATAAAGCTAGATTTCAGTGGTATTCCTCTTCATTCACAACTTTATTTTGCTTACTACTTTTTGCTTCTTTTCTGCTCTTTCCATAATTTTACATACCCCAAAAGGGAATAGCATGATGGGTGTGTATGTATATAATCTTTACTATTCAGATTTTGTTCATGCGGTTTCAAAACTTGATTTAATAACAACACTATTCCATAAATTTCAGGATGAATTATCCTCCAAAGGGCATTTATAGTATTCAGTTAAACAATTTAAAATCACACATCAAAAAGCAATAACAATTTATGGGAAAAGCAAGATTAAAGTAGTAAAACAGCATGTACATTAATAAATTAGATAACAGATCATGTAAAAATAGTGGCACTTTTTCTTTTTTCTCTTTCTATTCACATCTTTATAGTTTGTTCTTTTTTCTTTAGTTCTGTTTTCTATCTACCCTATAGTTTTTTCTTTTTTGTATTTTAATTATATCTTGAAAATTAAAAAAAAATCTGAAAATAAAAATAAAAATAGTGGCACCGGGTAAAATAGTACAGTATCGCCAATTATCCAGAAGCCACCAGAATTAAAATGTGTTGTGGTCTGACTGCAAGCCAAGTAAGCTTAACCTTCTTCCTTGGGAAGAATATCAAAGGAATGTGGGGCTACTACAGAAAGGCACTGCCCCACTAACGCAACAGTTCTTGTTACTTTCATATACTAGTCTGAAGGCAAATTCATTACAAAGAAGTTCAACAGAGTAGGGTTTTTTATTTACTAGCATAACAAATAAAAAGAAAGAAATGAAAAAAGATGTGTCCGACTACAGCTCATTAATTTATCTTTCCTGAAGGGAGGGGGGAAAACTGTCAGAGTCCACTGATCACATTGCTCAGAAACTAATCAGTGCAAGGGAGTCTGGGGTCTAATCAAGCCTGTTCCAGAGTTTCAGGAATTGGCTGAAGTCATAAATCTGTCCATGGCTCAAAGAAATGGAGGCAATTAAGCCTGCAGGTATGTATAATTGTCAAATTGATGATCTATATAAATCAGCAAAGACTTGAACATGGCAGGTTTAGTACACCAGGGAAACAGGCTCCTTTCAAGAGCCTCTGAAGCAGCAGGAGGTCACTTGCCTATGGAAGCAAAGCATTGACAGAAATCCATGTCACCTTCACTGAGCAGCCACCTTCTGCATTCATTGTATTCACTCTCTGAAGCAGCACATAATGCCAGAATTTCATGGAACTGGCATAAAAAGACGACAGATGTATTTCTTAGCGTAGGGCTTTCCAAAGTTTTCCTGCGGCGACACACCAACCGCCGTTGGTGTGTCGCCGCGGGAAAACCCGGAAGTGCCGCCGTTGCGGCAGCGTGCAAAAACCCAAAAGCGCTGCTGCCGCTTTCAGTTTTTGCACACCGCCGTTGGTGTGTCACCACGGGAAAACCCGGAAGTGCCGCCATTGCGCCAGCATGCAAAAACCCAGAAGCGCTGATGCCGCTTTCGGTTTTTGCGTGCCGCCGTGGCTGCGTCACTTTCGGATTTTCGCGCGCCGCCGTTGGTGTGTCGCCGCGGGAAAACCCAGAAGCGCTGATGGCACGCCATCAGCGCTTCCGGGTTTTGACGTGATACATCTAGGCCCCGCAGGCGACACACTTTTTTGTCGCGACACACAGTTTGGAAAGCTCTGTCTTAGCGCTTATACTTAAGACCTGCTTTGAATAGTTGTGATTCCCAGTTTACAATCGAGAACCAAGATGGCGACTGGGAGCAGACGCTAATCACTGCTCCAGGGGGAGGATCCTAGTCCCTGCAAACCCCTGATCCCCAGTCCCCTGTTGTTAACCAGGGGCTTTGGGAGAGAAATTTCGGTGGGTTCTCCAACCTTGGGACCTATGCTGGCATTGGGGGTTTATGTGCTACGATGATGCCATGTGGTTGTAACTGTCTATTAGTAGTTTCTGAGATGTTTCTGATGTATGGCAGTGTAATCCTTTTCATAACTTCTGTTGGTTATGTTGTAGTGGGTTGTGTAGTCAGGCACTTTCTGATAAAGTTGCGTGGGTATCCATTTTGCTGGAAGATGCTGTATAGATGATCTGTTTCCTTTTTCTGGTGTTCTGGGTTGCTGCAGTGCGTTAGTGCGCGTTTGAATAATGTTCTTACACAGCTTCTCTTGTGGGAGGTTGCAATAACCCAACTAAAACCCTTCAGAACATCTTAAGTAACCCAAAAGACCCAGTAGCCCAAGAAGAAAAAACAGGAGTTATCTACAACATACAGTGTAAGGACTGTAGCAGCCACTATGTAAGACAGACTGGCAGAAGACTAGCAGAACACCAACCAACAGTCAGAAGACACTTGTTTATTAAAAGAAAGCTCAAGTTGTTGTTAACTCAAAGAGTGGAAACCACTTGTGGACTATTTGCGAAATGCAGGAGGTGTGAAGCTTACATGGGGATTTGAAGATTAGGCTATAAATATAATGGGGTATATTAGACAAAGAATTATTCTTATCTATTGCATGACAAACTAGCACTTAGGACGGATTTTTTGTTTTCATGACCAGGGATAGATTGGAAGTTACCTATGTTTCATACTTTTCTTTTTCTTTTACTTTACTACACTTTTTTTCTTTTCTTTTCTTTTCTTTTGTATTTCTATTTCTTTTTCTATTTCTAACTTTTAACTATGTATTGTAAAATTCTAATAAAAAAAAGAGAAGGCACGATGAAAACTCCTTAATCTCACAACACATGGAGAGACTCAACCATACTTTCAACTAGGAAACTGTGAGCATATTAAAACAAGCCAAGTCCAAAAACGCTAGAGAATTCCTGGAAGCTTGGCACTCAGACAAAGCAGCCATCAACAGACACATAGAGGTAAACAACATTTACATACCATTCATAAGAGACAATAGAAAAGCCAAAAGACCAGAACACCTCCTTGCCAGCAATCATCACCCAGATATGCAAAGATTAACACCAAGATTAGCACCAGAGGAACAATCAAACAACACAATATACCCTAATCAAGGAACTATTAACTCAGTCAATCAACCAAGCAGCAAACAACAGCCCAGTCAAGGAACTCCTAAGGAGAGAACAACACCTCCACCAACACAAGCAAGACAAGCCATGGTGTATAAACAGAGAGCAAGTCCCACTCCCTTTTCGCACTGAAGAGGTTGCCTAGCCTGGCAATGAAACGTCTGCAAGAAAACAACAAGGCTCAGAGAGCACCAAGGACACCACAGTTTTTAGAGTGCTTTGCATAAACCTATTGCATTATTCTGTTCAGAGAAATCTGTGATTTCCAATGGGCTACATGTTGTATAGTTAAGCCAGCAATGGTGTGAAATGCTGAAATGGATCTGAAAGTAAGTATACTTGTGTGAAAACATGTTTTAATACACAGATATTCAGTAATGGCTGGACTACATCTGCATTGATCTGCATTTAAAAAAAAATCTTCAAAAAAGGGCATTATGTCTGAATACATTTTTTCACAATACATATATACCGCAATATACCTTTTACTAAGCATTATATCCTAGATATGTCCTCACAAGTAAACATTAGACTACATCAAAAAATTGAGGGAAGTGCACAAATTAAAAGATAACAGTATTTTTCTAATATGTGTATTAGTTAAAATATAAATCAGGGCAATGTGTTTAAAAATATAGACTAAAAGGGTGCCCTCAAGTATTCTTACTTCCAGAGTAAAACAAACTTTGAAACTAAAGAAATAGCTTTTTCATACCCCCATTACATTCTTGTTTCAAAACTTTTCTTTCAGCTTCTGTTCTTCTACCCCATTTTCAGGAGTCAGGACACAATAGCTCATATTATGTCTGGAAGTAATAACTGCATTTAAACATTTTTACAGGAAGGATGAGTGAACACAAAAACATTAATAGCCCACGTTAAATATTACAGCTCACCTTTACATAAGCACTTAGTCACAGGACCATTTGTGAAGTATTGGCATAAGCTGCTCATTGAGAATAAATTAGTGTTTGCCCTGGAGACGTGGGTAACTGGCAATTTGCAAGTCTGCATGAATGTCAGAGAAGCAGCAGAGAATAGTTGAACACAGGCGATGGCTGTGCATGTTTGGCTTAAAGGCTCTCTCCTCTGCATAAGACCCTGGAAACCATCACCACTGAAGCACGCGGAATAAAAGAGATGGGCAGTGGTCTAAGTAACTACAGGTACTCCTCACTTAACAACCACAATTGGGACCAGCAACTCTGTCACTAAACAATGCAGTTGTTAAGTGAAACATCACATGACTGCGACTTCTGATTTTTTTCTCCATTGATTCTGCTTGTCGGAAGCCGGCTGTGAAGCACGCAAATGTCAATCACGTGACCACAGGATGCTGTGACAGTTGTAAACGCCCAACAGTTGTGCCCACCTTAATCATGTGACCACAGGGATACTGTGACAGTTGTAAGTGTGAGGTCTAGTCATAAAGTTATCTTTTCAGCACTACTGTAACTTCAAATGGTCGCTAAACAGGGCAGTCATTAAGCAAGGACTACCTGTATAAAGCATTGCTAAGCATGATAGTAGTTATAAAATTTGGAATGGTATAAAGAGAATGAATGGAAGAAAATCTTTATTTCTCTTCCATAATTCATTTATCATATTTGTATACAATATATTCCTAGCAAAGCCAGCCTGAAAAGTTGTTTCACAATGCTGACACTTCCAGACACCCAGTGAAAGTAATTGGCAACAGGTTATAACAATATCTTAGGCAATTTTTTAAATTTAATTATTTTACATCTACTTCTAAAAGATTAATAACCTGTCTGCCTGTTCTCACAAAAGAAAGATTTGTTCAAGGGTACATAAACTCCCTTACAGGAAATTAAGCACGTTGTGTATTACAAGTTTATTCTGGCATGAAAGCCATCAGCTGGTCAAATCTTGGCTTGAAATCCATTGCTCTTGCTCGACACTCTCTAGAATTAGTTGTGGTTACTAAAGCTGAATTCAGACTATAACCAACATTGACAATGGCCACAACAGTTGGGAATTCTGGGTGTTGCAGTACCAGTGTGCTTCAAAAGCAGCAGATTGAGGGCAGGTAGCATAAACCTGCCATTTCTCTAGCATCTCTAGTCAGGAAATTTACCAATTAACTAGGCTGACCATACATCATCCAGTTTTGAACAGGACAGACCCGTTTTTCCCCCTTTTCTCAACCGTCCCGTCGTTTTAACATAAATGCCAGTTTTGTCCCATTTTTCAGGAACAGGCAGAGGTGGAGTAGCCAACCAGAGGGAACCCGGAGGAGGAATCGCCCCTGCCCACCAGCGCGCGGCAAAGGAGGTGGGAGAGGCGGGCCCAGCACCGTGACAGGTGGAGGCGATTCCCCTTCTGTGTTCCCTCCAATCAGCTACTCCGCCCCCGCCCACCGCACCAACAGGCGGAGGCAACCCCCCGCCCCCCCAACCAGCCGCTCCCCCCGCCCGTTCCTCTTGTCCCATTTTTGTCTCAAGGAAATATGGTCAGTCTACAATTAACTGATTTTGAGGCACACTACATCTATGCTACAATAGGCCGCAACAAAGTACAGAGGCCCTTCTCCTTTACAGATGAAAATAAATTATCTTCAGGGGAAGAGAATCCTGAATTCCTTATTTGCCAACTGGTTTTTAATTGAAATGTGCAGCTGGTTTTCTTCCACATAATTGCATCTAAATTAAGGCTACCTTACCTGGGCTGTTACCTATTGTGTTCCCCACAACTACTTATGGCTGTGAAAGTTGGACGATGAAAAAGTTGGAAAGAAGGAAAATTGATTCTTTTGAACTATGGTGTTGGAGGAGGCTCTTGCAAATCCCTTGGACTGCAAAGATAACGAATAAAGAAGTGTTGAAGCGCATAAAACCGGACATGTCACTAGGAGGAAATATAACAAAACTTAGACTTAGTTACTTCGGTCACGTCATGAGATCAACATCGTTGGAGAAAGACGTTATGCCTGGAACAGTCAGTGGCAAAAGACGACGAGGACGCCAAAGAATGCGCTGGTTGGATGTAATCAAAGCAGACACAGGCCAAAATTTTAAGCAACTGAAAGAAGCTGTACAAGATCGGAAATCATGGAGAGAGCTGGCTTATGGAATCGCCAAGGGTCAGATACGACTGAATGGATAATTCAATTCAATTTGATACCTGGGCTGCAACAATCTAAATGACCCCTAGATGGCAGCAGAGTTTCTGTATTTCTTTCACTGAGTGGTAGAGTGTATTTTTGCAGCCTTGTCTAAATAGTGCTTCCATCCTCCCAAGTTTTATATAGGACTTGACAATTCTGCAAGTTTCTCCAATCCCAAGTCTGACAAAATGAATTTTTGCCTTGTTTTATACCATAATCCACTGTAGCATTAGATATTAAATACATTTTGGCTCTATTTTAATGTAATGTTAGACCATTGTTCAGTAGTTCATATATGAGCCTCAGAGGGTGTGTTCTTCCCTTCTCTATTAAAATCTATGTTGAAGGCTTTTGCTTCCATTTTTTTTCCAAAATCACAGTCTTTTTGCTAGGGAAGAGAAAGTGCACAAATTTTGATTAAACGTGATTAACATTACATCCTAACCATTTTTAGCAGTTTCAAAATAAAACGTAAACACCATTCTGAATTTGTTTTCAAGGCAAGTGACATTGGTTTATACAAATATACATAATTTTAAGAACTAATGGGCAAATATCTATACAGGTAGTCCTCACTTAATAACCAGTTGCTTAGTGATGGTTTGGGCTTACGACAGCACTGGGGAAAAAAAGACTTGCGACCGTTCCTCATGCTTACGACTGTCACAGTGTCCACCCAGTCACGTGATTGCTATTCGGGCACTTGGCAGCCGGTTTGCATTTACGACTGTTGCAGCGTCCCCCAGTCACGTGATCACCATTTTCAACCTTCCCAGCCAGTTTCTGGCAAGCAAAATCAATGGGGAACTGCATGATTCACTTAACAACCACGTGGTTCACTTAACAACCATGGTGATTTGCTTAACAACCACTGCAAAAAAGGTCATAAAATCGGGTTGGATTTGCTTAACTGCATTACTTAGCAACTGAAATTCCAGTCCCAATTGTGGTTGTTAAGCGAGGACTACCTGTATTCTCTACCATCTATAAAGGTGTAGAATCCACGCTCTTTACTTATTTATATGTATCTATGTATCATGTTTGTGTTAACATATTAGACAAATTTTATTGCAGATAAAGGTAAAGCTTTTTATGTACTTGATCCTTTCACACATGTATTATGCAAGAATATATATAGGGAGAATTGGGACATTTAATGGTAGAGGTACTATATATAAAGTAAATATAATATAAATATATATATGTATTCATAGACATATATATAAAGAACATGGTAAAATAAATTATTGCCTTGCTTTAAACCATAATCTAGCTTGTTTGGTTTAATGTGCTGTGTAGATCAGCTATTTTGGTCTCTTAGTGATGGTACATGGTTTAGGATGCTGTATGATCCCAGGTCATAGGGGCACAATGGCTCAGTGGTTAAGACGCCAGGCTTGTCGATCAGAAGGTTGGCGGTTCGAGACCCAAACGCTGCGTGACAGAGTGAGCTCCCGCACTCGCCCCAGCTCTTGTCAACCTAGCAATTCGAAAGCATGCAAATGAAGTAGTTAAATAGGTACCACTTCGGTGGGATGGTAACAGCGTTCCGCACACGTCATGCCGGCCACATGACCGCAGAAGTGTCTTCAGACAGCGTTGGCTCTTCGGCTAAGAAATGGAGATGAGCACCGGCCCCTAGAGTCGGACATGACTGTGCAGGTGAAAACCTTTACCTATGATCCCAGGTAATTATTTTGAATTCATAATGGTGGTTATTCATAAAGCACCATATCAAGTAAGCAAACTATTGCTTAGTGAGATATGTGAATGCATTCAAAGAAGCACCATGTCTGGTTTAATACTCAACAGTGTTTGCATGCAAGCCCCAATATATCCAGTCAATACTTGAATTCTCTTTCTAGTATCTAGCCTACACACTTTAAAATGCAGTGTATATTAAAAGTCCTAGCTGCACACACCAGATATACATTTGCAGTAGCATCCAACACATTTTTCCTTATCAGTTCCTTGCTGAACCCTGAACCAAATTCATAAGCTATATTTAGACATTTGAGTGACCAACATGAGCTCCCAAGTGCACACTACATGATTACCATTATTTTGTGAGCTTATTTCCCCCTTCTGTTTCATTTTTTTCATTCCCCAGTCTATCCTATAGTTCTGGAATTCCCTGATCTCCCATTCAGATACTGACCAGGATTGACTCTGCTTAACAAGGGAGGCTATTATAAACATATACATCCACAGTGCACTTGTCATGTGTACCAATGACAAACCCAGACAGATGAAAATATTATTCACATATATTTATATATGTATATCCTTGTATTAGTGGGAGCCAGTTTGGTGTAGTGGTTAAGGCATCAGGCTAGAAACTGGGAGACTGTGAGTTCTAGTCCTGCCTTAGACACAAAGTCAGCTGGGTGACCTTGGGCCAGTCACTCTCTCTCAGCCTTGGGAAGCAGGCCAGGGCAAACCACTTCTGAAAAACCTTGCCAAGAAAACTGCAAGGGCTTATCCAGGCAGTTGCCAGGAGTCAACACTGACTCAAAGGCAAAATAAAAATCCTTGTATTAGCAGTTCTCCATAAACTGAACTTGAATAAAGGAGAGAAATCCAAAATGTTTTAACAAATATATAAGGAAAGTTTCAGACACCTGAAAAGTTTAGGTCCACTGCATTACATCACTATATTACTGAGGCTAGGTCTACATATCATGTTAAGCCATAATGTGGTTTGTTTATATTTGCTTTTACAGTGATATGCAAACCTGACAATTGTGGTTTATATAATAAATCATGGTTAAATCAGCTATTATTTAGTGCAGTGTGTGAACCTAGTCAATAATTTATTACAAAGTAAAAAAAAAACACCTGCAGCTTAAGAAATTGAGCTCAAGTCAAGAGAAATGCTATTTGTATACATTTTAAAATCCAGACTCTTTAATATATCCACAAAATGGGTCAGGGAATGCCCAGGCTGTAAACTGAAATCAAGAACACTATAACATGTCCTGTTCTCTAGAATGCTGGATAACTGGAAGAGTGCTACCATTGATTCTCAGTTCACTTTTCTCAAGGCTAAACATGCCCAATTCCCTTAGTTTCTCCCCATAAACCTTAGTTTCCAATCCCCCGACCAACCTTGTTGTCTTCTTGCACCTTTTCCAATTTCAATGAATCTTTCTTAAAATATGATGCCAAAAGTCGGACAGGATACTCTAGATGAGGTTGACCAGTGCATAAGGTACTGGAAATCTAGCCTTATTTAAGTGATAGTTCTTGTGTACAATCCAACACACGAAAAGCAAGGAGCAGCCTCTATCCTCACCAGTTGTGCTGCTGCTATCATTGAAAAGCCAGTTATCACAAGTACAATAGTTTGCAGGAGGAATAATTCCAGTGCATTACCAGGTCATATGGCAGCATTCAGTTCTATACAAAGGCTCTCTGCTGCAGACAATCACACTACACTCATGGAGACAATCTCTTCAGTAACATCTTCAGCATGACTTGGACAAGGGACAGGCTGCTCACCTCTCCTTGCCCACTGAATTACCACAGATTGACTAAACAAGGCTTATTACTTCCCACAATTTGCAACCTATATTTCTACTGATATAGCCTAAAACTTGCCATTATAGCAGCTATGTCATACTGTTGACTCAAATTCAGCTTGTGATCAGCTGCTATTAGCAACCCTCTTATGCCTGCATTTGGTTTCTTTTTTCCTCAGGAAAAGAGTCATTTGTCTCTATTAAATTTCATTCTGCTGTTTTTAGCTCACTACCTAACTTATCAAGATCATTTGAAAGTTATTATTTGCTATTGTTTATTTATTTATTGTTTATTTATTTAATTTTTATTTATTTATTTATTGTTTATTTATTTATTGTTTATTATTATTGTTATTATTTGAAAGTTATTATTTACTACCTAACTTATCAAGATCATTTGAAAGTTATTATTTGCATATCTGATAAGCATGCCTTCCACATTTTCATCCAAATCATTAATAAATTAAATAAATAAATAAATAAAAATTAAATAAATAAATAAAAATTAATTAAATAAATAAATAAATAAATAAATAAATAAATAAATAAATAAATAAATAAAGTTGAAGGGTGGTAGCTGGAGTTCCTGTGATGTACCATATTGGGTCATCAGAATACAGACCTCACAGGAGAGTGGTTAACTCCTCCTCTTCTAGCTAGAAGGCAGGGCTTAAGACTTCTTATCCCATGGAGGAAATCCCTTCCCTTTAACGCAAATGAGTTATTAATTTATCATTCATTCATTCATTCATTCATTCATTCTTCAAATTTCTATCACCGCCCATCTCCCCCTGAGGAGGGACTCTGGCCGGTTTACAGAAAGAATAAAATTTAAAATTCAATACCAACTCTAACTAATACATTAAATATAACTACAAGTAAAAAATAAAAATATAAAATATCATACAATTCAGATGGCAGCAAGAAACTACTTCAGTCCGTGAATATATAAGAGGCCCTTCTAGGGTACCAGCCATCCCCAAGAATGACTATTCCCCTCCCCGCCCCAGGCACGATGGCAAAACCAGGTCTTCAGTTTTTTATGGAAGTCCAGGAGAGAGGGTTAAATAAACTCAAACTCAAAACTCTCCTTTACTATGTATTTCATAACTAAGAATTGATTTATAAAAGGGAATCAAATGGAAAAACAGGATGCAACAATTAGCATAGTACAATTAAGTAGCTCACAGCTCAATCTCAGACCACTTGGTCTCTCTCTTACTGTAACTGCCTTCCCACCTAGCTAAGGTGGGATTGTTATTACCGTATTTTCCGGCGTATAAGACGACTTTTAAACCCAGGAAAATCTTCTCAAAAGTCGGGGGTCGTCTTATACGCCGGGTGTCGTCTTATACGCCGGAAAATACGGTATTCGCCGTTTAAGACCTCTCCTGGCCAAGTGCAGCCGCTCGCGCAGCCCCCAGGGAAGAGCAGGAGGACGAGCGCGGGAGAAACGCGGGGAGGGGGGAGCGAGCTCCGTTCCCTCGGAGCAGCCTTGGGAAGGGAGGGGGCAAAACGCAGTGGCTCCACGACGGGCTCCAAAGTCGCCCACAACGCTCAACGGGCGCCTCGCTTCGCCTCGCCTCGCCTTCCCTTCCCCTCCCAGCTGCGCTTTAAATGGAGTGGGGGCCCAGAATTGGCTGCGTTTCGGGAAGCCTGGTAGGAAACGCATTGTGGGCGACTTTGGAGCCCGTCGTGGAGCCAAACGGCGAGTACCGTATTTTCCGGCGTATATCCCAAACTCTATATTTTAAATGGAAAAGTTGGGGGTCGTCTTATACGCCCAGTCTTATACGCCAGAAAATACGGTACATCTTCCAGTGTCCAGAATGGTACTTCACAATAAAAGCCCATGTCTGAAGAGGCAAAATTGTCTGTTCTGTAACGTATAACACAGATAGATAGCTCTGTTCCACAAATGTCTACTAAATACATTCCTGGAGTTAAGGCAGCTGATGCAGCCACCTCTCCATATGGAGTGTGCTGTGAGCCTGGAAGAGGGCTGTTGTATATTCCAAAACAAAGCATTCTCCAATCCATCTGTTAACTGTGGAATGAGAACTCACCTCCCCAATCTCCCATTTGCAGGGAGATTAATAAACTATCAGACTTTTACTCCTCTAATGCACCTTTGAGGTAGAGTCTCAATGTTCTTAGCACATCTAGCTTCTACCAGGCCTGTTCATAACAGCAGCCTTGATCTTGGCAGAAACTGGGGAGAACAACCCCTTGTGCCTGATGGAAAGGAACATTAAACCTTGAACATGAAACAAGGTAGACCACTTGTCCTGGTGAAAGGCACATAGGGCTTCTTTGACTGCAAGTGACCCTAGTACATCAAGCCATGTGGCTACCATGAAGGCTGTCCTCATGTAAGGATATTCATGAGAGTCTGGTTTAGGGACTTATGGGAGCAGTCATTAAGGCCTGAATACCAACAACAAATCCCATGTATTATTGGTGTATTACTGGGAGTGAAAGAAGGAGTGTGCCCCCAAGGATGGGGCACACTCAAAACAGTAGACCTCATCTGTTTGAGGCAAACAGAACTTAAAGATATTGCCTATCTGTGCAATAACTTTGCTCCTAGCCCCTTCTCCAGCCCTGCCTGTCCTAAACCCAAGAGCCCAAGGATCCCTGCCACAGGTGCTACAAATTTCTCTCTCTGGCACCACCATTCAAAAATATGTCAAACTATCTGATAGATCTTGGGGTTGACTGGTTGCCTTGAGTCCAAGGCTGTCTCTACCACCAAATCTGGAAGTCTTATGTTCAGAAGCTGCTCCTGTTCTCCAGGTGTGTAGGTGTACAGTAGCTTATTTGGATCTAGGTATAGCATCAGACCCTTGACAGGAAGTCCAGAGGAGATGGCTGGATATTCCTTGCTCATCTCTAATTAGTCAGAGAGCAACCTCCTGGTTAGAATCAATTTCGCTTTGTGTAGCTTCACCTTGCTCACCATTCTGAATATCACTGGAAAGGGCAGAACATTTTTTTTCTATCACAGTACCACTACAGCATCAATCCTCTCTGCTCTGTTGTCTTGGAATAGGAGGGGAAAGTGCTGCATCTGCCTATTATCCACAGTCACAAACAATTTAACAGTGGGGCATCCTCATCTTTTTAAGACCTCATTAAAAATCTCCAGTTTAGTGCCCATTGATAACACTGGGAGTCTGCTCTGGTGTCCAATGATCCTATTATGTAATATTCCACTAATATAGACAAGAGGCATTTCTTTGCCCATATCATTAGACGTGTGGTTTCTCTCTAATGGCTCTTTGGTCTGGATCTGTGCAGATGATTTAATGGGCTTCATTGTAATATTTCTGTTTATACCAGTAGGTGGCAATCTCACACCTGATCTGATAGTATAGCCCAGAGCTTTCCAAACTTTTCATGTTGGTGACACACTTTTTAGACATGCATCATTTTGTGACACAGAAATTCAGTTTTACTAGCAAACTGGAGGTTACACTAACTAACTTATAAGAGATACAGACACATACATAAATTGTAATAGTGAAATGTATGGGGACACAACATATCTCATGAAAACAGAGTTCCCCTTTACAGCAGGGCAAGGCTTGGACAGAGCTCCCCTCTTACAGCAGGGCACAAGGCAGGCACTAGGACCTGTGCAGAATCACAGCAGGTTTGGAGGCAGCAAGGCACAAGGCAAGCACTAGGACCTGTGCAGAATCACAGCAGGTTTGGAGGCAGCAAGGCACAAGGCAAGCACTAGGACCTGCGCGGAATCCTGGCAGGGCAGGGCTCGGAGGCAGCAAGGCACAAGGCAGGCACTAGGACCTGTGCGGAATCCTGGCAGGGCTCGGAGGCAGGAGCAGCAAGGCACTTGAGGCTCTGAGCGTCGGACTCAGAGGCTTCTTGTTACGTTCGCGTGACACACCTACACACTGCAGCCGACACACTAACATGTCGCAACACAGAGTTTGGAAAGCTCTGTATAGCCTAATTAGTCCTCACTTTCAGCAGTGTTGTCTCATAATGAAATACTTATCTGTATTAGAAGCACACTTTCCATCCCATCAGACTAGCATCTCTCTAATCATCTCCCTGAGTGGACATTTCCTGTGCCAAGTTGTCTGGGAGCAGCCACCAATGTAAAGATTGGGTTACCTTGCTTGACACCATTATGCAAGTGAAATGGAAGAGGGAAGAGTTTGTTTGTTTTTTAATAAGCATTTTATTAAGTTTCAAATAGCGATAAAAGCTACAGAAAAACAAAAGAACTACAAAGAGAAAAAAAGAACTAAAAAAGTGTGGAAACACAAGAGAATTTTTTTTTAAAAGTTGCAAAAAGAGGTGACTTCCAACTTTTAACAGCAAGGATATACAACAAAACCATAATCAATCCCTTACTCAATATTAGACCAAGATCACATTAATTATATAAATCATTCCATTGGCACATTATAAGGATCACTAAGTATAGTTGCTCCCTCCCCTTATATTAAAAGAAAAAGGAATATATATATATATATATATATATATATATATATATATATATATTATACACACATACATACACACACACACACACACATACACACACACACACACACAAACACATACACACACACCTCCTAATCAACTTCCCCCCCAAAAAATAACGTTTATTTATTTCCTTCCTACTACTATTCTATACATTCCTGTCTACTATAATAAAGATCAAACTAAAAAACATATAAATTGTCTAACATTGGTAATACAACAATTTTAACAATCTTAATCATGTCAAACCCAAAACCAAACATCATTCTTTTTTTTTTGTTATTATACCTTAATAATCTTAATCCAAATCATTAAAGATAAATGAAGTCAGCCAAACCCTTAAAGCAATCCAAATAAATATTCTTAAACCTTTATCCCACTTCAAAATAAACCAAAGCATTTACATATCTCCACATTACGCACAGAGCTTTTTTCTTAAAGAAATCAAACAGCCCAACTGCCCCCCTCAAAAACTCCGACTTCTCTTCAAGAAAACTCCCATACATATTACCCCTTCTTTTCCAAGGCACTCCATCAGAAAATACATTTCGCTTATGGCATGCAACTCGATCTCTCCCTTTAATTTCTTCCACTCAATTATCCAACCTTCATCCAGCATCTCAGCAGAAGTCGAAGAGACATTCCTGTCACTGTTAAGTTCCTCAATTTCAAGTTATACCTCTGTCTCCACATCCAGCTGTTTGCCTTGGAGATTTTAATAGTCATCATACTCAGTGGAAGTACAGCAAAAATGACGAAAATGGTGAGGCACTTGTTAACTGGGCAGATGATAACACATATATTGTCTACATCTAGAGCTACAAGGGACAAAGTCCATACAAGACAAATTAGACAAAAACTTAGTGCTCTCAAAACTGTCCTGAACAATCTGAATATTCACACCCTTTTTTCCCCTTTGAAATTACAAATGCACTCAAGGACATAAAACCTGGCAAGGCACCTGGACCTGATGGTATACATCCTGAATTCCTCCTGCACTGTGGAAAATACGCAAAAAGATGGTTGGCAGAATTCTTTTAGGATATTATGGGAACAGGTATAATACCACACAAGATGAAGCAAGCAAAAATCATTGCAATACTCAAACCGGGAAAAACAAATGACCAACCAAAGAACCACCGACCAATCGCACTGCTAAGCACTGTCTATAAGCTTCTCGAAAGGCTTCTGCATAATAGAATCAGCCACAAGATACTCCAGATAATTCCAGTGGAACAAGCTGGATTTCGTCCCGCACGAAGCTGTGCTGACCAAGTGCTTTCACTAACAACCTACATAGAAGCAGGATATCAGGCGAAGCAAAAAACGTCAGTTGCCTTCATAGATTTAAGTGCAGCATATGATACAGTGTGGAGATATGGACTACTTTATAAATTAATTCAAGTAACTCCATGCCAAAAACCTACCCGACTTATTGATAATATGCTTGCTGGAAGAACTTTCTCTGTGACTAGAATATAGAATATAGAATATAGAATATAGAATATAGAATATAGAATATAGAATATAGAATATAGAATATAGAATATAGAATAGAACAATAACTTTATTGTCATCCCACTGTACACTATAAACCAAGTGCACAATAGAATGAAATTTTGTTGCAGTTGGCTCACAATTTCAATCAAACAGTAAAATACTAATAAAAAAATCCATAGTTACTATAAAATATACATTCTTCAGCTCACAATTTCAGTCAAACACTAAAATACTTAATAAAAAAATCCATAGTTACTATAAAATATACACTCTTTACACATCCAACATTTCACCTAAAAGAACTTATTTAAGCATTCAAGAATCCAATAGCCTGGGGGACAAAGCTGTTTCCCAATCTGGCTGTTCTACATCGGATACAGCGGAACCTCTTCCCAGAGGGTAACAAAGAAAACAAACCATGATGAGGATGGGAGGGGTCACTGATGACCTTTCGAGCTCTGGACAAACAGCGTGCATGTGCTAAATCTTGGATGAGAGGCAGAGATATCCCAATTATCTTTTCTGCTGCCCTTACCACTCTCTGCACAGACTTTCTATCTGAGGCACTACAGCCTCCAAACCAGATGGAAATACAATTAGTAAGTACACTCTCTATAGTGCCTCTATAGAAAGTAAGGAGAATGGAAGATGGGAGATGTACTTTCTTCATCCGACGCAAAAAGTGCAAACGTTGCTGTGCTTGCTTTACCAAAAATGCGGTATTAAGGGACCAGGTCAGACTATTCATTAACTGCACCCCCAGGAATCTGATGCTACTGACTGACTCCACAGCTATGTTATTGATAAAAAGTGGAGTGTGACTACACAGGTTCTTCCTGAAGTCTATAATAATCTCCTTAGTTTTTTCCACATTTAGAACCAAGCTGTTTTTATTGCACCACTCCACCAAACCCTTTACCTCCTCCCTATAAGCCCACTCATCCTCACCCCTGATAAGACCCACTACCGCTGTATCATCTAAATATTTCACAATGAAATTGGTGGTAAACCTGGCTCAACAGTCATGTGTCATCAGGGTGAACAACAATGGGCTCAAGACACAGCCCTGTGGAGATATAGGAGAGGATATTAGCATCCCTAAAATATTAAACAACGGACTACCACAAGACTCGGTTCTTGCACCCCTTCTTTTCAATCTATACATAGCTGACATACCACACACAAAGTCTAGGAAGTTTGGCTACGTGGATGATTGGGCTATAGCCACTCAACATAAATCCTTTGAGACAACTGAAGATGTCCTCACTTCCGATCTAGACATACTGGATAAATATTTTTGTAAGTGGAGGTTACAGCCCAATCCAACTAAGACGGAAGTAACATCCTTCCACCTTTGCAATAGATCAGCACTCAGTTTGGTTTACTCAACAGCAGAGTACTGTGCCCCAGTGTGGCTTAATAGCCCGCACATTAGAAAGATTGATACACAAGTGCATGAGTCAATGCACATTGTTAGTGGGATGATACGACCTACTCCGACATACTGGCTGCCTGTTTTGAGCCATATACCACCTCCAGATGCAAGACGAAAGAGCGCCCTTCTTCAATATCAGAATATTATTGGTAATCCCCAGCTACCAATACTAAATGACGTGGCCTGCTTGGAGCGAAACAGACTGACATCGAGACATCCAGCCATTTCTACTGCTAAAGCTCTTCTAGAAGACGATTTCAATATCCACAACATGTGGAAACAACATTGGCTAGGAAACTGCCCTCCACAATGCCGAAGCTTGCCCTGCATCTTTGAAAAACCACCTGGATTTGACCAGCCTCGTGTGATATGGACAACCTTGAACCGAATTCGCACGGGTCATGGTAGATGTTCAGATGCCCTTTATAAATGGGCAAAACAATATCATCAAATTGTGACTCTGGAGCCGAAAAACAAACTATCCAACATATAGTGACAGAGTGTCAAAACCGAGCCTACCATGGAGACTTTGCTGATTTCCTGGCTGTGACAACTGAAGCAAAAAACTATGTGTGTAACCTAGACATATGTTTGTAATTTTCCTGTCTATATTTTATATTTCATATTTATTATGCTCTATGTTTTTTATTGTAATGTGATGTGAATGTGCCATACGATAAATAAATAAATAATCCTCAATTTCATTCATGACATCCTCAACCAAATGAGACATTTTAAAGCTTATATTTGCCACAATGTCCTGAATGCCTTGCATAAAAATTTGGTAAGAATCAGAAAGAATTTGCTTAAAATCTTGATGGAAGTCAGAGAAAGTCTGCTTGAATTCCTCCATGTCTCACACAGTAGATTATGGCGCCCCCTAGGAACTTAATCAGCGAAAATCGAAGATATGAGAAAGTTCAAAAGTTCTTTACATGAAATGAGAGTGAATACCAGACTGTTATCAAGGGAAAGTGAACAGAAAGCTGAAGGTTCAAATCAGCCGATTCAACGTGTAGGAAAATGGTAAATTCTGCAAATTCAGTACAAAAATAATAACAGGGAGACAATTATTTACTCTCAATCTTTCTCAATATTTGGATGGGAAACAAGCCAAAACTTTAAAAGAATTTTAAAAATTAACCCCAAAAATAACGATAAGTGCCAAGAGAACCCACTTCTCCTTGCTGTAGAAAGCCTCTCTTAGGGTACATATACTATATATGTATATATGTATATACGTATATATGTATATACGTATATATGTATATACGTATATCTCACTCGCTGTATCGTCACCTTGTTGTGGTGAGTGGGCTTGTGTGTTCTCAATGAACCCTGTGAGCGAAGCCGTCAGGAGTCATATACTCCTGGTAGGGTCACCCATGGCGGTAAGGTCCAGGGGGAGGAACCAGACAAAGAATGATCCAAGAAAGTCCTCAACGGCAGAACAGGCGGAAGATAACAAAGTGTATTGTTACAACGGCTGCGAAGGCGGATGAAGGCTGCAGCAGACAAAAGGTCACCAATCGTCATGGTATCCATGCCATTGGATTAGAGCCTTTTTCTGTGAAGGTTGTGTGCTGATCGTTGTGCACCGATCTCCACACATAAAACAAATTCACGCACAGGCGTCTTCCAACCACACCAAACCCAAAACAACCAAAAGTCCCATGGCGATTGACGAATGGCAATGGGGGCAGGACTGTGAAATCCGGAAGCTCCTAGTCATGGATCAGCACATGGGCGGTGGATACGGATTCAGTCGCCCTGACTCAAGGATCGAGGCAGTTGAGTAGTTCGGCAGCTGTATCCACGACTGAGCAGCCCTATTTAGTTTCCACTCTGCTCACCCCATATGGGGAGGGGGCTAGAAAAGGTGCCCTAAACACAGTCTGCCTCATTTTCTCCCCGACTGGATTACCGCGACCAGTGGGGTCACCATCTAGCGGTCGTAAAAAACACATGAATTTTGGAACATGGAATATACGGACACTGCAAGACAATATGGATAGTGAACGACCTGAACGTAGGACTGCCATTATTGCAAGGGAGCTGAGACATTTTAATGTTGATATAGCAGCACTCCAAGAAACTCGAAGAGCAGGAGAAGGACAGCTGAAGGAAGAAAAAGGAGGTTATACCTTCTTTTGGAAAGGACTGCCTGAACAAGAACAACTAATACATGGGGTAGGCTTTGCTATCAAAAACGACCTTGTGAAGCTCTGGTCAGAAGTTCCCACTGGGATTAATGAAAGACTCTCAACTCTCCGAATTAAACTCACCAAAAACCAACAGGCAACTATCCTAAGTGCTTACGCACCAACACTAGATGCAGATGAGGATATCAAGGAAAAATTTTATACCCAGCTGGACACCATCTTATCAGAGATACCAAAGGAGGATAAAATTATCCTCCAGGGAGATTTCAATGCAAGGGTTGGGCGTGACTTTGATTTGTGGCCAGGGATCATTGGGAAAGAAGGAGTTGACAACAGCAACATGAATGGAATCTTACTTCTGACTAAAGGCCATGGGACCAGGATACCTAAGGGATCGCCTCATCCCCATCACTTCATCCAGTCGCACCCGGGCATGCAGAGAGGGCATGCTACGGACCCCATCGGTTAGGGAGTTCCACCTGATGGGGTCTCGGAAGCGTGCTTTCTCTGCTGTTGCCCCTGCCCTTTGGAAAATTCTGCCCCCGGAGATCAGACGGTCCCCCTCACTCCTGGAATTCCGAAAAAGACTCAAAACCTGGTTTTGTCAATATGCTTGGGGTCAGAAGGAGATTGGAGATACCTGGAGATGGCTAGCACCTTAGATTTGCTCTGAGGAGCCCTTTTTATAAACTTAAGAATACTCTGCCTTTGGATTCCATCTTATTTATTATATTTTAAATTATTATTTATTATGTATGTTATTTTATTTATAAATGTATATTAATGATTTTAAATCTGTTGTAAACCGCCCAGAGTCCCCCTAGGGGGAGTTGGTCAGTGATAAATCCAATAAATAAATAAATAAATAAATAAATAAATAAATGTGCAGAGCATAACCTTGTCATTACTACCACACTCTTTCGCCAGAAAAATAAATTTAAAACATCTTGGAAGCACCCACGGTCGAAGCACTGGCATCTTTTAGATTATGTAATTGTCCGTGCTAGAGATCACCGTGATGTACTTCTCACCAGAGCCATGATGAGTGCCAATGACTGCTGGACAGACCATCGATTAATTCGATCCACAATGGCCATAAAGATTGTCCCTCATCGTAGGCTCCAAGGAAGAGAACCAAGGCGTAAAATGAACACACTGGCCCTTCAAGATTCTATTAAACGAGCTTGCTTTCAATCAACTCTCAAGGAACATCTGCCTATGGAACTTCCTGAAAATGTTGAGGAACACTGGCTTAAATTGAAGACTTCTATTATTTCAGCCTGTGAACAAACTATCGGATACCAAACTAAGAGACATCAGGACTGGTTTGATGAGAATGATAGTGAGATTGAACATATTATTGACAAGAAAAGGAAAGCCTTCCGGATATGGCAAAAAGATATTAACTGTGCCGTTAAGAAAAAAATCTACGCCAGTGCAAAGGTAGAAGTCCAAAGAAGAACTAGAGAACTTAAGAACATATGGTGGATAAAAAAAGCCCAAGAAACCCAACATTTTGCAGATGCTCATGATGCACGGGGCTTTTTTAATGCCATAAAGGACCAACAAACCATGGTACAAATCCCTTACGCTCAGTAGATGGTGCTAAACTTCTAAAGGACAAAGAGTCTATTGCACTGCCCTGGAAAGAGCATTACTACAATCTCCTTAATCATCACTCTACTGTGGCTGATGAAGTCTTCTTGCAAATCCCGCAAAAACAAATAAGAGATGAGCTTGCAGTACCCCCTAGTTTGGAGGAAGTCAGTAAAGCCACTAAACAAATGAAAAATAACAAAGCTAGTGGACCTGATGGGATTCCTGCTGAAGTCTTTAAAGAAGGCGGGCCTGAACTTACACAACAACTTCATAAGCTCATCGAAAAAATCTGGATGAGGGAGGAGATTCCAGCAGACTTTAGGGATGCCATAATTATCACTCTCTTTAAAAAGGGTGATAGAACAGACTGTGGAAACTATCGAGGCATCTCCCTTCTAGCCACAGCAGGCAGAATCCTGGCAAAGATCATCGCAAACCGTCTCCTGTCTGTATCAGAAGACATCCTCCCTGAAACGCAAAATGGCTTCCGCCCTTCCAGGGGAACAGTGGATATGATCTTCACTGCACGACAGCTTCAAGAAAAATGCAAGGAGCAAAACCGTCCTCTGTACATGGCGTTTATTGATCTGAATAAGGCTTTTGATACTGTAAATCGTACTGCTCTCTGGACCATCCTTCTGAAAATCGGATGCCCTGATAAATTTGTGAACATCTTGCGGCTACTCCATGACGACATGATGGCAACAATCCTGAATAACAATGGCTCACAAAGCGATCCATTTAAAGTGGAATCCGGCGTTAAACAGGGATGTGTTATTGCTCCAACCTTATTTGCTATCTTCATCGCTATGATTATACACCTTGTTGAAGAGAAACTTCCTACTGGTGTAGAAATTATATATCGAACAGATGGAAAGCTTTTTAATCTTAGTAGGCTGAAAGCAAAAAATAAGGTAACTACAACTTCTGTTATAGAACTTCAATATGCTGATGATAACGTAGTCTGTGCACACTCCGAGGAAGATCTTCAAACTATCCTAAACATCTTTGCAGAAGCATATGAAAAGCTCGGCCTCTCGATTAACATTAAAAAAACCAAAGTGCTTTACCAGCAAGTTCGAACCAATCCCTCTGCAGCGCCATCAATCCAGCTTAAAGGTGTGTCACTAGAAAATGTCGACCACTTTTCTTATCTCGGCAGCCATCTATCTACAAAAGCTGACATCGACGCTGAAATTCAGCATCGCCTGAGCTCTGCGAGTGTAGCTTTCTCCTGAATGAAGCGTAGAGTGTTTGAGGATCGGGACATTTGCAGGGAGACCAAAATGCTTGTTTACAAAGCCATTGTACTACCAACCCTTCTGTACGCCTGTGAAACATGGACCCTCTACAAACGCCACCTCCAACTTCTTGAAAGATTCCATCAACGCTGCCTCCGAAAAATTCTGAAAATTACTTGGGAAGATAAGCGGACTAATGTTAGCATATTAGAAGAAGCGAAAACCACCAGCATTGAAACAATGATCATCCAACATCAACTTCGCTGGACCGGTCATGTTGTTCGAATGCCTGACCATCGTCTTCCAAAGCAGCTACTTTACTCCCAACTTAAGAATGGAAAACGGAATATTGGTGGACAGCAAAAGAGATTCAAAGATACTCTCAAAGCTAATTTAAAAAAATGTAATATCAGCATTGAGAACTGGGAAGCCCTAACTCATGAGCGTTTCAATTGGAGGTCAGCCTTTATTAATGGCGCTATGGACTTTGAAGAAGCACGAGTACAGGGCGAAAGGGAGAAAAGAGCTAAAAGGAAGGCACGTCAGGCAAACCCTCATCATGACCGTCTCCCACCCGGAAACCTATGCCCTCATTGTGGGAGGTTGTGCGGATCCAGAATTGGCCTTTATAGCCACTTACGGATCCACTGTTAAAATTTTACCTTTGGAAGACAATCTTACTCGGCTACGAGTGATCGCCAATGATACGTATATACGTATATATGTATATATGTATGTATGTATGTATATATATTATTATTATCATTAGTATTTTATTGCTTGAGTGAAATTGTGAGCCAACTGCAACGAAATTTCATTCTATTGTGCACTTGTATAGTGTATAGTGGGATGACAATAAAGTTATTATTCTATTCTATTCTATTCTATTCTATTCTATTCTATTCTATTCATATATAGAGGGGGGGAGGGGCGCAATGGCTCAGTGGTTAAGACACCAGGCTTGTCGATTGGAAGCTCAGTAGTTCGAGACCCGAGCGCCGCATGACGGAATGAGCTCCTGTACTCGCCCCAGCTCTTGCCAACCTAGCAATTCGAAAGCATGCAAATGCAAGTAGATAAATAGGTACCATTTCCGTGGGATGGTAACAGTGTTCCACATGTGTCATGCCGGCCACATGACAGCGGAAGCATCTTTGGACAGCTCTGGCTCTTCGGCTAAGAAACAGAGATGAGCACCGCTCCCTACAGTTGGACACGACTGTGCAGGGGACCTTTACGATAGGTAGGTAGGTAGGTAGGTAGGTAGGTAGATAGATAGATAGATAGATAGATAGATAGATAGATAGATATTTAGAAATGGGGTGGCCAGTCTTAATCTCCCTTTAAGGCTACAGTGCAGCTTGGAAAATGGTGATGTCCCAGCCTCCCAGCCGCTCTTACCAGTCGGGCGCAAACGCTGTTTACGATCTCCTGGCTGCAAGCCACTGTCCTGGAGGACAAATGGGGTGATTCCAAGCATTTTCCTTTCCCGATAAAACGCTCCCGGGCTTCAGGAAAAACCTGCCAGAGCCCAAAAAAACTGCTGCATTGTCAGTTCTGCCTGCAGAGCCCGTGAGCACAGCTGTTCAGTCCGCCATGTCCCCACCGGAAGTCCGGAAGAGGGA
The DNA here is from genome assembly GCA_023362775.1 of Charina bottae. Taxonomy (NCBI): domain Eukaryota; kingdom Metazoa; phylum Chordata; class Lepidosauria; order Squamata; family Charinaidae; genus Charina; species Charina bottae. The sequence continues at coordinate 5,918,034 of JALMGJ010000003.1, forward strand.
ACAGTTTGGAGGGGAAGCAGGATCATGGGACTGAATCCAGTGCTGTGGATTCAATTTCCCAACTTCATAAGGGTCAGCCTTTGGGATGCTAGTATCTCTTCCACACTCTTTCAAAGCTTGTAAATGTACTCCTAGGACAGGAACAACTTCATTTTCTCTGTGCTGATTCTGACCCTGTTTAGATTTAGTTTTTTTTTTATCCCACCTTTATTATTATTTTTTATAAATAACTCAAGGCAGCAAACATCGCTAGTACTCCTTCCTCCTCCTATTTTCCCCACAACAACAACCCTGTGAGGTGAGTTTGGCTGAGAGAGAGTGACTGGCCCAAAGTCACCCAGCCAGCTTTCATACCTAAGGCAGGACTGGAACTCTCAGTCTCCTGGTTTGCGATTGGCTCCTTCCTAGGGCTGAGAGACAGGGACTGGCCCAAGGTCACCCAGCAAGCTTTCATGCCTAAGGTGGGACTAGAACTCACAGACTCCTGGTTTCTAGCCTGGTGCCTAGATCAAACTGTTAACTTTAATGTCCCAATCCTGGGAGTTTAGTGCCTGATGAATTTGCTCCTAGGCCTGAGGTTGAAGATGGCTTACCAATCCCCATACTTCTTTAGTATTGTAAAGAGGATAAAACCACACTGGAGAAGGTGTCTTCCAAGGTATGTGCTTTAGTGTACCCATGTCCAATGAATGTTCTATTGCCCTATTCATCCTGAGATGTTTCTTTCTTCTTGATATAACTGTCTTTTGACTCTCTTGTGAACTTTAATGAATACCTCCAGCACCCATCTGTTCTTGAAGATGTCTTACCAGTACATCAATGTTTCTGCTGTCACTTGCCCACCTGGCAGCTAATAACATTATGTCAAGGGGCATTTCCTTTGATTCTCTATTTGGTTTACTAGATGGATGCTTTGGGTGATGAGACTTGGAGCCCGAGGGTGCACTTCCTTGCTTGCTTCCTGTCCAAGAGAAGGCTGAAGTACAGTCTTTTTGTGGGGGGATGGGAAGACTGAAAAGATAGTGTAGGAATCATAACTGCTTTCCTCCTTCCTCTGGGCTGTAGGCAACAACTTCTTTTTATCTTTGCTTTTCATCCAGGTCGGATTCAGCTATCTTTCTAAACAGCTGCTTCCATCAACACAGTTTCACTGCAAGGCTTGCCTTTGATTGGCGTACCACCTTCCAATGCCTGAACCATAGGCCCCATTGTGCTATCATTTCCAACATCATCCGTGAACTGTAAATCCATAAAGATGTCTGTCATGAGTTTTGTTGCCTCTAACCAGATGCTTGGCTTCTACCTGCACTTCTGAGAGGAGATTACATGTCCATATCACCAAAGCTCTAGTAATGATGGAGGAGACAGGTGCAGCTCTGATTCCCAGTGTGGAGACCTTGTGGCAGAGCTTTCCAAACTGTGTGTCGGGACACGTTAGTGTGTCGGCTGCAGTGTCTGTGTGTGTCTCGGCTGCTGCTGCCCTGAACCCTGCCAGGATTCCACGCAGGTCCTAGTGCCTACCTTGTGCCTTGCTGCCTCCAAACCTGCTGTGATTCCACGCAGGTCCTAGTGCCTGCCTTGTGCCCTGCTGTGAGAGTGTGTCACGAAATGATGCCCTGCTGTAAGAGTGTGTCATGAAATGATGCATGTCTAAAAAGTGTGTCACCAACATGAAAAGTTTGGAAAGCTCTGCCTTGTGGACTCACTTCAATGTTCTGTCCATCCTTAACTTACTGTGGTCTGTGAGTACCTTTCCTTCTACTTTCAGAAACCCTGATTTACAAATCGGGGCTGCCATCAGCTCATGCTAGCCATTCCATGGTTTACTTAAATAGGACGTGCAACTTTGTATAGGAGGTGCTACTCTGCTACTGCTGGGATATCTTAGACTTGGTCAGTTCTGCCCATTCCCACTGGGCTATTGCAGTGGAATAGCCCAAGAAAGGGATCAGTGAATAACATTGCTAGGGAACCTGCCTTCTGTTCTCTAGAATAATATAGAGATACTGGCTCCATGTTGATTTATTGAACAACACGAATAGGTCAGTTTTTAACAAGCTTTGATGGAGAGATTTTTGCTACACAAAATCATCATTCAAGAACTGACCCTCTTCCCTGCCTGGGAATGGATCTCAGATGCTGCTTGTGCCTTGTACCCCTGCTTCATTGTGTAATATAGGGAAGGTTCTTGGCAGCTATGCTTTTTCTCACCCATCCTGGATTTCATTCATTCTAGTTTATTACGGTCACTTACCAGTACAAGATACAATTATAAAAAGGCATACTCATTGAACCTTACAATATGCACCATCTGATTTAAAATAGTTTTAAAATTGTAAGTTAAATTACATGTTCCAATTGAATATTAAAATACATTCAGATCACAATGTGGGTGAGCCCCTTAATCAAATTTAAATATGCTCTTATTAATTATCATGACTAATATTCTATCAGATATAAGTCTTTATAAAAAGTAAAATATCATATATAAAATATGATGTGATATATATATATAAACCTTTTTAAATTATTAAAATTATTACAAGAAGTACATTACTACATTTTTCCTATCATAGTCTGGCGTATCTTTATAGCAGCTGCACAGAATTTGGCTACTTGCGCCGTAACAGTTGGATCTTCATCTATAAGTAACATTTGCATATAATCTATATCTTGCCGCCTAGGATATTTCTTGGTCAAAGGTAATATTAATTTACTCCTAAGCTCTTTATAAAAAGGACAATGGAGGACCCATCCTGGATTCGTTTTTCATTAACTTCTCTTGCCTGTCTACTTAGAGGCAAGGTACAGATCTCCCTCCTGAACTCCCACACTAAACTCCATTGTCAAAATCCTTTTAGTAATCCCACTTACACCTGTTTCTGCCTTTCCAGGACACCACCTCTAAAACCCCCAAAGTACACTGGGAAGCATAACAGTTCCATAACTGGATCCCAAAGATGCCATAGATCTTAAACAAATGTGGTTGCATCCTACATATTCACTACATAGTTGCAACAATTTGATTTGGGCACAGAATTTCTTTTTATGCACAGGATATGGACAAAGTACTAATTCAATCCACGTATTTACCAACATTAGCTTGTCACTAGACAACAGCATAGGACAAATGCTTTCTACTGGCACTTACAATAAATTATAGTCATATTCCTTCAAGCTTTTCTTCCCATTTTTAAAAATACTCCATTGTTCTCTGTGAAACTAAGTTCTAAAGGTCACAAGGAAGCTTTGTTCACTTCCTGTTAATATTAATTTATATGCTTTTTAGTTTGATTTTTATTATAGTGGACAGAAATGTATACAATAGTGGTAGGAAGGAAATAATTAAATAAATTTTGTTTTTTGTTGATTAGGAGGTTTATATGTTTTCTTTTCTTTTAATATAAGGGAAGTGAACAATTGTATTTAGTGGTTTTTATATGTGTTAATGGAATGATTTATAGAAATAATGTGAGTTTGGTTTGATACAGAGTAAGGGATTGATTATGGAAATTGCTGTATATTCTTGCAGTTAAAAGTCAGAAGTCACTTCTTTATGTAATCTTTAAAACAAATTTCTTTTAGTGTTTTCACACCTTTTTAGTTTTTTTCTTTTTGTAGTTTTTTTCTTTGCTTTAAATCTAATAAAATTATTTTGAAAAAAAAGAGAAATCCTGGACAAGGAGTAGCTGCGCTAGTCTGTCTTCTGATAAATATTTGTTTTATAACTGTAAAGTGAGCAAGCCCCCACTTTACAGATAATACTCCCTCTCATTGGTATAACTTCCATGTTTTGCTACCACTTCCTTTTTTCGTAGTCAGAAGAAAAAACAGTTAGCCAATGTTTTTGATTGTGGAGTCCTTGGTGCTCTCTGAGCCTTGTTGTTTTCTTGCAGATGTTTCATTGCCAGGCTAGGCAACATCTTCAGTGTGAAAAGGGAGTGGGACAGACTCAACCATACTTTCAACTGGGAAACTGTGAGCATATTAAAACAAGCCAAATCCAAAAACGCTAGAGAATTCCTGGAAGCTTGGCACTCAGAAAAAGCAGCCATCAACAGACACATAGAGGTAAACAACATTTACATACCATTCATAAGAGACAATAAAAAAGCCAGAAGACCAGAACATCTCCTTGCCAGCAATCAACACCCAGATAGACAAAGATTAACACCAGGATTAGCACCAGAGGAACCATCAAACAGCACAATATACCCTAATCAAGGAACTATTAACTCAGTCAATCAACCAAGCAGCAAACAACAGCCCAATCAAAGAACTACCAAGGAGAGTACAACACCCCCACCAACACAAGCAGGACAAGCCATGGTATATAAACAGAGAGCAAGTCCCACTCCCTTTTCACATTGAAGATGTTGCCTAGCCTGGCAATGGAACGTCTGCAGGAAAACAACCAGGCTCAGAGAGCACCAAGGACTCCACAGTTCAACCCTGAGGTACAAATATTCTATTCAAATGTTTTTGATTGTCAGCACTAGGACAATCCATCTATGGAACTACTCTAACTTTGTCCCTGATATTTATTCATTGTCTGCCTCTAGGGAACTGTGGAGGCTGCAAATGAAAACGGGAGATTAGCACACATGAGGGGACGGACAGTCCTTGCCCTTATGCCAGGTGGAGATGTTGGCCCAAATCTTCTACCATAAACTCCTTTTAGCCCCACAAATAGCACAACAACGAATGACTGAAGCTCGCCCCTCCCCTTAAGATATAGTTCTTTTTGATACAACTAGGTAAAGTTCACTAGTGTCCTTATTTCTGTGGCAAATATCTATATGCTATAGAGCTATGCATTTAAGAACAAGAGTGGCTTTCAGCCTGGGCTTTAGGATTCCTTCAAATTTACCAATTACTTATTGGACAAGGAACAAAATAGACAAACTTCCCTATAAGGCAGCCACTGTAGGATACATACAAATTCATGCTGACTATCTGAAAAACTCAAGAGATGTGTCCATTTCCCTATGAACTGAGAATGTACCATAGGTTAATCAGTATAATTTTTAGCAATGCGCTAGGGTTTCAAGATAGATACGTCTTCCTTGCCTCCTACATGAGTTAGTGGAAAGGGTTCTTAGAGGGAAGCAAGGATTTGGTGATACACTTTAACATCTTTGTTCTCCTTATACACAATCATTTTGATCACATGACATTGTATCTGTTGCCCACCCTGACCCCCCAGGGAAAGTGATAGTTATCTATCTAAAGTAACAGCTGCCTTGAGTTATTTATAAAAATAATAAAGGCGGGATAAAAACAACAACAGAATAACACAAAATTAGCCAGGCCAATGCTGAAAACAGCTGTGAGCTAACATCATGTTCTCTTAAGAGTCCAATGCTTTTGATTGGTTTTCTTATCTGAGACATTACCTGTAACAGCAGATATATTGAGGTGACAACTATATATGAAAGTCTAACTCAAGTCTTGATTCTAACTGGACAGGTCTATTGCTTTTTGTGCCTCTGAAAAACCTTGTTTTTCACAAAAACAAAATTGTCTGTTATAAGTACTGGGATCCAGAGATGGATGCTGGTGTCCCTTCTACAGTCCAATTGCCTGGCAACTCCCAAGAAAGAGAAAAGATGAGCACCTCCATATAGAGACAAACTTTCCCGTATACCCTCTGGAGCCTTTTTGTACTACTGCAGAAATGTATTCTCTGCTGTCTTCCTCTCTGGGCTCTATCATTCCACTGAGCTAACTAGCATTCCCTCCAGCTAGGCAATGAGAAAACACAAAAAATGGCAGCTAGACCCATTTGGGTTTTGCAGCAAGGAAAAAACAACCAGCGAACCAGAAGACCAGCAAAGCTGCCCCTCAGAATAACCAAAATAGGGGGGGGGGACACAAAGATGACAGCTTCTAGACCGAGGGGATTTTGCGAGCGAGGGAAATAATTCCCAGCAATAGGAAACCACCTGCCTTGTAACTCCAGAGGAAACACAGCAAAACTTCCTTTGCAAAAACTAATGAATCTGTGAGGATGCAGTGCTGAACTTACACCAGCACAGCCCTCGCAAGTAGAAGGAGTTTCAGTCTATTTTGCTTCCTGTTTTAATATTCTTTCAGCTTGTCTGATTCTCAAGAGGGAATTCCTCATTAAATGATCTAAAAAGAGTGTTCCCAGACACTGGGAATGTCACAATATTGATTATCTAGTTTAAAAGATGGCCAGTTTCCATCTGTGTCAGGATTGAACTGGAAGCAACATGCAGTACTGAGTAAAGGCATGGTGGTATCCAATTATGTTTCAGCTTGACAGTTATTTTATCTTTTAATCTGAGATAAATCCCCATTTATTCATGAAGCTTATTGTGCTAGCCATCCTCTGAGTTTGATCTAATTCACAGGATCACTGTGGGAATACAACTGAAGGGAGGAAGAAGAAAACCAGAAGATCAGTTTACCAATGGCTATTACATCCATAATACCTATATTATACAGAAGCAGTATACCTCTGAACACCAGCTGCTAGAAACAAACAATATGGAACACCACTACATTTTTTCTAATTCTGAGTCCTGTTGAGAACATAATATTGGTCTGATAGACTTTGATCTGACCCAGCACAGCAATTTAGTCACTTTATTATATATTATGAACAATAGTGCACATTTTATATTTAGTTGCTGGAGAAATCTGTTCTCCTGAAATATGGGAACAAATTTAACCCCCGAAAGAGAATTTTTTTATAGCCTTCAAATCCAGCCAAAAGTAGTTCTCCTCTCCTAAACTTCCATTTGCTAATCAACACCTCGCTGGTTTTTTTCTGGACTGGAAGAATCACTTTCTATTATATGTCTAACCTATGCTACAGCCAAATTTATGCTCAGTTTGACTCAACCGCAAAGGCTGATCTGAAGTGCTAGATGTCTTTTTTAGCGATGAAAAGCATGTTCAGCTCCACAGGGCTCCATCTGTTCTTGAAGGAAGGGGAAAACAATGTTTCTAATTCAAGAGCAGGATAATTTAGTTGGATACTCTTGCTGAATGCCAGTAAAAAGCTCCCTCTATGTCACCATTCCAAGGGGTTCAAGGATATAAGTCAAATGCTGCCTTAATAGAGATGCAAGATTGATTCATATGTACAAATGTATACTCCAAGCACAGTGTGTTTAAATTAGGGCTGTCTGCATGGAACAGCAATCCCCTAAGTAGCTCCCTTGAAGGAAAAATGCACACAATTACTTATTTCCACACAATAAAACAATTTCTGGCCATATGATGGGGCAATCAACAACCACACTGCCTTATGGCCAATTAGAAAACACAGTGACTTCATCATGTAGCACACTTATTTTTAGCTAAGAGGATCAGGCCACAGCTTCAAGATCATACAAGCTATATTGACAAATCACATTGAAAGAAACGCAAGGAAACAGTTCACTCTGCCTCTTATATGACTTTACTGTGCATGAAATCAGAACATCCAATCTCACTGGGCAAGAGTACTGTGGGCAATAATCAAATATTTAAAAATATTTTAAATATGATAGAAATGGAATTTCTATCATATTTGCGTTGCCAGGATAAATCGATAGACTTTTTCTTTGCAGAATTAATGTCATTTTTCTCCTTCCCACTTGAATACTGGATAGTCACCAAAGACACAGGCCAAAGAAATGAAAGTGATATAACTTCATATTCATTATTAGAAACAACCATAAGTTTTCATTTTCTTTTCTCTCCCAATAGGACAAAGAAAATTACCACCCAGTGAGGAATCATCAATAATTTATTCCTAATGATATTAGCCACTGAAATGTGTTTGATTGGACCACATTATACTGTTAGATTGTACTGTTTATACTGTAACCTCAAAGTCAATTTGAAAAAGGCCCTATTATATCTTCTGCATATGCACTCGAAAAACAAACACTGTCTTTGTGTCAATAAGTCATTTCAATAATTTAAATAAGGTTTTCAGGGGGTTTTGTTGCTTAATGACTTCAGTTTTTACTTCCTGTAATTTAATTTCTTACTGCAATAGCCTCTCCTCTTGATCATTCCTTTTCATAATGTTGTTATATTAACCAAGACCAGAATCTCGGATGAATGGGCATTTAGCTTGATTCACAGTAGAATTCAATTTAACTTTAATAATTAATGTGAGGGTTGTGGGGTTTTTTTTAAAAAAAAAACTTCTTAAAAAATTATATGCGCATGATCTGTGCTTCACTGCTTTCCAGCTGGCAATGGAGATTGCTTGAGGAACATGAAAGTATATGGTGATGTTTTTAAAAATGCTTTTAACAAAACAAAACAAATAACAATGTAAAACTTAGCACTGAGAATTAAGGTGTTCTGGTGCTCCTAAACCAGCCTGATGAGATGGCACACTTTCTTAAATGCTCACAAGAAGACTCTGTGACATCATGTCCTCACACAGGCACTCTAGGAAACATAACATACTCAGAGGCAGCAACTTTTATTTAAGTTTTTTTTTTTAAAACAAACAAACAAACCAGGACCTCACACTAAACTTTTCATATAAATTCTTCTGTCTCTACAAAAAATGAAGAACTTCTTTCAATGTGGGGAAAAGTTCCAAGAAAAATGGGCTAGTGACATTCAGGATATGTTGAAATGCTTACTTCAGATGAGAAGAAAATATTATGAATCTCTGAGGTCCATATTCCCATCAAGACTATTAGATAGTTCAATTACATCTCTATCTCCCCGATGCTGAAGAATTGTCATGAGTCTGGAGAAGATCTAAAATTTCTGTGATTGCTAGTAACATTGTGTCTACAACTTAGAACATAAAAAGCCTGTGAATATGCACTGGACTGGCATTGCTATTGCTACTAGAAATGTATTTTTCCTTCATAGTTAAAAAGAAAGAAATGCCAGATCATTACTTTGTGTTTGGTATTTCCTTATCTTCCAGGATTAATCACTGCAATGCATACTCTGCATTGCCACTGTTAAACATCATTGGAAGATTCACTCATTTTATTGTCAAGTTATGATGACATCACCACCACGAAGGTGTCTTTCCAGAGTCCCACTATAGCCTAAGAGAAAATTCATGCATCTAGAAGTTATTGGCTGCCATGGTCCATCTCTCCCTAGACCCATCATATGAAATCTAGTAAAGACCCTTTATTGTTATTCTTATACTATTTGTGACAAGCTGTAACAGTGAGGCCTACATATTGGCCCTTTATAGTAATTCTCCTTTATTTTGGATCTTCCTCCTAAAAAGGGGAAGTTAATTACCTCCCTTGCCAGTTTATTTTTTCTCAAGGGGAAGCTGCTAGTTTTCAGATTGATAATGTTGTTTTTAACACAGTTTCCTTTACATAAGTATATGTTGTTGCTGCGATACTGATTTTAATCTGAATTTTGTGGGTTTAAACCATATAATAAATACTTGTGCTTGGTATGATCAACCAAAGCTTGCCTCACATAATTATTTATTTATTTATCTATCATATGGCACATTCACATCACGTTACAATAAAAAACATAGAGCATAATAAATATGAAATATAAAATATAGACAGGAAAATTACAAACATATGTCTAGGTTACACATACAGTTTTTTGCTTCAGTTGTCACAGCCAGGAAATCAGCAAAGTCTCCATTGTAGGCTCGGTTTTGACACTCTGTCACTGTATGTTGGATAGTTTGTTTTTCGGCCCCACAATCACAATTCGATGATGTTGTTTTGCCCCATTTATAAAGGGCATCTGCACATCTACCATGACCCGTGTGAATTCGGTTCAAGGTTGTCCATATCACACGGGGCTGGTCAAATCCAGGTGGTTTTTCCAAGATGCAGGGCAAGCTTCGACATCGTGGAGGGCAGTTTCCTAGCTAATGTTGTTTCCATGTGTTGTGGATATTGAAATCATCTTCTAGAAGAGCTTTAGCGGTAGAAATGGCTGGATGTCTCGATAATTTAATTAATTTAATTTAATTTTCCCGCATAATTTAATAATTGGCATAAGACTGGTTTGGCCTTCTAATTCTCCTTTCTTTCATTCTTTAATTTTGCACCCCTCCTATTCTGTTCAGGGGGAGAGTGTCTAAGATTACTGACTGGATTGTATCATCATCTTCATTCCTTTATGTTTTGAGTTGATAATCAAAAGGTCTGCACAAAGTTGTTGAAGTTTTATGAAAAGAGCCTTGCAGCCTTGCTTAGCCTTTATGCAGGGAATTAATGAAACTTCTAAGGAAATGAAGTATGTCAGCAGAACAAATAACAGCTGCTAAATGGAAATCTGCACCTTCCCAGTCCTCTTCAGTGCACCTGGCTGGGATGATTTATTTTTTCCAATATGGGCATGGAGAATTCCAGAAGTCTCCAGAGTCTTCTGGACACACCTGTACAACATTTGTGCAAATAACCTATGTAGAAAAACTCTGAATCAATTTTCTAAAAGTGCTTCAGAACATCCTTTAGGACTAGTGTGTTTCACTTTTTCTTACAAAACTTAGAATACATTAAATTATTTGCTCAAAAGTACAAGGAGGTGTGGAATAAAGAACTGGAATGAATTTTATACATGAACATGAGTAGAAGCTAATTTTACGATCTGTATTTCATATTTGTTTACATTTAAATTTAAAATTAACAAAACAAAATCTTTTTAGGAAGAAACTGATAGGTCCAACTAATTGTTGGATATGTCATACTCAAAATGCAACAGCTATTTCACATGTTAATTTTTATGCACTTTTGAACTATATATCAATAGCTGGAAATTAACAGGAACAGTATGATTTTAAAAAAGCTGGAAGAGTGTCCATTAATCTATTATGCAATTATCTGATGAACTCAGCTGTCTTTCTATATCTGAAAAAAATACTTTACTGCTGGACCAGACTCTGTACAGCAATTTATATGCTTAATTTCTCATATTTTCTATTATTAAAATGACCTAAATGTTAATTTATAGAACATGACATATTGGACACGACTAAACGACTGAACAACAAAAACATAAATATTTATGAAATATTGGTTTTGCTTAGCATATAAGAGATGTATAATTTTATGGATTTTTGTTTGTTTTTGTTTTTGCTTATAATAAAAATTGTTATGGTAAAAATTCAACTTCTCTGCAAGAAGAACAATACACAGGAAGTTGCCACATAAGATGACAGCAGAAATTGCTTTTGTAAAACATCTGAAGGGATTACAAGCCATGTTTGAACTGGCATTTCCAGTGATAAATTAAGTAATCTGGCAGCACCAATATTTATATGACTGTGTGCATGTATTTAGAATATTCTGAAAGTGAGAGTATTATTTGCTCATTTCCAAGATGGGAAAATGCTTATTTCAGTCATATTAATCTACTCCACCCAAATACCAACGATTTCTGGGCAGATTACAAAATGATTTAAAATAGTAAAAACAATAATATACAAAAATAAAAAGCTCAGGAAACATATGAGAATAAAACTATATAAAAATTATCACCTATGTTTAAGCCTTGGCTTTGTTTAAAGTAAAGAGATGAAGATTATCCAGCTACTTAATTTTAATGTCCCTTCCCAAAGTATTACAATTTTATGAGCCCCCTTTAAACATTGAAGAAATTATCTTTTCACTGGGGGCCAATATTCTGATCAGGATAGCAGAATACCATATTCCGTTTCCATACATAGGTAAAGTTAATGGTTCCCCCCACACATTTGTGCAGTCGTGTCCAACTCTAGGGGCCAGGGCTCATCTCCATTTGTTAGCCGAAGAGCCAGCGCTGTCCAAAGACGCTTCCACGGTCATGTGGCCAGCATGACGCACGTGGAACGCTGTTACCTACCCACCGAAGTGGTACCTATTAATCTACTTGCATTTGCATGCTTTCGAATTGCTAGGTTGGCAAGAGCTGGGGCTACTGCGGGAGCTCACTCTGTTACGCGGGTCTAGGGTTTCGAACCTCTGAACTTGCGATCTTCCGATCGACAAGGCTGGCGTCTTACCCGCTGAGCCACCACGCCCCTTTGTTTCCATACATACTGCTAGGCAAATCCATTCATGCTTGAGTCAAATGTCATGCAGGTTCAATTCTTCTTTTAAAGCATTAGCACTGAGGAAAATCACCCCCACCAATTTTTAATGCTTTTTTGTGTGTGTGACAATATATAATTTTTACCCTTTGCTATGGCTTCAGAGATTTTTTTTTCCTATTTCTTTTCTGCTTATTTAACACTAGCTAATCAAAGGCCACATATTTAACATGATGATGTCACATTATGTAACTAATTAGCCATGTGCTCATTTTATCATAAATGGCAGCAATGGTTCTTGTTCCAATTATATAAACAATCAAAGATGAAGGATCCTTGAAAAAGGCTGAAAAAGAAGATCACCCCCTTTTAATTCTGATGAAATCTTTCAGGATGTCTTGCTCCCACAGTAAAACATACTGCATTCATCTGAACTTTAAGATCATGTGTTGTAAACCAGAAAATCCAAGGTTTATCTTACCTCTGAACTCAGTGGCTTTAAGCAAATTGCTTTCTCTTAAGCTTTTGCCCTGCATGCCTCTCCCCATATTCCCAGTATAGGAATGATAAGAGGCATTTTATGAAATGCTAACCTGTTGCACGCAAAGGACCAATAAGATACGCAGAGTTGAACAGTCTTAACAAGTAGGTAAAAGAATCACGTCAGGAGATGGTTTCTTGGTTTCTTAAGACAGGGATACTTGTGGGGACAAGCTAGACATGTAGCTAGGAATGGGTCCCCCTGAAACAGAATGGAAGAGTCAGAATGCTGTGTGAACAGGAAATGCAAGGTCCTGCCCTGTACCTGGAGGCTACTAGGGCCTGGATGAAGGTGAACAGGTTGAGGCTCAATTCCAACAAGACAAAGTAGCTGTGAGTGCAGAAGCCTTCTGACTTCAGGCTGGATTGGTTCATAGGACTGGAGGTCCTTCTAGAGATGTAGCTCCTGCTCAGTGAGTAGGTGGCAGCTGCAACTAGGAGGGCCTTTGTACAGTCAGGTCTTATGGGATGGGGAGAAACAATGGACAAGGCAGTCCTCAGCTAAACAGGCCCTACGCCAGGGCTTTCCAAACTTTTGCCATTGGCGACACACCAATGGCCGGCCCACAAAAACCCGGAAGCGCCTGCGGCGGCGCTTCCAGGTTGCCACCACGGCAGCAGGGGCATGCCGCCGATGCCACTGCCCCTTCAAAATAGCAGGCTCCGGGGACACCGAAAATGCCCTCGATTCCGGCAGGGAGACAAAAATCGTGCGTGCACTGCCGGTCTGCTTCCCTGCTGCACAGCTGATCGGCGCAGTGGGGGCCAGGATGGAAATTCTCTGCGCTGATCAGCTGTGCACCGGGAAGCCTGGCAGTGTGAGCGGCAAGGCTTTTCACCTCCCTGCCGGAACCGAGGGCATTTTCGGGGTCCCCGGAGCCTGCCCTTTTGAAGGGGCAGTGGCAGCAGTGGCTTCCTGGAACCCGGAAGCACTGATGGCCCACTGCCGCCGCTGCCCCTTCAAAAGGGCAGGCTCCGGGGACCCTGAAAATGCCCTCGGTTCCGGCAGGGAGGTGAAAATTGCACGCACATGCTGCTGGGCTGCTTCCCTGCTGCACAGCTGATCGGCGTGGGGGGGCGGGGTGGAAATTCTCCGCGCTGATCAGCCGTGCGCCAGGAAGCCCAGCAGCGTGCGCGCACAATTTTTGCCTCCGTGCCGGAACCGAGGGTATTTTCGGGGTTCCCAGAGCCTGCCCTTTTGAAGGGGCAGCGGCAGCAGCGGCGTCCTGGAACCTGGAAGCACTGATGGCCCGCTGCTGCTGCCCCTTCAAAAGGGCAGGCTCCAGGGACCCCAAAAATGCCCTTGGTTCCGGCAGGGAGGCAAAAATCGTGCGCACGCTGCCGGGTTGCTTCCCGGCACACAGCTGATCAGCGCGGAGAATTTCCACCCCAGGCGGCCTGGCCGCGCGCGATTTTCACCTCCCTGCCAGAACCAAGGGCATTTTCATCAGCGCTTCCAGGTTGTCACGTGACACACTTGGGGCCCCCAGGCGACACAGTATTGTGTCGCGACACACAGTTTGGAAAGCCCTGCCCTACACCATAAAGCGATTTATAGGTTATAACCAATTTCTTGAATAGCACCCAGAAATTTACTGGTAACCAGTGCAACAAGCATAGCAGAGGTGTTACACGGGTGTATTGAGGTGTACCCCTAATTAATCATTCATAGGAATCAAGCATAGATCTTTGATATTTTATCCCATGTGTTTCTAAAAAGCATTACTATATCATTGGCATGGAAGATCCTTCATTTAGACCTCCCAGAATGGTCCAAATGATTTATTTTAAAATTCAGTAAGAATTGCAGTTTAAAAAAATTAGGAAGAAAAATACATCCTAAATTCCAAGTCTTCTACAATCTTCTACAAAGACTGATCCCCTTACTATATTCCTTTAATGCATACATTCTATTGAATGCGTTAATGTCTACTTCTGCATAGGTTTGCAAAGGATTAGGCTATAAATCACGAAATATTTGTTTTTAAAACATTATTCCACCTGTTGTAACACAATCTTTGTTTTCTAATGGAAAGCCAAGAATGATCTTGAAATGAACTATCACCATTACAAAATGCTTATTCTAAAATGCTAAACTTTTATCCTGTACCAGAAGCCCTATTTTAAAAAAATGAGTATCTTGTCTATTCTTACCAAAGAGAAGAAATGGGGCACTCATTAGAACTAGAAGAAGCAGTGGCTATGGTGATCTCATAATCAAAGCAGGGTACTGAAGCAGTACCAACCTAGCAATTCGAAAGCATGCAAATGCAAGTAGATGAATAGGTACCACTTTGGTGGGTAGATAACAGTGTTCCGCGTGCATCATGCCGGTCACATGACCATGGAAGCGTCTTCGGACAACACTGGCTCTTCGGCTAACAAACAGAGATGAACCCCAGCCCCTAGAGTTGGACATGACTGCACAAATGTGTGGGGGGAACCTTTACCTTTACTAAAGCAGAACTATCTCTATGATGACCTCAGCAGGTAAGAGAGACAATGATGGAACAGCTGGCAGTGGGCATTAGAGCTGAAATCCCACTTGTCTTCAAACATACCAGATTTAGAGCACGCAGAGCCATCAACTGTAGTGTTCAGGAAGTTATACGATATACACTCAAGCTGCTTAGAAGAAGTAAAACTCTTAAAGCCAGTGACTTTATGGACCATACAGCATACACAGATCACTGTATATTAAATATCACAATACATGTTTAAAAACTTCTCCTCAAAATGCAATTACTTGAAATAACTGGAAGTCAAACACTCAAACTACTCCTCAAAACAGGAGGAAAAAAAATATCCGAAAATCCTGTCCCCAGCCACTTTGAATCACCATCCTATGTATTGTAGCTCCACACCATCCCCCAAAAGGCTAACTGCAGCCCATGGCCACCAAAAGACGGCCTACTCCTCATCTAATTTAAGGGCCATGGGCTAAAGTCTACAGCTTCATTGATTCATCACTGGCAGATCTAGAAGATGACTCTAGCATAGTGAGAGCCTTGCTTTAAAAAAATATCTCAGAGGGTCCCCCCACCCCTTTCCGGTCAGAAATCTATTTGTTTCAGTTAGTTTAAGAAAGTCAGTTTTTAAAAAACACATTTTTTGGTCATGTACTCAGAAACCCACAATCTGTCTCCTGGTATTTATTACATTTAGTGTGGCCTCACTCTCTGACTTAATCCTCACAAGAACCCTGTGAGGCAGATACATTAGGCTGAGAGAATAATTGGAGCCTACACTTTTAGTGCAAAAACTGAAAGAAGGGCCAGAGGGGATCCAGCTCCTTTATTCATTGTGATAACTACCTTAGTTATTGTTTCAAGAAAAACAAAGGGATCTCACAATCTGATTAAATGGGAAGATTGGAGGTGGGAATTGTGGATATAATTTATCTTTTTTCCCCATTCACACAACTTCATAATTCAAGCACAAATGCTGTTCTGTAGAATTGCTTAGCCAGTTTTCGATTCAAGAGACAGAGACTTTGATTCAAGCCAAATTCAATTAATTTCTTTAATAAGATTTTGCAAGCCATTATTTCAGAGACTTTAGTGAAGTCCAAACACAGCTGCTGCTTTCTATCAGTTGTGCTCATTTAGTAATTCAATCAGTCAAAAAAACCTATCAATTGCCATTGACATAATTTAGTCTCTATTAGTCCCTAGGTTCTTGAAGATTTCCATAAAGTTTCTGCTATTATGCTACTTATCGAGCAATGACAACTATTTGGAGGCTCAAATAGGACTCAAACAAATTGCTGTCTGGTGGGTAAGATAGATACCTATAATGCAGAACTGTTGTTCCTGATTTTGTTGCAAATTAAAGGTTGTTTAACAAGCATCCAATGAACACTGAGATTCATTGAAACTGAAATTGGGATTCAGCCAATTTCCAGAACATGAACCAAAATACTGCAGCAGTTTCATTGATTCTTGCTATCAAGAGAAGGGAGGAAAAAGGTATAGTGAATAAGATGTCAGCCTAGGCGCAGGGAGATGCAGGTTCTAGTCCATCCACAGTCATAGCAGCTCATTTGTACCAGTCACTTCTCTTAGACCAGCCTAGCTCACAAGATGGTTGCAGTGGGGAAAAAATAAGAAGAGGGGGCACTATGGATACTGTCTTGAGCTTCTTAATAAAAAGGATATAAATCTAATAAATGAATAGGCCCATATACCAGAAAGATTTCTGCTACAATGTCAGCACTCATTTATTAGTGCCCAAAATATAAGGGCAAAGATAACTGAGGCTACTTTTGTACACACTCTCACTTTAATAAGCCCCACAAAACTTAGCAAGGGTCCAAAAAAACCCCACCCAAACAGGTAAACTGTATTATTGTATATCACATGGCGTTAGATTAAATTTCAGCATGGAAGCTCTGATAAAATCCAGAACTATGGAGAAGGGAGAAGAGGAGGAGTTTCATTTCTGCCTCTAACCATCCCAATCATGATTAGCACACCCACACAGCATTTAAAAGAAAAAAGAAAAGCTGACATACTAAATATATTAATACATTTACATGAAGCTTTATTTTAATCCATTCAATCGTGTCTGATTCTCAAGTTCCTGCAGTTTTCTTGGCAAGGTTTTTTGGAAGTGGTTTGCCATTGCCTTCTTCCTAGGGCTGAGAGAGAGCGACTGGCCCAAGGTCACCCATCTGGCTTTATGCCTAAGGCAGGACTAGAACTCACAGTCTCCTGGTTTCTAGACTGGTGCCTTAACCACTACACCAAACTGGCTCTCTACATCAGAGCTTTCCAAACTGTGTGTCGCGACACAAAAGTGTGTCACCACACAGAGTCTGGTGTGTCACCACACAACCCAGAAGTGCTGATCATCATCAGCGCTTCTGGGTTTTCCCGCGGCGACACACCAATGGCGGCGCGCAAAAACTGAAAGTGGCAGCAGCGCTTCCGGGTTTTTGCGCGCTGCCGCAACGGCGGCACTTCCAGGTTTTCCCACGGTGACACACCAACGGCGGTTGGTGTGTCGCCACGGGAAAACTTTGGAAAGCCCTGCTCTACATGAAGCTTGGTCCTCTGGAACTCTGTCCTATCCCTCAGTCTTCTCCTCAGGAGCTCTCCATGGTCCCGAATTTTGGGTTCCTGAACTGTAACTTTTCTCATTTGGCCAGGTTCCTCTGCAGGCCCCAGAACACAAGCCCAGAATAATAGGCATTTGTGGGTGACAGTTTCCACAACAAAGAAAGGGACAGTTCAAGAACAATGCCTGGATTATCAAATACTTGCTCACAATATACATAGTGAACATCTATGTGTCTGCCAACTGCAAGTGGAGTGATAGCTATTAATAATGTTCCACTGACAGTTTAGTTCCCTGCTCAAGCCTGTTGCAACAGCCCCAATGAGGCCATCAAACTGATATGAATGCATTACAGATGTTGCTGTAATCCCAGACAATTGAATAATAATGGAAAGGACAATTGTAAGCACCAATAAACCCAGACTACTCCAGCTTAAATGTTTAAGCCACAGCCTATTAACCCAGAGATTTCGTCTCAGTAATATTCAGAGCAGCTAAAGTAGTGAGGTGGATATGTAAAATAGCAAATAAAACAACTCAGAGTAAACTTGTTCTGCATTTGTCTTAATTCAGGGCCAGATAACTCAAAATCTAAACGGTAAAAGAAAATTAAAAGATGGGAAGAATCTCTACATAAATCTTGAATCAACTGAGTCAACTACCCAGAGTTGGGTAGCATACAATTATTATTATTATTATTATTATTATTATTATTATTATTATTATTATTGGCTTCCCATGACAAACTAGATACCCAAATGAACTGGAAATATTAGGAAGTTTTGGGTGCTATTCAGTGCACCAGAGTGTTGAAAAAAGATTATATTGTGTCTAGAAAAAAGTGCTACATAATTCAGCTTTCTCTTTTTCTTAAAGCACCAGGATGGGGAGAGAATAATGAAATTTCAAATCAAGGGCCTGACAGGTCTACTTTCTAATCACATGGAATAGTTCATCAGGACCTCTCCAATTACAATACTTTGGGGGAGTGCTTTGCTAGCAGCCACCATCCTCTGATATATAATTCTGTCCCAAAACAAATGTTGCACCACTTTTACATTAAAAAATAAAATAAATTAGCTGTGAAACTCCTGCACTTGTCCTTTGGTAACTTGTCATGTTTCTTGCCTAAATCACCTCTACAACATACACAGTTTTCATAGACATTGCCAACCACATAATAAGAGGAAATAATGAACCTTCTTTTACCACCCCAAATTTGCAAAGCTTGTTTGAAATGGGCAGGGCGATGATACATGCAAGTATCATCCCATTCTATCCCAATTCAAGTTAACAAGTATTTATACATCTCTCTCTCTCTCTCTCTCTCTCTCTCTGTGTGTGTGTGTGTATGTGTATGTGTATGTACTATGTGTGGGTCGGTGTGTATATACTATATATATCTATATCTATATCTGTGTGTGTGCACACGTGTGCATGCTTGCATTTCACTGAAAACATGTAGATGTCATTCAGATCTTCTGTGCCTATTCATCCCACTAGATCAGTGTTTCTCAACCTTGACAACTTTAAGATGTGTGGACTTCAACTCCCAGAATTCCCCCGTCAACATGAAGTCCACACATCCTAAAGTTGCCAAGGCTGAGAAACACTGCACTAGACTGATTGATAAATAAATAAATGGTACAGGCATTTGTGATAACCAGTTGCAAGCACAACCACAGAATCAAAAAAGGCAAGGGTTGGAAGGACCTTGGAGATCCCTTTGTCCATCCCTCTGGCCAGTGCCAGAATCTACTCTGCAGTATCCCTAACTGATGTCCATTCAACATCTGCTTAAACACCTCAAAAGGAGTCTACCACCACCTGAGGCAGTCTGTGCTACTGTTGACAGCTCTTACTATTTAGAATTGTTTTTGACTTCCACCTTAAATTTAGTTATTTTTCATTTAAATCCATTGTTTTTTGTCATGTCTTTTGGAAGAACTCTGTACAATTCTGTTCCATTCCCTACATGACAGCTCTTCAGATGCTCAAAGAGTCTCCCGGCCAAGTACACTCCATGCTTCCAACCATTCCTCCTAAGACTTTCCTTCCAGCCCCTTATCACCTTACTTTCTTTCCCCTGGACATGCTTCAGTCTATGAGCCTTCTAAAAATACAGTGCCCAGAACTGAATACAATCTGCTAGGTGCAATCTAACTAGTGCAGGAAAGGAACAATGGCTACGCCTGATCTTTACACTGTACAGTACTTCTGTTAAAGCAGCCTAGGACTGCCTTGCTTTTTTGCATCTGCATCACGTTTATGATTTCCGTTGTTGGGCTTTGCATTTGCCCCAGCTGAAATCATCTTGCTGGTTTCTGCCTTCTATTCTTAGGTAGAAGGTGTGAGAGATTTGTGCATATGTGTGAGAGAGTACTTGTTTGTAGGTTTATGTGTATGGGGAAATTGTGCATCTGCCTATGATAGGCTATGTTTGTGAAGACACATGCTTGTATTCATGCTCATGTATGCTAACAAAGGTCTGCCTGGTACTAATGTACCCTTATGCCCCCCCCAAATTGTGTACACTTCATCTAACACAACCTAATTTGTCTACTCATTCCATATTCCAGTTCACAATGTAGAAATATCCTTTCTCTTCTCTGACCTATTAAACACTAGAAGGCTCCTTTAATGTATTTTGATTGATCTTGCAAGTATAAAGCCATAGTTTATATAGCAAGATATTTCTCTGCCCTTTAGTGTGGAATGGGGAGGGTCCACCCTCTTCCTTGGTTCTCCCATTCCTCTTCCAATGTTCTTATCTTATACACTCTTGATACATTTTCATGTCGAGTCATCTAGTGAAAGACCACTTTTAAGAACTTAATCCACAAATTTTTTACTCCAGAGTTCTCTAATCGAAATTTACAGATGTTCTCCAGGGTAAGAATTTAAGTGTTACAACATGAAAACTCATTCATTTAATATATACTCAGATTATATGTTACTGAAGTTGATAGGAGGGCTCTTATGCACTTATTTTCTCCAGACTCTTCTGAAATACTATACAGATTTTCATAGCCATTCAGAATACCAAATATATGAATTATTGTTGTAGAATGTCCCCACCATCAATAGATTTCCTTTACAAAAACTGCTGCAACTGATATGGACTTGAAATGAAATTCAAAATAAGGATGATTTTCTTCTGCACTATGGGGAAGAAACATGATTGCTCTCAAGAACTGATTCTGAGTTATTTCAAGGGCACTTAGATAATTCAGCCTCCATGGATCCACCCCATGCATTAATTGTGCAGCAACTTTCTCTGAAAATATATTTTAATTTAGGGATTATTAAATACCCTATTTTGTCATAGGTGAAATATAACATTTCTTGTACTGACTTTCAGGTGGTTCACTGACAGGTTAACATTTAATCATACTCCAAGATATTTAAATTTTGAAGCCTTTTCTGTACCTGAAACTTTTAGGGACTATTTTTGTACATCTGACCCAAGAAGGCCACTTCAGTTTTACTATCGTTCATCATCATTTTTTACAGAAATCCTCTTTCTTAAAAGCTGTTATAGCCTTTCAGTAGTACAAAATGTGGAGTTCCGGAGGAAGAAATGGCAGACTGAAGAGGGCTCCACAAAAAGTTCTTTGAACCAGCTCTTCAAACCTCTCCGGATAAAGAAGAGGACCAGAGATCACCCACAAGTGCTCCAGACAGTTGCTCCTCAAGAGGGGACTGCAAGACAGTGGTCTCTGGTGGGTTTGGAGCACTGGGAGATGAGGGAAAAATCACCTTGCTCAAACCACAGTTGGCCCCTTTGAAAGGACACTAAGTTCTCATACTTCCTTTTCTAATCACTTTCAGAAATTGCTTATTAACTACTTTTCAGCTATTAGAAACCTTTGGATTGACAAGTCTGAAAACACCAGGTCTGTCTGCCTTCGATCCTTAATATAGAGCATTCCAAACTGTGTGTCAGGACACATTAGTGTGTCGGCTGCAGTGTCTGGGTGTGTCGCGGCTGCTGCTGCCTCCGAACCCTGCCAGGATTCAGCACAGGTCCTAGTGCCTGCCTTGTGCCTTGCTGCCTCCAAACCTGCTGTGATTCCGCGCAGGTCCTAGTGCCTGCCTTGTGCCCTGCTGTAAGAGTGTGTCGCAAAATGATGCATGTCTAAAAAGTGTGTCACCAACATGAAAAGTTTGGAAAGCTCTGCCTTAATGAAAGAAAATTTTAACTACAAGCTTAAGAACTTATTTTTTTTAAAAAAAAAAAAAAACCTAAACAGCAAAAAGTTGACTAAAACTTTTATTTTAGAAAGTTACGAGCTGACTAAGGATCCATAAAAATTAGAAATAAGATTTGGAATTAATTGCAAAGAATCCTTCCCATGGGAAAATGCTTTTGTTTTGAATTTTTTTAAAAAAAACGTAAGATTTTAAAAACTGGACACTACAGGGAACTAAAGATTTCAATTAAAGGAGAAAAACACAAAAATTTGACTAACAGTTACAGAATGGTGCAAAATATTCTAACATTGGAAATGCTGATGGATACTTTTGAAAAATGGAGTCAGAAATTAATATTAACAATGTCAACAGTGATATCTGCCTCTATGGATAACTGTGTCTAAAAGATGTTATGGAAGAGGAACAAGTTTCACCTGACAAGACAGAGACTGACTTGAAAGTGGACTCACAAATGACAGGCTACAAGAATGACATGGGAAAAGATGTTATACTGGACATACAAAAGAATGGCTGATATTTTAATAAAAAGGGAAACACAAACAATAAACCAAGAGAGTGACCTGGATAATTTTTCTATATTGGATTTACAAAAGAGACTTGTTAAAGCTTTGAAGAATCTCATGAGAAGGAACAAAGAAAAAGTGAAAAGAAATCAAATTCTATGACATTTTTTGAAGGGACTAAAGATTAAGATTGTTAGAAGTTAAAGGAAGGAATATAAAGTTGGTTTATTTGATCAAGGTTAAAATAGATATGTTGTTACTACACTTAATGGACTTTTGCTGACCCAAGGACTGAAATGACACTGCTATATGGATTTGTTTATAGATAAGAGATGGGATATGGGAAGAAGAGATAATTTGTTGTAATTTAAGAGGAGTTGAAAAGTTACTAAAATTGTTTATACTTGTGATGAAGGTTGGGAGTCACTTCTTTATATATTTATTTTCTTTTTCTTTACTACATTCTTATTTTTCTCTCTTATTTTTTCTTTCTATTCTTTATGTCTTTCCTATTTTTTTCCCTTTGCACCTTTTATTCTTCTTTCTTTTTTATCTTTCTTTTAGTTTGTATTAGTTTTTTACTATTGTAAGTATAATCTTTAATAAAAGTATTTGAAAAAAAGTACTACAAAATGTGAACTTTTCTCCATATTTTATTAATAACTAATGATTCAAAATGATGATGTTTGGAGAAACTTGGGCTTTTATAGTTTGTTAATGATACCATGACATAACATTTTAAACAACAACCATGAATACATACAGAATTTTCAGTGATTTGTCAGAGATCTGGGGTGGAATGATCTGACTCTGACTGACCAATTTCAAGAGGGACTTGTTCATAGACTGAGACATGAGAGGTTTACCTACAAGGCCATGAGGAGGAATTTGCAGAGCATCTGTTGGACAAAATTGCTCAAATTTGTTTCAAGTTGGATGCCAGCTTTGTTATAGGTCTGATGGAAATGCCTCTTAGATCCATGCCCCTCCTGGCTAGTTAAGGCTGCCCGGGGGGTGTCATGCAGTTGGATCCTAGTGGTGGTATCCTTCAGGATTGGCTCTGTGGGTTGGGAGTGGGCAGCACAGTATTGTGCTGATTTGCTTCCTTTCTGCAGGGCTGGTACCAGTCGGTGTAGATTGGGAGTGAGAGGTCCCGCCCTCAACCTCTACTATGTGGGGTTCTGCAGGGTTTGGTACTCTCTCCACTCCTATTTAACACCTACATGAAGCTGCTGGGTGAGATCATTCCCATGGGATGAAATATCATCAGTACACTGATGATATCCAATTATACAGTATATCTCTGCCCTGGCAAACTAAGCAATGCTGTTAATGTCTTGCCCCAGCGCCTGGAGGTACCTGGGGGTCTGAATGGGGAACCAAAGGCTTCAGCTGAACCCTGGCAAGACTGAGCAGCTCTGGGTCTGTGGGCCTTCTGGATCAGGGACTTTACCATTTTTGGTTCTGGATGGGGTTGCACTGCCCCAAACAGACTGGTGAGCAATCCGGGGGTCCTTCTATACTCACGACTCCTGCTTGAAAAGCAGGTGGCAGTTGTGGCTAGGAGGGCCTTTGAACAGCTTCATGTTGTGTGCCAGTTGCGTCCCTTCCCAGACCATGAGGCTCTACTCACAGTTACCCATGCCCCGGTCACCTCCAGAATGGATAACTGTAATGTGCTCTACATGGGGCTGCCCTTGAAGAGCATCTGGAAGCTTCAAATGGTGTAGCGTGCAGCTGCATGG
The DNA here is from genome assembly GCA_023362775.1 of Charina bottae. NCBI lineage: Eukaryota > Metazoa > Chordata > Lepidosauria > Squamata > Charinaidae > Charina > Charina bottae. The sequence goes on from JALMGJ010000003.1 coordinate 5,942,090, forward strand.
ACAGTTATGTGCCCCCCTAGGATGGCGCACATTACATCTCTGTTCCATGAGCTGCACTAGCTGCCAGTTTGTTTCCAGGTGCAATCCAAGGTGCTGGTTTTGACCTTTAAAGCCCTACATGGCATGGAGCCAGGTTATTTGAGGGACTGCCTCTTCCTAATTACATCTACCCATTCCATCAGGTCAAGCAGGAGGGGTATGCTGCGGGTCCCGTCTACTAAGGAGTTCCATCTGGTGGGACCCAGATGGCGTGCCTTTTCTGCTGTGGCTCCTGCCCTCTGGAACATCAAATCAAATCTTTATTAAGGTCAAAGACCACCATAGTCTGGAACATTATTCCCTCTGAGGTGAGGTTGGCCCCATCCCTGCTTGCCTTCCAGAAAGCCCTTAAAATGTGGTTTTTCCATCAACTGTGGGGATCCCATGGTGAGCCTGCAAGGTGGCTGTTTGATATCAAGTGACTGTTGTTCTCCCGCATTCTGGAGGTTTTTTATGTTTTCTTTTTATTGATGTTTGAGTGTTTTATGGTTTTATTATTTTTATACACTGCCCAGAATCACGTTTTGCGAGATGGGCAGCTATATAAATCTGATAGATAGATAGATAGATGATAGATAGATAGATAGATAGATAGATAGATAGATAGATAGATAGATAGATAGATAGATAGATAGATATAGATAGAGTGAGTTAGTGTCAGCCCTTCAAGGTAGACTGGATCAGGAAGACACTCCACAGGAAGACCTGAACTATACTTTATTGAAATAGGCTATAATAACAGAACCTTGCGAGTCTCACTGTGCTTCTCCTCCCCTCCCTCTTATACCTCAGTGAGTCAGGGAGGAGTCAGTCTGTGTCTCATCTTAATACTATCTCCATTTCCATGTCACAGCTTTCTTACATGTGCCCATCTACATTGAATGTAGATCCCATTTAAGAGGCAATATCACATGTCTCCCCTTCATGGATCACTGCCTTGTCGTGGCGAAGGGGCTTGCGTAACTCAATGAAGTCAGGTCAAGAAGAACAGGTCATGACGGAGAGTTCTGACAAAACGTGGTCCAAAACTGGAGGAGGGAATGGCAAACCACTCCAGTATCCTTGCCAAGAAAACCCATGGACAGTATCAAAAGGCTAAAAGATATGACGCCGGAAGATGAGCCCCACAGGTCAGAAGGTGTCCAAAATGCTACTGGGGAAGAGCGGAGGGCGATTCCGAGTAGCTCCAGAAAGAGTGAAGCGGCTGGGCCAAAGCCGAAAGGACGCTCAGTTGTGGATGTGTCTGGAAGTGGAAGGAAAGTCCGATGCTGTAAAGAACAATATTGCATAGGAACCTGGAATGTAAGATCTATGAATCAAGGTAAGCTGGATGTGGTCAAACATGAGATGACAAGATTGAACATCGACATCTTGGGAATCAGCGAACTAAAATGGACAGGAATGGGCAAATTTAATTCAGGAGACCATTATATATACTACTGTGGGCAAGAATCCCTTAGAAGAAATGGAGTAGCTCTCATAGTCAATAAAAGAGTGGGAAAGGCAGTACTGGGGTACAACCTCAAAAACGACACAATGCTTTCAGTTCGAATCCAAGGCAAACCATTCAACATCACAGTGATCCAAGTCTATGCCCCAACCACTGATGCCGAAGAAGCTGAAGTTGACCGGTTCTATGAAGACCTACAACACCTTCTAGAACTAACACCAAAAAAAGATGTCCTTTTCATCATAGGGGACTGGAATGCTAAAGTAGGAAGTGAAAAAATAACCGGAATAACAGGCAAGTTTGGCCTTGGAGTACAAAATGAAGCAGGGCAAAGGCTAATAGAGTTTTGTCAAGAGAACATGCTGGTCATAGCAAACACTCTTTTCCAACAACACAAGAGACAACTCTACACATGGACATCACCAGATGGTCAATACCGAAATCAGATTGATTATATACTTTACAGCCAAAGATGGAGAAGCTCTATACAATCAGCAAAAACAAGACCTGGAGCTGACTGTGGCTCAGATCATGAGCTTCTTATCGCAAAATTTAGGCTTAAATTGAAGAACGTAGAGAAAACCACTAGACCAATCAGGTATGACCTAAATCATATCCCTTATGAATATACAGTGGAGGTAAGGAATAGATTTAAAGGATTAGACCTGGTAGACAGAGTGCCTGAAGAACTATGGATGGAGGTTCGTAACATTGTACAGGAGGCAGCAACTAAAACCATCCCAAAGAAAAAGAAATGCAAGAAAGCAAAGTGGCTGACTGATGAGGCTTTACAAATAGCTGAGGAAAGAAGGGAAGCAAAAGGCAAGGGAGAAAGGGAAAGATATAAACAACTGAATGCAGAATTCCAGAGAATAGCAAGGAGAGATAAGAAGGCCTTCTTAAATGAACAATGCAAAGAAATCGAGGAAAACAATAGAATGGGGAAGACTAGAGATCTCTTCAAGAGAATCGGAGATATCAAGGGAACGTTTTGTGCAAAGATGGGCATGATAAAGGACAAAAAAGGCAGGGACCTAACAGAAGCAGAAGAGATTAAGAAGAGGTGGCAAGAATACACAGAAGAACTATACAAGAAAGATCTTAATATCCCTGATAAATACGATGGTGTGGTCACTGACCTTGAGCCGGACATCCTAGAGAGTGAAGTCAAGTGGGCCTTAGGAAGCATTACTAACAACAAAGCTAGCGGAGAAGACAGTATCCCAGCTGAGCTATTTAAAATCCTAAAAGATGATGCTGTTAAAGTCCTGCACTCAATATGCCAACAAATTTGGAAAACTCAACAGTGGCCACGGGATTGGAAAAGGTCAGTTTACGTTCCAATTCCAAAGAAAGGCAATGCCAAAGAATGTTCAAACTACCGTACAATTGCGCTCATTTCACATGCTAGCAAGGTTATGCTCAAAATCCTACAAGCTAGGCTTCAGCAGTATGTGAACCGAGAACTACCAGAAGTGCAAGCTGGGTTTCGAAGAGGCAGAGGAACTAGAGATCAGATTGCCAACATTCACTGGATCATGGAAAAAGCAAGAGAGTTCCAGAAAAACATCTACTTCTGCTTCATTGACTACGCTAAAGCCTTTGATTGTGTGGATCACAACAAACTGTGGCAAAGTCTTAAAGGGATGGGAGTACCAGACCACCTTACCTGTCTCCTGAGAAACCTGTATGCGGGTCAAGAAGCAACAGTTAGAACCGGACATGGAACAACCGACTGGTTCAAAATTGGGAAAAGAGTACGACAAGGCTGTATAATATCACCCTGCTTATTTAACTTATATGCAGAGTACATCATGAGAAATGCCGGGCTGGATGAATCACAAGCTGGAGTTAAGATTGCTGGGAGAAATATCAACAACCTCAGATATGCAGACGATACCACCCTAATGGCAGAAAGTGAAGAGGAACTAAAGAGCCTCTTGATGAGGGTGAAAGAGGAGAGTGCAAAAGCTGGCTTGAAACTCAACATTAAAAAAACCCAGATCATGGCATCTGGTCCCATCACTTCCTGGCAAATAGAAGGGGAAGAAATGGAAGCAGTGACAGATTTTATTTTCTTGGGCTCCAAGATCACTGCAGATGGTGATGATGCAGCCATGAAATTAAAAGACGCTTGCTCCTTGGGAGGAAAGCTATGGAAAACCTAGACAGCATATTAAAAAAGCAGAGACATCACCTTGCCAACAAAGGTCCGTATAGTTAAAGCTATGGTTTTTCCAGTAGTGATGTATGGCTGTGAGAGTTGGACCATAAGGAAGGCTGAGCACCAAAGAATTGATGCTTTCGAACTGTGGTGCTGGAGAAGACTCTTGAGAGTCCCTTGGACTGCAAGGAGGTCAAACCAGTCAATCCTAAAGGAAATCAACCCTGACTGCTCATTGGAAGGACAGATGCTGAAGCTGAAGCTCAAATACTTTGGCCACCTAATGCGAAGAGAGGACTCACTGGAAAAGACCCTGATGCTGGGAAAGACTGAGGGCAAAAGGAGAAGGGGATGGCAGAGGATGAGATGGTTAGATAGCATCACCGATGTAATGAACATGAATTTGAGTAAACTCCGAGAGACAGTGGAGGACAGGAAGGCCTGGCGTGCTATGGTCCATGAGGTCACGAAGAGTCGGACACGACTAAATGACTGAACAACAACATCACATGTCTACTTGGGAATTAGCCACTCAGAAGGAATTTGTGGGTGATAATCTGAAATCTTCTAAATCCCCAGAATCTACTCCTATATTTTTCATACCACAGAAAGATAATTCCTTAAAGGCTGTTCATGACTATAGATCCCTGAACAGTGTGACTATTACAGATCACAATCCACTGCTCCTTATTTCAGACCTATTGGATTGCATTCCAAAGGCATGCACACATATTTAACTGCCTTTGAGGCCAGGTATAGCAAATCTGAATACACAATCTCTCTCTTGGCAATCACTTGTAGCTGAGTAAGATTGTCTTCCAGGGGTAAAATCTTAACAGTGGATCCATAAGTGGCTGTAAAGGCCAATTCTGGATCCGCACAACCTCCCACAATGAGGGCATAGGTTTCCAGGTGGAAGACGGTCATGATGAGGGTTTGCTTGATGTGCCTTCCTCTTAGCTCATTTCTCCCTTTCGCCCTGTACTCGTGCTTCTTCAAAGTCCATAGCGCCATTAATAAAGGCTGACCTCCAATTGAAACGCTCATGAGTTAGGGCTTCCCAGTTCTCAATGCTGATATTATTTTTTAAAAAAATTAGCTTTGAGAGTATCTTTGAATCTCTTTTGCTGTCCACCAATATTCCGTTTTCCATTCTTAAGTTGGGAGTAAAGTAGCTACTTTGGAAGACGATGGTCAGGCATTCAAACAACATGGCCAGTCCAGCGAAGTTGATGTTGGATGATCATTGTTTCAACGCTGGTGGTCTTCGCTTCTTCCAATACGCTAACATTAGTCTGCCTATCTTCCCAAGTCATTTGCAGAATTTTTCAGAGGCAGCGTTGATGGAATCTTTCAAGAAGTTGGAGGTAGCGTTTGTAAAGGGTCCATGTTTCACAGGCGTACAATAGGGTCGGTAGTACAATGGCTTTCTAAACAAGCATTTTGGTCTCCCTGCGAATGTCCCGATCCTCAAACACTCTACACTTCATTTGGGAGAAAGCTATACTCGCAGGGCTCAGACGATGCTGAATTTCAGCGTCGATGTTGGTTTTTACAGATAGATGCCTGCCAAGATAAGAAAAGTGGTCGACATTTTCTAGTAACACACCTTTAAGCTGGATTGATGGCGCTGCAGAGGGATTGGTTCAAACTTGCTGGTAAAGCACTTTGTTTTTTTAATGTTAAGCGAGAGGCCGAGCTTTTCATATGCTTCTGCAAAGATGTTTAGGATAGTTTGAAGATCTTCCTCTGAGTGTGCACAGACTACGTTATCATCAGCATATTGAAGTTCTATAACAGAAGTTTTAATTACCTTATTTTTTGCTTTCAGCCTACTAAGATTAAAAAGTTTTCCATCTGTTCCATATTGTGAATACACAATAATGCTGTTTGGATTGGCTAATTTTCCCACAGTCTTCTCCAGATTCATGAATGAAATATTTTCCAGTATTTTGGAGAAATGTGTAGGGGTATACTTGGATGACATATTGATTTGTTCAGAAGACCCATGCTTGCACAAGATTCACATTAAGAGTGTCTTAGAGCAACTCTGCAAAAACAAGTTTTTTGCTAAGGTGGAGAAATGTGCCTTTGACTTTCTTTAATTGGATTAATTGGATTACAGGATCTCTATAGAAGGAATACAAATGGATCTTGCAAAAGTACAATCCATGCTCTCATTGCAGGCACCAAGAAATGTGAAGGAGGTCCAGGGTTTCCTGGGCTTTGCAGATTCTTATAGCAATTCATAAACCATATATTAGATCAGTAATTGAGGTGCTATTTCTCTTACCAACAGGGCAATTGGACAGAACTATTGTCTCTTGCAGAATTTGCCTATTTGTTATCAATATATCCTTCCATAGGCAAGTTTCACTTTCAGGCAAATTATAGTCACCCCCCCCAAAAAAAAAAAACCCATCCCCAACCTTGCCCTTCAGATTTCCAGCATCTGCTTTTGTTCACACCTCAGACTTTCTGCAGAAGCTGGCTGCTCAGTTCCTCTTAAAGAAACCGCTAGGTTTGGTAAAGGCTGCCTACAGGCAGGCCACAAATGCACCCAGTTAAGAGGGTGCCAAGACTGCAGTAAGAGATTTGGTATGGTTTTTCACCGAGGTTTATGCTTTCTGCCCACCCACCCAAAAAGCTGGACTCAACATTTATTGGCCATTTCCCAGTTATCCAGAAATTAGCCCAGTGGCTTTTTGTTTGCAATTGCTTGCTTCTATGAAGCTTCATCCAGTCTTCTATCAGTTGCTGCTTGTGCTTGAGGTGACACCCTGCCCCTTCCATGCTAAAGCTGTTCCTCCTCCCCTCCCATTTTGGTGGATGGGGAAGAAGAGTATGAAGTAAACAGCGTTCTTGATTGTAGATGCAGGGGAAATGCTTGGAGTATCTGATTGAGTGGAAGGGCTACCCTGAATCTGAGAGATCATGGGAAAGCTCAACAGATGTTCACACCCTCTGCCTTGCACATGAGTTTCATCTGAAAATCCTGCACAAGTCCCATCCCTGTTATCAGCCACAATTTTCCATATGCAATGACTCTCCGGAGGAAGAGGACTCTGAGCTTCCTGCCACAATAGACATTTCAGTACAGGTAATTGTGCAATCGCGCGTCATGCCGGCCACAGGACCGCGGAAGTGTCTTCGGACAACGCTGGCTCTTCGGCTAAGAAACGGAGATGAGCACTGTCCCCTAGAGTCGGATACGACTGTGCAGGGGAAACCTTTACCTTTACTAATTGTGCAATAGGAAGATGGGGGGGGGGGACTTTCGAATTCCATCTGACTCTATGTGGCAAGACTCATCTAGAGACCTTGGGGAGCTGCCAAACAAAGTGCAGAAAGAGTGAGTCTGTAGTTCGTTCCTATAACACCATGTCCCTGTTTTCTTTGCGCACGAGAGGGGAGACTAACAGGGGAAGTGATGTAGAGGGGTATGGGGATAGCCTTGAAGAAGTTATGCAACAGCTGTTATGAAGACATCAGTTTAGCCTGGAAAGACAGGAGGAGGTGAGGAGAAACTCAAGATGGTCCCACTTTGACTCTCTTTGGTATAAAAGAGAGTGAGAAAGAAATCTGTCAGGCTTTCAAGATTCTGTAACGATGCTCCATAAAAATAAAATAACAGTTCTTGTTGTGTTTGTTTCCTCACCTGGCCTACCTCAAAGGGCTGACAGGTTCTGATGAAAAAGACTGTATCCTTTCTATTTGCTGAATCGTAATTATTTTAACAAGAGAATATGTTTCTGTATGCCTACCAAATTGCCCAAATACACCGAAACAGCGGGCTTGTTCAACTGATATTACAGAAGTTATATTTTAGATAAGAATCTGCCTCAGTTCATCATACTATGCTAATTTAACATTCACAAATACTATAGAAAGCTGTTTTACATGTATTGCTTTTCTCCTCACACGCCAACTTGTTTCTCAACTAAGATGATGGTTTAAACCAAATAGTGGCATATATTTAAGATGCCATTACTAAAAAATGAATGAGCCTCCATTCTTACAATCTTTTTTCATTCTTACAATCTCACTATTTTGTGATAGATAGGTATAGCTCTGGGCAATTATTTATGCAATAATGAAAAATGATCATACTGGAATTAATTAAAGGAGTTAAACCTGAAATAAGGTAATTAATGTGGGAGTTGCTACTGGAATAGAATCTATTATAGAGAAGCCATTAATATTTTGTCTTGAGAAGTTTTTTTTAATGCAGTTGCTGAAGAAAATCTAGAATTAGTTATAACTTAACATTACAGAAGACACTTGGAAAGTATAAAAATTTCAAGCTAAATCTGAAATTTGTCAAAAATACGGTGAAGTTTGTTAATGGCTGTTGTGGGTCTTCCGGGCTGTGTGGCCGTGTTCTGGAAGTTGTGGTTCCTAACGTTTCGCCAGCATCTGTGGCCAGCATCTTCAGAGGGCAGGAGCACAGATAGAAGCAAAATCTCTGTCACAGAGATTTTGCTTCTATCTGTGCTCCTGCCCTCTGAAGATGCTGGCCACAGATGCTGGCGAAACGTTAGGAACCACAACTTCCAGAACACGGCCACACAGCCCGGAAGACCCACAACAGCCATTGAACTCCAGCCGTGAAAGCCTTCGACAATACATTAAAGTTTGTTAAATTAACCAATCAAGTAAGAATCAGAATCAGTAAAAATAAAGATGGATGAAGCTGTCTACTCTCATATCTCTGCTCATATGCTCCCATATATCCTTGTGATGGATCCATATACATTCTCCAATGTTCCTGCATTAATCTGCAAAGTTTCAAAAAACCTGCATGAAAATATACACTGAAATATACAGCTTCAATAGCTTTCTCGAGACAGCTTTCTAAGAGCTTTTCTCTCTCAAAACATGTACTTTTAAATGCTTTGATATATTTTGTAACAAGAGCTGCTCACTATGTTCCCATCCACACATTAGTCCAGCAAGAGTAGATCAGGTACAATAAGATCACACTGCAATACTGAATTCTCAAGTATCCCTAGATAGTATGAAATAGAAACTTTTGAAATTAAACATGACTTTAATAAAAATGATGGAATATGAAGAAATATCACTCGGTTTTCTATGCGCTTCCCTAAACAATGTTAAAGAAGGAGTAACAGGGAATCTGAATAACCACAATATACAAATAGGATCTGAAATGAAGAAAGATGAGTGTGATTTGTAGCAATGTTTATTTAGAAAGTATAGTAGTTGATAACATGAAGCAAAAACAAAAAAAAATACAAAACCCATAATAATATTCTGCTTTAATTAGTTGGACAGAGAGGAAAAATGGGGAAGCCGTCTTAAAAAGAAGTAAGAGTAAAAAGGCTGTAAACAGTTCTTTCCCTTATCAAAGAGTGAAAGAAGAAAGAAGAGCAATGGCAATTCATTTTTATCAAGTCCTTTTGCAGCATCACAATTTATTTTTAAAGAGGGAGAAGAAAGGTGGAGAAAGAAAGCTACCCCAGTGATTCCAAGTCCACTACAAATTAATAGAGATCATGGTGGGAGATAAACTGGAGAGATGACGTGGACCAGAGCAGATGAATGACATGTCTTACTGCCTCCCACAGGAGCAAAGCTCTATGCAGCTCAAAAGAAGATCCAGAAAGTAAATGCCTTTGCTGCCTGTCAGAATTATTAGCAGCAACAAGCAGAGCTGGAGTTTTTAAGGAGTGACAGTTTAGCCAATCCAGTAGATCAGGAGCCATTCCTGTCATTCCTCATGTCTTTTCTGAAACTATCTTTCCTCAAGCAAATGTCTTTCACTTGGTGTAATTACCAGCTTCCATACAAATTCTCAAAGGAGGTTATGGTTCCCCTACAGTAACCATGTACGGAAAGTAGAAATCCTACCCTGACAAAGGAAAGTATGAACTCTATGTTACCTATAAAGCAACAGCAGCAGGCATTTGCCAGATCAGACCAAAAGGTCCATCGAGTTCAACATCCTGGGAGGCTTATAAGTGACACTTGAAGGCAACAGCCCTTCTGTATCATTTGTCCAAGCAACTGGAAGTTTGATGTCATTACAGCATATAGCTAATAATTTCTCCATGAACTTGCCTAATCTTTTCTTTAAAACTAGTAACATCCATCATGGCATCTAATGGCAGTGATGAAGCTTACAAACCACAGAGTTAATAAATGCAAGAAAGCGAATCTGCAGACCAGATTTTAACAAAAAAAGGAAGGGAAAACAATTTCCTAAATTTTCTAATGTTCTATTCTACAAGCAATTAAACCATTTTTACAAAAGCTCTGGGAATTTTTTGTTCTAATCACAAAAATAAGGACCCAAGAGCAAATATGAACAAGTAAAGCAAGATCATTCTCCATCTCTCTGTCATTTCATGAAGTTCTATTTCTTTCCACTGTTCTTTACATGAGCACTTCAGGGATCATGACCTGGCCACAGCAATAGTCTGTCTCTACAAAGTAAGATATGTTGCATATCTTGTCTCTCATTACAGTCGCTGGTCTCTGCGTTCAATGGAGTTACCCCATTTGACTATGCTGATTCTCGACTTATGGCTATGCTGACTTAAGATATGAAGATGATTTTAGGCCTTCCAAATGATCCACTCCTTCCCTGCTCTAGCAGGGATCTGCTCTTTTATATTAATGACAATGTCCTTCTCTGCCAGGCTTCCTAGTCATGACTGTCACAATTCCTCTTTAGCAGAAATCAGTTTTGTATTTAATATTTTCACTGCCATTAAACAAACAAACAAAAAAGCATGATCTCAAATGTCTCTGTTCTATAATGATATCCTCATATTCAGGATGCCCAGCATCTTCCAACTGTAGCTCTCTGACCGACTACTAGAGAAGACTTCTAGATTTCTAGAGAAGTCTGGAAGGGCTATTCCAGTGAAAATATACAATCTACTTATCTTAGTGGATTTAAAACACAAAGTTGACAAATCAGCAGCTGTTTGTTCAATAGCCATGCAATTTTTTTTACCTTATGAAGAGGATTACCAGAATATTTTGCCTGAAGCAATATTTGCAATCGGTTTGGGGGCTCTTAAGTAAAACATAAGAATGGGAGATGCTCAAAACTTGCAGTATTGTCTGTTGTTCTCTCTAGCAGTTACAAAAAATATAAATTCCATAGACAAGGGGAGAGGGAAGCAGTGCCAATAGCTATGGCAAAGGGATGGCCCAAGGCCTCCCATCTGTCATCCTTATTGCGGCTATTCAGTGACAATGAGTTCTAGAAATAGACAGAAGAAGGGAGCCTTCAATTTTCTGCTACACTAACTGCTAGACTAACATGACATTATCAAAAGCAGGGTTAAATAGACCAATTTGCCTGTTCACCATTTTACTCTTCTGGTGAGCTGTCTGATAGATTTTTGGACCAAACAAAAGCAATGAAGCACTACCACCTTCTCCCCAAAGAAAGTCACTGAAAAGGAGATTTGTGGTAGTTCCTTTCCTTTCTCACTGGGCTTTTGCAGAAGACACCAAGGTCTTGCCGCAAAAGTCCAATGGAAGATGAACTAACTGCCTTATTTTCATTATTCTGTACTGAGATAATTGCTCTAACCAGTATTGGTTAGCTGTCTTGAGCATGCCAACAAAAGGAAAAGAAAAGACAAGGCTTGCCTGTAGAGATATGGATTTCCATTTGTGGCACTACAAAGAGCCCATAAAAAAGAAACCATTTTCCAAACTATTGGGAATGGCTCTTCCTCTCATTCCAAAGTCATAATCAGTTGACAGCTGTTTTGAAAGGAAACTGGAACAATTGCCTATTTTATACAATGCTTCACTAAGATGATCCATGCTTGGGGCAAAGCACACATGACTGTAACTAAAAAAATTTGATTTTGGCCTTCATGCCTTCCTGTCTTGGACCATAGGATTTAATTATTTATTTAAATAAATTGTTTATTTATTTAAATAAACAATTCAAGGCACAGAGAGTCCAGTCCAGATCGAAACGACAACAAAATGTACAGCACTGAACTGGTGTGCCTCATATGCTAGGATTCAGTGTTTGGAGGGAGGGAAAAATAACCCTACATTTCAGGGCTGAATTATGCAGACAAAAATGATGTGCATCTTAACCTTCAAATTAGTCCATATAGCGTACATCAAAATGTTATCTCAACCAAACTTCTACAAAGTCTACATCAAAGGAAACCCCCGTTTTAAGCTTAGACCGTATTTTTATTGACAACACTACACGGCACAACACTGCAGACAAGACGTTGAGGTTTTAAGGGAGCTCACAAAGTTGATGTCATTATAACCAGTAAAACAAAATAAGCAATGCTTACTTCCCCACTTGTAACATATCCTACTGGTGTAAATTTCTCAAGGTGTTCAGTCACTCTGGCAAGATCTAGTAAAAAATATGTTATTACTGCAAAATATGTTAGCAAGGGGAACAACAAGCATATAGCTCTAGTCTAAAACTAGGACTCCCACAGCCAATATATTTACTTTAAAAAATCTTCGTTCTCATGAAATCCATTCTAAAGCCTTGGGGCTTTTATATTTTGGCATTTAACCCTGCTGCCTTTGCTGAAGCAAATTCCCAGCAATTTGAACTAACATAGTTAGATGAACAAAGAGAAGGAGCCACATCATTGGCGACATTGAAAAGAACAGAATAGGATTCATAAATAAATCAGTCAGTGGAAAAAAAAAATCATCCACACCAAAACTCCTGCAATCCATACTGCCTGTAAAATGGGGAAGGTAGAGAGGAGAAGAGAGGGATAAAGAATTATATTCTAGGAAACAAGGAAGAAATGCATTCAGGAGGCAGGGAATACAAACATACTGGTAGGTAAAACCTGAAGATGGGGCCAGTTATAAAAAGAAAGAAAAGTTGTGCTAAGAAACAGTAAGAAATTAGTTCAGCCCTTACTTACTAAAAACATGCAAAGAAACATAACTATCCTCAGTTTTTGCCCTAATCTGAACGTTGCTATGTGATTCTTCCAATACATAGAATATTGTGTGAATTAAGGAAGATTGTATACAAAACTATGCAGCATTTACTTATTTATTTATGTATTGCTCACATTTATATGGTTATGGAACACTGCTTGCAGAGTGCATTGGAAAGAACACATGCACATTTATATTCATACATGAATTTTCATGTGGACTTAAAAAAAAAACTATCCACAAACGAATGTGGCAGCACAATAACAGATTTATTATCTCTAGTTGCACCCTGCCCAGAATTATAAAATTGAGTAAATGGGACAACAAAGCATTTATTGAGTTAGTTTTAAAACTCTAAAAATATGTCATACTCTGAGCTATACTGTTTATGGATTTTAAAAAGTCATTTAAGCCCATTCTTTTTTGTTTTCTTTTATCTATTTCCACCTGCCAGAGAAACCTTCCCTATAGTAGCTACACGCCTTCCTTATAGTAGCTAAAGAAATATTAGCACAAACTAAACAGCACTTAGCAATGAGCATCTTTTCTAGTACATCTTTCTTCAAAATGTATTGTCCCTGTAATGGGACATTAATGTGTGCCTGCTTTTATTATTGCAACTACAGGCTATAATTCACAATGTGTCCCTTACTAACAGAATCTGTAGGAATGTTCTGTGATCCCTGGGGAGCAGAGTACAGTTGAGTGCTTAGCTCCCATAGTGTCATGCTGGCTTTTTTGTTAACTATGGTGGTAGCTATATGGAAACTAGGTGGGCAGGGAAGAAATATGATAGATAGATAGATAGATAGATAGATAGATAGATAGATAGATAGATAGATAGATAGACAGACAGACAGACAGACAGACAGACAGACAGACAGACAGACAGACTAAATTGATATTATGCAGACTCCCCACCTCCAACACTGTCCTCTGCAAAGAAAAAAACAAGCTGCAACCAAAGGCTTGCCTTAGGAGACCATCATGTGTCACCGAACCCTGTGGCACCCTCTGCCTGCTGCCATAGGGAATCATCACCACCTCCAGAGCACACTCTCCACTTTTTATGTAGAAAGAAGAGATGAAACAAAGATGCCTTACCAGGAAAATGCATGCTCTTCACCAGTGCTATGAATAGGAATGATTTAGAAGACAAGGTGGAAAAGAAAGAAACACCAGTATTCTCACCTCTGGAAGCAGCAAAAGGCACAAATAATCTCAAGAGATCGAGAAAAATCATGGTATCTCAGAGGTCCTAGTAGAATGAATATATTAGACTGGCAGATTTTTGCTAGGTGTCAAAACTTGAAAGTAACACATTAGGACAGAAAACCTATTAATAGAAGGAGGTGTGAAGGACAAAACTGAAGAGCTACAGTATATCAGAGCACTGTGCAGAGCTTATAGAACGACTTCCAGAGACTATGCAAAGGCTGATAGCTTTGATACCAGGATTCACAAAAAGCATGTACTAGATGCTTAATGCCATCATGCCATGGGCTGTACAAAGGGGTTATTCAGGCTAAGGTTACTCCTTAATTTGTCTTCCTTTTCCAGTTCTGCTGCTGGTGTCATAGAGAGGATGAACCATGGCAACAGTGATTTCTACTGCTGCTATTGCCCGTACTATAATTTTAATATGTCTACAACACAGTAATCCAGTGTATAATCTTACTCATGCTCTCCTTCCTCTAGGAACAGATACAGAAGGAACCCAAAAGTAATCATGTTCAGGAATCAACTCACCCTCTTCACTCTTCTGCAGATTATACTGCTTAATTCAACCCAGTTTATAAAATACAGAATTTTCTGGCTCAATCATATAATAAATCCACTGCATCTACTGCTCTGACTTTGACTCAGGAAACAATACAGTAGCTGCATTTCCCTACTATGGAATTCAATGGTATTTCAGTTGAATTGTGTCTCACTGATGTAACCAAGTCTGAAGTGTGCTTCTTCTCACCGAGATGGAGTCTCTGTCTCCAATAATGGCTAGCCATGTGCTCTGGAAGGTCCACAAGCAGAAATGATACAAGAAAATGTCCCCTTCAAGCATTTAACAAGCAGAGATATGGTGCTTTGGGGTGGGGTGGGGAGGGAAGCAGGTGTGCACATATTTTACTTGTTTTCCAAGACATATTTTGAGCCAGAAAATTCTGGAGTCTTTTTTTTTCCTTGCACTATCTGAGAGATACTTGGGATTGTTTTCCCTCATTGAGTATGCTAATGGATCTATATATGGATATATTACAAAGTAAGTTCCATTATTGCTATTTGCTGGAATTTATCCTGTCCCAAAGAGATAAGCAGAAACACCAATGCATTGAGCCCCACTGCAATTACAAAGTTGACCACAACCAGACAGGTACTTTCCCTATAATTGCATGCCAAACTCTAAAACAGATTCCGATCTGTGACTCCCTGGGCTACATAGCTGCAGAGTGTAATAAGGCTTGCTGATTGCTTATATGCTGACTTCACTCCCTTACAAAAACAAATTACATGGATGGGAAACGATGAGGTACTACAGCCTCCTTTGGAGAACAAAAGGAGTCTTTCTGCCCAAGAAAAAAGAAAAATAATGAGAAACCAACCAGGCAGCATACATCAGCACTTACTACCCTGCCCTTTCCATAAAAAGATGAGAGCTCGTGAAGAAGATTCAGCAGCCATCAATTTTGAACAGCTACCTAATAAAGGACATATTCGCATTTGCTTGAATGTCTATGATTGCACTGTATCAGAATCTTATTGATGAGAACCCGGTGGAAAGATGACAACATCAGCCACTGCCTAGGATTCAATGTGATTGAGAGGATGAGTGCGTGGGGCAAGGGACCTATGTTGAGACCCAGGATTTCCGGGGATTCGGGAGTAGAGGCTACCGACCTAGGAAGCTCTGGGGGCTGCAAGGCGGGCCAACTGATAAAAGTGGTGACGGGTCGGGGATGTTATAACGGGAACTGGAGGGCAGGCCATCATCGGGGAAGACGCCCCCGGTGTTTGTTACCGGTGGCGTGTTCCGGCCCTCCAAGTTCATTCCCAGGCCCTGGATGACAGATCCTTGAGGGCCCTGGTCTCCGGCTGCTGCTCCTCAATGCCAGGTCGGTGAACAACAAGGCCCCTCTCATATGCAATTTGATCGCAGAGGAGGGGGCAGACCTGGCTTGTATCACCGAGACCTGGCTGGGCCCTGAGGGAGGGGTTGCCCTCTCGGAAATGTGCCCAGTCGGGTTTCAGGTGTGGCACCAGCCGAGACACCGGGGCAGGGGAGGTGGGGTGGCGGTTGTCATCCGAGAGTCTCTAATGGCTCACAGGGGCATTGCTCCACAAGTGGCCGGTTGTGAGACCCCGTTTTTTAAGTTGGGCTCCCGAGAACAGTTGGGAGTGTTGCTGCTGTACCAGCCTCCCTGCTGCGTAGCAACCTCCCTGCCTGAGCTGCTGGAGGCTGTCTCGGGGTTGGCAGTGGAGTTCCCCAGACTTATGGTTTTGGGGGACTTCAATCTGCCGTCCCTGGGACGGACCTCAGAAGCGGCTCGGGAGTTCATGGCTACCATGGCAGCCATGGACCTGTCCCAGATAATTAGGGACCCGACTAGAGACAGTGGTCTCACCCCGGACTTGGTTTTCTTTTCTGAGCAATGGCAAAGTGACCTGAGGGGAGAGTTAGACCTGTCCCCGTTGTCATGGTCAGACCACGCCCTGGTGACTTTGAAACTCTCGTGTACCGCCCCACTCTGCAGGGAGGCTGGACCCATTCGATTGGTCTGCCCCCGGCAACTGATGGACCCTATGAGGTTTCAGAGGGAGCTGGGGAGTGTACCCGAGGATCTGTTGCACGGTCCGGCAGAGGCCCTGGCGGCAGCCTGGAATAGAGAGGCCACCGGGATAGGATCGCGCCTGTGCGACCTCTCCTCCCTCATTCGGCCTGTCACTCCCTGTGGTTTATGGAGGAGCTGAGGGTTTTGAAGAGGGTTAAGAGACGTCTGGAGCGCCGCTGGAGGAAGACAAAGACTGAACCTGATCGGACACAAGCTAGAGCTGCTGTTAAGGCCTACCTTGTGACGGTAAGAGCGGCGAAACGTGAATATTTCTCCACTCTTATTGCCTCTGCAGAATGCCAACCGACGACCCTGTTTAAAATTACGAGATCTCTGTTAGGTCAATCTAAACCAATGACCTATTTACAGGGTCGATCGGAGGAGTTTTCCGAGCATCTGCAGGAGAAAATCACTCAGATCCATTCTAAGTTGGGCTCTACACGTGATACACGGTCTGGGGAGATGACGGAGGCACGTACTTACTCTGTTATCTGGGAACAGTTCGATCCTGTTGGACCTGAGGAAGTGGACAGAGTCCTCCGGATTGTGAAGGCCACCACTTGTTATTTAGATCCATGTCCCTCCTGGCTAGTAAAATTGGCCCGGGAGGTGACTTATGGTTGGGTCCAGGCAATGATTAATGCATCTCTGGGGGAGGGAGTGTTCCCAGTGGCCTTTAAGGAGGCCCTGGTGCACCCCCTCCTCAAGAAGTCATCCCTGGAACCTACTGTTCTGGACAATTTTCGTCCAGTCTCCCACCTCCCCTTTTTAGGGAAGGTGGTGGAGAAAGTGGTGGCGTCACAACTCCAGAGGATTCTGGATGAAACGGATTATCTAGACCCCTTTCAGTCAGGTTTCAGGCCGGGATATGGGACGGAGACTGCATTGGTCGCGCTTATGGATGATCTCTGGCAAGGACGGGATGGTGGTAGTGCATCCATCCTTATCCTTTTAGATCTTTCAGCGGCTTTTGATACCATCGACCATGGTATCCTTTTGGGACGGCTCAGGGAGTTGGGGGTGGGCGGTGTGGTTCTGCAGTGGTTCGCCTCCTTCCTCCAGGGCCGCTCCCAATCAGTGATGATAGGGGAGGAGAGATCTGACCCACGGCCCCTCCTGTGTGGGGTGCCACAGGGTTCAGTGCTCTCCCCTCTCCTGTTTAACATCTATATGAAGCCGCTGGGTGAGATCATCCGTCACCACGGGATGAAATACCATCTATATGCTGATGATACACAGCTGTATATTTCCATTCCGGGTGAAGTAAGTGATGCAGTTGCCACCCTATCTCAGTGTCTGGAGGCTGTGGGGGCCTGGATGGGGAACAACAGGCTTCGACTGAACCCTAGTAAGACGGAGTGGCTGTGGATTGATGGCCGCTCGGGTCCTAGGAAGTTGTCATCTTTGGCTCTAGAGGGGGTTGCACTACCCCATTCGGAGCCAGTGCGGAATCTGGGGTTCTCCTGGACTCACGACTCCTGCTGGAAGAGCAGGTGGCAGCCGTGGCCAGGAGAGCCTTTGCACAACTTCAGGTTGTGCGCCAGTTACGCCCTTTCCTGGACCGAGATGCCCTCCGAACAGTCACTCATGCCCTTGTCATCTCCCATATAGACTATTGTAATGCGCTCTACATGGGGCTACCCTTGAGGAGTATCCGGAAGCTTCAACTGGTCCAGATTGCGGCTGCGCGGACAATTATTGGGGCCAGAAGATTGGCCCATGTGACACCATTGTTACGCGAGCTGCATTGGGTACCGGTTTGCTTCCGGGTACAATTCAAGGTGTTGGTTATCACCTTTAAAGCCCTACATGGCATAGGACCAGGTTACCTGACGAACCGTCTCATCCCCAGAACATCGACCCATCCCACCCGTTCAGCCAGAGAGGGCTTGCTGCGGACCCCATCGATTAAAGAGTTCCACCTAGCAGGGTCCAGGAAGCAGGCCTTCTCTGCAGTTGCGCCCGCCCTTTGGAATATCTTACCCCCGGAGCTGAGGCTGATGCCCTCGCTCCCAGCCTTCCAGAAAGGCTTAAAGACCTGGTTCTGCCATCTTGCCTGGGAGGGAAACGCCAACAGTTCCTCTTGGGGATGGCTGGTCCCTTGAAGCCTCCCAGTGTCTTATTTTAACATTTCACCCTTGGAATTCACATTATGTATTGTTGTAATTTTATATATTTTTAATTCTATTTTATTGTACACCGCCCAGGTTCCCCGTTGGGGGAGATGGGCGGTAATATAAATCTAATAAAATAAATAAATAAACAAACAAACATAGAGTCAATAGGTCAATAGAATCAATGAAAGGACAGATAATAACATTTTAGAGCATGAAAGATCAATTTTGAAACACCACTACTACTACCATATTCCATATAAATATATATATATTTTCAATTCTTAGGTGTGTTAAGGTGACCTCTGCTAATATTCTGCCACACAAGAAGAGATGGCTTCACTTGTGCTCACAAATGCAGTAGCTATTACCAATTCTGAACTCATTGGTCACAGAAAATTATAGAGATAAGCTTAATTCCTAGGTGTTTTAGTAGAAGCCTGAGTCACAAATTAAACCTTTCCTCCTCATCTACCTTGATTTTGAGAAAATCCCCCCTCTTCTTAATGTCTAAACTTTACCTGCTATTAATTGAACAGACCAAAAGAGTTTTTAAAAAGCAACCTGTAACTACAAACAAGATCTGAAATACCACTTGTTAACTTTACAAGGTCATACAAAAGAACTTCCTCTGAACATAGGCGTGTCCTCTTTCCCTTTTTCCTCTGTCACTGTCACTTCAGTGGATATTCTGAGAACAGGTTAATTCTTCATGTCACCTTCTTGCATTGCCATCAGAGAACTGCAGACAGGCCTTGTCACCCTTGTCAAGTATATTCAGCTCATTGTCATGCTCCCTGCTAGTGGCTCTTTAGCTGAAAGGTTTCAGAACTGCAGAAGCCAAACCTCCTGAGGAGGAACAACAGTAAGCAATGGCATAAGCAGGCTCTGGTCATTAAAAGCAGCCTGTGAACACCAACGAAATTGGTAGATGCAGCAGCGATGGAAAGAGATGGGAACGATCCTCTCTCTCCTTTAGGAAAAGGCTTAAGGTAGGGTGGCCATGCTTGTTCCCTGCTGCTGCTGCAACTGGTCTATTCCCATTAAATATAAATTTATTTGATATAACTACCTAGTCCAAGAGCACATGGAAAAAGAAATGTCAATAATTCCTTGATGAAGTGTATTTATTTATTTGTGGTTGAAGACCAAACTCATTACAATCTAAAAATAAACATAAAGTAATACTAACAAAAGACAGAAGTATTAATAAAGTATATCACAATACCTATTCAGACAGCAACATAAATCCCAGGATTAGATCCCAGTCCTCCTTACAGCAGTTGCTACTAAACAGACTTGAATGGCCTTCCTGGTCTGTAAGGTCTGCTAGCAGAAAGCATGATGTTCCTCATCCAACTAATTAACTAGCAGGGCCTTATCAGAACCAATCAATGCCAAGATTTATACCCGGGGCAATGCAGCAAAGTCGTTTGGCTAAGAGCAAATGTACTATCTGTAGGAAGCGAATTATTACTTTTCAACCAGCCTCCTCCTCCTTAGAATTAGGGATTTCTAAATCTGTGTCTTGTTCGTGACAAGTGCTTTCATTTTAGATTAGAATCTCATGCCCAGAAAGACTCCAAGCACTCACAAAACTGCACCTATCTTTAAAATACGTATGTCATTGTACTCTATGGCAGAGTACCCAGAAAATTATGTTTTCCATTTCTTTCCCTTTTTTCCCTCTAGTTTTGGCTTCCTACAGGACAATTTGCATTCCCTGCCTGCAATACCATCCCCCAATTTTTATTGACTCAAAAAAAAACCCTCTTCTAATCTCCTGTTTGCTTCTTTATATATCAGCACTAGAAACACTGCTTTATTCTTTTCATACTGGCTTGTATCTTTATTTTTGTTTTGAAACAAAAGTCAATTTGTCAATCAGGGTCATGCCAATCATACTTGATTATATGTTTAATGTCTGAAGGGCAAATAAAGCCAAGTTCAAGTGAAGACAATGCTTCTGCGTAATAACACTTTGAATTGGTTTCATTTGATCTCAGTATGACCACCTAAGAAATTTTGATTGGAAATAAAGCCAAATAACATCCCATTCAATACACAAACACTGACTGGAATCATTTAAAGGGGTAAAAATGTTTAAAATTATAGCAAAGCAATAAAAGGAAACAAAATGAGTATTTTTTTTTTTAAAAAAGGTCTTTACAAATATCCTATGCATATTTACTCAGAAGTGAACTCCAACTTATTGCCTAGTAAATGAATGTATTATTGCTATGTTTAGAGCAGTAGTAAGCAATCTTTTGTGGCCAACGGCTGTACTTTTACATTTCTAGTTGAAGGCCAAAAGACCGTAGCTGTGATGTGATGACATCATTGAAAAGGTTATAACAGTTCAGAGTCCCCTTTGTGGGGGGAGATGGGCGGTGATAGAAGTTGGACAAATAAATAAATAACAGTTTTGCCCCACTTTTTCATGGAGGGGTTTATTTATTGCCAGTAATTGGCAAGAGGGATAACATATTTATTTTTTGCCAAAACTTGGCAAATCATCCAATCTATTTCCATGATTTTGAGGGACAAGATTTTGAGCAGCTTTCCTACACTTCATCTTCAGATATGTTGACATGAAAGTGCAAGAAAAATGTAGTTGCTCCTCATAAATCCAATTTTGAGAGTCAAAGACTAGAGAATACCCAATCAGTGCACATGTGGAGAAGAAAGGAAGGCATCACTTACTTCAGGACCCTAAACCTCTCCAATTTTAATCTATATATTACCTTTCCACAATTGTACCTAACCCTTACCCCACAAAAGATATAATCCCCACACTTGGAGAAGCACCGTATTTAAACCAAACAGTATGTTAGAGTTTTCCCAAGAGACACCTAAATAGAGATGCCTCGGGCCAAAGGAGTACAGCTATAATATCCGGAAGAGGGCATTTATAGCTGCAGAAACGTAAGAGGACGGTGCTAGGGTTATCATATCTGGCCAGAAAAACATCCAAATGACCACTGAATGGAAACAAAGAGTAAGTGTTTTCTAAATCTCTTTGCTGGTATCAGAGATTAGAGGGAAGCTAGGAAAATAATGGGAGGAACAGAACATTAGGCATAAACAATCAACAGATAGAAGAAGAGTTTGCTACTATCTTATTTCATAATAGGCAGCTGAGTCCAGGCTGCAAAAAGCAGAGGAAGCAGAGATCCACAATATTCAAAGGGACTTGACCTTAATTAATAAATGAGGATTTGAGGTTCCTATTAGATTTTTCAGGATAGTGTACTTCTAATTCTTGCATTAAAACACCTTATTGAAGTCTGTGTTATTCTTGCTTTCTGGATTGTGTCCTCAAGTATGGGGCTTGACAGCTGCTATCTAATGATATTGTAGCCCTAGATGGGCTGCTCTTGAGGAAACCCACCAAATCCCTTCTTTAACCACATCAACTGTGAAAACACACTTTCTTGGGCATTTTAATATAATATGTACATGGATTTTGAACTATTGTTGCTTTTCATATATTTATATCTTTGTGTTTTAACTTTTTTCCAATAATAATAATAAATTAAATTTATATGCCGCCCGACTCTCAGCGACTCTGGGTTGTGTAATGTTTTAAGTATATTTTACAGAAATGAGATCGCTTCCGGGTGCTGAAGATGTCGGTGCACTGAACCGAGCGCTCCTGTCTCGGCTCCGCGGTTTGCCTGCCTGCAGCGGTTTTTAAAGAGACAAAACCGCTGAAATCTCCCCTTTGAAGAAAAGGGGATCAGAAGATAGACCACAAGGGTCTCTGGAATCGCCGCTCTTTCCCAATTCCCATTTTTCCACCACGGGAAAAAGGAAATTGAAGCGGCAAAAGCGACTGGAGGAACCATCTATTGCTCTGCAGGAAACCACGAAATCTTTTCAGATAAGTAGCACCTAAATTCAGCACTTTTAGTCACTGATTTATATTTGTGTTTATTTTAACTTTACTTATTATCTGCTAAGGTCCTTCTATGGACATGATTGATACTGCTGGTGCTTGTGTAACTTTCTTGCTAAGAAGACTTGAGAAAATGGTGGGAGTTTAAAGAATAATGACTTTACTCGGAGCTAAGTGATACTGAGTGACATTGACTATTGACGAATGGCTTATCTACCTATGTGGGACTAATCTATTTTCCTCTCTGGATTTTGAATTCAAACGGATTAATGCTCTGCCTTTTATTTTATTTTTCTTCTGTTTCTCGTCTTGAGATGGCATTTTTTTCTCTTTCTTTTTCCTGTAATGTGTTTGGATATTATTTGGATTATAATTTTTGGAGTTCCTTTGTTTTGAACAGTTTTTGGAATTTCCTTATTATATGGGATTTTAATAGACCTTTTTGTTACATTTCATCTTGGAGAGTAAAGACATTTATTAATTTGTTTTCCTCTTTGGACTTTGGACTTTGAATTTAAATGGATTAAAGGTCTGCCTTTTATTTTTATTTTATTTTCACTTTGAGATTGCATTTTTTTCTTTTTTTCTTCCTGTAAAGTATCTGGACATTACTTGGATTATAAAGGGCATTTTCTTTAAGTTCTTTTGCTTTGAATATCTTTGGAATTTTCTTCTATATGGGACTTTAATAGATTTCTTTGTTACATTTATTTTGGAGAATAAAGACATTCAGAGTTGAAGTTCTTTCCCCCCCCCCTTCATTTTTTTTCTCTCTCCTTCTTTCGATTTGTGATTATAAGCTTGCCTGAGAACTGGATTGTTATTCTATTTTTAAATATATTTTGACTACAGCCAAAGGAACATCTGCTGTATCCTTATCTTTTATTTTTTGTATGGGAGAACTGTTGATTTTATTAAAGTACATTCTGCCTTCTTTTTATGTAATAACTATTAAGAAAAGGCAGCATTATTTTTATTTTTTATTCTTCATTTTTTACTGTATATTAATTTTTTTTCTTCCCCCTTTTTCTTTTGAATTTTTAATAACTTTTATCCCTCCTCCCTCCCTTTTCTTTTTTTACTGTTTATAGTTGTTTTCTTTTGTCTTCTGTTATTTTTCTTTTCTCTTTATAGGAATACTACATACAACCTGGTTACTGTGGCTGCAAGAGTGAAGAGGGATAGAGATAAGGAAAAGGAGTCCATGGCTGCACCTTCAGAAGTACCAACATCAGACATGGAAAAAATATTGGATGCGATTATAGCACTGAACAAAAAAATGGATGATTCAACTATTGCCTTGGAGAAAAAGATGGATGATTTAACTGCTACTTTGGAGAAAAAGATGGATGATTTAATTGCCTCTTTAGATATAAAAATGGAC
This sequence comes from Charina bottae, assembly GCA_023362775.1. Classification (NCBI taxonomy): domain Eukaryota; kingdom Metazoa; phylum Chordata; class Lepidosauria; order Squamata; family Charinaidae; genus Charina; species Charina bottae. The sequence continues at coordinate 5,965,891 of JALMGJ010000003.1, forward strand.
AAAAAAAATGGACAATCTTCTAGGCCAACAAGTAGAGACACAAGGACAGGTTAAGAAATTAGAGATTAAATCAGATTCCATTACTAAAGATATGGAATATAAATTAGATGCTATTGCATTAGCAGAAATGAGAGAAAAAGAATTCATTTTGAGATTGAGAGGAGTTCCAGAAAAATTAGATGAGAACACGAGAAAATATATAGTTGGTGCTTTAGCTCAATATTTAGAGATAGAAGAAGAAGACATGGACTCTGAGATAGATAAAATCTTCAGAGTTAACTCACGCTACGTTAGAGAGAAGAAAGTGCCAAGAGATATATTGATATATTTTGTGAGGAAAGTTACAAAAGAGCAAAATCTGAAGAAACATTATAGTGATAGATTAAATATAGCAGGGTTGGGTATAACTTAAAAGATTCAAACCATAATTTCTTCTTTTTTTATCTGGAATTTGGGATGTACAAGTAGAAAAACTTTTTTTTTAGAATAATACAATACATGATTACGGCAGTAAGACTTTTATATGCACAGTATTGGAAAAATTAAAATGTACCAACAATACAGGAATGGATGTTGAAACTATTAGAAATGGCAGAAAATGACAAATTGATTTGTTTACTAAAAGAAAATTCAAATTATTATTTTTTAAAGAGTGGAAACTTTTGATGGACTATTTGCAAAAAGCAGGAGGAGTAAAGCTTGTATGGGATTTTGATGATTAGATTATATATAAATAGTATATAATAGACAAGAAAAATATATGAATGTTATATGAATAACCAGCATGTAAAAACAAACTATCTATTTTATTCTTATGACCATAGATGGATCGGAGGTTATCCAATTTCTATGTTTGTCTTTTTTTTTCTTTTTTTTTCTTTACTGCACTTTTCTTTTCTTTTCTTTTTAATTTGTATTTCTATTTCTGTTTCATTCTTAACTTTTAGCTTTGTATATTTAAAAATCTAATAAAATTTAAAAAAAAAAAAAGTATATTTTACAGAAATAAGACTTTAAATAAAATAGAAATAAAATCCAATCATCTTTAAATTTTCAGCACGAATATAATTATGTTGCAAAAATTTCCTAGTTTAAACTGAGGATAGTTACCAATTTAAATTCTGGCAGCATTCCAGTTGCATATTATTAAATGTTTAATTGCTGTCTAAGAGCACACAACCAGCCATAGCATGATAGAAGCAGCAGATATGGTAGAAGGTGATGTCCCTGGCCAACTGTTTAGTTTAGAGGGTCTTGTCATCCTTCTGTAGCCAGTCATCAAAAGGATTAATGTCTGCAACCTCCATATCCATGAAGCTGATTATCTCAATACGGCATTAAAAGACAAAGTATTGTCATGACTGCGTAGGGACCAACCAGTGTTCACCAGCTGGCTTGGGAGTAATTAAAGCTGAGATATAATTTCCATTCTAAAAGGCTTCTGTGAACACAAGGAAATATATATATTCAGTCATGCAACCAATATGATACTATTGCGATTCAGCAGAAACATGATTTTGCTCACTATTTCCTAATCTGATCATTCCAGTCTTTTAATTACTTATTTAACCAAGTGATCCAAAAATGCTGAGTGATGGCTGCAGTTACTTCTTAATAGACTGGCCACTTTGTACCATTTATATACAGTATTATCATACCTAAAGAGTAAGCATGGGAAGAAAAATACTGCAGAAAGAGGTCAAACTAATCTTGTAAATGGATTGTTGATGGGTTGACTAAACCAAACTTTAATTTATCAGATTCATATATATTCTGCAACTCTGCCTGAAAAAAGAGAATATAATACAGTACAAGAGCATAACTTAGGTCCCTATTTTTTAGTTTCTATTCTTCACTGGCAATGACAATGAAATAAAACTTTCAGTGGTCAAAAGTCAGGATTTGGCATCTCTTTGCTCCGGATGAAGGCTAGTTGAATAAAGTAACAAGGAAGTACTAAGGCAGCTTGATGGCTGGGCAGTTATAATAGCCTCTCTGTAAGTTGAGTATTGTAGCTACCTCTTCACTGCATTTTGAATCTATACCATTCTAATAACTTTGGAAATATATCTCTGAATAAAGCAGCATAATATTCCCATTCAATTCTTTCACAATGAACTTTCTTGTTAAATGTTTCTCCCCTAGATAAGCCTTTTAAACCATGAAAGCTACACTGCAAATTCCACTCAACTGCTGAAATCATTAAACTCTACAAACATAATTCTAACAGCAAGTTTTACATTCAGAAAAACATGCTGGATAATCCATCCAGATTGTCACTAAAAACGGCTTATGCTCCTTAAAAAAATGTCTGGATTGGACAAGCAATTGGGGAACAGAAGCAACTGGAAAGATTTAAAAAATGGACACAGAATTTTCAGATTCAATAACCAATATGGGATGCAATTTTCACTCTGTTGATTACTCAGAAAAGATTTGTGCAAACACAAATACAACACTAGAAATCGTTGAGGAAAAAACAACAACAACATTTCTAATCACAGCAGAAATTCAATTTCCTAATAAAACATAACTTTATTTTATGATTGTTTCTCACTATAGTTCACATAGGCAGTTCCTTTGCATATGCTGAATTCCTAATAGGGCCCAATTCATAACAATGAACTCATGTCAGAAAATCTTAGATATTTTTAAACAGAGTTGTTAAATCAGATGTTTGGAGAAATAGATTAGAAACAAAGCAGACATTATATGCCAGAGGCTCATGTACAAGAAGATTAAGCTATGAGTCTCACATTTTTATTTGATTGATATCCTGCTTTTTTACCTAGAGGGATTCAAGTCATGTTCTCTTAACCCGTGTATTACTTCTGCCATTCTCTTGCCCTCTTCTTTTTCTGACCTGACTTTTAAATATATAATATGAGTATCTTTGGCAGAATTTTTGTATTTGATTTTATTCAGAGCCTTGTCTTTTTTCTGTGCATGTGATTACCATTCATAAATGTCTGTACTTCTACCTTTTAGGTCAGGAGCAAGCAGCCTCTTGAGATGGAGAATATACTCATATGTGAAATTTTGAGATTATACAATGGGTGCACTAACAAAATGGCTGTCAAAGATGGGAAACAGAGCCTGATGGGCCACAAAGAATGTGTTTAGAAATACACACAAGTTTGGGAAGCACTGTGCTAGATGTATCTCCTTGTCACAGTGTTACAACTCTAACAACAAACTATGCAGAAGCATTTGCAGAGGGCATGATATGATGGTGATGCATGTACAAAAGGGGCAAGACTTCAATCATGCTGCCATGACTGCCATCCTGCCTGCTTTGACACACACATGCACACACCCCGCAGATGCCACTGAGACATTGGCAGTTTATTGCTCATCAGTACTAAGGGCCAAACATAGTGAGATGTCAGCCCAACAAGGTAGACCAGACTAAGAAACCAGTGCCATATAGGTCAGGACTGCTTTTATTGTAACAACTATAGGAACAGAATCTTGCAAGTCTGACTGTGCTTCCCCCTCCCTCACTTTATCTTCATGTGAACTGGAGAGGGGTTGTCTGAGACGTTTACTCATGTTATTTTCTTGGCCTGGGCTCAAGCCCCTCTTATCTGACCATTGCCTTGGTAGTAGCTCTTCCTCTTCTTCTTCAAGGCCATTCCTTATGCCCTCTATATGACAGCAGGGAGATCCATAATCTAGTTTCCATATTTTTGTTTTTTTTTAAGAATGAGCTATAACAAACATTGGATTAGATAAAAGGAGGCCTTGAGTCTCTGAGCCTTTTCATCAGCAGGACCAATGAGCCAGAGAGTTAGATTTGGAAAATGGTGTAAAAGGAATTAAACCTCTTCCCTAACCACCTAATACAATTCAAGTAAGGGGACAGAGACCAAGTTATTATAAAGCATCTTCATTTCATCTAATTTGGTTGTTCAAACTCACAGCTCATGAATTTAGAGACAATGGTTGTTATATTCAGAACTCCAGAGCAAAGAGACAGCATATATGACGTTGAGAGTAATGTCCAACTTTATTGCAGGGAAGCAGTGCTAAGTAATCCTGTAGTAACCTATGGCTGCGAGAGCTGGACCATAAGGAAGGCTGAGCGAAGGAAGATAGATGCTTTTGAAATGTGGTGTTGGAGGAAAATTCTGAGAGTGCCTTGGACTGCAAGAAGATCAAACCAGTCCATACTCCAGGAAATCAAGCCAGACTGCTTACTTGAGGGAATGATATTAAAGGCAAAACTGAAGTACTTTGGCCACATAATGAGAAGACAGGATACCCTGGAGAAGAAGCTGATGCTAGGAAAAGTGGAAGGCAAAAGCAAGAGGGGCCGACCAAGGGCAAGATGGATGGATGGTATTCTGGAGGTGACGGACTCAACCATTGGGGAGCTGGGGATGGCGACGGCCAACAGAAAGCTCTGGCGTGGACTGGTCCATGAAGTCACGAAGAGTCGGAAGCGACTGAACGAATAAACAACAACAAAAAGTGCTAAGTAAAAGTTATGTTTGCCACACCAAGCAAAGAAAATGACAGTGACCGGACCAAATGACATAATCCTAAACCTTTCTCATACAGCAGATAAAACAGTGGATATTGTCTAGAGTCCCTGTGTAGCAGGGAAGAGAGGAGGAGGGCTGGATCCTATGGTGGAGACTCAGGATAGCAATAATCATGAGTAGCAAAGGAAAACTACAGAGGAGTGTGATAGTGGACATAGACAAAAGAGCGGGACTAAGGTGGGTGGAAAGAAAAGAAGAACAGGAACTGGGGGAGGAAACAGGGTGCTGAAAAAGCATGGGAGACAAGCAGGCACATGGAAGGAGGAATCACAAACAGCAGCCAGATGGAGTATGTACATGGAGAGAGGCAGAAGAGGATGAAGATGTGGAGGTGGTAACTGCTCTAGTTGCTCTAAAAACAAGAAGCATTTACCTCCTTTTAGATTCCTGGAAAGAGAGGCAGTAGTAATTGGACTTGTCCAGGAAATAGCTAACGTATGTTAACCCTGATATGCAGAATCTTTGTTTATTACACTTCTATTTATATTCTAAATGCAACATTATTTCTTTTATTTATATATTGCCATATCTTAAGACTTTTGGTGGTTTTTATACAATACAACAATAAATGTCCATGGTTGATTTTAAGTTAATACAAAAACACAAGCCTGATGATGTCACAATTTACCCCGAAGCCCTCCGGAATAACTCAGTTTTTACTAGCCTCCGGAAAGCTATTAGCAATGGAGCCCATCTTCCCTTCAAGGGACAGCCATTCCAGAGGACTGGGGCCACCACAGAGAAACAATGTATAGGTAGTCCTTGTTTAGCAACCACAATTGGGACTGGCAACTTGGTCATTAAGCAAAGAAGTCACTAAATGAAACCACAACTGTGCTTATGATCTTACTTCAGCTTTCCTTTGCTTTACAGACCTGTGAAGGTCATAAATGCGATGACCAGTCGTAAAGTTACTTTTTCATCACTGTCATAACTGCAAACAGTCACTAAACAAGGCAGTCGCTAAACGAGGACTACCTGAATCTGGGCTTCACACACACACACATCCTAGAAAAGGAACACTACTAACAGTTTCTTCTCCCAGGAGAGTTGTGTGAAATGGACTGAATCCATTTGGAGGAATCCTAAAAATACAGTGGTGCCAAGCCATATGGGGCTTTACAGATTAAAACCAGCACTTTGAATTGCACACAGAAACCTACTGGCATCCAGTGCAGGACCTGCAGAATTGGTGTCAGATGGGCGTAGTATCAACTACCTGACGACACACAGGATGCTGCATTCTGGAATTGTCGTCAAAGGCAGTGCAGTCATGATACACACACACACACACACACATGTACATGTACTTACACAAACACACACACACACAGTGTCTGTATTATAAATGTTTCTATGAGCTTAATTATTCACCTAAGTAGAAGGCTACCTGTTGGATCCTACTATGGAAAGAAGTCTATAGGGATGCTATTGCCCCATTCATTCACAAAACATACAGAAGGGAAGCGTGATGATGAATACTTGCCCTCTATTAATGTCCACATAATGTTTCAGTGTTACAGATCTGCAGCATACATGATTTGCAATGATAATTCTGAGATTATAGCCTCATAAACATACATACACCTTTTCATATTATTATAAAAGATCTGGAAAGTAAGAGTAGTACATATGTAAACATTAGGTAGATGGCCATTACGCAAAGCTATTCCACTGCTGATTAAATATCTATCTTCTTCGCTCCTTCCTTTTTCTAACCAGCTTCTTCCGGAGAGGGAAGGAACACTGAAACAAATATGACAAGTAGGTTCCCCAACTCTTTGAGTGAAGACCACCTTGCTCTTGCATTCAGCAGTAACAAGTACATATTGAGCAGCTATGAATCACATAAATATACCATTATCACAACACTTGGTTAAAAGCAAACTATACCAGATGTGGATTTTCCAGCATCCCAATTTTATTTCTCTGAATGTTTAGGGGGCAGGAAAAAAATAAACAATTTGGAAAGCAAAGAAGAAACTGTTGCAGATTTATCCCTAATGTATCTTTGCCTGACTGGGTAGCATAGGCCCCTGCTATGAGTTACCATAGCAACCTTGCCAGGCTTGCTGAACACAGGCTGTTCTAAGTGCACCAAATGCCTGATTTGCAGCCTTCCTGCGGCTGCAACTGAGCCATGGACATAAGCTTCTCTGTGGCAGCCTGGAGACCTACTTACGTGTAGAAATGAAAAAGTGGGACCAAGCAAAGGATTGTGTTTGCTGGAGCCTTGCATTGTATCAATACTGCGCAGGCCACTGCTGGCATAATCTGCTCTGTGCACATTTACCATGCACGTTTCTCAGCCTTCAACTCTCTTACCTCCCAGCCAGCCAGGCCTATTTCAAAGTCCTCAAAAGAATTACTAACAAACACATACCAACTACCAGGGGGGAAAGAATCAAATAAATACAGTCATTTAGACCACTGATTAACTTAACTCTGAAGGCATTTTCTTTTGGTTCATTCATCATTCATTATCTTTAAGTAAATCTGCACATAAGAACAGCAAGTAGAGAAATATAGCTTATAGCGATTGCCTCAAAACGGTGAAACACATTTCCTTTGAGAAAATTTGTTATAATGATTAAGGTAAGATTAAGCTGGTGTATAATGTGTTGATTTAGTATGCATATTTTATTTTAAATGAATGCTACTTTCAGCTTTTGTGAAGTAGAAGGATAGAAACTGTATAGGTGTCTAATTCAGAGTTAAAAGAAGTGTCAGAAGCTGCTCAATAGGGCATGTAAAACTGATCAAGAGGACAAACTCGGTAGAGAAATTTTTCTTCCTACAACTATTGCCTTACTAGTGATTTATAGCTCCTTCTAGCATTGCACAGTTACCACTGATATAAAGCCTATTCTCATTTCTATTATATTGGCACATTTGTTGGATGGTAAACTACTGTAAGGGGCGTGGTGGCTCAGCGGGTAAGACGCCAGGCTTGTCGATCAGAAGATCACAAGTTCAGAATCCCTAGCCCTGCGTGCGGAGTGAGCTCCCGCACTAGCTCCAGCTCTTGCCAACCTAGCAATTCAAAAGCATGCAAATGGAAGTAGATGAATAGGTACCACTCCGGTGGGTAGGTAACAGCGCTCAGTGTGCATCATGCCGGCCACATGACCGTGGAAGCGTCTTCGGACAACGCTGGCTCTTTGGCTAACAAACGGAGATGAGCACCGGCCCCTAGAGTCGGACACGACTGCACAAATGTGCGGGGGGAACCTTTACCTTTTTAAACTACTGTAAATATCCAACATCTCTGCTTGTTTTTGAGAGCCAATATAGTATAATGGTTCAAATGTTAGACTAGAAGCAGAGTAGACTGCTTATGTCCTCAGCCACAAAAGCTCACTGAGTGACTCTAGGTTAGTCACTTTCTCTCAATCCAACCTACATCAGAGGGTGGCTGTTGTGGGGAAAAATAAGAGGATGGAGCACTGTGTATGCCACTTCAAGCTCCTGGATAAAATCTGGAATATAAATTTAATAAGTAAATAAATGCCTAACAAGGAAATGGCCTATATCATTATATTGGAATGCAGCAGCAGCCAAGTTGAGTCACACTTGGTTTAAGAAAGGAAGACAACATTAAGCACTTCTTCACAAAATAATGATTTGAATTAATCATCCTAATGAATGGAATTACTATCCTAGGAAATAAGAAGCTGAACCATATGGACCCTTAAGCTGAACCACTTATAGCAGGGGTCCCCAACCTTAGCAACTTGAAGATGTGTGGACTTCAACTCCCAGAATTCCCTAGCCAGCGTTGCTGGCTGGGGAATTCTGGGCGTTGAAGTCCACACATCTTCAAGTTGCTAAGGTTGAGGAACACTGACTTATAGGACTTGTTGTTATAGTAAGCATCACTTTCTGAGGGTTCTTCCCCTAGTGGATGCTGTATTAATTTACAGCACAATACACTAAATTATCGTATTGGCTTCTAATGTAGGGGTAAGCTGCCCATGATACCTTTTAAAAAAGATAAAATGTAAGAATATTTAATAGAAAGTCAGGTATATTCCTATCTGAATAGGAAGTTACGGTAATGGAGGATGCAGCGAGAACCTGGTATTTTGTGTCCAATCATTTATATTAATGTGCGCTAGACTCATGATGCATTTAGCACAAATCCTGATTTATCTTCCAGAAACCAGGAGAAGTAGGCAAAAATACTAATAATGACAGTTATACTACAGCTATAAGCACACTTAGGAAGAGTTTCAAAAATCATACCAAAATACAGGTCTATTATTTTCAAGGATGAGATATCAAAAATTAATGACCAGAAGAACATTTTGATATACCATCTTTCTCTCAGCTATGTAAATTACTGCTTTGGGATCTTTGGTTTTTTGCTATATATGGCTGCAGATCTCTAGACAGACAGTTCCTCACTGGCTGAGAAGCAGTTTTAGATTGGATATCAATTTAAAGGGCCATTGTTAATTCATTTACTATCCATAATCAAAATGGTTATTTTTTCCATCTCCTTTCAAAAGCACTGCTTCATTTATCCGCTAAACTAAGCTACACTGAGATGGTAAATCTGCAGATTGGGGCCTCATATGATTTAAAACTCCCTCCTACAAAAAACAATTGTCATATTAATCCTTTAAATAAAGGAGATGCATGTCAGACAGGTAGAGCTCTTTTCCATGCTGTAGCAATTTTATATATTCAGGGAATTCTTCCATGTGAAAAAACATTCAGTCACATAACCTGCAGTGCTAGAGACTATTTCAGTGAGAACCTGGCATGGACAAATAGGTGACAGAAAAATATTAAATGAACATAATGTATGTCATGTGAATTTAAAGTAGTGAGAATGTATTAAAACTGGTAGCATTTTTAATAGAAGAACTGTAGAGTGGGGAGGGAGGGTACATGGTTGCTTTCACTGAAAAAATAAAACTCTATCCTACAGATTTTTATATAATTTTCATGCATGAGGCAAGACTCATGCAGACAGTACTGAAATTTTGATGGACAGATAAGTCTTGAAGGCAGAAGGTGAGCTGCATGTCAATTACTGAATTGCAAGTAATTGTTTGCAGAATGGGAGAATTAAATTATTGACAATCTGAGTGGGGATAATGTATGGGTACCATAAAAAATTAATGTAGCCACCAGTAGAATTTAATCTTTTCAAACTCCACAAAGTGCAATTATTTATTTAGGTATGCAATATATTTTGATGGTAAAATACACACTTATATAGTTACTGTATTGGTCATCACATTTTAATGCCACTCAAACAACAATGTGTCAGTCTAGCAGAGTCCAGTTCCAGCTTTCAATATGGGAATTCTAAGCTCAAATCCATAATTTGTGACTTTAGGAAAAAGGTCCTTTCTCTTCTTTATGGCCACAAAGTTAAACTAAGATTAAAAATGTTGCTCTGACTTCCTTGAAGGAAACACAGGATAAATTAATATAACAATTAATATTTTGTTACCAGGGAATTTTTTTTTAATCTATTCAATCACGTCTGATTCTCAGAGACTGCCTGAACAAGCCCCTGCAGTTCTCTTGGCAAGATTTTTCAGAAATGGTTTGCCATTGCCTCATTCCTAGGGCTGAGAGAAAGTGACTGGCCCAAGGTCATCCAGCTGGCTTTGTGCCTAAAGTGGGAGTAGAACTCACGATCTCCTGGTTTCTAGCCTGATGCCTTAACCACTACACCAAACTGGCTTTCAGGGAATTTTTATTATCCTATAATTATTACAGTCTCTACTGCTCCATTTTATTATTTTATTATTTTATTATTATTATTATTATTTTTATTTTACATGCACACATCTCACCATCACATGTAGTTTGGTTCTCAGATGGCAAGTGGGTATTCACATAATTGAATGGCAAGAACGTTATTCTTTAAAAGGAAAATAATCAATTCTGTAAATTAATACCTGTTTTCTGGAGTGGCATAATTTACTCAAATGTTTACTACATTGTGAAGAACACACACATAACTATTTATTTATTTATTTATCCCGCCTTTATTATTTTTTATAAATAACTCAGGGCGGCGAACATACCTAACTCCTTCCTCCTCCTATTTTCCCCACAACAACCACCCTGTGAGGTGAGTTGGGCTGAGTGTGTGTGACTGGCCCCAGGTCACCCAGCCAGCTTTCATGCCTAAGGCGGGACTAGAACTCACAGACTCCTGGTTTGTAGCCCATTGCCTTAACCACTAGACCAAACTGGCTCAAACAACAATATTGGTTGTTTGGATATTATTCTATTACCTCTAGACCACACTCTCTAACAGAGTGAGAAGATAAGAGAAATCTAATCTCCTGCCACTTATCCCAATAATCTAAAACAGAACACTCCTTTTTTTAGCACAGTTTTAAAAAATAGCATTTGCGAGAAGTTTGCAATTAGCTTCAATTCCAGATCTGTCATGAAGACTGGTGCCTTGCCTTGCCTCACCATTATGTGTCATGTGAAATAACATTTAGAATCAAGTTTCTAATATGTAACAAACACAACAACAATAATACAGTATATGTTCTTTATAATACTCTATTTGTGAGTCACGTAGAATAATTATGAGAAAGAAATCTAGGACAATTTATTTTGTATGCATTGCAAAAAAAACCTTTCTTGATGGTTTTTAACTTCCTACTTTCAAGGAACCATTTCTGAGTAAACACATCTAATCTAGCTAATGGGCTAGGTAACCAGGTACTGAATGTAAGAAATGTTGCCCAAGAGTGTTTCTATGGAAATGTTTTGCAGCTGTGTAGAGTGTCAGGTAATAACTAAGGATACACATCAGAAATTGTATGTATGACCCTACCAGGAGTACATGACTCCCGACGGCTTCGCTCACAGGGTTCATTAGGAACACACAAGCCCACTCACCACAACAAGGTGACGATCCAGCGAGTGAGATAAGGCGGTAAGGTCCAGGGGGAGGAACCAGACAAAGAATGATCCAAGAAAGTCCTCAACGGCAGAACAGGCGGAAGATAACAAGGTGTATTGTTACAACGGCTGCGAAGGCGGATGAAGGCTGCAGCAGACAAAAGGTCACCAATCGTCATGGTATCCATGCCATTGGATTAGAGCCTTTTTCTGTGAAGGTTGTGTGCTGATCGTTGTGCGCCGATCTCCACACATAAAACAAATTCACGCACAGGCGTCTTCCAACCACACCAAACCCAAAACAACCAAAAGTCCCATGGCGACTGACGAATGGCAACGGGGGCAGGACTGTGAAATCCGGAAGCTCCTAGTCATGGACCAGCACATGGGCGGTGGATACGGATTCAGTCGCCCTGACTCAAGGATCGAGGCAGTTGAGTAGTTCGGCAGCTGTATCCACGACTGAGCAGCCCTATTTAGGATCCACTCTGCTCACCCCATATGGGGAGGGGGCTAGAAAAGGTGCCCTAAACATAGTCTGCCTCATTTTCTCCCTGACTGGATTACCGCGATCAGTGGGGTCACCATCTAGCGGTCGTAAAAAACACATGAATTTTGGAACATGGAATATACGGACACTGCAAGACAATATGGATAGTGAACGACCTGAACATAGGACTGCCATTATTGCAAGGGAGCTGAGACATTTTAATATTGATATAGCAGCACTCCAAGAAACTCGAAGAGCAGGAGAAGGACAGTTGAAGGAAGAAAAAGTAGGTTATACCTTCTTTTGGAAAGGACTGCCTGAACAAGAACGACGAATACATGGGGTAGGCTTTGCTATCAAAAACGACCTTGTGAAGCTCTTGTCAGAAGTTCCCACTGGGATTAACAAACGACTCTCAACTCTGCGAATAAAACTCACCAAAAACCAACAGGCAACTATCCTAAGTGCTTACGCACCAACACTAGATGCAGATGAGGATATCAAGGAAAAATTTTATACCCAGCTGGACACCATCTTATCAGAGATACCAAAGGAGGATAAGATTATCCTCCTGGGCGATTTCAATGCAAGTGTTGGGCGTGATTTTGATTTGTGGCCAGGGATCATTGGGAAAGAAGGAGTTGAAAACAGCAACACGAATGGAATCTTACTTCTGACTAAATGTGCAGAGCATAACCTTGTCATTACTAACACACTCTTTCGCCAGAAAAATAAATTTAAAACATCATGGAAGCACCCACGGTCGAAGCACTGGCATCTTTTAGATTATGTAATTGTCCGTGCTAGAGATCGTGATGTACTTCTCACCAGAGCCATGACGAGCGCCGATGACTGCTGGACAGACCATCGATTAATTCGATCCACGATGGCCATAAAGATTGTCCCTCATCATAGGCTCCAAGGAAGAAAACCAAGGCGTAAAATGAATACACTGGCCCTTCAAGATCCTATTAAACAAGCTTGCTTTCAATCAACTCTCAAGGAACATCTGCCTATGGAACTTCCTGAAAATGTTGAGGAACACTGGCTTAAATTGAAGACTTCTATTATTTCAGCCTGTGAACAAACTATCGGATACCAGACTAAGAGACATCAGGACTGGTTTGATGAGAACGATAGTGAGATTGAACATATTATTGACAAGAAAAGGAAAGCCTTCCAGATATGGCAAAAGATATTAACTGTGCCGTTAAGAAAAAAATCTACGCCAGTGCAAAGGCAGAAGTCCAAAGAAGAACTAGAGAACTTAAGAACATATGGTGGATAAAAAAAGCCCAAGAAACCCAACATTTTGCAGATGCTCATGATGCACGGGGCTTTTTTAATGCCATAAAGGCCATCTATGGACCAACAAACCATGGTACAAATCCCTTACGCTCAGTAGATGGTGCTAAACTTCTAAAAGACAAAGAGTCTATTGCACTGCGCTGGAAAGAGCATTACTACAATCTCCTTAATCATCACTCTACTGTGGCTGATGAAGTCTTCTTGCAAATCCTGCAAAAACAAATAAGAGATGAGCTTGCAGTACCCCCTAGTTTGGAGGAAGTCAGTAAAGCCACTAAACAAATGAAAAATAACAAAGCTAGTGGACCTGATGGGATTCCTGCTGAAGTCTTTAAAGAAGGCGGGCCTGAACTTACACAACTTCATAAGCTCATCGAAAAAATCTGGATGAGGGAGGAGATTCCAGCAGACTTTAGGGATGCCATAATTATCACTCTCTTTAAAAAGGGTGATAGAACAGACTGTGGAAACTATCGAGGCATCTCCCTTCTAGCCACAGCAGGCAAAATCCTGGCAAAGATCATCGCAAGCCGTCTCCTATCTGTATCAGAAGACATCCTCCCTGAAACGCAAAATGGCTTCCGCCATTCCAGGGGAACAGTGGATATGATCTTCACTGCACGACAGCTTCAAGAAAAATGCAAGGAGCAAAACCGCCCTCTGTACATGGTGTTTATTGATCTGACTAAAGCTTTTGATACTGTAAATCGTACTGCTCTCTGGACCATCCTTCTGAAAATCGGATGCCCTGATAAATTTGTGAACATCTTGCGGCTACTCCATGACGACATGATGGCAACAATCCTGAATAACAATGGCTCACAAAGCGATCCATTTAAAGTGGAATCCGGCGTTAAACAGGGATGTGTTATTGCTCCAACCTTATTCGCTATCTTCATCGCTATGATTATATACCTTGTTGAAGAGAAACTTCCTACTCGTGTAGAAATTATATATCGAACAGATGGAAAGCTTTTTAATCTTAGTAGGCTGAAAGCAAAAAATAAGGTAATTGCAACTTCTGTTATAGAACTTCAATATGCTGATGATAACGTAGTCTGTGCACACTCAGAGGAAGATCTTCAAACTATCCTAAACATCTTTGCAGAAGCATATGAAAAGCTCGGCCTCTCGATTAACATTAAACAAACCAAAGTGCTTTACCAGCAAGTTCGAACCAATCCCTCCGCAGTGCCATTAATCCAGCTTAAAGGTGTGTCACTAGAAAATGTCGACCACTTTTCTTATCTCGGCAGCCATATATCTACAAAAGCCGACATCGACGCTGAAATTCAGCATCATCTGAGCTCTGCGAGTGTAGCTTTCTCCTGAATGAAGCGTAGAGTGTTTGAGGATCGGGACATTCGCAGGGAGACCAAAATGCTTGTTTACAAAGCCATTGTACTACAAACCCTTCTGTACGCCTGTGAAACATGGACCCTCTACAAACGCCACCTCCAACTTCTTGAAAGATTCCATCAACGCTGCCTCCAAAAAATTCTGCAAATGACTTGGGAAGATAGGCGGACTAATGTTAGCGTATTAGAAGAAGCGAAAACCACCAGCATTGAAACAATGATCATCCAACATCAACTTCGCTGGACCGGCCATGTTGTTCGAATGCCTGACCATTGTCTTCCAAAGCAGCTACTTTACTCCCAACTTAAGAATGGAAAATGGAATATTGGTGGACAGCAAAAGAGATTCAAAGACACTCTCAAAGCTAATTTTAAAAAATGTAATATCAGCATTGAGAACTGGGAAGCCCTAACTCATGAGCGTTTCAATTGGAGGTCAGCCTTTATTAATGGCGCTATGGACTTTGAAGAAGCACGAGTACAGGGTGAAAGGGAGAAAAGAGCTAAAAGGAAGGCACATCAGGCAAACCCTCATCATGACCGTCTCCCACCCGGAAACCTATGCCCTCACTGTGGGAGGTTGTGCGGATCCAGAATTGGCCTTTATAGCCACTTACGGATCCACTGTTAAAATTTTACTTTTGGAAGACAATCTTACTCAGCTATGAGTGATTGCCAATGATGTATGTATGAAGTTTCATTACACTGGCTCATTGCTGACAGGATGTAAGAAGACACTCAACATGGATTACTAAGGTGAAACACACATGATATATATTTCTTCTGTTCATCTTTGAATCTATTCTTTTGCAAGAAAAGGCAGAAAGATCATTGTTATCCTCCTTTTTTTTCTTCTCCCATTTTTCTATTGTATGTTGACTATACTTTTATCTTGTTAATTTAGATCATACTGTCAGAATACTTGAAATATTTTGAGGTATTTAAGATTTCTTTCCCCTTTTGGCTATGATTAACCACCTCTTCTGTGTCATAAGATGTAGCATAGGATAGGATGCTGGTTGATATAGTCGTACCTCTTAACCCAGCCTCCACCACTTCCCCATGTTTGGCACCACCATATGCCAAATGAGTGACCAAGCAAAGGGAGAAATATATAGCCACGGGTGGCTGCACAGCTGTATAAAATACTCTGGATACATGAGGCTGCTTTAAGCCTAAAAGCACTGAAGACGATTTCTCTTCCATGGCTAATTTTAAACAAGTGGGGTGGGAGGGACACTGTTCCTTTGGGACTATAGCAAATGAGGACTATATCTTGTACACTTCCTGTGTAATGTCTCCTATTTTTTTTTACTGACATGACTGTAAAGAGGAGGTCTGACAAGTAACAAATGATAGCTGGCTAGAGCCTGTAGAATTAGGGTGGAACCTTATGCCACTGAACAGAAAGGGTAAGGAACTTTTAGCCCAGAGCTTTCCAAACTGTGTGTCGCCACACAAAAGTGTGTCGCCACACACAGCGTGGTGTGTCGCCACACC
Source organism: Charina bottae (assembly GCA_023362775.1). Classification (NCBI taxonomy): domain Eukaryota; kingdom Metazoa; phylum Chordata; class Lepidosauria; order Squamata; family Charinaidae; genus Charina; species Charina bottae. The sequence goes on from JALMGJ010000003.1 coordinate 5,981,982, forward strand.
ACCCGGAAGCGGCGGCGCACGCGTGCATGGCGGCAGCAGCAGTGGGCGAGATCAGTGCTTCCGCGTTTTATCGGAGGCTGCCGCCGCCGCCGTGCACGCACGTGCTGCCGCACGCCCCCCGCATCGCCGCCATGCGCGTGCCGCCGCACGCCCCTCCCGCCGCCGCACACCCCCTGCGCCGCCGCCGTGCACACGTGCGCCACCTCACACACCCCCGTGCTGCCGCCATGCGATCACGTGCCGCCGCACACACCCCCGTGCTGCCGCCGTGCGCTCACGCGCCGCCGCCGCACTGCCGCCGCCGCCAGTGGTGTGTCGCCAGCGGCGGCACTTTGGAAAGCCCTGTTTTAGCCCCTTAGATGTTCCTGAGTAGAATTCTCAGCAGCCCAGTCAACATGGCCCATACTCAGATTTGGATGAAGAAGTTGGAGGAAGTAATAGACATGGAGCGTTTCTTTTCAGCTGAACCTTAAGACTCCTTCTCTAAAGTTTCTAGGAAACAAAGGCAAAAAACCTAAAAACCAGGTGAAACTCTGAGACCTAGTAAATTTGTTCACATCTGATCTATTTGCTCACCAGAATGCACAGCTACTGCAAGAAAGAAATTATTTCCAAAAAGATGCAGCCTAGGATCAAGACAAATGCATGCTGCTACAACACCAAGAAAATAAACCTTAAGGACACCTACCTGGATTTTTTTCTGGGATGGCACCTTGACCCTGGAACTCTTTTACCAAAGGTATTTTCTTGGAAGCAAATCTGTGTCACTGGCCATGAATAAAAGTCTTTTTATTTTATAAACTTATGTTTAACTTGGCTGTTAACATTTCATCATCATATTTTAATTTCTTGATGTTTAAGATTCTGTACTGAGAATGAGCCACTCTTGGAATGAACAATGAGTGCAGATACTAAATGCTTCATTAAATCAATACATAAAATAATATTAATTGGGTACCAAAGGTCAGCTCCGGAGCATTCACCAGCACTAGCTTCATGCCAGCTGCTATTGAAGAAAATGAGCCACAGCCAGCCCTCTAGGTGATATAGTATGTGCTGCCTCTATGCTTGGCTGCTATAATCACCATTCTAATAACAATGCCTCTTCTTCATGCCTTCACCTTTGCCAAAAGCAAGCCCGTGTAGCTTCATTGGAGGAGCCATTCTCACTCACTCACTCTGCTTCTCTCACTGAGGATATTATCCTCAAGGCAACGCTGAGGGGATGCTTTGATTTGGATCTCTCTACGGAAACCTGGATTGGACTTAATTACCTAAATAGGCCCAATTCCACGTGGGTCCATTCCTGACCACTACTTGGCCCAGTGAGTGAGATCAAGGTCCTTAATCACCACCAGACCATCCTGGCAACCCAACAAATGTCAAGCGATGGGCTGATCTCATCCCCAGCTCTTGCTTTAAACAGCCTTATGCCAATCCTTCCTCTTCTAGAATGTAACCAATTTTTCATGTTTAATCTAACATATAGCCATGATTTGCAAACATTATTCTGCCTCTTCACCTGCGCCCATAACTTGGGGGGATACATGCTATCTGACTCTACCAGCCTTGATCAATAATTGGTAATTTCTGAAGGGAAGTGCCTATACTTTAAAACATAGGGAAGGAAATGCATGTCATTGGATATTTATCACCCAACCAGCACGGTGACAATACCCCCACCCCCGCCCAAGGCAATATATTTTAGCCCAATAAGGAGATGCAAGACAATGTCCCACTAATGAACAAGACGTTATACTGATGCAGCAAAAGCTGAGTAACAGCAAAGATCCCTAACATGGAAATATACTGAAAGAAAAACCATTGTCACTACTCCCATTCATTTCACCTCCTACCTCAGACTGCTTGGATAAGTTTAGTTCTACCTGCCACCCTAGGGAGAAAATGGAGATAGTGGCTGTATTCACATGATGCGGTTACCCATAGATAACCCATTTTCTGGTTTTCTAATTAACCTAATTCTGGCTTCACCTGACACACTGACCCAGAAAGTAACCACACAGGTTGGGATTGTACAAGATAGAATATGGCCAAGTGTGCTTGAGTAGTTCATGCTTGAGTGGGGCGTGCAAACACCCTAAGGGACAATGACTCCTGGTCATCCTCTCCACTGCCCATTCTGATGAACCAGCAGCAGTAGTGGCATCGCTGCTCCAGGTCCTCACCGGCACAGCCCCACCTGCTGTGCGCAGGGAGGCAAGGAGGCTGTTCATGGCAATCTCTCACTCGGTTCCACAAGCGAAGGGCAAAAGTGACTGCCAGGAGCAGGAGGAGCATCTCTCTTCCCTCGCTCGTCCCTTCTTTCTCTAGGCAACGCGCAGGAAGGCTGGGCCTAGCGGGCCCTCTCCCAAATGCTATCCGCTCCAAAGAAAGCCGAGGCAGCCGCGGCGGTTGCCCTGGAGTCCAGACCGCCCGCTCGGCTCTTCAAACTACCCACCTGCGTGCGCCCACGTACCCGCTCCCTCTTTCACGCCGCCGCCGCACGACCAGAAAAAGGGCACGGAGGGTGCAGCCTGCCGAGGTGCACAAGCTAAGGAGACAGCTTCTAGCAACTGCAGCCAGCGCTGCCTCCATTCTCTCCCCGCCTCCCTGAGCTGGGGAAGAGCGGGCCACTGAGGGTGCGAAAGTCCACCCAGCGCGCGGCACGGAGGGCCGCTCAGCCTGGCCTCATTTACACAAAAGGTCCTGGGTGCAAAGAAACACAACCTGGTTGGCAACTTGGACTGCCCATAGCTGGGATCTCGGAGCTGTGGGAATTTGGGGAGGAAATGGGGGAGTCTGGGGACTGGGCCTGTGGTTAAGAGAAGGGGCAGCCAGGCCGACGAGAGGGGGTGAAGTGGGGACTCACCCAGCACGAAGTAGGGCAGCTCGGTGTTCTCCAAGTCATCGACCACCACCATCTCGCCGGGAAAATCATTGCGGACCGAGAAGAGAAGCTTGGGCTCGGAGGCCGAGGGGCTGTGCATGATGCTCAGGTCGTTCTCCCTCAAGAAGGGCAACGCCGACACGGTGATGCTCTTCAGCTTGCACTCCATCTCCTTGGAAGGGTCCCCGTCCGCTTCAGCCGGCCCGGCGGCGGCGGCGGGCGCGGCGGCGGCGGCTGCATTAGCGGCGGCGACCGTGAGGCAGCAGCAGCAAGAAAGCCAGATGCAAACGCGAGCTAAAGCCATCTTGCGCCTGATCCGCCTCGCCTTGCAGGCACAGAGGAGCCGGCCGAGGGGGCGGGGAAGAAGATCCCTGGTCCAGAAAGGGGCTTGCGGTTGCAATGCAATCAGGAAAGGGGCGGATTGTGGGAGGCTCTTTGTCTCCAAGACGCTGCAAGGGAGCGAAGGACAGGCGGAGGAGAAGATCAGGGAAGCGGGTTTGTCTCCGAGTTGGCTGGCTTCCTCCTCCTTTGCATCTTCTCCCCAGCTCACTCACGCACGCAGGCTGCTAGTCACCACCTGGATTATACAACGCTGGTGGCGGGTGGGGTGGGGAGGGGAGCTGCAGCTACATTTTGCCATGCAAAATTGTTTCCAAGGCTTTCCCAGGGCCCTGGCTGGCAATTGAGAGACGCGCCTGGTAAGAATCATGCCAGACCCAACTTCCATTTAGTTCAACCCTTTTTTCTCATATGCAAACTAGATGTTTCTGGGAATTACACAAGTCAGATGTAAGGGTAACAGCCATCCACAACCACCCGCCAAAACTTGAAAGAATACACTGCCCCTGAACTTGGGGGCTCCATTTAGCTATTTTGGTGAATAACTGTTGGTAGGCCTATCCATCCCTTTTAACATTATCACAAATCCCCAAGTAAAAGAGATGAAACCATTTCCATTCTGCCACCAGAAAACTAAAGAGACACATCCATGAAATCACCAGGAGGGGAACTCAACTTGAAGGAAACTTTATTATTATTTTTTCTTTAACCAAATGAAGTTGTTTGCTTTTATTTATCTGTTGTAGGCTAACAGAAGTGGCAGCATGTGGCTTATCTTAAAATGTTCCCTCCAAAACTAGGCACAGTGGGACCTCAGTAATAGTTGAATGGGAGACCAAGGAAGAAATCTCAGGGTGGTAGGCTGAACTAGAAAGGGTTTTTTAAATCACCTTGGGGGAAGACAGTAACAGTGACAATGACAACCACTCATGTATTGCTACCAAGAAAATTGCACATGAATGTGTTCATGTGGCTACCAGATTCACAGCATTTACTAACTTAATTCTGCTTCACTTATCTTAGGGAATAGTGTTGCACTGCCTTTAAAGTGGAATAAAAAGACTTGTGCATAATTGGATTTTGTGAATCAAATGACTTGTTTTTGTGGGTTCTTCCATATGGACTTACTGGTTCATTAGCAAAGACCTCTGCATGTGACCTGCTTGAGATAATTCTTGGGGACAGTGGACTGAGTGTTAGCTGGCTTTGCTCATTAATCTTTTCTTACCCATAACCCACTTATCAACCTTATTGCGAGTTCACAGCAGCTTCCCCAATTATAAAACTGCTTGAATAAAAGCAGTGTTCACATATATTGTGTTTACTATTGGAGCTGTTATATTCTGTGCATATTGGAGCATTTGAATTGATGGAATCTAGAGTTAACGTATATAGATATCCCCATTGACTTGTACCTCATGACTGCATGAACCTTGGTAAAATCATGATGAAACCATTGTTTCAAGCTGAAGCTCCTCAGCTGCTAAACAACATTCCTTTTCTATCACAGAAGTTTTAAAAGCAATGCCATTTCAAATATGTGATGCACTTTCTATACTTAAGGATCCATATACATTGTCAAGAGAAAAGGGAGCCTAGAGTCTTTTCAACATCAAAATGGCTTTGATTTTAAACTGGATTTATTTCAAATATTCAGTGTTCTCTCCAACTAAGTATCTTTGATTAAAAAATAATAATCATTTCACACTTATATTGAAACAAACCCATATTTGCTATTAAGGGTGTTATAAGTTACAATATCATATATTCATTTATAAGCATAAGTTTTTGACATCCACACTCTATATTTTGAGACAAAGTTTAAGAACTTTAAGATGTAGACCTAAAAACTTGTGAAGTAGACTACTGTGCACAGACTTCTTCTAGAATCTGTAGGAAAAAACCTGACTTATAGGCAATTGCTTCCAGGTTTTACTGCCCCCCAATTTGTCATAATATTAAGCAAAATGGGTCTGTTTTTCCATTGTCACCCACACATTGCATAAAACATACTTTTCTTAGTACAGACACTAACATCTATGTTAGAAAGTTATCTTACGAAGTAGTTGTTGCATACAGAAATGAGTGACATTTGAATCCAGATCTCCAAGGTAAAAATCAGCACTATACTCGTGGACAGAGAATACAGAACGTGAAAGAGTATTAGTAGGAACAAAGGTTGCATAATTCTGCAAATGAACAGCTAAGCTTGTCTCATTATTGCTACTATCAGTTATAAAAGCACCAAGAGATCGCTCCAACTCATTAAAGGTAGTGGAAAATTTCCCAGTTCAAATCAAGACCGAACCTTGATTTTCTCCAGAAACTGGCAAACTACCTTTATGTAGTCAGACTGCTGCAAAATGAATATTCTTAGGGAAGGGATACTTAATGTATGCAATTAAAGAATTAATTATTCTCTTGATATACCCTGTTAATGTTTTCAGCCTAAGCTGAAAACCACATTTGGGACATTTTTCTGACATTCTAAATTACTTCTAATAATTGTACTGAATTCAAACATTCTGAGCCTTTTTAATCGCTCAGTTTGTTAATGTGCAGTTCATAATCTTTTTTTTAAAACCGAGCTTTATTTATTTCCAAATAAAATTACGTAGAAAAGAAATTACATAATAAACTACATATTACATATAATACAATAAATACACCACAATACAACAGAAAAACAACTAAAACAAAACACAAATGAAAGAAATAACACAGAATATATATATATATACACATATATATATATATATATACACACATACACACACACACACAGTATATATATATATAGTGACTTCCAGCTATCTCAATTATAGATATACTAATATTTAATATAATATATTCTCTTACTATTAATTTATCCATATTTTCATTATTTCTATCCAGTAAACTCACTATTGTATAAATCCCATAATCATAACTTCATCTTTTTCTGTCATCAGCAGATATTCTAAAAATGGTTGCCATGTTTCGGTAAATCTAAAAATACTTTTGTCTCTTATCAATTCTGTTAATTTCGCCATTTGTGCCAAGTCCATTAATTTAATTATCCATTCTTGTACTGCTGGTATTTGTGGTTCCTTCCATCGTTGTGCATAAAGTATTCTAGCAGCCATAATCATATGTAGCAGTAAATTTCCATACTTTTTCTCCAAGTCTTCCTCCATTAAACCTAATAAAAACAATTCTGGCTTTTTTGTTATATTTACTTTAAGAATTTTCTGGATAACCTTACATATCTGTTCCCAGTATTATTATTATTTTTTTGCTTTTTTGCATGTCCATCATAAATGATAGAAGGTTCCTACTTGTGAGCATTTCCAACATGTATTTGTAACATTTTTGAACATTTTTGATAATTTATCAGTTGTCAAGTACCATCTGTACATCATTTTGTAAACATTTTCCTTTAAATTATAACTCAACGTAAATTTTAAACTTTTTGTCCACATTTTTTCCCATTGATCCATCATAATATTGTATCCAAAATTACTAGCCCATTTTACCATACAGTCCTTAACTTGTTCATCCTCCAAATTCATTTGTAGTAACAACTTATACATTTTGGCTATAATATGTTCATTATTCATACAAAGTAATTTCTCAAAATAAGTTGTTTCATTTACAAATCTATAGTTCTTTTTATCCAGCTTAAAATGCTCAAATAATTGCATGTCAATCAATGACATATATGGCCTTCCATCTCTAATTTTTCTATTGTCTTAAACATTGGTTTACCAATGTTCCTTTTTCTATCTTACAAGCTTCAGTCAGCTCCTCATTTACAATAATATTGGCCCTTTGGGTTGTATAAATTGATTTGATTCCTTCTATAAATGGTTCTCCAAATTCCATGTTTTCCAAAACTCTAAACATAAAGATCCAATTTAAATTATGAAAAGCTTTTTCTGCATCCAGAAAGATAAGTGCCATCTGGCATTCATTATGCTATTGTAAATATTCTATAATATCTAACACAATTCTTACGTTATCTTTTAATTGTCTTTTAGGTAGAAATCCACATTGATCATGATGAATAATATCCTGTAGAATTATTTTCATCCTTTCTGCTAACACCAATGCAAATATTTTGTAGTCATTATTTAATAACGACATTGGTCTATTATTCCTAATCAACATGGGGTCCTGTCCTTCTTTTGGTATGAGTGTAATATTTGCTTCCCTCCACGTATCTGGCATTGCTGAACCCAGCAAAATCGAATTCATCAGATCTTTAAAGGGTACAATAATTTGGTCAATAAAACATTTATAGTACCTTGCAGATATTCCATCGGGTCCTGGTGTTTTTCCTATCTTAACTTTCTTTATAACTTCTACTATTTCTGAAGTAGTTATGGGACTGTTTAGTATTAATCTCTGTGTTTGTGAGAGCATTGGTAACTTTTGTCTTTTTAAATATTCATTTATTTTCTCCAATGAAATCTCCTGTTTTTCATATAAATTAGAAAAAAAAATATAAAACACTTTTTTAATTTTTATATTATCCACTATTTCTACATTAGAAATAGTGAATTTTAGTAATCAATTTCTTTTCTCTTTCTTTCCTTAGTTTGTATGCTAACCACCTTCCTGGTTTATTGGCAAATTCAAAATGTCTCTGCTTAGCATATTTTAATTTCATTTCAATTTCTTTTACTGTTAACATCGAAACTTGTTGATGTAATATTTTAAGTTGATACATAATATTTTTATCAGATGGCTTTTTCTGTAGTTCCTTTTCTTTTAATTTAATCTGTTCTAAAATTATTTGTAAATTTTGTTGAAATTTTTTCTTTATATTTCTGTTATGGTATATAAAATGTCCTCTCATAACTGCTTTACTTGTATCCCATACCGTTTTTATGTCTATTTCATTATCTAAATTAATCTCAAAGAATTCTTTTAACTTCCTTTTACAATCCTCCACTATCTCTTCCTTTTTCAGAATAGTTTCATTCAGCCTCCATCTGAAGTTTCTAGATATTTTCTTTATTACCATACTCACAGGATTATGATCAGAAAATGTTCTTGGCAAAATTTCTACATTAGAAATTTTATTCACCAAATCTATTGAAACCCATAGCATATCTATTCTTGAAAATTATTTAAATCTTTTTGAGTAAAAGGCATAATTTTTTGCCAATCCATTCTTATGTCTCCAAGAGTCTACTAGTCCTAAATTTTCCATTAGTTCAAAAAAAGACTTTGGTAATTTTCCTTGTTTAATTTTCATTTGCTTCTCAGATACTCTATCCATCAATGGTACAGTCACCCCATTCCAGTCCCCCATCAAGCACTAGCTTGAATATGATAAGTCTGATAATTCATCTAAAAGATTCCTATAAAACTTACTTTTATCATCATTTGGTGTGTATATTCCTACTATAACCATTTTTATTTCATATGTCTCTACTTCAGTTGCTATATATCTTCCTTGTTCATCTGCCAATAATAAACGTGGTTTCAAATAAGATTTAATATACATTACAATTCCATTAGTTCTCTTTGTATTGGCCGAAACAAATTCTTGTTTACTAGATATTTTATGTCTTTTTTCTTTATATGCGTTTCCTGTAAACAAATAACATCATATTTTAATTTTTTTAAATAATGGAAAACTTTTTTCCTTTTTTTTGGAGCATTATCTCCATTAATATCCCACATAAGACACTTTTAGTCCATATTCAAGCAAGTGATTCTTCAGAATCCTTAACAGTGGAGTCCATTTCTCCTCTGTATGTTGCACCTTTCTTTCTACTAATTATCCCTGTGTCTTGTTCCAAGTCCATTCTATGTCTCAGTAGAAAATCTTTAGCTTTAGGAATTGAGGTCAATTTAAATCTTTTTTGTTGAAATGTAAAGCTCAATCCCTCTAGTCTTTCCCAGTGAAAAGGGACTTTATTCTTTTTCAACACCTCTGTCAGAAATGCATAATCTTTCCTCTTCCTTAAAATCCTCACTGGTACTTCTTCAAGTACAATTATCTCTTTTCCCCCAATGTTGAATTTAGTATCAAAATGTGCTTGCAAGATTAAGTCCCTTGTTTTTTTTCTAGAAAATTCTACTAATACATCTTTTGGTTTATTACCTGTTTTCTAGTATTCATGATTTAATATACTTTAAATTATATTTTAAACTTATATTTCAAGTTAACGGTTCCCTCTCACATTCTTAACTATATAATTACGAAGGCAGATACAGATATTTAACTGGAGGAAATGAGGCTTCTATAGAATTCAAGTTATCTGCTCACGTCATTAATCTTTTAAATTGTGTAAAAGTAATTAAAGAAGCTTTGAAATAATGAAGACTCACCAAGAGAAAAGGTCTTTCTATAATTGTAAATAGCCTCTTCGGGTTACTCAATTGTAGTGTCATAAATTAATTTATGAAATGAGGTGGTCAGAAGTATTGTCCTTTGAAGAAGAACTTCAAATGCGGCTCCTACAAAATGGTTCTCGCGCTTCCCAACTGGCTCTCGTCGTTCGATCTCGAAGCTGCGATCTCTCGGTGTTTCCCAGCTGTCCAGAAGTCACAGGAGCAATTCATAAGCTTCTCCTTTCCCGGAGCTTGCTTTGTGTCTCAATATAACTTCAAAGAGACATGATAATCACTGTGTTGTAAATCCTAGGAGCAGAGCTTCACCAGGATCATCCATCTGCCATAACCCCTCACCGGAAGTCCAATGTGCAGTTCATAATCTGAGAATTTAATGGTTAAAAAAAACCCCTCATGATTGTCTTGAATATTATTAAAGTTTCACGATTTATTTATTTATTTATTTATTTATTTATTTATTTCCTATTAATTTCAACAGATTCACATCAAGAATTCTAATATCACAGAGACAGTATATTGGGCTAAAGAAAGAACTTTACAATGCTTTCAGTAATACTGAATGTGTAATTTGTTGGCATAAAAGGGTTTCTATTTATATCTTGTCAGTACCAATTGCCTAGATCACCCTGCTCTACCTGGTGAGCTCTCTGAAACACCCACTGCCAGATGGCAGATCCAGCTTTCAATAGGCCCCATGGCCAGAAGAGTTTGGCACAAGGAGCCACAATGGCATGGATCATTCTGAATTTTAGTTTTCCAGAAAGAAGAAAAAGATCTAGAAGGATCATGGTGGCCAAGGAATCACTAGAAAATAAAGCCTGAGCCAGAAGTAGAGCCGGCATGTGCAGATCTTAAATCCCAGGAGAATCATCCCACTTTCTAAACCAACCTTTCTCAACCTTTTGACTCTGGAGGAACCCTTGAAAGATTTTTCAGGCCTTGGAGAACCCCTGCACATTCAGGCTCAAATATAGGCCAGAAGTTACAAAACTATTATATTTGTTTCATGGGTAGGCCTGTATATATGCATTAACAGTGTTCTTAAACTAAGAATAAAGAATGAAACTTAACCTCTTTAATGTGAAGTTGCCTGAATTTGAAATAATTTTTTTAAATAAATTGTGATCTCCCAGGGAACCCCTAGTGACCTCTCACAGAACCCTAGGGTTCCACAGAACCCTGGTTGAGAAACCATGTTCTAAACAGATTGCTGTTCAGCTACATGGAATAGCACTCTTAGATATCTGGATTGGGTAGGATCTAAAGGTTTTAAGTTATTATGCACACATACCTGTGAGCCATATAAGGTGGGAGATGGATTTGGCTTGGAATACTACATCAAGATACTGTATGTTTAAAACATCTTAGTCCTTCTGGAAAAAAAATACCATAATTTTGGTTTTAGAATATTTTGTTGTGAGCCTTTCCTCTCTATAATAGTCCACTAGAGCCTGTACCAGTTACTGTACAGAACATAAGTGAATATAATGTTTCCAATTTTTAAATAAGGTATTCCATTGTATATAGCTTACTTTCTTTAACTAAAGAACAAATATCTTGGATATGGATAAATTTGCAATCAAATATGAAATAATTTCTCTGTCTTTGAAATTTATGTATACTTTAATGTAGGTTGGAATCGTTTTAATTATATATATTTTTCCCATTCCAAAGGTTTTTTTTCTCCTGCTAGTGGGCAAGGACATATTTTATTTTATTTTCACACTGCTAAGTTAATTCTGCTGATTAGCATGCAGGAAGTAATATATCATGTAAACATCATCTTAAAGCAATTTTCTCTTAAATCCATTTCCCTTTCATGGATATTCCTATATATGCATTAAATATTAGCTGGATTGCTACACTGCATGAAGACATGGCTTCTTTGAAACACTGGTGCATTCACACATAATGTTATGACATAACTTACGATTTACAAATTACAATGGCTGGATGCATACAATAAGTTAAGCCACAAGTTGGAGCAAATCATGCCATAGCACAACTGTGTGAACCCAGCCATTGGTTGCTTCAACCATGGCACATGTTAATCACTAAAAAAAAATGCAGTGTTGTGATTCAGGAGAGGACAGATTAGATTTCCCTTCCAAAATTACAGAAAATTTTGACTAAAAGTTTCCTTCAGTAAAAAGAGTACTTGCCGCCCAAGTTATTATTCTAAAATTGTTTATTTGTTAGTATAGTAGAAGATGAGAATCAAACCAGGAGGTAAGATAACCCTGGTAGGCAGTTCCAATCAATGAAGTTGCCCATCCCTGAACTGGCAAGATTTATAACTTCAGATCAGCTGAAAAACTGAGCTCACTTTCATTGACAACATTCAGAGCCGTTTATTTCTATTCTTTATGCAATCAGGCCCTTCACATGACAACATGCAAGAACAATCTTAGTTTACGTTTTTGCATTTTCTGGAGCAAGAATGATTAAATTTCTTGAAAAATTTTCATTCAAAGAACAACTAATGGAAAGGAGAGAAGATAAAAGAATGTAATTATTTGGTAGTGCTAATTATTTATTTGTTTGTTTCAATTAAAAACATTGCTTTTAAAGGGGACTGCATCTGGAAACCTGATCATTTTTAACCAACGTCAGTGAGTTAGCACTTCGAGCACACGTGCCAGAACAGACTCCTGCCAATTAATGCCTTTTATTAACCAAATGTTCCCATTAAAATAATAATAATTTTAAAAGCTTCTCTCTCCCCGATAAGGAAATTGACAGCTGTCAACACAGGAAAATGTCACAATGCAGTTAATTCTGTTCAAAGCTTTTCCCTTAAAAAAAAACAAAACAAAAAAAACAAAAATACCCTCTGGCTCTTTTAATGCAGGAAGGGTTGGGAGAGTTCAGGCTCTCAACCTCCTTACTGATACAGGCAATGGAAGATTTCAAGAGAAAAAATATCCATTGAATCTCTGGGATCGGGGCCATGAAGTCTCTGGGTGCTCTGTACGCAGTACAGATAGTCCCCACAAGCACAATTGGGTCCAGAATTTCAGTTGCTAAGCGAAGTGGTCATTAAGTGAATCCGACCCGATTTTACAACCTTTTTTAAGGCAGTCATTAAGTGACTCACCGCAGGCATTAAGTGAGCCACGTGGTTGCTAAGCAAATCATACAGTTCCCCATTGATTTTGCTTGCCAGAAGTCGACCAGGAAGATTGAAAATGGCGATTATATTACCACGGGATGCTGCGACAGTCATAAATGCAAACTGGTTGCCAAGCTCTCAAATTGTGATCACGCGACCACAGGGATGCTGTGATGGTCATAAGTGTGAGGAACGGTCATAAGTCAGTTTTTTCATCACCGTCATAAGTCTGAACCATCACTAAACAAATCGTTGTTAAACGAGGACTACTTGTAGAATAGACTATGAATCATATGTGCACAGGATCCACTGCATCTGTGGATACTTTGTGTGCCAAGGTTATCTAATATTTTATTTTTTCCTTTTTTTTTTTCCAAATGGTGAGAAATATTTCAAAGATGAACACCAGCCACCTCCAATTACCTGTGTTGCTGACTTTAAAATTTTTGGGTCAGATACCGAAGAGGATGTACATGGGGAGGATGCCAGGATAATTACAATCAATAAAAGTGTATTAATGATCCTTATAGCATCAGAGTGAATCCTCCTGGAGAACCCGAGGTAAGGCAAAATAGCAGAGAGGAGGAAATTCCATAGAATTGACACAAAGGGGTTGCTTTCATTGGGCAAGTTCTATCGCCCTTCAACATCTCTTCCCTGCCCCCCACCCCTAGAATTGCTTAGTTTAGGCATCAGCAAGGGAGATTATATATTAGTAAGGATTAGCTACAGTGTTAAGTTTCAAACAGGTACTGTGTGCCTAGATAAGACAAAAGTGTGAAATAAGTATCCAACTGGGGTTAAAGTGGCAAGATTGTTATCTTGCAGCTTGTGAGAGTAAATAGGAAGAGCTAGCTTGTCTAAGCAGCTTCTCTTCCTAGAATTTATTCTAAAATGCGGGTCAATCACAGGACAACCTGCTATCTATATTTTGCAGAATGCCTGGTAGCGTTATGGCCCTGTCGGACTTGCCTTCTCATGAACAGAAGGAGGAAGTAGATCCAGGATCTTCTAGAGATAGTAGTCCTGGAGGAGGTGATTCCAGAAACATTGAAGTCAATAATTCTACTCTGGCTGAGGCAGATCCATCAAGCCCCCAGGACGCGCTGCCTGTACCCACTGACAGCCTCTCAGACTCTGAGGTTTACTCACCTAGTCCCAAGCAGAGGCGGCTTTAATGATACAGCACCAGAGGACTGAGCTCCACAGGTAAGATAGGCTGGCCAAGAAGCAGGCTGGCAGAAGAGGAGACTCCAATGAGTAACATACTTCAGCTGTGCATCCGGGTGGTGGCTCAGTGTGGCTTATTTATTGGCCTCTCTCCCTGAGAGAAAAAGCTGAGAACAACTTTTGCAGCCTCAGCTCTGTCAGGTTTACTTTGTCCTGCCGTGCTTTGAACTCTGAATTCCACCTCATTGTGTCTATTGTCTTTCCCCTTGGATTTGTTGCTTGGTTTATCAGTTTCCAGGTCTTGACCCTGCCAAGCCTTGACTACGATACAGTTGCCCTCTTTAGCTCTAGGTAAAAAGGACTGTTTGCTTCTAAAAGTTCTAAGAGTTTGCTTATCTCTGGAATGTGGCAGGAATCCAGCTTGCTATCTTGCTGGCCAGCAGCCAGCAGTGCTGGCACAGAAAAGGTAGACCCTCAAGGAATCAGAGGCATTCTTAGAAAGTAAAGATGGTAGGTGGCTAGAGGTTACTGATTTGTTCTGAAATGTTCTCAGATGCTACTCCTCCACAAAATGAAGGGAAGCACCAAACTTAATTGCTGCTAGTGGTCTCCAGGAAAGGAGAAAGTGGGGAGAACTGAGCCGAGCTGAGAACAATCTAATAGGCTGGGAGGAAGAAAGGGCAAATCTAGAAGAAGGAGGATTGTTTTGTAACTCAGATGCCCCTTGTCCCTGTCCTGGGTTTAGATCTTTGGACAAGTTGAATGTTCTTCAGCCAGTTTCCCTTCCTGTGAAATGGATATAGACTAGTCACACCCACCATAGCAACCAATTTGTGGTGGTGCCTATATCACTTCCTTGTAGTTTCAGTGAATCATCTCACCCTCAAAGATCAGAGATCCTGGTTGAGGATTCATGGAATTCACCTTGAAATAACAATTCTGTCATAATTCTGGGAGGGGATATAGCTCAGGAATAAAGCACACACTCTGTAGACAATGAAGTTGGAAAAGACTCTTTCCCAAGGCCTTGGACAGCTGCTTCAAATCGGTTAACCTCCATGCCAGCACAAAACAGATTAGTGGTCGGATTCCACACATAGCACGGTCATGTGTACAGAAGAACATAATATAAGAATTGCTTTGCTCGCCAAGATCTAAAAGGTGAAGCTTGCCTAATCCACCTTTTTCCATATCTAATATATTCTGTATGGGGAGTATATTTTTTCAATTAACTTCACCAGCTAACCTTTCATTCTAGTATTGAGAGACAAGGGAAAATTCCATTACCTTCATACTATTCCCAAATGGATAACCCTCTATGAAACCACATTTATTTTCCTAAACAAAAAAAGTCCCAATAGATCACATGAAATTAAATTATACATTCCTGAATTTTGCTCAAGATATCTGATGGAGAAGAAAGTGGCTCTGGGATGCTAAAACCTAGATGTTACGGGCCCATTTGTATGTTCCTCTGCAGCTCCTAGGGCGCTAACTTGCAACTTGTTTGACAGATTACGTTTCTATGTGGTAGAAGTAATGTACTATGAATAATGATAGGACCAGTGAGCACAAAGTGCTCATTCACAAAGAAAGATGACTTCCACATTTCTGTGCAGTTTCTGATTTGGCCTCATATGGTGATAAGAAAGTGCTCTGTGTTAAAACTTTTTTCTCATATAGCCCAATATTGCCTTCTCCAACAGGCACTAAATATTTATGTATTCCCATTCTTTCAGGCTCTTTCACCCAACCTCCACTAGATAGGGGGGAAATGTTGTTTTATTTTATCCTTTTCCAACCTATCACTCTCCAGAAGTATGGACTTTTAATTCCTAGAATTCTCAGAAACTGGGAATTCTGGGAGTTGTAGTCCATACATGGGGGTTGGGTTAAACCAACTTGTGAAAGCCTGCTGTGTTTCATCAGATACAACTGGCTCAAGAAATGCAGAATACTTCCCCAGTAGCTGAGGATGGTGCCTGTTATATCTCCATCTCAGTCTTCTCAATTTTATATCTTCCACTCAGGAAGGAAATAAAATAAATATAGCTAAGACAGCAATTTATTTAGAAGAAAGACTGTAACATATAGAAAAAGTGAGCCTCTAGGTTGAATGTTTAAGGAATGTCCTCCATTTTGGAGAATGTAGGAAGCTATCATATATCAGGTCAGACCAGTGGCCTATGTAGCTCAGTATTATTTACACTGACTGGCAGTGACTCTCTTGAGTTTCAGACTGGAACATTTCCTAGCCTGGCATTAAAACTAAGATCCCTTGCATTTAAAATAGTTGCCTAATTTTTCCCCACCATGGGTTTTTTGGTCTCTTAGTCAGAAATACCAATCTTGTAGTTTTTATTAGTATTCATTTATAATGAAAAAACAAAAGCCAGTGATGTTCTTAAAAAAAAGAAACTTTGTGTAACAAAATTGATACACTTGGTTTCATTTAGATGATTAATTCCTATGGCAATATACAAAATTTCTGGCAATTGCTTCTGGGAGCTTTATAGGTGAGGCTAGGAGCAAAGCTGGTAATTACACTGCTCCCAGACTTATTTATTTGAATGCATTATTTATGCCCTTTTACAAGTCTAGTGTTTTTTTTATTTTTTAATATACAACTCTATATTAAAGGGACGGCCATCTCAAATCTAATCAATGTTGACTCTTGAGTTAAAAGTTATTTTAAGTGCTATATCTTTCCCTGGGAGCACCAGTCAATTACTGATTTATGTGCTTAATGTGCTTTTTTTTTTTTTTTTTTTAAAAAAGAAGCTTTTTGTTTGTTTCTTTTACTGATTCAGAAACTTACGTACACCAAATTGGGTTTAGAGGCTATGATGCAAATGATCTTACACTTGAACATGTGTATACAGCTTGGCCTTCCTCAACTCATGCTATCCAGGTCTGTTGAGATTAACACTTTCTAAATTCCCAGCCAGGATAGTGTGGCTAGGAAGTCAAGTGAAATCAGAATTGTCAGTGAACACACACAAACATACTCAATACTTTTATTAGAGTCAGTTCCTAGTGCATAATCGAGACTAGGAAGGAGCACTTCCTAAGTTTAAATAACAAAGGGTTAGGACTTTGTATAGCAGCCTATAACTGAACCTACATTGGAAGATGTGGCAATTCTAGAATCAGCAAATTCTGCCAAGTACACTATTTCCTCTTGATAAAAGAAGAATGCTAGACACTCATAAGTAAAGGTAAAGGTTCCCCCTGCACATTTGTGCAGTCGTGTCCAACTCTAGGGGCCGGTGCTCATCTCCGTTTGTTAGCCGAAGAGCCAGCGTTGTCCGAAGACACTTCCACGATCATGTGGCCGCATGACGCGCGCGGAACGCTGTTACCTACCTACCAAAGTGGTACCCATTAATCTACTTGCATTTGCATGCTTTCGAATTGCTAGGTTGGCAAGAGCTGGAGCTAGTGCGGGAGCTCACTCCGCACGCAGGGCTAGGAATTCGAACCTCCAAACTTGCGATCGACAAGCCTGGCGTCTTACCCGCTGAGACACTCATACATGTGTGAAAAAAATTATATATATATGTTTATGTGTGTACATATACATATACATATACATATACATATACACATATATACATGTGTGTGTGTGTGTGTATAGGTATAGGTATAGGTATAGATAAAGGTAAAGGTAAAGGTAAAGGTAAAGGTTCCCCCCGCACATTTGTGCAGTCGTATCCGACTCTAGGGGCCGGTGCTCATCTCCGTTTGTTAGCCGAAGAGCCAGCGTTGTCCGAAGACGCTTCCACGGTCATGTGGCTGCATGACGTGCGTGGAACGCTGTTACCTACCCACCGAAGTGGTACCTATTTATCTACTTGCATTTGCATGCTTTCAAATTGCTAGGTTGGCAAGAGCTGGAGCTAGTGCGGGAGCTCACTCCGCACGCAGGGCTAGGGATTCGAACCTGCGATCTTCCGATCGACAAGCCTGGCGTCTTACCTGCTGAGCCACCACGCCCCTCATGTGTATGTGTATGTGTATGTGTATGTGTATGTGTATGTGTATGTGTATGTGTATGTGTATGTGTATGTGTATGTGTGTGTGTATGTGTGTGTGTGTGTGTGTGTGTCTGGCGTGCTATGGTCCATGAGGTCATGAAGAGTCGGACATGACTAAACGACTGAACAACAACAATTAGTGGTTAGAGTGCTGCCTTTAGAGCGGGAGACCGGGGTTAAAATTCTGGCTGTACCTACCTTACCAGTAGGGTTCCTTGGGCAAAGACCCCCTAACTCTTCACCTGCCTACCTCAAAATATAAGAGTGACACGAACTAAGAGAGTCATGCTGGCTCAGACGTCGCCGGATTAACAAGGTCCGCATCAGATGTTGGGGAACCAGGACAATCTGACAATAAGTGGACTACTGGAACAAACCATACATGGACGAGACAAGAGAACCTGGAATTGATGGAGTGCTGCAACTCAGAGCGAAGTTAGTCAGCTGGTAGAACTACAGAAGGGTGTGGAGATTAAGGGAAAAAAATAACAACCTAAAAGACGACTTTATACATGGACTTCACCAGATGGTGGACACTGAAATCAGATTGATTACATCCTTTGTAGCCAAAGGTGGCGGACATATATACAGTCGGTAAAAACAAGACCTGGAGCTGACTGTAGTTCAGATCATTAACTTCTTATTGCACAATTTAGAATCAGACTAAAGAGAATAGGGAAGACCCACAGATCAGTTAGATATGAGCTCACTAATATTCCTAAGGAATATGCAGTGGAGGTGAAGAATAGATTTAAGGGACTAGATTTAGTAGATAGGGTCCAGGAAGAACTATGGACAGAAGTTCGCAACATTGTTCAGGAGGCGGCAACAAAAAATGTCCCAAAGGGGAAAGCACAGCTTTGGTTATTGTTGAGATGTCAAGATTAAATATAGACATTTTGGGTGTCAGTGAACTGAAATGGACTGGAATGGGCCACTTCACATCAGATGACCACCAGATCTACTACTGTGGACGAGAGGACCACAGAAGAAATGGAGTAGCCTTCATGATTAATAATAAAGTGGCTAAAGCAGTGCTTGGATATAATCCAAAAAACAATAGAATGATCTCAATTTGAATTCAGGGTAAGCCATTTAACATCACAGTGATCCAAATATACGCCCCAACCACAGATGCTGAAGAAGCAGAAGTAGATCAGTTCTATGAGGATCTGCAGCACCTACTGGATAATACACCAAAAAGAGATGTTATTTTCATTACAGGAGACTGGAATGCTAAGGTGGGTACTCAGACGACACCTGGAATTACAGGCAAGCATGGTCTGGGAGAACAAAATGAAGCAGGACATAGGCTGATAGAATTTTGCCAAGACAACTCACTGTGCATAACAAACACTCTCTTCCAGCAACCTAAAAGACGACTTTATACATGGACTTCACCAGATGGTCGACACCGAAATCAGATTGACTACATCCTTTGCAGCCAAAGGTGGCAGACATCTATACAGTCGGTAAAAACAAGACCTGGAGCTGACTGTAGTTCAGATCACGAACTTCTTATTGCACAATTTAGAATCAGACTAAAGAAAACAGGGAAGACCCACAGATCAGTTAGATATGAGATCACTAATATTCCTAATGAATATACAGTAGAGGTGAAGAATAGATTTAAGGGCCTAGAATTTAGTAGATAGGGTCCCGGAAGAACCATGGACAGAAGTTCACAACATTGTTCAGGAGGCGGCAACAAAAAATGTCCCAAAGAAAAAGAAAACCAAGAAGGCAAGATGGCTGTCTGCTGAGACACTGGAAGTAGCCCAAGAAAGAAGGAAAGCAAAAGGCAACAGTGATAGGGGGAGATATGCCCAATTAAATGCAAAATTCCAGAGCTTAGCTAGAAGAGATAAGGAATTATTTTTAAACAAGCAATGCGTGGAAGTGGAAGAAGACAATAGAATAGGAAGGACAAGAGACCTCTTCCAGAAAATTAGAACATCAGGGGTAAACTCCAGGCAAAAATGGGTATGATCAAAAACAAAGATGGCAAGGTCCTAACAGAAGCAGAAGAGATCAAGAAAAGGTGGCAAGAATATATGGAAGATCTGTATAGGAAGGATAATAATATCAGGGATAGCTTTGACGGTGTGGTCAGTGAGTTAGAGCTAGACATCCTGAAGAGTGAGGTTGAATGGGCTTAAGAAGCATTGCTAATAACAAGGCAGCAGTAGACGACGGTATCCCAGCTGAACTGTTTAAAATCTTGCAAGATGATGCTGTCAAGGTGATGCATCCCATATGCCAGAAAATTTGGAAAACACAAGAATGGCCATCAGATTGGAAAAAAATCAACTTATATCCCCATACCAAAAAAGGGAAACACTAAAGAATGTTCAAACTATCGAACAGTGGCACTTATTTCACATGCCAGTAAGGTAATGCTCAATATCTTGCAAGGTAGACTCCAGCAATTCATGGAGTGAGAATTTCCAGATGTACAAGCTGGGTTTAGAAAAGGCAGAGGAACGAGAGACCAAATTGCCAATATCCGCTGGATAATGGAGAAAGCCAGGGAGTTTCAGAAAAACATCTATTTCTGTTTTATTGACTATTCTAAAGCCTTTGACTGTGTGGATCATAACAAACTGTGACAAGTTCTTGGTGGTATGGGGATACCAAGTCATCTTGTCTGCCTCCTGAGGAATCTGTATAATGACCAAGTAGCAACGGTAAGAACAGACCACAGAACAACGGACTGGTTTAAGATTGGGAAAGGAGTATGGCAGGGTTGTATACTCTCACCCTACCTATTCAACCTGTACGCAGAACACATCATGCAACATGCTGGGCTTGATTAATCCAAGGCTGGAGTTAAAATCGCTGGAAGAAACATTAACAACCTTAGATATGCAGATGATACCACTTTGATGGCTGAAAGTGAGGAGGAGCTGAGGAGCCTTATGACGAAGGTGAAAGAAGAAAGTGCAAAAGCTGGGTTGCAGTTAAACCTCAAAAAAACCACGTTTTCTGTTCTCTTGCCTGATCCCAGCCATCCGCTATCCCTGATGGATTATTTTCCCCCTCGGGTGCGTTCACTGAGAATGTTGCACAATTTTCTCCCAAACTGATCTCTGCTTCTTCCATAATTGCCATTTATTGGAGCATAACCTGCAGCTATCACCTTATGGATTCCTAGTTTCATATGTACTCATAACCCACATGACACAAGTTCATACTTCTAGCCCTTTCATTCATAATTAAGGGTACACTTTCATCTTCTGGCATCAACTGCACTCCGTAAGATCAGACCATCTTCATTCAGATGTATTACAGCCTTCCCTTTTTTTCAGTGCTGGCACTGCTGGCTCCCAGCCAACAAGCTAGCAAGCTGGATGTCTGCCACTGTCAAGTGACAGGCAAGTACAGGCAGAACTTTTAGAGAAAAAGAATTGTTTTCATCAGTATCTTAAGATGGCCACTGCAAACATAGTCACAGGCTTGGCAGAGGTCAAGACCAGGAATCCAATAAAGAAGTGATGAAGACAGGAGACACAATGAGGTGGAATCCAGAGTTCTCTAAGCATGGCAAGGTAAACACAACAGAGCTGAGGCTTGAGAAGTAGTTCTCAGCATTTGCTCCCAGGGAGTGGGGCTAATAAATCAGCTATGCTGAGCCTCCACCCAATACACAGATGCAGCAGTTTACTTATCAGCATTGGTTCCTTGGTGGGGTTATTTCTTGGCAAGTCTCTCAGATCTATGGAGTTCTGCTCTCTGTTGTTGAATCTTTATCACATGCCTCTGCTTAGGACTGGGTGGCTGGACTTCAGACTGATAGGCTGTCAATGAGTGCAGGCAAAGTGTCCTAGAGAGGCTTGCTGGAACTGCTTTAACCAGAGTGGAGTCATTGGCTCCATCACTACTGGAATCTTCCATGCCAAGACTCCCTAGATGCCCCTGATTCCACTTCCTCCTCATCCTCCTCATCAGAGGACACGTCCAGCAGGGCCATAATACCTTTCTTTTTAGTTCACAGATGCACAAGATATTTTTCTATGGAGTCCTTTGTGCTCTCTGAGCCTTGTTGTTTCCTTGCAGACGTTTCATTGCCAGGCTAGGCAACATCTTCAGTGCGAAAAGTGAGTGGGACATGCTCTCTGTTTATATACCCTGGCTTGTCCTGCCTGTGTTGGTGGGGGTGTTGTACTCTCCTTGGTAGTACCTTGATTGGGTTGTTGTTTGCTGCTTGGTTGATTGACTGAGTTAATAGTTCCTTGATTAGGGTCTATTGTGTTGTTTGATTGCTCCTCTGGTGCTAATCTTGGTGTTAATCTTTGCCTATCTGGTTGTTGATTGCTGGCAAGGTGGTGTTCTGGTCTTTTGGCTTTTCTATTGTCTCTTATGAATGGTATGTAAATGTTGTTTACCTCTATGTTGATGGCTGCTTTGTCTGATATTTGTTTGATATTTTTCTATCTTTCATGCTAAGTCCTTGAAGTGGCTGGCCCAACACAAATCAGACTTTCAACTAGAAAAGTATTTAACAACTTTCTTGCCCCAACATCTCAGAAGAGCTTTTACTAGAGCTCGTTTCAATCAATTAGACTCTATGGTAAGATATGGGAGGTTCCAAGGAGTTTCTTATGAAGACAGATTATGTATTTGTGGTGCCCCAGCTGTTGAAGATACTGCACATATCTTATTTTATTGCAAATTATATTCTGTATAAAGGACTGTCCACTTAGATTTATATTTAAAAAACAAAAAATACTGGAGCACCCAGCAGAAACTTTCTTATTTTTTACAGGGTAAGAACCAGCTCATTACTAGCAAGACTGCACGCTTCATATCAAAGGCAATCCTAAAGAGGACAGATTACATAGACCAGATTGGAGTTGACTGTAGGGGTGATGGTTTGATATGAATTTGTATTATAGTTTTATTTGTATTTACTCATATTTACTTGTATGTTTATAATGGCTTTTTATTTTAACTTCTTTTATACTTGATATGGTCAAAAGACTAAATCAATAAAGTATCTATCTATCTATCTATCTATCTATCTTTCATTTCATTCATTAATGTATTTATTGTTTACTCTTCACCATTCCATACTCTTCTCACGTTTTCATATTCCATGGTTATCACGGACCCATAGATATTGATCTCTGTCACCCATCATGAAGCAGATTTTGGTTAGATATAAGGAAAATATTCCTAATAGTAAAACGTACAGATAACAAACCCAGTTTAAAAAATTGTAACACTTTCACAAAAAATAACCTAATCGGCTTCCCGTGAAGAACAATGGTGAGAGGACATGCGGATTAACAGCTCGTCAACTCTTTAAAACTAAAACGAAGAAAGTAAGCCGGTTCCGCAAAGCTCAAAGTCAAGTGGACTACGGCAGGGAAGCTAATGTAAGAGCGGACCTGATAGAAGAAAAATCCTGTAGCTTCTGGACGGCATCGGCGAGAAAATTGGCTGTGTCAATGTCACTTTCGCTTTCTCAGCTTGTTTCCAGCTCGCAGTGAAAGTAGCTGGGAAGCCGGGTATACTCCTAACCTCGTTTTCTTACCTAATTACTTTAGGTTATGCTGCTGTTTTTTCTTCATTTATTGTGAAAAAAGGAACTTAATTTAAAAAGAAGGAAAAAAAAAAAAGAACTTTCTCATCCAAAGAAAAACTAAATAGATCTAAAGAAGGCGGCTGAGACTTCTGAATTATAACTGACTCAGGAGGAATGGACTCTTTATTTAATTAATTAGAAACACCATATTTACTCTACTAGGCTCTTTATTAATTTTAGTTGGCTGTTAATACTTATATTTTTATTTTACTTATATACTTTATAAAATTTTTTGTTAAGTTTAGAAAAATAAGACAAATATATATATATTGTTATCTGGTTTAGTTTAAGTATTGAAAGATGAATACAAGGAAAATACAGAGGAGGGGATCGGATTCTGGAGAGGATAGAGGAGAATGGATGAAAAGACTTTTTGAAGACTTTACAAAAAAAGCAATCCAGAGCATAACCTCAAATGTTACTACCCTCCTAGAGGAAAAAATTCAAGGGTTTGAAAAGAGTCTGGATAAAAAATTAGACAGTATGGAACAAAAATTTCAAACAGAAATTAAGGAAATGAAAGAAAGAGTTAAAAAAATAGAAAAACAAAAAGAAGAGGAGACAGATAAACTTACTTTACTAGAACATAAACAAAAAGAGAAATGTATAAGAATAAGAGGACTAATTGAAGGAAAAGAATTAGAGATCAAAAATACAGTTACCCAGATGTTGGCAAACTTGATAGATTGGGAAGCAGAACAGTTGGAAGAGAAAATTGAAACTACTTATAGAGTGAACTCGAAGTACGCTAGAGATCATAACTTACCAAGAGACTTGGTAATTGAATTTAGCAGAAAAAACTTAGAGACCTGATAATACAAACTGCTTTTGACAAGAAAATAAATATTGAAGGTAGAGACATAAACATTTTCAAGGAAATTCCAAATATAATTCTAAAAAAAGAAAAGATTATTTTTTCTTAACTGAGGTCTTGAAGAGGAATAAAATTATGTTTAGATGGGAGACTTTGGAAGGGGTAAGTGTTACTTATAATGACCAAAAATTTAAATTAAACTCAATTGACAAAGCTAAGGATTTCCTTAGAAAACTTGAAAAGATTAATGTGCAAACAAAAGGCAATAATGGTCAAAAAGAAGGGAAAAAAGAGAATTTTAAAATAGTCTCTCAAGCCTCCAGTTCTAAAGAGATAAGCAACCATTCAGATAATGAGTAACTTGAAATGCCTCACTTGGAACATCAATGGTTTAAATGCTCCAGTTAAAAGGAATTTTTTTTTTCATACCCTCAACAAATTAAAGTTAGACATAATATGTCTACAAGAAACTCATATTACTCAAAGATACTAAATTATTAATAAATAAAAAGCTAGGATCAGACTTTACAACGGCAAGTGAAATTTAAAAAAATGGTATAGTTTGCTATATCAAACCAAATTTAAAACCGAAACTCTTATTAGCAGATGCTAAGGGAAGATTCATTATTATAGAAATAGAAATACAAAATCTAAAAGTTATATTAGTTAGATTATATGCTCCAAATGAAAAGCAGAAAAAAAATTTAAAGTTCTTTTGAATTGTTTATCAGACTTACCTAACAAAAATTGGATGATAATGGGAGATTGGAACGGAGTTGTAACACCTATGCTCGATAGAATATCAGATAAACAAATTAAACCAAATCAGGGTAAACTACCTCAAGAATTTTTTGAATTTACAAATAATTTAGAATTGGTGGATGCATGGAGACATAAAATGGGAAATGCAAAAGATTATACTTTTTTTTCAGACAGATATAAATCCTACTCTAGAATTGATATGATTTGAATATCTAAAAATTTAGCAAATAAAATAAAAGATATGATGATTTTGGCTAAAACATTTTCAGACCACAACGCAGTCCAATTAGAATTAAAAATTATACCAAAGTCATATAGATGGAGACTTAACAAAACTATATTAAGAAATAAGGATTATTTAGAAGATAGTAAAAACAAATTAAAAGAATTTTTTGACATAAATATGAATGATGATATAAATATAGCAATAATTTGGGATGCAAGTAAAGCCTTCATTAGGGGCCATTTTATGTCTCTAAGTAAACACCTAAGAAAAATAAAACAACAATTTTTTAAAAAAAATTGTGAGCAAATTAAAGCAAAAGAAATTGAACTCCAAAGTAATCCTAGAGATAAAAATATTAGAAATCAAATTACAATTTTACAAAAACAATTAGAATTACTAACAACAGATGAAATGGAAAAAAACTTGAGGTATGTTAAACAAAGGCATTTTCAACATGCAAATAAAGCAGATAAATGGCTAGCTTTCAAATTAAGAAAAGAAGGGAGAAAAAATTATTAATAAAATAAGAGAAAATGGGGAGGAATTAACAGATAATCAAAGTATTAAAAAAGCATTTTATGATTTTTATACTAAATTATATCAAAAACAACAAATAGCACTGGATAGAAGTGAAACTTATTTACTAGAAAGCAACTTGGAAAAAATATCCCAAACACAAAGAGATAATATGAATGAACCTATTACAATGCAAGAAATAACAGATGCTATGTTATTATGTCTCAAATATGTCTCAAAATAATATACAAAATATGGATTTGGTCACGGGTTTTGTAAATGTTAAAAAAATAAGAAATTTAGGAGTGGAAATAACGTCAAAAAATTTGGATCTATTTAAAAACAATTATATAAAAGTATGGAATGAAATAAAACAAGACTTACAAAATTGGGCAAAATTACAGATATCTTTCCTGGGAAGAATCTCTACAATTAAAATGAACATTCTCCCAAGAATCATATTCCTATTTCAAACGATACCAATTATAATTACAGATAAAACTTTTCAAAATTGGCAAAGAGACCTATCTAAATTTATTTCGCAAGGGAAAAAACCTAGAATAAAATACAAATTTTTACAGGATATTAAAGAAAAAGGAGGTTTTGGATTGCCAAATTTAAAATTATATTATGATTCTTGTGTTCTCATTTGGCTTAGAGATTGGATAAAATTAGAAATTAGAAAATTATTAAATTTAGAAGGTCATGATCTTAGATTTGGGTGGCATGGGTATCTCTGGTATAACAAAACAAAAGCAAACTTGGCATTTAATCACCATCCAATTAGAAAATCCATTTTAAAAACTTGGGATAAATATAAAAATACAATATCACCTAATTTACCATTGTGGACTTCTCCCCAAGAGGCATTTGCGTTACAAGGAAATCTGAATTTGTGTAATTGGTTAAAATACAATGATTTATTAATATTCGAGGATATAAATTATAGACTCAAAACAAGGGAAGATTTAGAAAAGGAAGGTTTTATTTGCAATTGGTTTACTTACTTACAAATTAATGAACAATTTAAGATTGATTTTAAAAAAATTAAGTTCAAAGAACAATCAGTAAATTGGGACAATGTATTATGGAAGGAAGATAATCATCTGATTGCAAAAATTTATAAAATTTTAGTACAAAATAATGTGTCTAATTTACCTAAAAAGAATTGTATAACCAAATGGGAAGAAAATATGGGTCATAATATTCAAATTGAAAATTGGGAGAAAATGTGTTTAAAAGATTTAAAGTTTACTCTAAATTATAATATGAAAGAATTTTTTTAAAATGATGTACAGATGGTACATCACTCCTAATACATTGTCTAAAATGAATACTGCTATACCTAACAAATGTTGGAAATGTAAAAGAGAAGTAGGCACCTTTTTTCATTTATGGTGGACTTGCCAAAAATCAAAAAAGTTTTGGGATAAAATACATGAAACTATATGTGAATTATTACAAGACGACATTAACAAAGAGCCAGAATTTTACCTATTGGGATTTATAAAATCAGACTTACACAAGAAATATGGAAAAATATTATTTTATTTAATAACTGCTGCTAGAACTATCTACGCTACATTGGAAAGAAGATTACATACCTACGATTGAAGAATGGACAATAAAAGTGATGGACTTAGCGCAGATGGCCAAATTGACGGATCAGTTAAACGATAAGAATATGGAAGAATTCAATTTATGTTGGAGTCCTTTCTACAAATTTATAGAAAAGACTCAAAAAGTCCAATTGGGAAATTAATGTAAATAATGTAAATAAATTAGAGATTATATTTGTTTATAAGTATACGATGGAAATGATGGATAGAAAGTAGGAAGTCCCTTTTCTTTTTCTTTTTTGTCTTCTTTTTTGTCTTCTTTTTTTTATTGGGTGGATAGATGAACAGGTGAAGAGTAAGGTAGAGTAGATGGGGAAAGGAAGTGGAGAAGGTTAGAGGGGGAAGAGGAGATAAAGAAAGAAAGATGGAGAGGAGAGAAGAATGAAGGGAAGTCAAGTAAGAATGGGAGGAGAAAAGAAAGGTTGTTTTGTAAAGAGAGTTATAATTGTATTTGTTTTAAAAGTGTAATGTTATGTGATGTTAAGTTACGTTACGTTACGTTACGTTACGTTATGTTACGTTATGTTACGTTATGTCAGATTTTGTTTTTATGTATTATTATGTAAAATAAAGAATTAATGTTGGGAAAAAAATAACCTAATCAAAACTGAGAGCAATGCTAATAACAGTAATTAATAGGAGTTATAGATCAGGAGGGATCTAATCCAATTTGTCTCCATTTTGAAGGCCTCTTGAAAAAAAAAATTAAATACGTTAGGAACAAAAACTGCCAGAACACGGCCACACAGCCCAGAAAACCCACAACAACCATCGGATTCCGGCCATGAAAGCCTTCGACTATACGTTTTTTAAAATTACTTTTCTAAATTCCAATAAAGTTGGGGCCAACTGAATCTCTGGGGGGATTGATATTCCAGAGAAGAAGTCAGCGATCAAGAAGTATTTTTAATAAATAATCATAGTTTGTTTATTTTATTGTTAGACGTTTAGGTAGGGAGATTATCTTTGAAGAGAATATTTGTAGCCCAGGGTTGAACTGTGGAGTCCTTGGTGTTCTCTGAGCCTTGTTGTTTTCTTGCAGATGTTTCATTGCCAGGCTAGGCAATATCTTCAGTGCGAATATGTTCGCACTGTGAATACAGTTCCGGTATGTAGATGACACCTTTGTCATAATAAAAAAGGAACAACTAGAGGAAACACATGAAACCATCAACAACTTCTTCAAAGGAATAAAATTCACAAGGGAAGAAGAAAACAACAACACACTACCCTTCTTGGAAATCCTCATCAGTAGAGGAAATGATGGCATTCTAGAAACACAAGTCTACCGGAAATCTACCCACACTAACCAAGTGCTCCACTACCAAAGCAATAACCCAACCTCCCACAAGAGGAGCTGTGTAAGAACACTATTCAGACGAGCACAAACGCACTGCAGCAACCCAGGACACCAGAAAAAGGAAACAGAGCACTTATATAGCATCGTCCAGCAAAATGGATACCCACGCAACTTTATCAAAAAGTGCCTGACCACTCAGCCCACCACAGCAAAACCAACAGAAGCTATGAAAAGGATTACACTGCCATACATCAGAAACATCTCAGAAACCACTAATAGACTGTTACAACCACATGGCATCAGCATAGCACATAAACCAACCAAAACCCTTCAGAACATCGTAAGTAACCCAAAAGACCCAGTAGCCCAAGAAGAAAAAACAGGAGTTATCTATGTAGGACAGACTGGCAGAAGACTAACAGAATGCATCCATGAACACCAACTAGCAGTCAGAAGACACAATGAAAACTCCTTAATCTCATAACACATGGACAGACTTAACCATACTTTCAACTGGGAAACTGTGAGCATCTTAAACCAAGCCAAATCCAAAAATGCTAGAGAATTCCTGGAAGCTTGGCACTCAGACAAAGCAGCCATCAACAGACACATAGAGGTAAACAACATTTACATACCATTCATAAGAGACAACAGAAAAGCCAGAAGACCAGAACACCTCCTTGCCAGCAATCAACACCCAGATAGGCAAAGATTAACACCAAGATTAGCACCAGAGGAGCAATCAAACAACACAATAGACCCTAATCAAGGAACTATTAACTCAGTCAATCAACCAAGCAGCAAACAACAGCCGAACCAAGGAACTACCAAAGAGAGTACAACACCCCCACCTACACAGGCAGGACAAGACAGGGTATATAAACAGAGAGCAAGTCCCACTCCTTTTTCGCACTGAAGATGTTGCCTAGCCTGGCAATTAAACGTCTGCAAGAAAACAACAAGGCTCAGAGAACACCAAGGACTCCACAGATTATCTTTGACTTCTAAGCCAATAACTCTTGTTGTAGGAAGCTAGTAAATGGATTCTATTTACATGAACTTGAATAATGAGTTTGTTTGTTCTTTCTTGGTATATAAGTGGGAGTTGCATTAAACAATGTGAAATTAGTTTCCTATTATCTTAAAATGAGACATAAAAACAACAACAATGCTTGGTGTACACTGGATCTTTGGAAAAGGTTCAGTAAGGGTCAGTAACAATCTGCTGTTGGAATCTCACTCAGCACCTGGAATATGGTTTAACTATTGTCCTATTATTGTTGTCTTTTAGACTCACACCAAAAGGAATGTTAATATGACTCTGGATCAATCACTATATGTTGAAGATGCAGTGCCTTTTCTTCTTTGAAGAAATATACTGTATATCTCAGGCATTAGGAATCTCTCAGGATACCAAGAACTGTGGATCTGGGGGGAATGGGCTTCTGTAAAAGAATGTTTATATAACTCTGGAAAGAGAAATGTATACCTGATCTGCAGCAATGGACTATTGATAAAAACTGTTTGTCAACATATGAATTAGTCTTTTTTCAACAAAGGAGCAAGGAAGACTTTTTTCAATATGATCAGAGTTTTGTACTTGTGCTAAGATAATTATTGGGCCTTTCCCACCTTTTTCTTATTGCAATGCTTATCAGTGTTGAGGTTGTGTCGATCCTTTAATGCTTTGTATTAGTACTTTTCTTTTGTTGACTAGTTCAGCATAAGAAAATAAATAAATATTTACTCTATTTATTAATACATTTTATGTGGCATTTTTTCCATGGTTAAAAACAACCGCAAATGTAAACTAAATAGGTAAGGCTTTATATACCAACAAAATTGCTTTATTTCAGAAAATTGCCTTTAAAAATACAGTGCATGAAGCTATTGAATGGGACCATGGAAACTGCTATGGAAAATTGCTTAGGAATCACATGTAATTCTTGCCGAACTCTTAGAAGAAAAGACAGAAGCATGGGGGGGGGGGGAGGGAACGGAAGAGATAACAAAGCCAGCACCAGGTGGCTTGGTAGGAGAATGTGCGATTCGCAATGGATACCCTTAGCTTCCCCTGGGAAGAAGAGCTTTTTACCAATTCCACGTGGTAAGGAGACTGCAAACCTTGTTTATCAGATAGAAACACAAGGGCCATAATTAATGCTTTCATAACCTTGAGGCAAGATGCCTTATGCATTAGGCATAGAGTTGCCATTTACAGTACAACCCTCTGGAAGCTTGAGATGGTGGAGAATGTGGTGGCTCATCTTCTGACAAGGCTAAGATGCCAGGAATATATTATACTAATTCTGCAGCATCTGCTCTCCTCTCTTTCCAGTATTAAAATCAGATGGATGGCATTACGATAAAGCAACATGAAGCCAATGCTTTGTGCCATTTTATTTTCATCGGGGACAAGACTTTGTTGGTTTTAGCCTGTGTGCAAAATATTTTAAATATTTATTATATAAATTTATATGACCGCCCATCTCCCCCAACGGGGGACTCTGGGCAGTTAAATAAATAAATTAAATAAATTAAATAAATATATTTTAAAAATAAGATATAGATCACACATGGGATAATTTCCTTTTTTTTTTTTTTTGCTTCAGGACTGAAAATATTTAGAATGGATTTTTGGATTTCATCTTAAACAATGAAAGGTATATTCTTATCCTTACTCCTTTATTCTCCCGACATCTTTGTTATGTAAGTTTCACCGTATGGATGTTTTCTGGTGATTCACTCTGATCTGTTGGGAGAAAGTGGAATATTAACTAAAGTTTCAATAAATAAATGAAGTATGACTATAGTGCAAACCTAGTTGCAACTCTACTTTTAAGAATTAATTAATTAATTAATTAATTAATTAATTGGATTTATCACCACCCATCTCCACCATGGTAGACTCTGGGCGGTTTACAATCACATTATAAAAGGTTTAAAACCTATACATCTAAAATCTACTATAAAAAAAATAAAAAAAAATCCAAGAGATGGTGTGTTCTGAAAAGGATACTACTAAGCTTAATCATAGTTCTTCATGCCTAGGCAGCCTCCAGCCTGAACTATTGTAATCTTCTTTACATGGTTTGCCTCTAAAGACAGCTATCAATTCAACATTTTTAGGCTTCTTATTTTAGGCTTTTTATAGTCTAAAATATCAGTACATTGTAAAGAGATGTACTACCATGAATCTATACCTATCTTGGAGAGCAATCAGGATCCAGGAGCAGAGGATTCCATCAGGGACTTATACGAATGTTCTTCAGTTGAGGACAGCACCCAGCAGGCCTTGGCTGATACTGTAAGCTAAATACTGGGATATAAGGTCACCTGGGAATTCCAGAGTTGTTGGCTAGGCTAAATGTCCAAAAGAAAGAAAAAGAAAAAAAGAGAGAAACAAGGCAATGGCAATTGCTTTCTAAAAGCTGTCAAGAAAATAGCATGGATACAGTCACTACAAATGATGCTCAGCTGGAGGGTATCTTAACATTTTTATCTACATGCTGAAGGATCAGCACCAGACAACAGAGAGGAACTTGCAGCGGGAGTGAGAGATACAATTGGGGCAATATACTGGAGAGTAAAAAGTAGGCTTTAAGTAACAAAGCCAAAACAGCAGGCAAGTATTTCAGTCCAGGAGCTTGGAAGCTGTTCTTCCCAAGTAAAAACAGTCTCTTCTTGAGTCATGTTTTTCAGTCAAATAAAGTGTCTCTTGTTGCTTCTCAAACTTGCACAATGTTGAAAGAGGAATCCTGTTGTGGCTGCTCTGGATTTTCTTGGGAGGAGAAGATAGCAGGAGAGGAGAACAAGGAGCCATGACTGCATACTGTGACCCAGAGTTCAGGTCAGGGAGTGGAGGCCAAAGCAAAATCGGGTCCTATGATATCTTTGCAATCTGCGTCTTCAACCTCTGATTTACCATTTCTGAATGGCACTGCCATTACTGAATGGAGGAAGAAAGGGCTGAACAGTGGAAGAGTGCCAGACTTCAGTATTAGATTCAGTGGGAGAAATAGCTTCCTTGGGAATCAGAACCACTAGTACCACTAAACTTGGTGAAGACAATTGTTAGGAGCTTTATGAGGTAGCATCAGAGGCTGAGATGGTGGCTAGAAACAATGTTCTTTTCATGCCACTTTGAACCCTTACATTGGAACACGAGACTGTAAACTATTTTGCAACCTATCGACCTAGTATGGGTGGGGAGGAAGGGATTTCTGGTGGGTTAAGGGTGGATCAGAACATCTCCGTGGTGACGGGTAGGGGAAGGTATAGTGGGAGACATGGGGCAGGCCACTCTTGGGGAATGTGATCCCAGGGCCTTATTCCAGAGCCGCATTACAGCCTCCTGGCCTCTACCCCATGCCCTGGTCAGCAGACCTTCAGAGGAGCATGCTTTCAACTGCTGCTGTTTAACACCAGCTCAGTCTGTGGCCATCCTCATTTGTGACTTGATCATGGCTGAGAGGGCTGACCTGACATGTATTACTGAAACCTGGCTGGATCCAGAAGGGGGGAGTGCCCAGCTGGTTTTGAGTATGGTATCAGCCAGGAACCCAGGGCAGGGGTGGGGGAGTAGTGATTGTTATTTGGGAGTCCCTAATGGCTTTCACGAGTGCGGCTCCACAAGTTACTGGACATGAGACCCCTCATTAAGTTAGGCTCAAGGGATCAGTTGGGATTGTTGCTACTGTATCAGCCTCCCTGCTGCATAGCAACCTCCCTGCCTGAGCTCCTTGACTTCATTGCTGGGTTGGCTATGGAGTTTCCCTGGCTTACGGTCCTTTACCGGATCACAGCCACTCTTCTAGCCTGACCCTTTTCATAACTGGTGCAGTACTTATTGGCTTTGAACCCATGGATATGCTCACTGGCTCTAATGTCTCAGTGGATTTATTGGCTCTGAGACTTAGCTAGCTCACTTTTCTTTGGCTTTCATTGCCTGTACAGCCACATAAGAGAACAAATCCTAAGGCCTGAGGGAGTTTCTGAGAAGGAATCACAACTAAAGGCTGGTGAAATAATCTTCCTTGAGTTTTTGTATTTTCATCTATGGAGTTTTTAAAATAGTTTTGCTTTGACGACTGCTTTCTGAGACACTCAGAGAGTCTTCTCATTTTCAGCATCTAAGGACTCCTCTACTGATAGAGGAGTGTCTCTATCTAGGTTCCAGGCTGTTACACCATGTCTTTCAGACCCTAAGCTCTGCTTGGAGTTCTGTCTGTTTACATGAAATCATTGCCAATCAAACTCCAACTTCGCCAATCAAACTCCAACTTCAGACATTCTCCTCAGACAGATTAAGATGTTTTATTTAACCAAGACCATTTCAATGGCATTGGTAACATACGCTGCCAATTGTTAGTCTTATTTTATCTTTGCACTGATCGCGTGATTTCAGTAGTTTTTCTGATATTTAAAATAGTGCGTGCTGTTTTTAGTAATTGTATTGGGAAACAAAAATGCTGTGGGGGAATTTTCTCGTCATCTTCACAAACACTCCTGTTAAAGTCCATGCTGACTACTGGAATGAGGAGATGATCCAAGTGGATTCTGAGTCTTTCTCCTACAGAATAAATTCTCTCTCTCTCTCTCTCTCTCTCTCTCTCTATATATATATATATATATATATATATATATACACACACAGACACACACACAGACACACACACACAAACACACTGTATATATACAGTATATAATGTGTATACACACACACACACATATTCTAAAGAAAACTTTACATTTATTTAATGTTGGGAGATGTTGATGTTCTCTTTCCCAACTCTATTTCTTTTTTTGCCTGCATATCTCTTTGGAATGGAATGGAAAGACTCTGAAATACCCACAATGGAGGAATGGATGGTGAAGATGACAGAATTAGCAGAGATGGCAAAATTGACTTATATGATCAGAGAAAGGACAATAACTACATTTATTAGTGACTGTAAACTCCTTATGGACTTTTTGCTGAAAAAAGAAAAAGGGTAGATTATGGAAAGATGGAAATTATGTTGTAACCTTAGAGAGAGAGAGGGTAAAATATAAATATACTTGTATCTGCTGTTTAACCTTCGTTGTCCTACGATGCACCGTTTCACCCAATTGAAGGTTACAAACAGGGCGCCCCATCCTGAGAGGCGGCCCGGGCTCGTCCTCCCGCTCCTCCCTGGGGGCTGCGTTCCGGCGAGCGGCTGCACTTGGCCAGAAGGGGTGGGGGTCCCGAGCGGCGGAGCCCGGGAGCAGCAGGGCCCGGCCGCGGCGTTTTTCCCTCTCGGAGGAGGAAGAGGGGGGTCTTCCTGTAGCCCCGAATGGAGGTGCCGCTTCCCTGCCTGGACCGCCGCGCTGCACGGGCTTTGCGGGCATCCGGACGGTCTCTGCGCACAGGCAGGCGTGGTGGGCATGGCGGCAGCAGGCCCTAAGTGTGCGTGATTGGCTCCCGCCCGCAAACCTCACCCCCTTCCACGCAATTGGCTCCCGCCCACAAACCCCGCCCCCTGGCCCTCGAGTGATGTTATAAATGTTACAAATGTCAAAATGGCTCCTGGCATAAAAAAGTTTGCCGACCCCTGGGCTAGACTATGGAGTACCTCTAATTATAGAGACTGTGTGCCTTTTGGTTAAAACAGCCTCACTGGCTAACAGTCTGTTGCTGAACACAATTCAAAATGTGATGTGTGTGTGTGAGAGAGAGCACTTTTTCAACAGCATCCCTCTCCCTTTTTTGGAAATCATGTTGTTTACACATTATTGTCCTTCTGCTGGCCCATTTTTATTCAGATAGGCCTTCAAAATTTAAGCTGGTTTGTGCAAAATACTGGTACATCAGGTTGATTTGATGATGTGCCTTTTCAGTTTACACAATCTTGATGAATAATGTTGGAAGCCCTGAATATCATTTCAAGGGTACCTTGACACGGAGTACTCAGTGATGATTCCAAAGTTGAAAAGCTGACTGACTTCATAAACTGATGCTGTTCCAAAACTTTACATTAGTTCCTTAATTCCACAGTCTCCTAACCTGATGAACTCTGCAGGAGGTATTAATCTACTTGCACTTTTTGTAAAGGAGTGTATTTGTCATAAGTATCACACGAACCTGCTCCACAGCTGTGTTAAGATAGTCTAGAACATTGAAAGAATTCATGGCATATAAACAGCCATCCAATGTATACTTCTAGGAACTATGGTGCTTCTTTAGAACTCATGATTAATAACCCATCTTTCAAAATAAGTATAATAGGATCAGGCTTTTATTTAGCTTGTAACTGTTGAGATTATACTGTAAAGTCTTGGGACAATGTTAACAGCTGTCCTTCTCTCTTTTTTTCTCTT
Organism: Charina bottae; assembly: GCA_023362775.1. Classification (NCBI taxonomy): domain Eukaryota; kingdom Metazoa; phylum Chordata; class Lepidosauria; order Squamata; family Charinaidae; genus Charina; species Charina bottae. Next base: position 6,018,040 of record JALMGJ010000003.1, read on the forward strand.
ATCAATAACTATCCAGAGACATACTAGATGGCAATTGGAATAATTGCCAGTTGAAATTATACAATTCTTAAGAACAGTGTAAGGGTGAGCAATGAAGATAGTAAAAGAGTTAAACTTTATTTAATGTATGAGAAAGAGTCTGTAAAAATTGGGTCATCCTTCAGATGTCTTTAAAACTCAAGACTACAATTAAACTTTTCAGACAGAATGTTGCCTGCTCCAAGGTCAACAAACAACTCTGGCCTGATAAACATAAAGTGCCCTCTCTTTAACCATTGGTCATCCCCTTTTCTTAGCCTGGAGGTATCAGATATCCAGGGACATCAACTTAGCTACATACATTAATTTTTCTCTAAACAAGGAGAGACCCTGTAGGCACAAGTGGATGAAGAATGTCCATTCAATTGCAGTCATAAAGAAAAGAAATATTTCCTGACATTTTCCTTTTCTGTCTTTTCTTTTATCCTTTAGAACATTTATATTATAAATGTATTTTGTATGAATTCTTGAAGTTCTATAATGCCTGCCATTATGATTCAATTGATGGTTTGCCCATCTGTAATATAACCAATATTGATTTCCTATATTTTCCCTAAAAACTAATAGTGGGTCTTTGGTGGACTTGTGAGAAGGCTAAACAGTTTTGGGATTAAATATGTATTATTATCCAAAAGATTATTAAAGTAATTATACAAAGAAAACCAGAACTTTTTCTTTTGGGATTGATGGGAAAGGAATTAGAGAAACAATATGGAGTTTTGCTCTTATATATGATTACGGCTACAAGATTGTTATATGCACAACAATGGAAAGATCCACAAATACCTACGGTTGAAGATTGGATTGTTAAATTAATGGACTTGGCTCAGATGGATCAATTAACAACTTTAATAAGAGAGCATTCTGTCTTCGCATTTATATTAACTTGGCAACCACTTTTAGAGTATTTGCTTGTAATAGAAAAAATGAGGTTTTGATTTTCGGTTTTAGAGATTAAATGGTTTGTTGCAATAGAAATAATGTTATGATGGGCTAATTAATTGTAAGAGATTAGACTTGTAAATTTCTCTTCGATTGGTACTTGTAAATTTACCTATATCTTTATTGGAGAAAGTCGGAAGTTGCTTTCTGTTTCTTTTCTTTCTATTGACACTTTTATAGTTTGTTCTTTTTACTTTAGTTTTGTTTTCTATCTATTCTATAGTCTTTTTTTGTATCTTAATTATATCTTGAAAATAAAAGTTTTAAACAAAAAAAAGGCTAATAGTGAGAATAGTCAAATAATGAACTTGACAGTTAGGTAGCTGGGTAATTTTGAAATTTAGATTTCTGAGGTGGAGGTTCCTCTTGTTATTTGTCCCCTAGAAATTAATACTCATACGACCTCTGATTATGAAGCTCTCATTGGTCATACGTAATTATGGTAGATTTGTCTTTGCAAAAGCATATGAAAAGCTCGGCCTCTCGATTAACATTAAAAAAACCAAAGTGCTTTACCAGCAAGTTCGAACCAATCCCTCTGCAGCGCCATCAATCCAGCTTAAAGGTGTGTCGCTAGAAAATGTCGACCACTTTTCTTATCTCGGCAGCCATCTATCTACAAAAGCCGACATCGACGCTGAAATTCAGCATCGCCTGAGCTCTGCGAGTGTAGCTTTCTCCCAAATGAAGCGTAGAGTGTTTGAGGATCGGGACATTCGCAGGGAGACCAAAATGCTTGTTTACAAAGCCATTGTACTACCAACCCTTCTGTATGCCTGTGAAACATGGACCCTCTACAAACGCCACCTCCAACTTCTTGAAAGATTCCATCAACGCTGCCTCTGAAAAATTCTGAAAATGACTTGGGAAGATAGGCTGACTAATGTTAGCATATTAGAAGAAGCGAAAACCACCAGCATTGAAACAATGATCATCCAACATCAACTTCGCTGGACCGGCCATGTTGTTCGAATGCCTGACCATCGTCTTCCAAAGCAGCTACTTTACTCCCAACTTAAGAATGGAAAACGGAATATTGGTGGACAGCAAAAGAGATTCAAAGATACTCTCAAAGCTAATTTAAAAAAATGTAATATCAGCATTGAGAACTGGGAAGCCCTAACTCATGAGCGTTTCAATTGGAGGTCATCCTTTATTAATGGCGCTATGGACTTTGAAGAAGCACGAGTACAGGGCGAAAGGGAGAAAAGAGCTAAAAGGAAGGCACGTCAGGCAAACCCTCATCATGACCGTCTCCCACCCGGAAACCTATGCCCTCATTGTGGGAGGTTGTGCGGATGCAGAATTGGCCTTTATAGCCACTTACGGATCCACCGTTAAAATTTTACCTTTGGAAGACAATCTTACTCGGCTACGAGTGATCGCCAATGAATGAATGAATGAATGAATGAATATGAAAAGGTATGTATCTTCTGTGCTAAAGGAAAAATAAGTATTATCACAAACTAGCTAAATTTTGCAACATAAAATCTGATTACTGTGACCAATGATACAAACTAAACATATTTGTATTATTTTTCTAACATGCATCATTTATTCAAAGTATTGGATTAGGATTGAGATTCAATATCTCACTGGTGAAGTTAGTTGAGCCTCTGAGAGATGCAAAGAACGTATTTGCTGCTTGTGTTTCTTGGAGAAAATGTAGGATATAAATATAGTAAAATATTTACTATTTTGCATAATTATCATGCTTTGTTTATATTTTGGCTAGTTACAAGGGCTAGTGAGCTAGAAAATTCTACTCCCATTCTGCAAAGTTCTAGATAAACTTTCACAAACCTACTGATCACTATATGGACTATATTTCCCATCATCTCCAGCTGGGATGTCAATGACTAGACTGGCTTGTGGGTTCAACACTTGACAGTCATTAGGATGGGAGGGCTATTTTGGAGCATCAAGGGGAAGTCAGTTCTATATCTCTAAGAGCAACTCTATTGGAACAGCTCAGTTGATTGGACGGCAGAGATTCCTCCAGTGATAAAACTCATTTTCTCCTCCTAGAACTCTGCCATCCCAAAGTTCTATTTGGCATTCAACACTTGGAAAGGAATATCAATCATGCAATAAACAGCAGGAACACTGTTTCTGTCCTTTTTCCTTCCTGCACCTTCCCTTGTTAATCTTATAAACCTGTGCTGCATATTTCTTCTGTGCTAAAGGAATAATAAGTAATCAAAGAAAATAATCACAGTCTAGCTGAATTTTGAAACATTTATCTATTATGCATGGAGATAAATTCCATGGGATATGTGCTTGTTCAATATTTCCTTCAGTGAGCAATGTATTAAAAGGAAAACACCTAAGATATAGAAACCCACTCTGTGCAATTTACAGCTTTTCACTTGCTAAGATTGGCATTTTTCCTTTTTAAGGAGCCAAGGTCAACATCAGAGGATGAGTGGAAAGAATTGTTAGTGGAATGAAAATCAAAACAGAAGAGATAGCCAAAACTTTCTCTCCTCTCCCTGACATTCGGAACATCTGGTTTCCAGGAGTCACTGGACTAATCCAAATGTTTATTTCTGTGATGTTTCCTAAATCTCTGAGTTCATTCTATTCCCAAGACCTTCCACAACCTTAATCTCCAATGTTTTTCTTTGCTTCTCAGGCTCGTTCTTGACTTCTTTGAGAGAAGGGAGCAAGAACATTTCCTGCTAAGCTGTGTTGTTCTTGAGGTCAGCAAAAAAAAAAAAAGAAAGGATGGGAGGACAACATTGTTTTTCCTTCTACTTCTGAAGAAATTTAACCATATATTTTTAATTAAAAACAAATAAATAAATAAATAAATAAATAAATAAATAAATAAATAAATAAATCTTTTTATCAATCTGCACTGGCCAAATTTGACTCACATACTGCAGCTATTCCCAGCATGGAGAGGAGCATGTTATATTTGTTTGAACTGTCACTAAACAAGATAGGAACTTGTCAGAAAAACAGAGATGACAACTCTAGCTGAGCCCCACCAACACGGTAGAGTGCCCAGGGATTCAAAGCAAATCATTTAAAAGGTATCCAATCAGTTCTCTGCCTGAATGAATGAATCTGCCAGCTCTACTTTCTCTCATGTTGGATTGTTTTAATCTCAAATCCTTGCCATCCCATTTATGGAAATATTGGTGAAAGTTGACAAATTCCTGCCAAAAACTGTATTAAACTCAATTTTCACCCATCCCTAGTACTGGGTTATTCTGAAGGATGGTGAGACTATGCTGGAAATTATGCTGTAATATATGTGATTTTTCTGCTTTTAGCTTAGTGAGTGAGGAGTCAGGGAGGTGTCTCTTCCTAGAAGGCTAGATTTGGCCCAGGGGCCTCCAGATGCTGACTATTCTAAAATAGTAACCAGCTTATAATATTATTTATTTTCTTTCCATCATTTGCACGATTAAGAAACTAGTCTGAAACTAAAACTAGTTGGACTAAGACAAAACACATAAACCAATATTTAAGATCTGCTTATTTCCTTCTAATTGAAGAGATACTAATAAAGCTATATTCACTGTGAGGCTGTGTTGAAGAGGCCCGATCTTCTCAAAGAAGTGGATATTCTTTTTGAATGTTCAGGTTTTATTTTTAGAAAGTACACCTCTAATCCTTTTACCTGAGGATTTGTTAAGAAAAGCATGAAAGCAGTTTTCTGCCCAATCGCTCACTAAGGAAGAAAATTAAATAAATTAAAATATTAGGCAAATTATGTTTATAGTCTGGCTCTGTGTCTCACATTGTAAAATTTCTCCTTGGCTGAATAACTCATATTATTAATAACTCAAGCGTTAGGGTGGTATTCTAGATTGGTTACTGGCTTCGATTTAGGAAAATACAGATTAAGAACTTCAGTAGTCCATGAAAGATACAGGTAACCATAGATCTGTTACCTGAACCTGAAGGAAGGTTATAAAAGAGGGAAATTTGGTTACTTATACTCTATGCTGTCTGAAATTCTCTTGGAGGAAGAATAAGATGCATGTGTAATAATAGTAGATGAAGTCTGAATAAACGGCTTCTAAACCAATCCTGGGTATTCCTTATTTGCATAACTCAGCATATAATGTACCCGTTTCTGTCCCCAGGCTGTTCCCTGTCTGTTTTCATTCTCCCTGTATATTTTTCCTATTTAGAAGCACTATAGGCAACCATTGCTTTAAAATCACCTTCAAAACTTAAAGGATGGGATTAATATAGAAAAACAATTTGGGAAAGAGGCCAACTTTTTTTTCTCCACAAGAAAAATTCTCTTCCTCACTATGAAAAGGGCTTATGATTTGCCTCTGTTAAAGAACTGTAGGGACACCCCCCGTCCCACTTCTGGCCTGTCAAATTTGAACTTTTTATCTACGTGGAGAAACAAATTCCATTTTGTACCCCATTCATACAGTATTTATCCCCCCTCATCTCTGCTGCATCAAGTCACCACCTACAGAGTTTGTCTTAGCCAAGCAGCTTCCTATTTAAAGTATGTTGCACTGTATTTTTAGGAGGCTGAGAATCAGCAGTACCCAGGGGCTTAAAATAAAGAAGAGGAGCAAAGCAGGGAACTGTATAAAGATAATATTCTTCCTGGCCTTATCTTCTGAAGAAAGTTTGTGTGTGAGAGGGCGAGATATGCGCATGCTAGAAAGATATTAATGTGAAAGTACTGATATTAAATACTTTTAAAAAATAAAGTATTTAATATCAGTACTTTCACATTCAATTCACTTTGATTGATATCCTGCCTTTCTACTCAAGTGAATTCTCTTTCACTATTGTAATACAAGTATACAGTGGACAACAGAGGAAAGGCAAGCCATTATCCTCAACCTATGTTTCTTCATTAAATGTTTAAAGAACACATACAAGGAGGTGGAGTATAACAATACAATTTTGTCCTTGGGCATTCACTGAATGTATGTTCCAGAAGACGGTAGGTCTGACTGAGGCTACTTTACCCATTTAAATATGCTACTCATTTTCCTGTATACTAGACCACTGAAGGCCAAATTATAATAAAGGTAGGTATCCATTTAATGCATCTTTCTTTAACTATAAAAATAACAGCTGCGGAAGAGAGAGTGCTCTGGACTGCCATGCTGTAGCACCAGTGCAAATAGCCACTGAAACTAGTAATCATTTAGCCTTTTCCTCTTTGAATATGTTTAAACCTTCCTAAGAGGTTGAGGGGGAAGCTTCTGTTAGCTCCTTAGAGAAACTAGCAATCTGGGGGAAAATATTCCCAGTGGATCACCATAGAGAGGGGAAAGGATGAACTTCCTTTGTACTAAAATCTTGATTCTGACCCTTCTGGAGGAACTGCTATTTTAAAAGAAAAGGCCATTTTAATGGCGCATTAGGAAATGTGTATTTTGTTATAAGCCAGGCCAGAAGAAGCAATATTATACCCAGAGGTCAAGATAGCTACTTACCTCCTTTTCCAACAACCATTTACTGTAGTTCTTCTCTGAATAGACCATAGAAGCTTCTAGACCATAACTGACCATAAATGGCTCCAGTTGAGTTCTCACCAGACAGCGGCCAGATCCTGGATCTCCTTGTGGCTCCATAGTTCTTCTAGATACCCCATCTGTCCACTTCTCATCCCTCCTTTGGATGGATTTCCTGACCAGATGCTAGTTGAAGTTGTGTCAACCTCAAGTTTGGTAGGAAGTCTGAGGAAGCTGCTTCCAATGGAGGTTCTAATCCTGCTGGTGCTGGCATATGGCCTGCCCATGTCCCAGGGCTGATACACAATAGATGTTCAGATATGTCAGTCTAAATCCTAGATTGGAGAGAGTATTGCAAGGCAGACAGGCCAATAGCAACCCTTAGCATTTGTATAGTGTGCTTTAAAGTGTTCAGACTTCATATGTTTGTGGTGTTTTGTTACCGTCTTTATAACAATCGTGTACTTAGGAAGGAGGAGAACTATGGCTGACAGAGGAGTTTCTCTAAGAGCATCTCGTGAGCTGAACCAGCTTGAGATATTTTACAGAGAGTGCTTCCTTCACACAATGTAGACAGGCCAACAGGACAAACAGTCGAATCTTCATCACTACAGTGGGACAGCGCACCTCAGAGCAGCAGACTCGCCTACTTTCTTGCGGGCAAGAGGTAGGCTGACCATACGTACCGTTTTAAACGGGACAGTACCGTTTTTTTCACATTTCCCGACCGTCCTGTCTATAAATGTCAAATTTGTCCCATTTTTTTTAAAAAAAATAGCAAAATGTCAGGCATGGCAAGATTGATTCAGCCAAGATGAATCAATTTAAATCAATTTTATCATTTAAAAAGTGCTTGATTGAGGTGCCTGATGTTGGGTGAGACTAGAGAGGGGCAAGGAAGGCGGAAAGAGAGAGAGAGGGAGACAGAGAGACGGGGAGAGAGACCTTTGCCACCGCCTCTGCTCTGCTCTTAGCTGGTCGCTCTCTGCTCTGTTTTATTAAAATGCGTTCGGGATGTGATCCCGCCCCCTTCTTTCAAGAGTGAAACTGATTATTTCTCCAGCTTGGCAAGACAGAGTCTTTGTGGGAGGGAGAGAAAGAGGGAGAAAAAAAAAGCAGGAGGAGGAGGAGGAGGGAAGGCAGAAGGAAGAGAAACCTCCCCGGGCGTGGAGTTTTTGAATCCTCCCTTCCCTGCCTCTCTTCTCTCCCCTCTCCTCTCCTTCCTGCGATCTGTGATGTTACAAAGCCCATGAGCTGTGCTTTCCCCATACTCCTCCTGTCAAATACAGTCCCCCTCTACGTCTACCTAAATTTTTGTATGAGTTCTGTCACTGAAGAATAATTGTTAGCTCAATATGTTCATGTAATAAAACTTTTTCATTTTAATGAAAACAAAAATATTTTTATATATACAGTAATCTGTTTAAGGACCAGCAAATGGATCTTAAAAACTCTTTTAAACTTTTTTTATCGTCTTACTTTTTCATGAATATGGAGTATTACATAAGTTTAACCCCGTCCCATTTTTGCCATCCCAATGTCCCATTTTTGTCTCAAGGAAATATGGTCAGCCTAGCAAGAGGGCATGAAAAGCCAGCAGATTTCTTTTATAACATCTTGCTATTGCTATACATCTCTTGGCAGCTGTAGCTTCATGAGAGCCTCATTCATCCTAATGGTATACCAGAGCTGGGATTGACTGATTCAAACTTGGTGATTTAGCCACTGTGCCATCCCGAGGAAGCCCCTTGAAGTCTATCCAAAAAAAAAGATGAGAAAGGATTGAGATTTCTGTTGGAGACCAGCCTTTCAAATCTGGCAGAAATTTAAGTATAGGCTTGTATTTCTCTCTCAGTTCCAAGTTCTTCATCTGGACTATACTGGGGAGGAGGGCATGGGAGATGCTTCAGAAAAGGGGGCATCTAGAAATGTTAGAAAGCGGAGAGCATGTACATTAAGACTCCCTGCAAAGAGGAGCAAGCCCAAACCATAATATTCCTTAACAACAAAAGCCTGCCTCTTTGGACAGCCAGAAGCTTCAGTAGTTCTTTGCCCCCCCCCCCGCCCACCCACCCCCACCCCGTTCACCCTCCCCCTTCAAAGCTTCTTTTCCTTGTCTATCTGCAAAGATCTGTCTCCTGGTTGCTGTATCATTTATTCCCCTCCCTGCTCTTGACTCTGGGCTTATTTCCAAAGCAAGATCCGCTTAAATATTTCAGGAGCAAGAGGTTGCAATACAGCAATCAACTGCAGGCACCCTTCCCCGCACTCCCCCCCCCCCCCTCCTCCCCAATCTCACCCTGCTTTCTGATTCCATTGCGGTGCTGCCTGACACGTTCTCTCCTAGATTTAACTCTATCTGCACTTGCACCATGCCATCCGGGCAACTCCCTGGGTCCTGATCTCCAGTCCGGCTACTCCAAAAGGAAGAGCGCCTGGAGAAGTTCTCTTCGCGGCGTCAGGCAAGAGGGGACAGCCTCTGCCTCAGCTTTTCGCCACGGCCAAAGGAGACCCAGACCCGACCCCTCCCCTCGCGGGCCACTCCGGTGCCAAGCTTCTGGGCCAATCGAAGGCTCGCAAAGAGTAAGGGATGGGATCTTATTGGCTGAGCGATCTGCATGCATCAAATAGAGGAGGATGGCAAGGGAGCGAGGCGAGCAGCGTTGTTATTTTGAAGGCACTTTCACTGAGGGAACCGGCAGGTGACAACTCTCCGGAGGTAGAGCGCCCGAGAGCGGAGCTCCTGTGACCCAGGCGGGCCCAGCAAAGAGCGTGGCCCGAACATTGCTCTCCAGCATGGCACGGGAAGACCGCGGTCGCAATGGGATTCGTGCTCTTTACTTGCCGGGCACTGGGCGTCCACACTAGGAAGAGAGCAAGGTGCTTGGCTACCTCCACGGTGGGGAAGGGAGACCATGTCCCCGGAGCTGGGCACCTTCTCCACTACTTGGATCGCTCTCCATGCGCGACGGAACCTGCCCGGCACTTCTAGGGCTGTGCTGAGGAGGAAGCTGCAGGTAGGGCTAGAGAGGGATCTGCTGTTCCTTTCCCCGCTCTAATTGCCCCCCGCCCGCCGCGAGAGACAACGAGAGTCCCCACCCCGCTTCTCGCCCTGAGAGCTCTGTGGGAAGCGGGCCAGTAAGGATGGTGATGGGCAGCGTCCGTCCAGCGGAGCAGCAGATGGCACGCCGGAACCTGAGCAGGCACGGACTCCAGCTGGCACCGGTCCAGGAACACCATTTATTCCTCTATCCCTCGCAAGGAACTTATCCGGGGAGGCCCTAAGAAGAGCCAGAGGCGCTGGCATCCCGGTTCCAGGAGAAACGCTGAGCTCCCACCGGACGCTCTGGCTGGCTAAGTGGAGTTGCTTCCAGGCGCCGCCTGTCCCCTCCCTCGCTGCCGTCTTCCCCATTCCTCTGCCGTTGGGGGGTAAGTCTCTGAAGTTCCCTTTAAGCGCTCGCGCGCTCGCCGGTGCAGCTGCTCTCTGGATGCGGCTCCTTGACCCGCCTGCGAGGCAAGGTGGCGGGCTAGGCTGCCTACTGAGAACGGGGACCGCGCGCCTGTTGCTGCCCAGGGAGAGCCGGTTGGGCGCGCTGGTAATGAGCTGCAAGGCGCAGCCAGGGCTGGATCGAAGAAGCGGGAAGGGGATGAAAGCCTCAAGGGAGGCAGGGCTGGCGAGGGATACTGAGGATCCGCGGCGCCCCCTCTCCTTGGTGGGAACTGGGCCACATTTGGCAGGTCGACCGATGAGGCTGACCTTAATTAGAACAATCGATTAGCTGGCGCCCCTCCCAAGCTGGTTCTGGGGTTGCAGCCTCTAGACGGCCAAGGCGGGGCGGCAAGAGCGCGCGCGTGTGAATGTGAGCGAGGTACACCTCTTGGGTGCACCGTATAACTCCACCCTCTACATACCTAAGCCCTCCGCTCGGCTACACTTGTCAAGAAGGGCAGGGTGGGAAAGCGCCGGGAAGCAGATCCGGTTTGTCCATATGGATGTGGGGAGAAGGTGGTGTTAGACCTGTAGGAGATGGAGAAATGCAGCCCAAGAGTTGAAAATTCTAAGTTTGAGGACTGCAACACCTCCCCACCCCACCCCCGCCAAATAGTCGGGTCTAACCACCTTTTCCAGTTCAATCCCCTCCCCCTTCCATGCTGTTTATCGACAAAACAACCAGAATCTGTTCAAATACTGGCTTTCAGATGGAATAACAATCTTCCATTCTTATTTAGTTCTCTCTATGCTGATGGAAGTATAAATACACACACACACATCCAATGAATGATATTTGCAAGCTATATTGCCATTCATTGAATCCCCTTCAACCACACTGAATGAACAAGCACTTGGTTTGGGGAGAATTTAGGTTTAATCTAGGTTCTTACTGGCTACAGATCAAGGACAGTAATCGATTATTTACATGTTATATTCACTTGTATTAGCTACCAAGCTGTCATACAATGGAGACTTAGCCTATAATGAATACCTGATAATCTACATGTTTAATGTAATCACACTTTAGATGCACACTCATAAGACATTAGGTGCAAATCTAAAAATGTAATATGTGAAGTGGCTACAAGTAGGCATAATGTCAGGTGCAACCTGGACCTGTTAACCAGACCTTTGCTGTTGACAATTGAATTATAGGTTGCACCTTCCTTCTTCTACTGGGATGGATTTGAAAGGAGAATAATACACATAATGATATGCAGTTATCCATCTGTAAAGAATGTCTTCAATTAATTCATTAGGTCATTGTCAAGCATGAATGCTTACAGTAGTATTGAATGGTTATTTTCCTTCCCTTCAATTCAAGCATGCTGTTAAATAAGTACTTAATAAAACAAGAAGTAATGAGTTATAAAGCTCTTCTGTGTTGCAGAAAGTAGAAGGCAAGTTTAAACATCCTATAAGCCAGGATTTATTTTTGTCAGGGATCTTGCCAATTTAAGAGCTTCATGACTGGCAGAAATTCAACAGGTGTTGTTTTCTCAACATGGAAATGCAGCATTAGGAGAAAGTTTACCTGCTGAATGTCTGCACTATGCAGTTGTTAAAAGCATTGGACCCATATGAGGGCTTGGCATGGAAGGAGGCAAGATAGAAATCAGAGTCTTAAATAAATTCTTACTATGTGACTATCTACATTAGGTTAGGATGTGCAGTGAGAAAGATCATATTAGGCCTGCATCTTTAGCACAGTAAAATAACTGTTAACATGAATCTTAGAAAAAATATTCAAAATAACTTAGAATGTGTACTGGTAAAATTGGATGTTTCACTTTGATATGAAAGAATGGATTACAGATATTACCTTTGAGAGAAAGAAATTGGGTGGCTTTGAGTAGCTTGTTCCTCTTGGCTCTTGGCTCCATTTGCAAGAAGATCATATGAATTCCTTAGCTGGTTACTTCACAGGATTGTTTTATGGATGAATGACCCAAGATGTTTGAGTGTTAATAGTATGTAACTGATAAAATGGGACTGCTTTCTCCTTCAGGAAAGAGAAAGAAAAATCTGTATTTCCTTAGTGGTTCTAAGGATAGTGTAATATACAAGGCTGGAGACTGCCTGTTTGACATAGATTGTATTGTATATGGATTAAATTTAGTCTTCTTGTGCGCACATTAGTTTATTTGAAGATAATGGCCATCTTCCTCTAAATTACATAAGATTGTCAGTGTAATTTTGTGTGCAGCCTTGAAGTTATGCACTCCTTCTTTTTCATAGGCACATATTCATTCATTCATTCATTCATTCATTCATTCATTCATTCATTCATTCATTCATTCATTCATCCAGTCAGACAATTTGATGCTCTTCCTCTGGCTTTTCCTCCCAGTTGGCTCCTTCCTGCTTCTCTTTCCCCCTTGGCTTGGTAAGTGTTGACTGATTCAGCACCAGCACCAGCATGGGACATGTGTTTGGCACACCTTTGTTAAAACAAAGTTGAAGCTCTCAGAATACAATGAGATGCAAAGGATTACCAGTATGCCTTTTGGGTAATATATTGCCTATCCCATTATTAGTGGCTGGAGGAGAAACAGGTGCAAAAAGAGTGGGTACACCAGCAACTTGGAGACTCATATACAGTAACTGAGGGAGCTCTGGAAAGAGAGGCTCCTCTGTCTTTCTGAGGACACATGGCCTTTGTGAAGATGCTCACTTCTACACCATAAAGATTTTTTAAAAAATCTGTTCAATCGTGTCCCATTCTCGGAGACTCCGTGGACAAGTCCCTGCAGTTTTCTCGGCAAGATTTCAGAAGTGGCTTGCCATTGCCTCCTTCCTAGGGCTGAGAGAGAGTGACTGGCCCAAAGTCACCCAGCAGGCTTCGTGCCTAAGGCAGGACTAGCTCAGTCTCCCGCTTTCTAGCCTGGTGCCTTAACCACGACACCAAACCGGCTCTCATACCATAAAGATGCAGGCCCCCTATTCTTCTTTGCTTCTGGCCCTCAATACAGTGACCCTCAAATTATGTGTCAGAAGATACTGCAAACTCCCTCACTTTGAGCACAAGGGTGCCATGTCAGGTAAATACAATACACCTTTCTCTGGGCAACTCTGTCTTGTTCACTGCTCTGGCCTTCCTTCCTTCCAGCCACGGTATCTGTTTAGGGAAAGCAAACCTGCCCACTTCTACAATGAATCTATTTGGGTATTTCAGGCAATCCAGTCATGAGAGGTAGTAAATCCATTTTAACCATCAGGGGAGGCTGCCTGACACTAACATATACTTTTAATTTAAACTCAAAGGAAAATATGCTCTTGCTATTAAAGATTTAGGTAAAGGTAAAGGTTCCCCCCACACATTTGTGCAGTTGTGTCCGACTCTAGGGGCCGGTGCTCATCTCCGTTTGTTAGCCGAAGAGCCAGCGTTGTCCGAAGACGCTTCCATGGTCATGTGGCCAGCATGACGCACGCGGAACGCTGTTACCTACCCACCGAAGTGGTACCTATTAATCTACTTGCATTTGCATGCTTTCGGATTGCTAGGTTGGCAAGAGCTGGAGCTAGTGCGGGAGCTCACTCCGCACACAGGGCTAGGGATTCGAACCTCCGAACTTGTGATCTTCCAATTGACAAGCCTGGCGTCTTACCCGGTGAGCCACCACGCCCCCTAAATTTTAATTAAATTAAAGATTTAGGAAACAGTAAATTCACTTCCCTCTGACAGATTAGGATTGAGGCCTATGAGTTAGTCCAGTGTTTCTCAACCTCAGCAACTTTAAACTGTGTGGACGTCAACTCCCAGAATCCCCCAGCCAGCCATGCTAGGGAATTCTGGGAGGTGAAGTCCACACATCTTAAAGTTGCTGAGGTTGAGAAACACTGAGTTAATCTATCAAAGCAAGCTTTGCTGGTAGATTTTACTTATTTGTTGGATGTATATATTGTCTTTTCTTTAGGAGCTCAGAGCAGCATACATAGTACTCCCTCCTCCCATTTTTCCTCACAACAACAACCCTGTGAAGTGGGTTGCAATATGAGAGAGTGTCTAGCCCAAAACTACCTAGTGTTCTTTCATGACTGAACATGGGCTTTTGGGATGCTAATCCAGCAATTGAACCACTATATCAAACTAGCTCTCAAGATTATAGCCGAGATCTTTCTGAATTGATACCTCTGGATACAAACATTAAATGGCTGATAGTTTGGATTTCAAGAGGTGGTGAATCACAGCAGGATTTTATTTTAAAAAATAAACATTCAAAGATCAATGGTTTAATACACAATTGTTTATTTATAGATTACTCGTAACAGTGTCTGCTTGCATGGCTGCTCAGAAAGGAACACCTCATGGAATCTAGTAGTACTTATTCCTAGCTAAGTGGACACAGAAAGTAGAGGCAGTGAGTGGAGCAGAAGTGGACATGTTCTTCCCCTGAAGTATTGTGTGAGTGTTGGGGGAGAGGGCACCTATACCAGAGATAGGCAAATATTGCCCTCCAGATGGGATATTAATTTCCATCAGTCTCAGCCAGTACAAAAGAAAGTTGGTATTGTAGTCTAACCCAAAGGCACAAGGTAGCCTACAATAATCATGAGCACTCTAAAATGCAACATGCATATATAGATTGTTTTTTAAAAATAGAATCTATTGCTAGTGTCAATATAGCCCACGCTTTTCAACTATGAAAAGGGTAATCTTCATAAAGATTGCACAAGGATGTCTAAAAATCAGAATTAAGTTGATAATGACAGCCTGAGATAGTGATGGATATGATGTTTATGAGTTGTTAACTTCTTTCGCCAGTCTCTTTGGATGGTAGATTTGAGGCCCAGCGCACTATAATATACATCCCATTGAACTGAATTGAAGCAGCACAAGAAAACTCTCATTAAATGACCCTGGAGCTTATGCAGAAAATCTTTTTGGCAGATTTTTGTGCTCTCGGTACATGAGCCCCAGAAAGGTGGATGGAGACAAAGAAGATAATTGAAATACTGGTTTACACACCTTGCTGCTGTTATTCTATTCCAACTTCCTTCAACACAAATTATGCATAACATGGATTTGGATCATCCATTTCACAGAAATGAGATAAAATAGTAAAAGCAAATTTATCTTGCAAATTTTGTTTGAAATCATTATATTTGTTTTGAATCCCTTCTCTAACAATTTTTTAGCAAAACAAATCATGGGATAGTAACATAAAGAAATATGTATAAATCTAAGGAAGTGTTTTGAAAACGAATGAGAGAAATGTGATTGAAAATCAGAGCCTTTAGAGCAGAGGTGCTTTCATGACACCGCCTCTGCTGTGTTTTAAGTTGGATGCCAGAGCCCACACCTAATTAATTAATTAAATTGAGAGGCTGCCTGACTCCAGGCAGCTCTGAGCATCTTACATTTTAAAAGTGAAGAGAAATAAAACAAAACCAAAGGTGAAAAATCAAGCACATTAACAACATTCATGTTCCATATGCACCATTGCCCTATCCCAATTTGCATTCTCTTTTGTCACTACGCTAAATGTACTTTGCCCCTAGATTTATTTCATTGTTCATAATAATAGATACTGAGTTGACTCAAAGAATCAATGCTTTTGGTAAATTATAAAATAAGGTGGATCCGCACAGCATGCCAGGCTAAAATAATAGGCTAATTTATGGTTCAGTATGTTGGGCTCCCGCACTCGCCCCAGCTCTTGCCAACCTAGCAATTTGAAAGCATGCAAATGCAAGTAGATGAATAGGTACCACTTCGGAGGGAAGGTAACAGCATTCCACGTGCGTCATGCCAGCCACATGACTGTGGAAGTGTCTTCGGACAATGCTGGCTCTTAGTCTAACAAATGGAGATGAGCACCGGCCCCTAGAGTCGGACACGACTGCACAAATGTGCGGGGGGAACCTTTACCTTTACCTTATGTTGGGCAAACCCAGGCAACTGGGTTAATTCTGTTAACAGTATTTTTGTTAACTGGGGTTGTGATGTGAGCATACCTCCATTGAGATCAATCATGCATCCCTGTGTGATTTCTTTGGCCTTCCCTGAATAGTATTCATCTTCAGATCAGAGGGAGCCATTACAATATATCAGGTAGGGTGTTGGACTAAATCTTTACTCATTACTCATCCCAACCTGTCCCGCAATGCTGTGGTAAGGATTAAAAAAGGAGATGTGGATCCTACATACATTCCTCTGACTTTCTTAGAAGAGAGTCCGATCACAAACACTATGAATAGTGAGTATGGTAACTGAATCTCCTAAAGATGCTTGGTTAGGTGCTGTACACAAACCTGTGCAACACTGGCAACGTGCCTATTATTCTGCTAGTAATGATCACTCCAGAAAAGGCAAGGCGCTGTCACCCTTCCAATTCCCTAGGACATTCCTAATGCTATGGCATGCCATTTGCTCATATTTATCCCGCTGAACCCCTACCCGTTTCTTCCCTCTCACAGATACCTTTCCAAGCATCCATAGGAGTCTGTGAGTTCTAGTCCCGCCTTAGGCCTGAAAGCCGGTTGGGTGACCTTGGGCCAGTCCCTGTCTCTCAGCCCTAGGAAGAAGCCAATGGGAAACCAGGAGACTGAGAGTTCTAGTCCCGCCTTAGGCACGAAAGCCGGCTGGGCCAGTCACTCTCTCTCAGCCCAACTCACCTCACAGGGTTGTTGTTGTGGGGAAAATAGGAGGAGGAAGGAGTATTAGGTATGTTCGCCGCCTTGAGTTATTTATAAAAATAATAAAGGTGGGATAAAAAAATCTAAAAAAACCCCTCATTTGGGCAGGGATTTATCTTCTTGCTTGCTTATGAAACTTTCTGATGCTAGTAAATAAAAGATAATAACAATGAAGACAGATAAGTTATGAAAAGTTGCAGCCTTTGTTCCTTTCTGAATGCTTCTGCAGCCCTGGAGAGCTGATGCTAGCCAAAGTAGACAATGTGAAGATTAATGGTCTAAAGGTAAAAAAACATGTCCTTCTATTTGGTTTTGTTTGCATAACTTGAAGTTTATCTAAACTGGGACACATGGCTCAGTTCAGCACACCTTTTTCTTTGGTAATAAACCTCTAGCATATACTTTCATCCATATGTCCACCAAGACAGATGAAATACTGTTGCCCAACTGGCATTCTGGCACAGTGATATACAGAATATGGAATCTGCCTTTTTCTGGGTCACTTCACCACTTTCTATCTTTGTATTACAACACCAGATTAGGCAGAAAGATCTCGTTATGTTAATTGCCGTTCAGAACTAAACATTATACACCACTCCCCAAAGCCAACCAAAGAGGGTTGCAGTATCTATTTGCCCAAGACCTCAAAGGTTCCTCTATTTAAAACACTACAACATTTTTCTACCCCTTCTATTACTTTTGTCCCTTTAACAATGAAGACATCCCTTAATGACATGTATTAGAAATGTATACAAAGTTGTGGATATGTGCTTTCTTGTGTACAATCATTATGGGTATACCTGGAACTGTGCTTTTCACAATGGCTCATCTGCAGGTGTTTAGCAAATGAAAATAATTAGTTCCGTGCTGTAAAAAAAATCCCTAGCTCATTTGTGCATGTTGAGCTTCGCTATGTTAAAGACAGAACAGTAAATCAGATGGATCCCTCCCTAATCAGTTAGAAAACCTGGCTGGACAATTAGCTAACTCTTATGAATATGTAAAGCATCCAGGTAGGAGACTGTTTTCTGTGGGATTAGATTAGGCTTCCTTCCTTCCCCCTGGCCCCACTCCATAACCTCAGTTCTTCATGTTAGAATGGGAATAATATTGTAAAACGTTTAACTGCAGAGTTAGTATCCACCTAATATTTCATCCAGGTCTGGGTAAACATGAATGTGGCTAGGCTGCAGTCTACACATGAGAGAAATGTTACCTGCTCCTGAACATTACAGTGAGCTACTCTAATATAAAGGCTGTCAGGTGGGAGGCCAGGTCAGGCCCTGAACTCCATACATAAACACCAGGGTTGCTTTCTTGTTTGTGTGCTAGAGCTCTCAACCTCCTGGGCCTCCACAAGGGGATGGTTGGCTCCTTTGTGAATATGTGGTACTTCCTATGTGGGCATTAGAGGGAGTTTCGATGACGCAGGAAGACAGCTTATTTTGTCCTCTGGAAATGCTCTGTAAACATCTTATTTTTAAGGCAGTGGAGTTTTTTGAAAGCTGTTGCTAGAGAATGCCAGTTTATTTAAGCATCACTACTTAAGATTCATTAGAAAAATGGAAGTTAAGCTAAATGCCTTGTGAAAAAAATGTATTTTGAAGGAAGGTAAGATTCAGTACATCTGAGGACATCATTCCATGGCCAGGAATCACCAATGGAGAATAGAGGATTTTTTTTCAGAGGGCAAGGGAGCATTTATTGTTGCTCCAACACAGTAGAGTTACAAGAGCAGACGTCATGGCTGAAATATATAGGGAAACAGGTATTCAAAACACAAAATGGGCCATTTGCCTGCTGACTTTCTTGCAAAGTGGAGGGAGTGGAGAATTCATTTGACTGGACAAGACTGAGAGAACATTACAGCACTTGCCCAGGACCATGCAATCAGCTTCATGATTGCATGGGTCTTTGAAGCTGGTCTCTGTTGCCACATTCTGTCCACTGCACCACAGTTGTTTTCTCCAATTCATTCTGTTTGTAATTGTACTAAAACATTTCCCAGAATTCTGCAAGGGTGCTTCATTTCAGCAGAGCATATCCAGATTTTGTATAGTCTTTAAATTATGTGTCTATTCCGAAGCCTGGCTACAGCTGTTTTAAGAATACATAAGAATGACTGCATCTGTTATGTTATGTTTTATGCATCTGCTATACAGTATTTTGTTTTAAGAATTTATAAGAATGGCTCTGTACTCAGACCTCATGCCACCAGCACTCCCAGTTATATAAGAGACACCACAATCTTCCTAAGAAGATTGAAATCCATTGGCAATCTCCCTAACATCACAGTTTTAGCCATCATGGATATTGAATCACTATCCACCAACATCCATAACAAATATGGATTTCAAGCCATCAAGAATATAATCCTTGGTCAATAAAGCACACCTTGTTAGCAATAGTAAGATTTCATACTCATCCATAGCTATTTCATCTTTGGCAGTAACATACTGTATATCTGAAAATTTGTGGCACATCCATAGGCACATCCATGGCTCCACAATGTGCCAACATCTTCATGGCTGACTTAGAAAAATGCTTTCTCAACTCTTACACTGAAACCCTTCATTTACTTGAGATCCATTAATGACATTTTCATCATCTGGACCCATGGAAAAGAATCTCTCAACAAATCCCATCATGACCTCAACAACTTCCACTCCACCATCAAGATCGGCCTTGATCTATCTATAGAACAAGTCCACTTCCTTGATGGACTATAAAACTACACAATAGACACATAAACATCACATTATACAGGAAAGCTACATATTGACATGCATACCTACATGCTTCCAGATTCCATCCAGAACAGGCCACCAAATCTCTCATCTGTAGCCAGCTTTACACTACAACCACATTTGTAGTGTTCTGACACACTTGACAGAGATGCTCAACTGATGGAATTAAACTAGGCATTCAGGACACTAAACTACACACCCAATGAAATCAATAGACAAATCAATAGAGCCAGATCGATTTCCAGGGAGGACTTATTAAAGGACAGACTACAGAAATGGAACACCACTGGTTGTAACTTACAGCTCACAATTCAAGCCACTCGAATGCATTATTAATAAGGTATAGCCCATCCTGGACAATGACACTGCAGTTTCTCAAGCACTAGGAATCAGGCCCAAACTTGCATGCAAACAACTACCAAATTTGAAGCAAATTCTCACAAGCAACAGAAAACAACGGAACAATGATGCCAACATGGGAACCAGAGCTTGCAACAAACCCGGATATCTACTTTGCCCCCACATTTATACCAGCAGAACCATGACGGGCCCCAACAAGCACATACACAAGATTGAAGGTCCTTTTGTGTGCTTTTCCTTTAATATAATATCTGCCATCATCTGCCAGCAATGTTCCCCTGGATTCTATATAGTACAAACAGGTCAAACTTTGTGCAAAAGAGTCAAAGGACAGAAGTTGACATCTGGATTCAAAACAAAAACAGTGTAATATTAAAGCATCTTAATCTTCCAGGACACTCCATTACCTTAAAGTAGCCACCTTGAAAAAAAGAAACTGTCCCAGCACAATTGAATGAGAGCTTGTTGAACTCAAATATATCAAAAAATTTCAGGCTGAAGGTCTCAAAAAGCACAATGGATTTTTCACACATTACAACTGTTAATTGATAAAGTACTTCTAATTTGCCTCTCATAAAACCTGCATATCCACCCTGTCTTCTGTCTTCCCCTTCTTTTCCCCACTACCTCAATTCAAGTTAAGTCCTATATCAATCTGGTCACTCCACTACATCTTATGAAGTGTGTTGTAGCTCATGAAAGCTTATGCCTGTTAATGAAATTTGTTAGTCTGAAAAGATGCTACCAGATTCCATCTGACTTTTGCCTCTGAGAAATGTATCCTACAACCACAGAAAAGGATGCACTGCCTCACCTGAAGCCATGAGCTTTGTGTTATGATCCGAACAGTCTTGTAAGCTTAACTAGGAGTCAGAACAACCCTTCAGATGAGATCAAGTTGTTGTATTATGACATTGCTTTTGCTAGCCAGCAGAGGTCAGTCTCTCCTCTCAGTCTGTGTTCTGTTGTGTCTCAACATATTGGAAGTGGAACTTCTGGACAAGGCAGAAACCTGAAGCTAGTGGAGAGGTTAGTCTAATCAATTCTTATCTTTAGGCCGTGAGTAGCTGGCTGTTAATTGGCCACCTCTTCTGCCCATTTTCTTAAGGGAAGGCTGTGAAACTTGGTAAGTGTATCAAGAACAGTTTCATGCCAATTTTTTTTACTAAAAACAGCAACTTGAACAAGAAGAACAAGGACTTATATAGCACTTGACAGTGCTTTAAAGCATCACACATATATTATTCCTGATTACCATCTTTGCAATAATCCTAGAAGGTAACTTTGTACTCTTTATTTTACAAATATGGAGAAGGCTAAATGGATTGCAAAGATGAGCCACAAACTGGGGCAGTTGTCTTCATTCATAACTCAGTTTCTTGTCAGCTATATTTTACCCTTTTTCATTTTCCAGATTCACTACTGGAGCCAACTTCCAGTTCAAGGCTCAGCTGCACATAAAGGCCACTTAAATCACTCATTGTTTGGAACAGCACCTTCTTAGGAGGCCCCTCCTCTTCCCTCCCCAATGGCTTTTCTCTTCTTTTTTCTCCTAACTGGCTGCAAAGCAAAGCCAAACAAAATCCAGAAGAGATTAATGATCTGCAAAAATGAAGACATTTAGCTGGAGTAGCTGCATACAAGCTGATGGCATTTGCTTGCTCCCCCCCCCCCGCCCCAATACCCTCCAAAGACATAAACAGTGGGCTCATCATCCCCAAGGCTTGGTAGATCTGACCAAAGCAACCATTGGCCATTATGGTTACAGAGCAAGTGATTTGTAGTATTTAGCCCGCAGATCATCTTCCTGTAGGTAAAGGTAAAGGTTTTCCCCTGCACAGTCATGTCTGACTCTAGGGGGCGGTGCTCATCTCCGTTTCTTAGCCAAACAGCCAGCATTATCCAAAGACACTTCCACTGTCATGTGGCTGGCATGACGCGCACGGAACGATGTTACCTTCCCACCTAAGTGGTACCTGTTTATCTATTTGCATTTGCATGCTTTCGAATTGCTAGGTTGGCAAGAGCTGGGGCGAGTGCAGGAGCTCACTCCGTCATGCAGGGCTAGGGTCTCGAACCACCGAACTTGCGACCTTCCGATTGACAAGCCTGGCGTCTTACCCGCTGAGCCACCGCGCCCCACAATCTTCCTGTAGGGAGCCATAATTCCTGCATAGATTCTGCTGTCCACAAAGAGCTGTCCTTGGAGGGAACAATGTTTTCATTGTCTTAACAATAGCCTTTCTTGTACCTGCCAAATTGCCTGATGAAGATCCAGATGTGTTATTACAGAAACAAATTGGGGCAATATGAATAATATGCCCCTAAGTAGGACAGGGAAACAAACTGAACTCCAAAAGCTATGATATATTCACAGTGTTATATAGAATTGTTAATTTCATTGCTCAGGGTTTTAGTGAGGGCAATATGCCAGGCAGACTTGACATTGTTGTGGCATCAAAGTCTCTATATATCAATTGTAGGGGAAGAGAAAATTAGAGATATATGGTATTTGACAGCTGCAGCCACCAGCAGGATTTTTGCACAAGGTTCTCAGAAGAGGACTATCTGAAAGCTTGGCATCTGAGTAGCAGTACAGTTAAATTACATAATTAGTCTATATTTGCCTCAATGTTCAATGGAGGATTGGAGAGAGAGAGGGAAAAGTTGATATAGAATGGATATTAGTCTCTGGATGTAAAAGTTACTAGTTACAAAATGTTACGGGTAGAAAAGAGTCTTTTGGTGAAATTTTCAGCAGTATGACGATGGATTTTACTATGGACATATGTCACAAAAATAACTGAGATTTGTCCAGAAAGAATGACAAGATGGAGTAGAAAGGATCTTTGATATCTGTGTGATGAAATGTATATGATTGTGGATGATAATATAGGCAGATCACATTCAGAGAACTGAATCACTGCCATTGCATGGATTACCTAATTATTGGGCCAATGAGATCCCAGCTGAACAAGACCTGGTTTCATAATTCCCGAGTCCTAATTTCCTAGTAGTAAGTCAGTTAATATTACCCTGAGTGAAAGCAGTTCCTTGGGTGATGATATATATGCAGTGTGCTGAACAATAAAGAGGTTTAGCCAGCAATTCAATTCAAGGGGATGGAAAAGGTTATTATAAACTAGAGAACAAAAATAAATACAAAGACAATGAGGAAAAAAGGAACTGATGAAATCTCTACAGAGTTTAGAATTACAGGCTTGCCATTTGTGATCCAAGGCCGAGGAGCAGGCTAAATTTCAACCACACAGCCTTTAACTGCTTGTGGTTAAGAGGGTCAGTTGAAATGTATTAGTTGATGTTGCAGGCCAATTTTCTTCAATATAGGAAAATGACTGGCAACAGATGGAATGAGCAGCAGCTGCGACACACCCAGACACTGCAGCCGACACACTAATGTGTCATGACACACAGTTTGGAAAGCTCTGCTCCAAAGCATAGCTCCTGTCTTTCCTTATCATTAGCCATACTGATGAGGGCTGATGGGAGTTCAGCAATAGCTGGAGAACCATATTATTTAATTAAAAAAAAAGCATTATCCTGTTTGAAACTTCATTATAGCTTGACAAAAATGGGACTTCTCATGATATGATTTATCTGTGGCACCGTTCTATCCTATAATGACACAAGCACAGTATCAACCCCTAGTTGTAGTAAGTCAGCAGGACTGTAGAAAAGGATTTCAGCTCAATTATAGAAAATACAATTTTCCAAGTTCAGTGTCTGCCATTTCTAATTTTAAAAAAATCAGGTTGCAAGGCTGAAAAATATTCCTACCTAAACTGTGGAGAACCATTACCAATCAGAATAGATAATACTGGGGTATATGAAACGATGGTTTGACTTGCTATACAGCAGCTACTGTATATGTGTGTAACTATATATGCAGCAATAGATACCTACTCTTAATGATCAGTTGAGGGAGAGAGATGTTCCACTGTAACAATAATATTAGTATTTTTACAGTGCCTTTATAAACAGAATTACATTTTTCATTTACAAATAATGAATGTAATACACTTCAGTTAGTAATCTAATTGCATATCTTTAATACACTTGGCATACTCATCCTTTCCAAGTGCTTTTAATATGGTGATGGAGCTCAGCATGGGTGAAGGCAGGAGGACCTTGGATTGTTGGGGAAGATATCCGAACATATGGGCACAAAATGTCTGTCAGTTAAGCAACCTCCTCAAGCTTTGTGTGGCATGTTAAGAGCCACACTTGAAAAGTGGGTTGGGTCAAGGCCTATTTTGGGAGGGACTTCAGAGTTTTAAAAGGTGAAATTGGTGCCTTGAGCATCTGCAAAAGTTAAAAGTGTCCTTTTTGCCCCTTAAAGCCCCAAAATGCAAATAATCATCATCCACTTTTTTGGTCCTGCCCACTCTGGGGAAACTGGCAAGCTGCAAGCAGGCCTTTTCTAATAAATATTTATTATGGATGTTATTTATCCAGTTCATTTAAGCTCTTCTGTATTCTTCTATCCATTTCATATTTCTCTTCCGTCAGCACTGTGCTCCAGTAACTTCTCATTTCTGAACACCACAATTTTGAACATTGCATACTATAAACTGAACTTCTGTAAGATGCCCTACAGTCACAGTTTGCAGCTATGTGGAAACTGCTTTTTCATAATGCTATCCTGCAGTGCTTGAATGGTTCAACTGAATTTCAGAACCGCTTTTCACTCAGCTGGAACCAGATGAAAAGCCTTTGGTCAGTGATCTGTCCATGGACCTGTTCAACTCTGATTTTGCTCTACCAACCAAGTCTGGACCTTGCTGTCTGCAATTATGTTTTACTTTAGTACCTTGACCAACATGACCATTCCATCTGTTTGCGCATCATTCAGTACAAGAAGTACCTGCTTCCATGGAAGTTCAGGGCTTCATACAGGCAAAACAGACTTGCAGGCCTGATCAAGATAATTTTTTCCCACTGCAGTTTCCATCCTGCTCATACAATTGGTTCTGTTTACATAGTTGTGTCATTCACCTATGGCCTCTTCCTATATATTTCTTACTATGCAATTATAGCTGACTTTAATGTTAACTGAAGATAAAAGCAGAAGCAACTTTGTGTATGTCCCATTGAGAAGAATGGGAACAATGTAAGAGCTCTACTCCAATCAGTATAGGAAAACAGTGCTTTCCCATGAGATGACTTTGATATCTTAGGCTGTAGATTTAGGGCTGTACTGAGAAGGAGAGACAATTATAGGTAGGGTTCCAGTATATTTTTGTTTAGCCTTCCCTTATTCCACTAGGGATTGTTCAGTGGAATGTTCCCCACAAATGTTGTGTGTTATTTGTGGGTCCACATACCACTATGACGGTTTCACTAAAGGCAAGTTTGACTAACCTAATTGCAACATTTTGCTAAGAAACAATTTCAGGAATATGTGAAGGCACTGACTTCCCTGGGGAGATTCACTGTACCAGGGTATTGCCTGGATTTCCAATTATTAAGGCATTAGCTAATTGTCAGGGTGATTAGCATTGATTTTTGTCATGCTACATACATTTCCTCAATCATCTTTTGCAGTCAATTAAGAACACTTTCACCAGGGGCCAAACACCTTGTTGGATATGCAATGGTCTGGAAACCCAGAGAAGAAGAGAAGTACAATACGTGCCATTAACTTTATTGCTGCAAGGTGAATTAATAGCAGCTCACCCAACAGCTTTAATTCTTGAGCACTGGCATCATGGAACAATAGTTGTGCTCCTTAAGACAAGAAGGGTCCTGGTTCTTGTTTCTCATTTTCCAATCGACATCTGGAATGACCAAGCTTCCAACCCATTAAATGGGTCACATCTGTCTCAATTAACTGTTATGCTACAGGATAAGATGATTTTGCTGTTTCTCCTGGTTAATTTCCTCCACCTTATGGTGGTCATGTTGCCAATCAGTTTTCCATTCTTAAGTTGGGAGTAAAGTAGCTGCTTTGGAAGATGATGGTCAGGCATTCGAACAACGAGTGATCGCCAATGACAATCAGTCAATCTTTACCAGATCTGATGCAGCAAGAAAATGGTGATACAACAACTTCTGCCCTGGTGTTATCCTTGTGTTATTTCCACTCTCATCTGATCAGTGCCAGCTCAAGGATATATGGCACCCTAGGCTACATTGACTGATGGCACCACCTCCCACTAATGTGAAGTTTTGAATTTTTAGAATGATTAATTTAACATCTGCTCTGCATGATGTGACCTTGGCAATTACAACTTGGTCCACTACTGCTTCAGAGCAGAGTTGCCAACTATAGCCAATTGAAAATTGCTAAACCTCAATGCAAAAATACGTAAAATCCTGTATGAACAACATGAAAGGTTGATTCTTTAAAAGTAGATGAAATGTAACCAATTTTTCCTATGGCCTCTGTTTTCAGGAGGAGGGATGGTGTTGGTGCCCCCCAAGCTTTGATACACTACTCGGCCTTAGTCTAAAGCCATCCCTACATCTGATACACCAAAATGGGTGGGGCTATATTTCTTTGAAGGAGGAAGCAGAATGATAGTCTTTCGGACTGGGCAAGAGTTGTAGGAGTGGCAATTTTTTGTTCTGCACAAATGCTGGTTTAGATAGGTGCAAAGCATGGTAATTTGATAGGGATAGGCTTTCCTTATCCTTCTGTCTATTGCTCTGCTAACTGAAGAAAGGAGATATAGGATGAAACATTGTGACTGGATACCTTTCACCATTATGAGATATTGAAAGATCGATGTCACTGCAGCACCTAGCATTGGTATATGCTGCCATCATGATACATAAAACTCCCACTAACTTGCTGAAGCATTTCCATATTCTGCTATCATTTTTTCTTTTCTTTTTTTTTAATAAATTTTATTGAATTTTAAAATACATATTAAAAGTTGAAACAGAAAAAAGAAGTAGAAATACAAAGTAAGAAAAAAGTAAAGAAAAAGTCAAGTCAAAAAATAATAAACAAAGGAAACGTAGAAAATAGATGTCCTCCAATCTATCTTTGAACTTTAAATACAATATTTAACTTTAAATGTTAGTCCTTCATACAATACACAGGAACTTTTCTTTATCATATACTCTTTAATTTCTATAATCCAATCTTCTGATCTTCATATAAGTTTCACCTTACTTGTTATCTTCCAATAGTCCATCTTTAGCTTCCACTCCTTGAAGTAACAGTTAAATGTTCATTGCTGCATCAATTTAATATTTTTTATTCGCTCCTTCCATTTTTATATCTATATTTGTATCTTCAATAAAATCCAATTAGTATAACAAATAAAAGCCTTATTTACTTCTAATTCTAATAAAATACTATATATTTTATTCATATTATGACTATATATTCCATTAATACATAACCTAACATATTACATAACATAATACATAATATACCAATTCTTATAGTGTTCATACATACATATTCGTACATAATATTGTAAAAATATGTCATCCTGTCATAACATAATTCTATGTTAACCCTAACCCTAACATAATTCTAATTCCACCTCATCATCCCATTATCTTCTTATGTATATATATATATCTCCATAAAGGAAAAATATATCTATAATTTCCACTCCTTGGGATAATGTCCATTTAAACTGGATACATAACCTAACATAACACATAACCTAACACATAATAGGCCAATTCTTATAATATTCATACATACATAATCATGCATACAATTATAGAAATATGTCATCTTATAAAAAAGTTGGTATTACATTTTTATGTGTTTATACAATTTCTCATATCAGCTATTATTCCATATCAAATCCAAATCTATTTTCATTAACCTTGTGTCCCACACATCATTTTCCTGTTTAAGTTATGCCAAAGTCACAGTATTCAACTTGTTTTGTACTATAGCTCATATAGGATGACAAAATATTTTTCTTAGCCTTTCCCAGTATTTCACAATGGTTATCAATTTGCACATTTAAATCTTCCTGTCTCAGCTGCAACAATGTGTTTAGACCCAAATTGTAATATATAACTTGTTTAAACAACCCCCTCTTGTATTGTATCAAAATCTTCTTCTGTATCAAGATATTTGAAATCCTTTCTTCCTGTTTCTCTACTGCCTCGAAATTTTTTTTTTCCATATCTAAATCTTTCTTTTGTGTCTTTTGAATCTGAACCTGAGGCTCCAAATCTATTAACATAGATTCTATTGATCTTTTAATTTCTGAAAGAGTTTCATTAAATTCTTTTTTTAAATCTTGAAGTATTGTTAAAAAAGCCATTTTTTCTTTTCAAGAAGCTTGACAAAAATATGTGCATGCAGCAAGTCAACTAATCTTTTTTTCTAAAAAGTTTTAGATTTGATTACAATGCAGGGCCATTCTCCCCATTGGTAGAAATTAATATCTGGCTCAAAAATCAGATCCATCAGGGCATGGCATGCCATGACATTTCTAGACTGAAATCTTTTTCTATGGTTATACCTCCCACTTGTACATCTTATCTCCTCAAGATGGAATTCTATGTGGGCTAACTTTGGGAAAGGGATGTGGGTGTGCATACAATCCCCATTCCCAATGTCTCTGGTTGGCTAGCTGCTCTTAGAGATTTTCTCACATAGATCAAAAATAGTAATGTAAATGTCTTGGAGATCTTAGAGCACTTTCACTAAGTGCAAGGTGCATATAATTCAGGTACCTTCCCCAAGATTAACCTTCATGTACTGCAGTTGAATACCTATGGAGGTCTTCTTTTGCTATGCTCTGCACATCCAGAATATTACAAAATGCATATTTTTCCTACTTTTTCCTAATTAGTTTTAGCTATCCAGATACGTTTTGGAGGAACTGATTTACTGTAGCAAAACAAAACTTTTTGCAAAAGTCCAGATTCCCTGCATAGGTTATTTATATATAGCATTTACTAATAAAAATGATAATTCTGAACCTTATTAATGCAAAGCCTTTGCCAAGAAAGGGAAACTCCTATAAGTCAGATATATTATGAAATGTAAACTTGCAAGTCTTTGCTTATTTTGATAAATTGTATTTGTTGCAGTTAATCCCAAGGAAAGGCAGCACTGAATCATAGATCACTGAAGTTAACTTACCTAACCCTAGAATTAGAACCCTAATTCTAGATTAGTCTTTCCTGAACTGGTGCCTTCCAGATAACGTCGACCCGCCCCACCCGTACATGCAGGGAGGGCATGCTTCGGACCCCCTCAACAAGACAATTCCATCTAGCGGGGTCCAGGAGGCGTGCCTTCTCTGCGATAGCGCCCGCCTTGTGGAATATTCTGCCCCCGGAGGTGAGACTGGCCCCCTCCCTCCCGGCCTTTCGGAAGGCCCTTAAGACCTGGCTTTGCCACCTGGCCTGGGACGACGGAGGTGGTAGTGCCTCCTGGGGTTGGCTTGCCCCATAGCTCTACTATCTATTCTGCGGGTCCAAGCCCATCCTGGATTTTATTTTATTATGTTTTGTTTGTGTTTTTAGATATTTTGTATAGTTTTAAATTTTTATTTATTGTAACCCGCCCAGAGTCCCTTGCATGGGAGATGGGCGGGGGAATAAATTTGAATAATAAATAAATAAAATAAATAAATAAATATTGGGACTAAAACTTCCCAAATTTTCAGTTACTGCAGCCAAAACATCTGGAGGCATCTGTTAAGGACAAAGTGTGTTACACAGTCCTGCAGCTGTTATGTCATCCTACATGTGGGGTTAAAATAAATCTCCTTTTAACTAATCCTCCCTACCTCCTCCCATACCTAATTTTGTGTAGCCTGCTTGCTAGGGACAGCCATGGAAACAAACATCCTGCCTTGATGTTGGTGTGCGTTACAGTTGCCAAGGCAGCTTTAAATGAATCCCAAGGTTGCTGAGGCAAAGCTATTGTCAGAGGTTGCCACATATTTAAATGAAATTATTCAAAAAGAATGCAGGAATGCATTATTGGGAATTGATTCTGGATTTTGAATCTGACGCAGCCCACGTTGAAAGCCTTTTCTTTCTAGTGCTGAGATACTGACATGAAAGTTTGGGAGGGGTCTGTCACATGTGAAACACCTTCCTCAAGTCCGCTTGCCTACCACCAATCTCTAATTTTGGTTTTTTCTTTCTCCTTCCATGGCTGCATACTGACTTCATTTCATTTATTTGGCTGACAATGCACAGACTGCTAAGTTGAGCAACAACCTTCCATAGCTAGGATTTGGTCAGCAGCTGCCTGGTAGGAAGAAAAGTATACAGGCTGAACAGCCTTGATGATTCAGGTCTGCAGGATTCAGCAGTATGGTATTCTAATTCCATTTTTTAACACCTTAGCCATAAACAAGCCAACAAACCAATTTGTTAATTGTTCAGCTGCTGCTGAAGACTTCCATATACATTTTCCCCTAGATATAGGTTGGGTCATACTTAGAGGACTGAAAGCGCTCCTCTTGGGCAGTGGGCAGTGGTTTCAAGAGGACCAGGAACCGGAAGATATGGGACATAATCAGGAATGAGAACTTAAGAGAAATCTAGAAAGTAGGGTTAAGAAACAATCCAGAAGGCAAGATCAAAGGATGACTGATGATGCTAGAACATCTACAGCCTGATTAAATCAAGTCAGTTTAGACAATTCTTTGCTGAGAAGACTCTCACACACAGAAAAGTCACACACCAGTTCAACGCCAATTCTGGCTCATCCTAATGCCCCAACAGTAATTCTGCCTGAGCTAACACTGGTAATCTCAGATACAGTACTGAGGATCCCAGGATTGTTTTGACAAGGGTGGGGGTCACCAGGATTTTGTAACTTTACTGACAACCATAGCATTGTCCCAACCTCTCTTTGATCCAACCTGGGAAGTAGGACACTCTCTTGGCTTAGATTAAGTAGTTGGACAATAGTGGTCTGATTAGGAATAGTTCAATTCTAAATCCCTGGCAATGGTTGAGGGCAGACATGCAATATATATTCTTCTCTGCAAGGACATGGTACTGATTAGGGACTCACTCCATGCATCTTGTTGAGCCTGCAGGATTCTATAGGTCTGTTAGCATGGCTGGCAATCCAGCTGCTGCCCTGGTCATTCAGAAATCACTGAGAAATTGTTTCTGCCTAGCAGACCCTCATCGTCTATGGAGCGAGTCAAGGGAAGTAAATTGGACAGTGGCTAGATACTTGCATTAAATATGATTAAACGGCATGTATGTATGTATGTATGTATGTATGTATGTATGTATGTATTTATGTATGTATGTATTTATGTATGTATGTATTTATTTATAATTCGATTTATATCACCGCTCCATCTCCCCCAAGGGGGACTCTGGGCGGTTTACAAAAAATCAAACAATTAAAATAACATATAATACAATCATAAATAGAATAAATATAAAATCCAAGAGGCGACAAACTTGTGTTTGAAAGGGCTCTATGGCACCAGCCAACCCCAGGAGGAACCCCACATCCCAAGCGAGGCGGACGAACCAGGTCTTTAAGTTCTTTCTGAAGGCCGGGAGCGATGGGGCCTGCCTCACCTCTGGGGGTAGAATGTTCCAAAGGGCAGGCGCCACCACAGAGAAGGCCCACCTTGTAGACCCCATCAGCTGAAATTCCCTTACCGACGGGGTCCACAGCATGCCCTCTCTGCATGACCGAGTGGGACGGTTCGATGTTATGGGGATGAGACTGTCCCTCAGGTAGCCTGGTCCCATGCCATGGAGGGCTTTAAAGGTGATAACCAACACCTTGAATTGGACCCAGAAGCATACGGGCACCCAGTGCAGTTGTCGCAGCAGAGGTGTCACATGTGCCGATCTTGGGGCACCAATAACTGTGTGCGCAGCTGCATTCTGGACCAGAATGGAGGGCATCCTGATCCAGGAAAGGGCGTAACTTTTAATTTAAAGCTCATTATCAAGAGTACTTTGTGCTACTGGTGTAGGCAAAAAGCAGTTACTTTTAATCCCCATTGTATCATTTTGCCATCCAATGAACTTCTCTGGGTGGTTCAGGTTATTATATAATTTGGACCAAATGGTCATTTTATTTGCTGAGCTCTAATGACAACTCTC
Organism: Charina bottae; assembly: GCA_023362775.1. NCBI lineage: Eukaryota > Metazoa > Chordata > Lepidosauria > Squamata > Charinaidae > Charina > Charina bottae. Next base: position 6,049,761 of record JALMGJ010000003.1, read on the forward strand.
GATAAAATAGTTAAGAGCAGAGACATCACACTGACAACAAAGGTCCGCATAGTTAAAGCAATGGTATTCCCCATAGTAAGTAACCTATGGCTGCGAGAGCTGGACCATAAGGAAGGCTGAGCAAAGGAAGATAGATGCTTTTGAACTGTGGTGTTGGAGGAAAATTCTGAGAGTGCCTTGGACTGCAAGAAGATCAAACCAGTCCATACTCCAGGAAATAAAGCCAGACTGCTGACTTGAGGGAATGATATTAAAGGCAAACCTGAAGTACTTTGGCCACATAATGAGAAGACAGGATACCCTGGAGAATAAGCTGATGCTAGGGAAAGTGGAAGGCAAAAGGAAGAGGGGCCGACCAAGAGCAAGATGGATGGATGATATTCTGGAGGTGACGGACTCGACCTTGGGGGAGCTGGGGGTGGCGACGGCCGACAGGAAGTTCTGGCGTGGGCTGGTCCATGAAGTCACGAAGAGTCGGAAGTGACTGAACAAATAAACAACAAAAAATGATGTAGACAAAGTAAGCCCTCTTCATATGTACTGTTCAATTCTTTCTCCTCTTGATTTATTATTAAGTGAAAAAAAACTGACTGGCTGAATCTGGAGGATAATAAATGCCTCCTTGGAATTGGTGAAAGCCCAATCTGCTAAGAGCACTGATTGTGTTTACATATTTATATCTCATACTACATAAGATACTGCATACTACTGCTGCCATTCTGGCATTGTCTCCTTAAAGCCTTAGGCACAGTGTTGCTGTTCTGGTCATCCTAGCAGCATGGTTGTATTTTTTTTTTTTTAGTAATGGGGACTTCCTTTGCATTTATTTGTTTCGAAAATTTATATGGCCAGCCATCTAACATACAAACTTTGGGTGGCTAATAATAGTCGACACAAGCAATATAGTGAAACCTCTATAAACCAAGCAGGAAACAAAATTAAAATTAATCATAGTACAGTAACCAAGGCACCATAAAACTCACCAACACAAAACCACAGCTATTATCCCAGCCCAACACTTGGGGGAAAAGCCAGGTCATCACAGCCATCCAGAAAGCCAAGAGGGTCAAGGCCTTCTGGATCTCAAGTTTGTATGTGAGTGTTCCATAGAGCAGGTGCTATGACAGAGAAGGCTTTGATGATGACAAGATGACATTGTTTAAAAGAGGGGACCTGGAGCACACCCTCCCTGTCAGATCTGGTGGGATGGGCAGAGATCCTTGGAGACAGTCCCACAAGTAACATGGTCCTGTTAATCCCTTTAACAACCCTGCTCTAGGTGTGTGTGAATAGTTCCCTGCTACACACATCTGCCCATAGACCACAATATGAGATGTAGATGTTGCTATGTCTGTAGCTTGAATCATGTCAACTGGATTTCTATTTTCTCAGTGGAAACGTTTCGCTCCTTATCCAAGGAGCTTCTTCAGTCTGAGCAAAGTTAGTAAGGGAATCCTAAATATGTTTCTAGGTAGCTATGTGACCTTACACCTGGGGCTAGGTCATGGTTATATTGAGATGTTATTTTAAGTCCTTTTTATCATCTAAAGGAGGATCGTTAAGATCACCATGCTGCTGTTGAGCTTGTGAAATGGTCTTAATCTTCCTAGGCACAGAAGACAAAGCAGGGAGGAAGATGGGGGAAAGATTGTGCCTGAGGCCCCCACCTCTATTCAAGGAAGGATTTTCCAAGTTGGCATAAATGGATTCCTTGACCCCTCTCTCAAACCACCTATCTTCTCTGAGAGTCCAGCATTGATTGCGCTCTTTGATGACCTCTGGTGGAAGAGGGATGGGGGTGGTGCTCTTGACCTCTCAGCAGCTTTCAATGCCATCAATCATGGGATTCTTCTGGACCAGCTTCACGGGTTGGGGGCGAGCAGCACCAAGTTGTGCTGGTTCTCTTCCTCTGGGGCTAGTTCCAGTCAGTGTTGATAGGAGAGGAGAGGTCCAGCCCATGGCCCCTACTATGTGGGGTGCAGGGCTCAGCATTCTCACCTCTCCTGTTTAACATCTACATGAAGCCACTGGGTGAGGTCATCCATTGGTTCAGGATCAAGTATCATCAGTATGCGGATGATACCCAGTTATATATCTCCACCCCAGACCATCTGAGTGATGGTACAGAAGTCCTGTCTCAGTGTTTGGAGACTATGGGAGTCTGGATGGCGAACAACGGACTTCAGTTCAATCTTAGCAAGACTGAATGGCTCTAGGTTTTTGGACCCCCTGGTTCTGGAGACTTTCTATCTTTTGTTCTGGATGGGGTTGCACTTCCCCAGAAATATCCCATGTGCAATTTGGTGGTCTTCCTGGACTCAAGGCTCCTGCTCGAAGGACAGGTGACAGCTGTGGCCAGGAGGGCCTTTGCACAGCTTCGTGTTGTGCACCAATTGCACCTGTTCCTGGACCAGGAGGCCCTGTTCACAGTCACTCATGCCTTAGTCATCTCCCAATTGGATTGCTGCAACACCCTCTACAAGGAACTGCCCTTGAAGTGTATTGAGAAACTTCAGATAGTGCAAAATGCAGTATTGCAGGCAGTTATGGTTGCCTGTTGCCTATGGTTGCACATATGACACCTCTGCTCCATGAGCTGTATTGGTTACCAGTATGCTTCCAGGTACAATTCAGGGTCCTAGTGGTTATGGCTTGGGGTGGAGTTACTTACAGGAGTCTCTCTCCACAGTGGTATCTACTTGTCCTGTTAGATCCAGCAGGAGAGGCATGCTCTGGATCCCATCCACAAGGGAGCACCATCTGGAACATTATACTTCCACAAATCAGACTCAACCCAACCAACCTACTGGCTTTTCTCAAGACCTAAAAGACCTGGTTTTGCCATCGAGTCTGGGGACCTGATGGTGTGGGTGAGCCCGTATCTTGGATGAGTTGATTGGGATGATTGTTAGTGCTGTTGCTTGGCTGTTATTTATGTTATTTATCATTTTGTTGATTGTATTTAATTTTGTTGATTGTTTTTATTCTGTTTTTAATAGTTAGCAACCCAGAGTCATTTACTTGAGATGGGTGGCCATGTAAATTTAATAAATATTTTTTTTTAAAAAAAATGTGTTTGTTCTAAGGAGCTGAAGACACAGGCTACATATGTGCCCTTTCCTGTGTGTTCTGAAGTACCTTTTTGCCTTCAAATCCAAAGTGCAACATAGTGCTTAGCGCAGCAGGACCAGAGTGATCTAAGAATTCTTCAGGTTGAACAGGTTATTAAAATGCTTTATGGCATGACTACAAATCCTGGGAACTGCAGGCATGTATCTTTTGTTGTTGTTGTTGTTCAGTCATTTAGTCGTGTCCGACTCTTCGTGACCTCATGGACCATAGCACGCCAGGCCTTCCTGTCCTCCACTGTCTCTCGGAGTTTACTCAAATTCATGTTCATTACATCGGTGATGCTATCTAACCATCTCGTCCTCTGCCGTCCCCTTCTCCTTTTGCCCTCAGTCTTTCCCAGCATCAGGGTCTTTTCCAGTGAGTCCTCTCTTCGCATTAGGTGGCCAAAGTATTTGAGCTTCAGCTTCAGCATCTGTCCTTCCAATGAGCAGTCAGGGTTGATTTCCTTTAGGATTGACTGGTTTGACCTCCTTGCAGTCCAAGGGACTCTCAAGAGTCTTCTCCAGCACCACAGTTCGAAAGCATCAATTCTTCGGCGCTCAGCCTTCCTTATGGTCCAACTCTCACAGCCATACATTGCTACTGGAAAAACCATAGCTTTAACTATACGGACCTTTGTCGGCATGGTGATGTCTCTGCTTTTTAATATGCTGTCTAGGTTTGCCATAGCTTTCCTTCCAAGGAGCAAGCGTCTTTTAATTTCATGGCTGCAGTCACCGTCTGCGGTGATCTTGGAGCCCAAGAAAATAAAATCTGTCACTGCTTCCATTTCTTCCCCTTCTATTTGCCAGGAAGTGATGGGACCAGATGCCATGATCTGGGTTTTTTTAATGTTGAGTTTCAAGCCAGCTTTTGCACTCTCCTCTTTCACCCTCATCAAGAGGCTCTTTAGTTCCTCTTCACTTTCTGCCATTAGGGTGGTATCATCTGCATATCTGAGGTTGTTGATATTTTTCCCGGCAATCTTAACTCCGGCTTGTGATTCATCCAGCCCGGCATTTCTCATGATGTACTCTGCATATAAGTTAAATAAGCAGGGTGATAATATACAGCCTTGTCGTACTCCTTTCCCAATTTTGAACCAGTCGGTTGTTCCATGTCCGGTTCTAACTGTTGCTTCTTGACCCGCATACAGGTTTCTCAGGAGACAGGTAAGGTGGTCTGGTACTCCCATCTCTTTAAGACTTTGCCACAGTTTGTTGTGATCCACACAATCAAAGGCTTTAGCGTAGTCAATGAAGCAGAAGTAGATGTTTTTCTGGAACTCTCTTGCTTTTTCCATGATCCAGCGAATGTTGGCAATCTGATCTCTAGTTCCTCTGCCTCTTCGAAACCCAGCTTGCACTTCTGGTAGTTCTCAGTTCACATGCTGCTGAAGCCTAGCTTGTAGGATTTTGAGCATAACCTTGCTGGCATGTGAAATGAGCGCAATTGTACGGTAGTTTGAACATTCTTTGGCATTGCCCTTCTTTGGAATTGGAACGTAAACTGACCTTTTCCAATCCTGTGGCCACTGTTGAGTGTTCCATGTTGGCATATTGAGTGCAGGACTTTAACAGCATCATCTTTTAGGATTTTAAATAGCTCAGCTGGGATACTGTCTTCTCCACTAGCTTTTTTGTTAGTAATGCTTCCTAAGGCCCACTTGACTTCACTCTCTAGGATGTCCGGCTCAAGGTCAGTGACCACACCATCGTATTTATCAGGGATATTAAGATCTTTCTTCTATAGTTCTTCTGTGTATTCTTGCCACCTCTTCTTAATCTCTTCTGCTTCTGTTAGGTCCCTGCCTTTTTTGTCCTTTATCATGCCCATCTTTGCACAAAACGTTCCCTTGATATCTCCGATTTTCTTGAAGAGATCTCTAGTCTTCCCCATTCTATTGTTTTCCTCGATTTCTTTGCATTGTTCATTTAAGAAGGCCTTCTTATCTCTCCTTGCTATTCTCTGGAATTCTGCATTCAGTTGTTTATATCTTTCCCTTTCTCCCTTGCCTTTTGCTTCCCTTCTTTCCTCAGCTATTTGTAAAGCCTCATCAGTCAGCCACTTTGCTTTCTTGCATTTCTTTTTCTTTGGGTTGGTTTTAGTTGCTGCCTCCTGTACAATGTTACGAACCTCCATCCATAGTTCTTCAGGCACTCTGTCTACCAGATCTAATCCTTTAAATCTATTCCTCACCTCCACTGTATATTCATAAGGGATATGTATCTTTAGGCTGGAGACAAATAATACATAGGTGTTCTGTTTAGGAAAATGGAAGTAGAATAATAGAGTTGTCTTTCCCTATGGGGTACAACATTGGCTTTTTTTGGCTCATGACTGGTATCTAGTCATAATATTTCCAAAAACAATGTACATTTATGTTCCACCTTGTCATGTTTTTATATGACTTTCTCACACAGAAAATCACAATAAAATTATTATTCATAATCAACCCAGGATAATAGCTTTCTTTGGTATCGGTTCTATTGATTTCAGGGTTTTTTGTTTGGTTAAACAACCGTAACTGCAGTTGGCATGATGAGTGCTTTGGTTCAGTATATCTGAACCAGATGATGGGAGTTTAGTCCAAAACAACTTGAGTTTACTAGCTTGGGACGACTGTAATAAGTTCATCTTTTCACTTAGCAGAGTATGAACAGTCTGAACATAAATTTCATGACAATGTGGACTACATCGTGTTGACAGAGGATACATTATTTCATTCAATTTAATGTAGTGGCAAAATATTTCATCTAAGTCTTGTCACTCAGGTGATATTTATCGTTACTCATTTGGGTTACTGCTTCTCATGAAAAAATATGCACAGATTCTTTTTATGTTTCCCATCTTCTATGGGCAACGCTTCCAAAATGTAACAGCATATAAAAGTTACAAAAGAGATTGAGGATACAGTCATAAGCGGCATCACATTACCTTCAGTGTCATAAATAAGATTATTATCTGTCTCCAGTCTTTAAAAGACCTTCCTTTCTGCAGAAATGTTGGTTGGAGTCATGGTGACGGCTGCATTTAACCTCTCTGTGTTGTTTTTCTTGAAAACAAACTTGCTCATAAAATCCATTAGGCATTTGGGAAAGATCCACCGTAGAGGGTTATCCTTTCTTGAGTGCTCAGGATGAGAATTTGGTATGTGCCTGTTTTGTGGGCTGAAGGATGCCTATGCAACTGATGTTCTTTCTTTTTCTATGGTCCGCACAAAGTTTGCTCTCTGTCATGTTGATTTGCCAGCTCTCTGCTCTGCAGATGAAACGTGTGTCTGTGAGGGGGTGGAGTTAATTGACTTTAAAGAAGCAAGAAATAGGTGTCTTGGCGGTATGGCCATACAACTTACGCCTATTTCTTAAAGAAGAAACTAGAGTGTTCTAGGAGCATGGGCTTTAGCATTCTGTCAAAAATCACGTCTCCTTTGCTTCTGCAGGCAAAGGGAGAATAAAGTTATTTGGCTAAAAATGCACTGCCAGGTAAAGGGAAAGTACAGGTTTAGCCTTTAAACTTGTTCTACCTTGCCCACCTCTCAGATATAGGCAAGCAACTTGAAACATGGTTAGTCCACACTCCCTGTCTGTGGAACTGTACAGCCCTATATCCTAGCCCAGATGATGATTATGTGCCATCAAGTCGTTTTCGGCTCCTAGTGACCACATAGATAGATTTTCTCTATCTGTCCCTAACCTGGTCTTTCAGGTCTTCCTATGGTGCCCCCATTGCCACTGTAACTAGGTCCATCCACCTTGATGCTGGTTGTCCTCTTATTCTCTTTCCTTCCACCTTTCCCATCCTTCTCCAGAGAGCTAGATCTTCGCATAATGTGTCCAGCCCAGACTGGAGCATAAAACTGGAACAGTCCCTGTCAAACTGGGACATACGGCAAGCCTAGGACCAATTTCAGTAGAAGAATGGCAAGTGAAAGAGGGTGTTCACCTACTTTCTCCTGTTACTCTTTGTTGATTCTCCTCCAGATAGAGAGATGAAATTCCCAGATAGTTGAAACGTAGAAAAATAAATGTTGCTTTCCTATTTTAAATGGGAAAAATGCATTTTTTTTGAGAAAAGTAAAACATAGGCAATATTTGATTTTAAATATACTTTACAAATATAAAATTACTTTGTTACTTTATAAAATGTATATTGTATAATTTGGTTTGCTTATTAAAGTATGTTTGGTATATAAAATTACAGAGTATAGTTTAGACAATAATTATATGTGTATTGCTTAAATAGAGCTGCGAGCGGTTGAATTCTAAGGACTGTCATTTTTCTTTATTTTTGCGCAATCAGGAAAAATATTGCTGTTTCAGTAAAACAAAAATGCTATGTATGCTGCATTTTGCCTGCAACTATATCAGACTGATACAGACATTTTCAGAAAAAGTGAAATGAGGGGAATCAAGAGCCTGATGTGAAGACACATTTTGCCATATGATTAATTGGCTAATCAGTCTGTTTATCTGAATCTGAAAATTTTTTTGTACCAGTTGGGTCTTCTACTTATTTTTAAAAATCATGTTGTCATTTTTGTAAACTTTTGAAAACTGAAGTTTTTTCCTGTATTGAGACAGGTTTCTTGGATTATTGCTTGATTTGCTTGAATATTTATTTATTCCAAAGATAGACTATTTTCTGTAGCATATAAATAAAAAAATCATAAACTATTATTTACTTTTTGTAAAAAAAATTGCTGGGGGAAAGCTTTTTTCTGACCCCCCCCAGGACTTCATATCTGTACCCAAATTGGAGGGGGGGGCTATTTTAAGTAGACAAATGGAAGGTGGGCACGCCCCCGCTGCTGCATGTGCCCCCGCGCTGCCGCTGTGCACGCCGCCGCCACCGCCGTGCGTGCCCCCGTGCCACCACTGCCGCCGTTGGTGTGTCACCAACGGCGGGAGTTTGGAAAGCACTGTGCTAAGCACTTATGCATCAGTATACTGCACTGAATTATTTATATTGGAGGTGTGGATCCAATGGCACTAAACCTTCATCTCCTCTTAACCTACTGACCATTAGAGGGCAGTAGGGTGTAGATACAGAATTAAAGATTTCCTCTATGTCCCCTCTTTGTCTATCACTCTGCTTGCTCTTGCCTATCAGATTGCTAATCTGAGGTCACTTTTTCTGCTTTTCTCCCCAGGCTTGCACACACAGTATACCAAGTATAGTTATATAGCCTGCTTTGCTAATCATTGCTCAGGTCAGATTCACACATGCACACAGAATGTTTTAACTTCTTCACGTCTGATTAATTCAACTTGTGCCCTGCCCTCCTCTCCTTAGAGCATCTAAGTCTTTTGAAGTGAATAGGCTGCCATTCATTGTGATTAAGCTAAGTATAATGTAGTTATATCTTGCTTAATCAGTAAAATTTTCAGAGCTGAATTCTGATTTCCATATCATATTCCAAGCAAACCTACCTATAAAATATCATTTGCTTGACTTGGATAAGTACCCTGAATATTGGCTGAAAACAAGCAGCCCTTGCAGAAAAAAGCAAGAGTGGTATAAGACGAAAGGAGTAGGTCCCTGGTATGCATGGAACCACTTGAAAAGCTGGTCTAAAACATCTATTGGTGGGGAGTGATTTAGAAAGGCTGTTGAGGGTACAGATCAGAGTCTCATCATTGCTAATTTGCCAATTAGAATCAATAGGAAGCAGTAGTGCAAGCAGAGCCTTGTTTTCAGCTAATTACAGGAGAACAGTTCCTTGCCAGTGCAAGAGAGATCTGTGTTGAAGACCCCAACCCTGAGTATTGCTGTCTTTAATCAAAAGTTCCTCTGGAGACTTGGGGTTATTTTCATCGGAGATACTGGGGATTAAAAAATTGAACCGGGGTGCATTCTGTGCCCTCCTTCTATCGCACATTTGTGCTCATCTCAGATGCATCCTTCACTGCCTGAATCCTTTCCTTTCTCCTGACTGTTCCTCTTCTAGTTATTGGGAAATTCTCTGGCAGTTTACTTGCCACCTGCTAAATTTCACATAGCTTTTCCCATTCTGCTTAGCTTTTCAAGCCTCCTGTGACAGAGATAGACATATCCTGGAGGGAAAAGGGCCAGTGTTTGTTATCCTTATTTTCTCCAATGGATTCTCAAGTGACCAGGCAGCATTCAACGTGATGTCAGAAATATTTGAAATCTATATCTAGAAGAACAGATGGGTATCTTGCCATGGCAAGTCAGGCAATGTACCTAGGCACACATGAAATATAAGATTTATAAAGACAAAACCCCCAGGGAGATTAAACATAGAGAAAGAGAGAGCAGAGGCCCAGAACCTAAATGCAGCCATTATGTTCTTTGATTTCGATAGAAGAAAACTAAATTACAGTACCAAGAAGCTAAGCTGGAGCGTGGAAAATGGAACACTGAAAAAAATACAACCCTAATAGGCTAAAATTAAGGAAAGAAAATGCATAAAATGGCTATTAGGAATAATTTTCTAGCAGTCCAAACCACTGGAGCGTAGAATTAGCTCCCTCAGGAAGCAGATAGAGGCCTGTTGCTTAAATCTTTAGATCTGGAGAAGACAAAGCATGGGGACACATTCCACAGGGACCAATCCTGCACTGAGCATCAGAATTAAAGAGACCAAATGGTTTTTCTGCCCTCTAATTTCTGCTGCCCCACCCCTGCTGCCTCCTATTAGCCTGAAAAGAGAGAAATAACGTGTCAACAGACAAAGGGATTGGAACTTGCCGAGTCTGGAAACAACTCACAGCAGTGTGAGAGCTGGTGCAGTCAGGGGCGTATTTACAGGTCTTTGTTATGAAATGTCTGATTCAAATCTCTGTACATTGGATGGCCTTAGCCCAGCCACTCTTCTCTCAGTCTTGGTTCCTTATCTGTAATGGGAGGGTGATAATCCTGTCTAGGCCATGACGTTTCCAAAAGAATTGGAACATGATGGTGCACAGAAAGTGCTTTGAACAGGTTAAAGCCCTGTACGAATGCCAAGCATTATTCTCTTAAAAGCATGAGATGTGGGACTGCAGACAGAGATCAGCAGTTCTTCTGTTAGAACGCCCCAGGGAAAGACAGCGAGGCTCCCGTAGTCTTGAGAGACATAAAGAAGAGGGGGCGACAGCAAGAGCAGATTGTCGGACCACACTGTTCTTTTCATAGGGCTGCGTATGTTAAATATAAGTGGACCCCTTAGCCTTGGAGCGCATTTGTCCTCATTTCCTCTCAGGCAAATTTTAGCAGAGAGCAGAATGACCGCAAGACGTGTTGCTGAAACATCAGAGTGGAGCTATGTAGAAAAGCCTGGCAGGGCTGCACACAATGAGGGATCTTGAGACAATGAAGAGGCCAGTAGTATAAGTGCTTTCTTGCCAGCGTCAACATCTGCAACAAAGCAAGTTATGTTCCAAGGGCGTTGGTGGGCTGTTGCTGACATCACGCGAAGTCTGGTTTGGTCTCTGGAGTATCCAGAGAGTACAGGCATCAGTGTATAGGATTTCTCAGAGGTAGAAATTTACTAGTGCAATTTACTCCAGATCTCCACAAAGTAAGTGGAACCTGCTTAAGATCCTCTCAGAGCTAAACTTGTCGGGTCTTTTTAGGGGCCAGTGGTTTATAGAGCTGGGTAAAATACCCCCAAGCCTGGTCACTGCTGCCAGCTGGTGTCTCAAATTTCTGCATGGAGAGGCAGAACTCTGATCCTTTTTGTCTCTCTGTTCACCTTTTTTAAAAATGCAATTTCATTATTGATCAAGCATCTCTCTGGGAATGTTGTGCTTAGGCCTAGAAATAATCTAAGATAAATATATGTGTGCCTATGCAAATATACCACCCACTTAGGTAGCAGTACCTAATCTACTTCATCTGATCTCAACAAGCTAAGCAGAATTGCTTAATTATTTAAATTTAGTTGGGTGGAGTTGGGTGCCCAATAAATTTAAAATAATAATAATAATAATAATAATAATAATAATAATAATACCACCTGTTCAATAATTGGATGGGAAACCTCCAGAGAATTCTAGGACTGAAAAACAGAAAAAAAGCATTCTGGAAGAAGGCAGTGAGAAACCCCTTCTGTTTTGTTGCCAAGAAAACTACATGGACAGATTCATGTAGTCACCAAAACTCAAGCTTGACTCAGGGCAGCCTTTACGCAACCATGGCAGTTCTAATATTATGCATAGCACTGAGAGTGGGCAGCCATGCTCACAATTTTTGAGCAGCTAGCAGGGTTAGCAGAATGATAATGATTGGAATAGGTGAATGTGTGACTTTTTATTTCTACAACCTGCTCTGTCTTTTTCATCAGGATATCAAATGTAATAGGGTACCTCAGGAATATAATTCAGTTTACAAAGAATAAAAGATCTGAAGGCACTAGACTTACCATTCAGTTTTGCTGAGAGCAAATATTTCAAAGCTTAATAGGTGGTTTCTGACTGAGCAAAATATTCAGGGAATTCTGAGGAGAACAAAAATAATCTCAACAGGCCTAGTCTATAGTCTGAAGTGTACTGCATGAATCATTTGTTCCTGAGCTGATATATTTTGATGGCCAAAAAGTGGAAATATAAATCAAAGCTAGTTACTAGGTAGCTGTACCTAATAAAAAAGGAATTTTCCCCCAGTTCAAATGTTATTTGCAAAATGAACATAATATTAACCTACCTTGCAGGGTAGTTGTGTGCAGTGATGATATAATGGAGAGCTCTGAATGCTTTCTAGCATTGTGTAAGCATCAAGTGTCAAGTACTGTATTATTATTTTACTATTCTCATTCTCTTAACTATGTGAGATCTCCTCAACTCCTTGGAATTATTTTACACCATATGCTTAACGTACGGTGTGATTTAAGAAACATGTAAGGTTTCTTCACTTCCCAAGAGCAACACAAGGAGCAGCAGTTTAAAATCTAATAATCCCACTGCCAGGGTCTGTCATTCAGGTTAATGTGTGTGTGTGTGTGTGTGTGTGTGTGTGTGTGTGTGCGTGTGTGTGTTTGTATGTATGAGAGATCATCCTGAAATTACATCAATGGTATTCAGAAACAGAAAACATCCAAGTGTTCACAGACACTTGTGAAACAGTGAATCGAAAGCAAATTCATGTAAACCCACCCCATAATTCTATGACCGATGCATTGATATCAGAGAAAGTATTTGTTTGTGTTTCCTTCAGGAAATTGTGAGAACCTACCAGCTAGCCTGACTGAAGTGAGAGGGTATTCCACCTGTTTCTTTGTAATACCGGCACCCAATGGAGCTTTTCTACTGGGGCTAAACAGCAACTTCTGGGGGTTGGAGATAGTGTTCAGGATCATCCTAGGAAAGAAGGGTTAATCCCATTTTCCCTGCTTGTTGTAGTTCCTGCACTCCTCCAAATAATCTAATAATAGTCTTTAATGAAATGTACATGTTAATTGCTTTCACATTTGGATTTTGGAAGGGACTACCTCACTGAGTAAGATGGGAGCCTGCAGCACTGATGAAGAAAGAACTAAACCACCTTCCTTTGTTCTCATGTGGGATAGAGCTTCTGAACGCTCAGCCATAGAATCGCATTCAGCATTCTAAAATGCTGAAGTGCACTGTTAATGAGCTGCCAAATGAATGTTACCACCAGCCATGCAGTTCTGAGAGTAACATTGCACCTGTGAGGTGCTAGCTGGCTGCTCTCCAAAAGTCTATATATGTAACATCTGGGGGAGGAGGAAGGGTGTAGTTGGTGAAATAGATGGTAAATTGGACCATGATACATTTGCTGAGCATCACATCTATTGAGTAGGTGAAACATTTGTCCTGTGCTCTGGTCCTCAACAGCAGACATCTCTTGGATTTCAATCGCTAGAGAAAATTGATTGGGGAGGGAACAAGAGAAACAGGTGCAAATACAGAGGTTTTTTTTTTAAATAAACAACAACACAATTCAGCTTAATTTGTAAAGAAATACAATCACATGCACACAGAAACAACCCCCTCCCCCATGCTGCCTTTGTAAAAGTAGGGATTAAAAACAATGCTTTGTTTGTTTCATGTCATTTAATAGCATAAACAAGTCTAACTGAACATACAAGATGCAGATGCTTCTAGGAAGAATGTACTCATATGTGATCCAGTGCAATGGATGCTAGTGACCATTATGCATTTTGCCTCCCCTCCCAAAACCTGTCCTGAACTTCATAGGGTTGGAGAAAAAGGAAGATAGCACAGAGTTTCCATGAAATGGGGTATTTTGACTAAGAGGTGCTTGTATGAGGAGGTAACCCAAGACAATGCCATGCCTAATAGCTATATAAACGAAGCATTTTACTACAATCACTGAATTCTACTTTGTTTTCAACAGTCCAGTGTGTGCTGCGCCACAATATATCTTTTTTAAAAGAAAGGATGATTGGGATGTTGTGGATAGGCCCAGTTTGGGATGTAATGACTCTACCATGCTGAAATCATTAACGTCACATTTGTGACAATCGTTCTGAGATGTGGCACCCATCAGCTCTTATTATGTAACCTAATCACCTGTGGCAGGATTGGCCTGTATAGCATTTCCATCTGCAGACAGTACACAATGGTACTAGAGCAGGGCTTTCCAAACTTTTCCTGCGGTGACACACCAATGGCGGCGCGCGAGAAAACCCGGAAGCGCTGCCACTGCGGCGGTGTGCAAAAACCTGGAAGTGCTGCTGTTGCGGCAGCGCGCAAAAACCCGGAAGCGCCGCCGCCACTTTCGGTTTTTGTGCGCACCACAGCGGTGGCGGCAGCGGTGTCCTTGTGTGCCGTGCAAAAACCCGGAAGCGCTGATGGCCCGCCACCGCCATGCGCACGGCCGTGGCGCGCCATCAGCGCTTCCGGGTTTTGACGCAACACACCTGGGCCCCGCAGGTGACACACTTTTGTGTCGTAACACACAGTTTGGAAAGCTTTGTACTAGAGGAACCTGAAGTAAGGAAAAAAGTTGTTTTTTGTTTTGTTTTTTTGACACACGCAACATTCACATCTGATCTCAGAATTGCTTCTGCCGTAATTTCTTCTTCACTGATGTAATTTACCAGAACTACTTCCTTTCTTGCACCCATCAATGATAATTTAGTTCCTTATATTCAGGGTATGTTGCAAAATATATTTCAGCCTGGAAAATATAGTTCTAATAATGCCAGTGTTACACAGTAAATTTCAAGCATTCCCCCTCTATGTGCATTATTTTTTCCTTGTGTGTAAAGCACAGAAACGTACGCCTGAAGCTGAACTGCCACTGTAATGGCACAGTAGAATTAAGAGCAATGGTCATAATGAATGCCCATTTTTTTCTTCACTTTTTATTTTACTTCCACCTCAGTGATTAAAAGAAAAAAAGCACCAAGCAAATGTCATTTTTAAAAAGGTGCATACAATTTTACATTTAAAATGTACTTTGCTTCAAATACAATTTTGCATGCATTTTCTCTGGTCTATGCATCTATGCACATCTTTGAGGGCTGCAAATGTATGGCAAAGGATAACTGCATTCCAATTTGTGTATTACTGTGCAACATGCAAATTAGTTCCATTTGCTTAAAAATGAGGCTTGAATGCAACCCTCAAGCTGCTTTTGAATCCTGTCTAACTTTTGAAAGCAAGGGCATGGGAAGCTATCACTCAACTAAGCTAAGTATGACAATAGGAAGTTGGATTAGACTAGCACTCCCTCGCATTTGGTGCCTATACATGCGAATGGAAAATGCACCAGAAGGCCATGATCACAATGAACGGTGATCACATAGAACGGTGTGTTCTATGAGTGTCCCATGAGTGTCCCATGCACATGCTGCTACTAGTACCCATGGTAGAAGCCTGATCTTCCATGCAATTGTACACCTCTCTTTTGAAGTCACTCAGATTGGTGGTGGTGACTATGCCCTGCTATCTATCCTGAATATCCAAATTATCCTAGGCTTGCTAGGATTTGGAGCAAGACAGAAAGATTAACTTTACCCTGTCCATTTTTTCCCACACGAACCATCATTTTATACACTTTTATCATGTTCTTACTTACTTTCCTCCCATTCTCAATCTGGGAAGCCTCAAACCTTATTACATTTCCTGACTAGAGAGGTCCACCTTTCCCCTAATGATTTTGGTTGCCCATTTCTGTTGTGTTTTTAAAAGGGAACGTCTATAATCTTGCTTTGTCAGAGTTCTTTGGAAACTGTGCATTGCTTTGTGTGTCCTTCCCCTAGGGCAGAGCTTTCCAAACTGTGTGTCGGGACACGTTAGTGTGTCGGCTGCAGTGTCTGGGTGTGTTGCGGCTGCCGCTGCCGCCTCCTGGCTTCCACGCAGGTCCTAGTGCCTGCCTTGTGCCGTGCTGCCTCCAAACCTGCCCTGACAGGATTCCACGCAGGTCCTAGTGCCAGCCTTGTGCCCTGCTGCCTCCAAACCTGCCCTGCCAGGATTCCGCTCAGGTCCTAGTGCCTCCCTTTGCCTTGCTGCCTCCAAACCTGCCCTGACAGGATTCCACGCAGGTCCTAGTGCCAGCCTTGTGCCCTGCTGCCTCCAAACCTGCCCTGCCAGGATTCCGCTCAGGTCCTAGTGCCTCCCTTTGCCTTGCTGCCTCCAAACCTGCCCTGACAGGATTCCACGCAGGTCCTAGTGCCAGCCTTGTGCCCTGCTGCCTCCAAACCTGCCCTGCCAGGATTCCGCTCAGGTCCTAGTGCCTCCCTTTGCCTTGCTGCCTCCAAACCTGCCCTGACAGGATTCCACGCAGGTCCTAGTGCCAGCCTTGTGCCCTGCTGCCTCCAAACCTGCCCTGCCAGGATTCCGCTCAGGTCCTAGTGCCTGCCTTGTGCCTTGATGCCTCCAAACCTGCCCTGCTAGGATTCCGTGCAGGCCCTAGTGCCTGCCTTGTGCCCTGCTGTAAGAGTGTGTCGCGAAATGATGCCCTGCTGTAAAAGTGTGTCACGAAATGATGCATATCTAAAAAGTGTGTCAGCAACATGAAAAGTTTGGAAAGCTCTGCCCTAAGGAAAGGAAATGATAACTCAGTCGAGCAGACTGTGGAAAGCTGTGCTAGTCTGCAGACATGAGGCTCCTTCTGGGATCTTGGCAATGTGTAAATGTTAAAAGCATAAAAATATGCTAAAATATATATTACCGGGCTTCCATGTCTAAGCAAATCATTTAGCAAGTTATAAATAGTGATCACCAGCAGTCTACTGAACAGAAGCCCAATTTTTCTTCCTTACAGCCAGGTTTTCAGCTTCCTATTAACTTGCCAAAATCAATGGCCGGATTATCAAATTGCTCACTGGGCTGTAAATCGTCTGTAAAAATGAAATAGACTGCAGGACCAACTTCCTGATCTTGAGTCTTGATTGCAATTAAGACAACAGTTGATATGTATTAGAATAAAAGGGACAGGTAAGAAGAATGGTTACTGTATAAGGAGAGGGCAAAGACCTTAGCGCTATGGTGAGAATTTTCACAAATACAAGCCATTACCTGTACAAAATGTACAATGGAGAGAAATGGGAGAAAATTAAAATAATAAATGTTAATGGTGCAAAAAATAACAAGGTTGGAGTATAGGAGGGTGACAAAGTATGTGTAAGGTAAAATAATATGAAATAAAAAGAAACATTAACCCTGTAGTTTAATTGCAAATAATTCTTTTTTGCAAGCCAATAGAAGATTCCGGGCAGCCTATCTCATCCATCTGCAAACAGGTGATCTCCAGATACGGTGTGACTAGAAGCCCTAGAATTCACAATTAGCACGGTTGTTAGTCATGCTGTCTGGAAATCCTAGGAGCCCAACAGATCTGAATGGCACCCTACTGGGAGAGGTTTCAAGACACTGTCCTTTAAAACTGCCAGTTGAACAAGGAGCAAAAGTCAAATAACTGGAGGTATCTGTGATTCTGTGTATCTGTGTAAGGGGCGTGGTGGGTCAGCGGGTAAGATGCCAGGCTTGTCGATTGGAAGATCGCACGTTCGGAGGTTCGAATCCCTAGCCCCACGTGACGGAGTGAGCTCTCGCACTCGCCCCAGCTCTTGCCAACCTAGCAATTCGAAAGCGTGCAAGTAGATTAGTAGGTACCACTTTGGTGGGAAGGTACCAGCGTTCCGTGTGCATCATGCCAGCCACATGACCGTGGAAGCGTCTTCGGACAACGCTGGCTGTTCGGCTAACAAACGGAGATGAGCAGTGGCCCCTAGAGTCGGACATGACTGCACAAATGTGCGGGGGAAACCTTTACCTTTTTATCTGTGATTCAGGGAACCTTCAGCTTGACAGGGCCCTACTTCAACTTAAGCACAGTGGCTGTTAGCTTGTAAAGAGGTCAGTCAGAAATTTTGCCCAGTTGCAAGAGGAGTTTCTTTGGATTCCAAGTGGGCAAAAAACTAGTGGATGAAACACAGGTTAAGGATGCTGCTATTGCCAGTGACGACTCAGGTACTTTGGCTTATGCTTTCAAACCCTTAGCTGTTTGAGTGACAACAAAGCAATTTATAGGTCTCAGAATGTGATCTGAAGTTTCTTGCTTGGCTTAGGAGATTCTGCTATTAGCTTTGCCCCCTAAACCCTAGGTTTGCCCTCTGACATGATGATGTTGTTCACTCTCAATAAGCTGCACACCACCCCAGCAGGTCCCACATTCCTACCAGGTAATGGTTCTCCAATATTTTATATCTTAACTTTCCACTAATCATTCTGTCAAAGAACCCGAATCCTACCATATTAGAAACAAAAACTCCACTTTTTCCCAAGAAAGCGATGATGATGTTGGTTATTAAATTTGGCTGTGTTTTAATGACATAAAACAAGGCTGGGGATAAATTTTATTCCAGCAGGTTTAAAGTACAAACGAACAGAAATAAATTTCATTTGTAGTTGAAAATTGTAATACTATTTGGTGCAAATTTTTCTATTACTGGTAGTCCTCGCTTAATGACCCTAATTGGGACCGGAATTTCCATTGCTAAACGAAACAGTCATTAGGCAAAACGTCACGTGACTGCACTGCTTAGCAATGGCAGTTCCGGTTGTGGTCATTAGGCAAGGACCTCACGCTTCTCCTGCCCTGCTGCGCTCGCCTCCGCTTCAACCCCCCCCGCCTACCTATCTCCCCCCCCCATCTCTGCCCTTTTGGCCACCCTGCACTCTGCTGCCACCTACCCCTGCTGCCCCCCCCACCCCCAGCTGACCTTTGCCACCTTCTTCCTCCTGCTGCTGCTGAGGCACACCTGGTCAAGGCAGAGGCTGGCCCTTCACAAGGCCTCTGCAACACTGCATGAGGCCTTCCCGAGGCCTTGCAAAGGACCAGCAGCTGTCTCGGCTGGGTGCGTTTCATCAGTGGTGGGAAGAAGAAGATGGCAAAGGTCAGCTGGGGGCAGCAGTAGGTAGTGGCGGTGGAGTGCAGGGCTGCCAAAAGGGCAGAGGTGGGGGGGCGGAAATAGGCAGATGGGGGCAGCTGAAGCGCACCTTGCAGTCATAAATGCAGGTGGGCTGCCAAATTCCTGAATTTTGATCACATGACCATGGGAGTGCTGCAATGGCTGTAATTTTGAGGACCGGTCGTAACTACCATTTGTTCAGCACCGTCTCAACAGTCTCTGAATGAATGGTTGTTAAGTGAGGACTACCTGCATGGAAACTGTAAAACACAAAGATAAGCAATTCAAACTATGGTAGCATGATAGCATAAATTTTATTGTTATGCCTAAAATACCAGCAAACAAAATTGTCAGACTTCATACCAAGCGTGGCAATAAATCAACTCTCCAAACACTTAGCCCTGTACTCAGGGACTTGCTTACAGCAGAAGCTCAGAGACAAATAGCTAGATAAGCTGCTTTATTGCAGACAAGACAGAACTCATGCATTTGCAGAAGATCCACCTCCTACAGAACACAGAAATTATATACACCTGCTCCAGGCTTTAAATCCATTCGCTGCCTGGTCTTGAGACTGGGAGCCATCTGCTCAATGTTTTCAGAAGGGTTCTCTCTGGCCTGAGAACCTATTTCCCACCCCATCAACTTCAGACCTTAAAAAAATAATGATTTCATTATTCAACATTGTGTGATTATAATTGAACCTTATTATTTCTTCAGCTGTCTGGCTAGGTCCATAGTACAGTGTAAAGTTCAATGGCAGCCATTTGAGGATCCCTCCCCCCTTTAGATTAGCAACACTAAACTAAAACCATATCTGCGAATAGTAAAACAACAATAGGTTGCACCATTACTTAACAAAGCACAAAACATGATGGCAAGGAACAGAGGAGGGTGGGAATGCAGGGAAACAAGACTTGGATGGGCAGGTAAATTAAAATATATATATATCAAGGGTGAGAAGGGGCCAGCAGTGTGGAGGAAGAAAGGTGTGCTTGCTTGGGTTACCCATGACCACTTATCTTGTGATCTGTGAGATCTCTGCTGATTTGCAAAAGAATCAAGGAAATCAATAGAAGAAATTATAAGGGGAAATGTTTTCCTGCTTCTTGCACTGTTTGCAAAATAGCAGAGAGATTAAAAAAGCACACTGGGAGCTCAGTAACTGCAAGCAGAAAAAGCAAAAATTGAAGGGAATAGTACTGAAGAAACAAGGTAAAGTCTCCTTAAATAAAACTTTACTTCTGGGGACTTATGGTCCATGTAGTTTTCTTGGCAACAATAAGAAAGTGATTTTCCATTGTCTTCCAGGATATTTTTTTGAATTCCCAGTGTAATCTATAGACCTTGTGATCTCTTCTCCTAAAGATCCTCTTATTGCCTTTACAACCTGATTAGCTTTTCTGAGATCAGCCAAGGTACCACCTATCACAAAAAAAAAGAAAGAAAAGAAAGAAAAAAATATTTGTGAGGCTTCATCACCTCAAGCCATAATAGCTGTAAATCTACTTCAGAGCCTGAACAAGTAGATAGCATTTGTACTGTATGTACTGTGTAATCTAGGCTTTATGGTAATCGGTATGAAAACCCCATATCCCCTCGAGCTAACTTCAATATCTAATCAGTGGTAGACATATCACTGGTAAAAACACTGCAATAAGGCATCGTCCCTTAACTCCAGGCACCCACCTTAGTTCAACGTCTGAGCCTCATACAATGTGGCATTTTTATATTGAAAAATTTCATCTGATCAGGAAAATTAATGATTCAGAGTTCAAAAGGAGAGGAGTTTCTAAAAGGAATTTATTATAGGATGTCAATCTTCTTGACTTTTCATTGTCTAGGACAAGGGTCGGAAATGGCGGCTCGCGAGCCAGATGCGGCTCTTTGAACCCTTGAGTGTGGCTCTTCCGCAGCTGAACTCACCCCCGCCCCTTCCACGTGATAGGCCCCCGCCTGCAAACCCCGCCCCCTGGCTCTCGCACTGAGCGAGGCCCGGCGCGGCAGGGAGGCAGCGCCATCTCCAGCCGCAGCAGCCCCTGCGCGGAGAGAGGCAAGCAGGCAGGTAAGCGGGCAGGCCTCATTTCCCGCCCCCCATCATCATCTTCGCTCAACGCGGGCGGGCGGAAGCGGCCGAGGGGGGCGGGCCCGGCGGCGGAGGCCAGGGCTGCCCGCTTACCTGCCTGCCTGCCTCTCTCCGCGAGGCCCCCGATCCGGCTTGGACCCCGGGAAGGCAGCGGGGGGCCTCGCAGAGGAGGCAAGCAGGCAGGTAAGCAGGCAGGCCTCGTTTCCTGCCCCCCATCTTCTTCGTTCAACGCGGGCGGGCGGAAGCGGCCGAGGGGGGTGGGCCCGGCGGCGGAGGCCAGGGCTGCCCGCTTACCTGCCTGCCTGCCTCTCTCCGCGAGGCCCCCGATCCGGCTTGGACCCCAGGAAGGCAGCGGGGGGCCTCGCGGAGGAGGCAAGCAGGCAGGTAAGCGGGCAGGCCTCGTTTCCCGCCCCCCATCATCTTCGTTCAACGCGGGCGGGCAGAAGCGGCCGAGGGGGGCGGGCCCGGCGGCGGAGGCCAGGGCTGCCCGCTTACCTGCCTGCCTGCCTCTCTCCGTGAGGCCCCCGATCCGGCTTGGACCCCGGGAAGGCAGCGGGGGGCCTCGCGGAGGGAGGCAAGCAGGCAGGTAAGCGGGCAGGCCTCATTTCCCACCCCCATCATCATCTTCGTTCAATGCGGGCGGGCGAAGAGCGGCCGTGGGGGGGGGCGGGCGGCGACGACAAGCGGCGCGCTTCAGGCTTTCAGCGCTGGAAGGCAGCCCGGGCCTCCTTCCAGCGCGCCTGGGCCTCGCGGAGGGAGGCAAGCCCAGCTGCCCGGGGTCCAGGGAGATCAGCTCCGGCGGGATCTGTGGCGAAGAGCGGCCGTGGGGTGGGGGCAGGCGGCGACGACAAGCGGCACGCTTCAGGCTTTCAGCGCTGGAAGGCGGCCCGGGCCTCCTTCCAGCGCGCCTGGGCCTCGCGGAGGGAGGCAAGCCCAGCTGCCCGGGGTCCAGGGAGATCAGCTCCGGCGGGATCTGTGGCGAAGAGCGGCCGTGGGGTGGGGGCGGGCGGCGACGACAAGCGGCGCGCTTCAGGCTTTCAGCGCTGGAAGGCGGCCCGGGCCTCCTTCCAGCGCGCCTGGGCCTCGCGGAGGGAGGCAAGCCCAGCTGCCCGGGGTCCAGGGAGATCAGCTCCGGCGGGATCTGTGGCAAAGAGCGGCCGTGGGGGGGGGGCGGGCGGCGACGACAAGCGGCGCTATTCAGGCTTTCCTTCCAGCGCTGAAAGCCTGAAGCGCGCCGCTTGTTGTCGCCGCCCCCCCCCCCACGGCCGCTCTTCGCCACAGATCCCGCCGGAGCTGATCTCCTTGGACCTCGGGCAGCTGGGCCGGGTGGACGCCGTCTCCCGCCCGCAAACCCCGCCCCCTTCCACGTGATTGGCCCCCGCCCGCAAACCTCGCCCCCTTCCACGCGAATGGCCCCCGCCCGCAAACCCCGCCCCCTTCCACGCGATTGGTCCCCGCCCGCAAACCCCGCCCCCTGGCTCTCTAGCATTTCAAAATGTGCACGAGCATGTCAAAATGGCTCCCGGCATAAAAAGTTTGCCGACCCCTGGTCTAGGAGAAGAGTCTGCTGAAAAGCCCTTAATGGAAGGACATCCAGTTTCACGTTCAGGACCCTCCTAGCCAAAGAATAGACTTGTCATTATCTTCCAATTTAAAGGATGAATCATTGGTAGGATCCTCATCTCCTGGGCCTTGAAGAAATCAGAGATTGAAAAAAAGGATTGCAGAATCAGACATGAATCCTTTAATAATCCAGATAGAGACTGGATCACAGATCCTGGTGGTTCACATAGAGCTTCAGGTGGATTTAGTGTGATGAAATACTGTATATTTTTCTCTTAATAAGGGAATGTAATGAGCTGTGAGAATAACCTTGGGAGACAGGAGGAAGAGCCTCAGCCTAGACAATGGTCTGATTAGAGAAATCTGAGTCCAAAGGAGCGATGGGGGTGGAGAAAGCATGTCAGAAGGGACCCTCAGTTTTCTGGAAAGTAAAATAAGGGAGGGGAGAAGTGCTTTCAGACTTGCAAGGTTCTGTTATGTCAGGGTTCATGTCTATGAATCCTGTCATTGGGATTCAGGCTAGAGATGTTTTGGGAACTGTTGGGAGGGGGACTGGCCGTTGAGTGTTATGTCTGTTAGTGGAGGCTGGAAACGGCTTCGTCAAGGTCACCCACCTGCGGGAGTGTGGAGCTGAGAACGTTTGCACAATGAGATCATCGGTTGGTAATTTGGCGCGCAAGGGGGGAAGATAAGATGGTACAGTTTGGCGGGAATCCGCATTCAGATCTTTCTGTGATGACCCCAACAACAATGCCCTAATAAACACTTCTCAATGCAGTTCGTTAGAATGCAGATTAAGCTTTATTCAGGATACATGTTAATTGAAGCACTCCTAAAGATCTGAATGCGGATTCCCGCCAAACTGTACCATCTTAACTTTCCCCCTTGCGCGCCAAATTACCAACCGATGATCTCATTGTGCAAACGTTCTCAACTGGCCGTTGAGTGTTATGTCTGTTAGTGGAGGCTGGAAACGGCTTCGTCAAGGTCACCCACCTGCGGGAGTGTGGAGCTGAGAACGTTTGCACAATGAGATCATCGGTTGGTAATTTGGCGCGCAAGGGGGGAAGTTAAGATGGTACAGTTTGGCGGGAATCCGCATTCAGATCTTTAGGAGTGCTTCAATTAACATGTATCCTGAATAAAGCTTAATCTGCATTCTAACAAACTGCATTGAGAAGTGTTTATTAGGGCATTGTTGTTGGGGTCATCACGTGTTACCATAAACTTACAATAAAGGTAGTGTTAGGATTTATGGTTTCGGTTTCCTGTCTGGACTACCTTGAAGGGTTGACAGGGAGAACCTCCATGACTAGGATTTAGCATTATCCAATGCTTTTGGATAATGTTCCTTTTACCCTCTTTTCTAGAGGGCTTCTGCTGTGTTGATTTTTCCTGCAAGATTCAAGAAGCCATTTGACAGGATGGTCAGGGAAAGCTGGAAGGTATTAGCCATTTACAGAATTATGCACATTGTCATAGAATTTCTATCTCTCAGTGAGGATATAGTTATTTGGGAAAATATTCCTTAGTGCACTGTAGCTTTAATCCCCTTTCTAAAAGGGTACTATCAGCCCAAGCAGAAAACAGAACAAGGAGCTGTATACTGACCCATTTAACAGCCCATGTGCTTACCAAAAGAGGCTTGAAGCTAAGGTAAAGCTACTCTCCACAGAGAATGAAAATTAATCTTGAATCCTTACAAAACCAAAGTCAAACCTAAGAATGGTGCAGCCCTTAACTGACCACAAGGGGGAAGTGGGGTGTAGTTAGAGAGATTTCTTTGTCCTCTCTTTGTCACTCTGCCTGCTCTTTGAGTGAGAGATTCAGGTCACTTCCTTCTGCCCATTGTTCCCAGGATCACATGGGAACTGCTGGTAGGATGTAACTGGCCAGGTGCTAGTTTTGCATATCCCTAAAATTTATTTTCTTACATAAATCTCTTCTCTTTTATAGTGATAAAATCTGCTTCAGTAATTATTGCTCAAGTCATATCCTCATTTATTTATTTAATTCAACTCTAGACCAACTCTGGGCAGCTCACTGTATGTATGTATGTATGTATGTATGTATGTATGTGAAACTGCAGGGAGTAGTCCAAGCAGTTGCCAGGAGTCAAAATTTATTTATTTATTTATTTATTAGTCAAATTTATATGACCGCCCATCTCCCCCAACGGGGGACTCTTGACTTGGAGGCACACACGCACACACAAAAAAGGGTGGGATAAACAAAATCCAGATAAAAGAAATACAACAGAAAACAAGCTTGTTCTGCTATAGAACTTACCCTATGGAACATTCTCCTTCCGAAGAGCAGGTTGGGGCCAACCTGCCTGACCTTTTGTAAGGCACTAAAGACCTGGTTCTGTGCTCAGGCCTGGGGCCCCGGGTGTGTGAAGGGACCCGTCTCCTGACTATGCTACTGATTGTTGTGGTTTTCTCAGCTGTTGTGTATTTTAATTTTGTATATGTATCTTTTTAAGACTGTTCGCCATCCAGAGTCGTTTGTTGAGATGGGTAGCCATATAAATTGATTCAATCAATCAATACGACAAGCATTTCTAACAAGGGGTTCCACCCACCCTACCCCAAGGCCTGGGAGAACAGCCAGGTCTTTAAGGCCTTCTGGAATGCCATCAGGGTAGGAGCTATCTGGATCTTAGAGGGGACCTCATTTCAGAGGGGAGGTGCCATCACAGAGAAGATGTGGTTCCTGGGTCTTGAAAGATGACACTATTTAATCAAGGGGACCCGGAGCACACTGACTCTATTGGCTCTTATTGGCTGGGCAGAAATCACAGGAGAGAAATGGTCCCTTAAATAACTGTCCCCGATGCCATGTAAGGCTTTATAGGCAATAACCAGCATCCTGAATCACACCTGGAAGCCCACCAGCAACCAGTGCAGCTCACGAAGCAGGGGTGTCACAGGGGCATGCCAAGGCAGGCCCACCACTGTTCACACTGCTTTATTCTGGACCAGTTGAAGTTTCCAAGTGGTCTTCAAGGGCAGTCCCATTCTCAGGAGGACCTCAATGCATGCAGAAAATACTTTCCTCTCCAACACATCTATACTCTCTAAATGAATATTTTTGCCCAGCTTTGCACATCTGTCCTCACTCTCAAAGTAGGAACATACAATTTATTGGGAGTGATTATGAAATTCATCATCTCCAGGTGTAATTTCAATTCTTTTAACTTTTTGGATGTTACTATCAAGGGAATGAAGAGATTACCAGATCTTTGCTATCTGAAGGCTATAATCCATTGCAATTGTTGCTAATCTTTAAGTATAAATTTTCATAATCATAAAGGCTATAGCTTTATGCCCTATATGGAAAAAGAGATGCCAGATGTTCAACTGGCTTTAGAAAAGGCCGAGGAATGCAAGACATGATTGCTGATGCACCCTGGATAATTGAGAAAGCCAAAGAATACCAAAAAGAAGTCAGTATGTCCTTCATCGATTATAGAAAAGCCTTTGATTGTGTCAATCACATCAAGCTATAGAAAGTATTCAGAAAAATGGGAATCCCAGAACATCTCATTGTTCTCATGAAAAGCTTATACACAGGTCAGGAAGCCACAGTATGGATAGAACATGGTGAAACAGACTGGCTCCAGGTTGGCAAAGAAGTGTGACAAGGCTGCATACTCTCCCAACCTATATGCAGAATATATATTAAGGGAAGCTGGATTGGTAGAAGATGAGTGTGGTTTTAAAATTGGAGGAAGAAACATTAATAACCTGTGCTATGCTAATGACTGTACCCCGATAGCCAAAAATGCAAAGGATCTGCAAGCCCTAGAACTAAACGTCAAAGAGCACAATGAAAAAATGCGACTAAAATTAAATATTATGAAGACCAAACTAATGACAACACATAGAACAACCAGCCTTAGAATTTACAATGAAGATATTGAAGTGGTGAAGTGGTGGATAGCTTCTGCCTTTTTGGATCAACCATCAACAGTAAAGGAACAAGCAGTCAAGAAATATGCCATAGACTAGCACTCGGTAGAGCAGCCATGAAGACCTTGGAAAAGATATTCAAATGCCATGATGTGTCTATACCTACAAAGATCAGAATTGTGCAAGCCATGGTATTCCCTGTAACACTCTGTGGAAGTGAAAGTTGGACTTTAAAGAAGCAGGATAGGAAGAGTACTGACGCTTTTGAACTTTGGTGTTCGAGAAGACTCCTGAGAATACTGTGGACAGCCATGAAAACAAACCAATGGATCATTGAACAAATCAACCCACAGTTCTCACTCAAGGCACAAATGACTAGGCTCAAATTATCCTACTTTTGGAAACATTATGCAGAGGCCTAGCTCTCTGGAAAAGGCTCTAATGCTGGGAAAGAGAAGAAGAGTTTGACCAGCAGCAAGGTGGATGGACTCAGTTATGGTGGCGATGTGCAGCGTAGAGTGTTTGAGGATCGGGACATTCGCAGGGAGACCAAAATGCTTGTTTACAAAGCCATTGTACTACCAACAATTACGGGATTAACCACCCCCATGAGGAACTATCGTTTCCTCCCTCCCATGCCAGGCGGCAGAACCAGGTCTTCAATTCTTTTCTAAAGGTAGGGAGGGAGGGGATCTGTCTCAACTCTGGGGGCAAGATGTTCCATAGTGTGGGTGCTGCTACAGAGAAGGCCCGCCTCCTAGCCCCCATCAGATGACATTCTTTAATTGATGGGGCTCATAGCAGGCCCTCTCTGAACGATCGGGTGGGGCGGGTCGATAATATGGGGATAAGACGGTCCCTCAGGTATTCTGGTCCCATGCCATGTAGGGCTTTAAAGGTGATAACCAACACCTTGAATTGTACCCGGAAGCAGACCGGCACCCAATGCAGCTCGCGGAGCAAAGGTGTTATATGTGCGGATCTTGGCGCACCTAAAATCGCCCGCGCAGCTGCATTCTGCACCAGCTGTAGCTTCCGGATAGTCTTCAAGGGTAGCCCCATGTAGAGCGCATTGCAATAATCTACATGGGAGATGACAAGAGCGTGAGTGACTGTTCGGAGGGCATCGCGATCCAGGAATGGGCGCAACTGGCGCACAAGCCGAAGCTGTGCAAAAGCCCTTCTAGCCACGACTGCCACCTGCTCTTCGAGCAGGAGTCGTGAGTCTAGAAGGACCCCCAGGTTGCGCACTGGTTCTGAATGGGGCAGTGCTACCCCATCGAGAATCAAAGATGATAATTTCCTAGAAGACGCTAAGCCATCAATCCACAGCCACTCGGTCTTGCCAGGGTTCAACTGAAGCCTGTTGTTCCCCATCCAGGCCCTCACAGCCCCCAGGCACTGGGACAGGGTGGTCACTGCATCACTTACTTCACCTGGGATGGAGATATACAGTTGAGTATCATCTGCATACTGATGATACCTCATCCCATGGTGTCGGATGACCTCGCCCAGTGGTTTCATGTAGATGTTGAATAGGAGAGGAGAGAGAACCGACCCCTGCGGCACCCCACACAGGAGTGGTCGCGGGGTGGATCTCTCCTCCCCTACCAGCACCGACTGGGAACGGCCCTGGAGGAAGGAGGTGAACCAGCGCAAAACTACGCCGCCCACCCCCAACTCCCTAAGCCGTCCCAAAAGGATACCATGGTCGATGGTCTCGAACGCCGCTGAGAGATCTAAGAGAGCCAGGATGGATGCACTACCTCCATCCCGCTCCCGCCAGAGGTCATCCGTAAGTGCGACCAATGCAGTCTCCGTCCCAAATCCCGGCCTGAAACCTGACTGGAAAGGGTCTAGATAATCCGCTTCATCCAATGTCCTCTGAAGCTGCAGCGCCACCACCTTCTCAACCACCTTTCCCAAAAAGGGAAGGTGGGAGACTGGACGAAAATTGTCCAGAATGGTAGGGTCCAGGGATGGCTTCTTGAGGAGGGGGTGCACCAACGCCTCCTTGAAGGCCGCTGGAAACACCCCCTCCAACAAGGATGTATTAATCATTGCCTGGACCCATCCACATGTCACTTCCCTGGCTGATTTCACTAGCCAGGAAGGACAGGGATCTAACTGACATGTGGTGGAATTAACAGTTCGGAGGATCTTGTCCACTTCCTTAGGTCCAACAGGATCAAATTGTTCCCAGATAATAGGGCAAGACCATTCTCCCGGCATCTCCCCAGACTGCATTTCACGCTTGGAGTCCAACTTAGACCAAATCCGAGCGATTTTATCCTGCAGATGCTCAGAAAATTCTTCCGCACGGCCCTGTAGGTGGGTGGTCAACTCCACCCTACCTAAGAGAGATCGAGTGATCTTAAACAGGGCCGTTGGACGGCATTCTGCGGATGCAATAAGAGCGGAGAAATATTCACGTTTCGCCGCTCTTACCGCCACAAGGTAGGCCTTAATAGCGGCTCTAGATTGTGTTCGGTCCGATTCCGCCTTCATCTTTCTCCAGCGACGCTCTAGACGTCTCTTCACCCTCTTCAAGACCCTCAACTCCTCCGTATACCACGGGGAGTGACGGGTCGAATGGGGTTGGAGAGGTCGCATCGGCGCGGTCCTGTCCAAGGCTCCGGCCGCCTCTCTATTCCAGGAAGCGGCCAGTGCCTCCGCTGGACCGTGCAGCAGATCATCGGGTATTACCCCCAGCTCCCTCTGAAACCTCATTGGGTCCATAAGTCGCCGGGGGCGGACCAATCGAATAGGTCCTGCCTCCCTGCGGAGTGGGGCGGCGTAAGAGAATCTTAGGGATATCAGGACGTGATCTGACCATGACAACGGGGACAGTTCTAACTTTCCCCTCAGGTCACTTTGCCATTGCTCAGACAAGAAAATCAAATCCGGAGTAAGTCCACTGTCTCGAGTTGGGTCCCGAATAATCTGGGCCAGGCCCATGGCTGCCATGGTAGTCATGAACTCCCGAGCCACTTCCGAGGCACGTCCCAGGGATGGCAGATTAAAATCCCCCAGAACCATCAGCCTGGGGAACTCCACTGCCAACCCCGAGACAGCCTCCAGCAGCTCAGGCAGGGAGGTTGCTACGCGGCAGGGAGGCTGGTACAATAGCAACACTCCCAACTGTTCCCGGGCACCCAACTTGAAAAACAGGGTCTCACATCTGGCCACTTGTGGAGCAAGGCCCCTGAAAGCCACCAAAGACTCTCTGATGATAACTGTCACCCCTCCTCCCCTACCCCGGTATCTCGGCTGGTGCCACACCTGGAACCCAGCCGGGCACATTTCCGAGAGGGCTACCAGGCCCAGCCAGGTCTCAGTAATACACACCAGGTCAGCCCCTCTCTCCATGATTAATTCACTTATGAGAGGGGCTTTGTTATTTACTGACCTGGCGTTAAGCAGCAGCAGTCGAAAACCGGGGCCCTCAACGATCCGCTGTCCAGAACCTGGGGCTGAACTCAGAGGACCGGAACGCGCCACCGGTACTAAACACCGGGGGCGCCTTCCCCGAAAATGGCTTGTCCTCCGGTTCCCGTCATAATATCCCCTGCCCGTCACCACCTCGATCAACTTACCCTCCCCATAGCCCCCAGAGTTTCCTAGCCCAGTCGCCTCCACTCCCGAGCCCCTGGAAAACCTGGATTTGGGCAAGGGTCCCTTTCCACATCCATCCATCCTCTCACAGCCAACCTCTCCTGGGGTATAGTAAGGCTCCCAGCGCACCAGCTCACGCTCTCGGCGCTGGTAAGCCTCACCACCCCATACACTCTATACACATTCACTGTGCCCCTCTGTGGCTTCTCTCACTGGTCACAGAAGGGGCCACACAACCACTCCTGCCTACCCTGTCTCTCACTCAGGAGTAGGCACTCTCCCACACTCATACAATCCTGGACCCCCCTTGTGACTCTCACTCACAGGGGGGAACCTCACAATCCCACAGGGACCCTATAGCGTTCTGCCGCCCTTTATAGCCACTTACGGATCCACCGTTAAAATTTTACCTTTGGAAGACAATCTTACTCGGCTACGAGTGATCGCCAATGATGAATGATGATTGGGAGACTTGAAAGAACAGGTTAGGGATAGATTGTCCTGTCCCGACTAAGACTCGAAACAGGAAAGGGTGAAATATAGTATTTTATTTACAATAAAGCACACAAGTATAGAGAGATACGAGATGCTTGCGGAATTCGAATTGCACCAAGGTGATTAGTTCCCAGTAGGCATGCATGTGGGAAGCCACCATGTGGCAGCGATGCAAGGTGGTAGTTCCAGGTCCATTGTGATTCCCAAGCAAGAGTTCAACCCAGTACTTGGCGGGACCACAAGGCAGGGTTCTGGTGCGAGGCTTGGTGTGGTGGTGAGGGAAGATTCTGGTGCGAGGCTTGGCACAGTGGCTAGGCAAGATTCCGGCACAAGGCTTGGTGTGGCGGTGAGGCGAGGCTCAGGTGTGAGACATGGCTGGACAGCAAGGCAAGGTTCCAGCATAAAGTGTGGCTGGGCGATGAGGCAAGGTTCCGTCATGGCGCGCGGCTGGGCAGCAAGGAAGGTTCTGGCATGGAGTGCGGCTGGACAGCAAGGGAAGGCTCCAGCACGAAGCTCGGCTGGATGACAAGGCAAGGTTACGGCACGTGGCATGGCTGCGTGGCAAAGCAAGTTCCAGCGTGGAGGACAGCAGGGCAGCAAGGCAAGGCTCCAGCGCGAAGCTTGGCTGGGCGGCAAGGCAAGGTTCCGGCGTGAAGCTCAGCTGGGCGGCAAGGCAAGGTTCTGATGTGAAGCTCAGCTGAATGGCAAGGCAAGGCTCGGACAGGGTTTCTGGCGCGGTGACGGGATCTCGCTTCACTGAAGGCTGCGGTACGAAACGTGAACGGTTGTCTCTGGCGCCCAGTGCACATTGTGCTCGCCTTTTATTTTCTTGATTTTCGTGCCGTTTGCGAGCGGGAGCGAATCGCGCCTCACATTGCTCTGCCCGCCTTCCCACCTCCTTTCTCGTGCACTGATAGGCAGGGCTACTACTTCCTCTGAGCTGTCTCCAATCAGCGGCTCCGACTCTGGTTTGAATTTCACGCCAACCTCACTCCTTCCGGCTTCCTCTATTAACAATCCCTCTTCCTCTGAATCAGGCTCAACCTCCATCCTAACATAGATCGTCATGGAGATAATATATGTGGTTGGTAGGAGTTGAAAACAACTTGATAGCACATAATCAATCAATAGCTTTATACCTGTGTATCTTTTGTTTTGTTTAAGAACATTGGAACTATACACCAACAAATGATTCAGGGTAATGTCTTGTGATTCTGGTCATAGTTTAAGCGCATATCAATATTTTCAGTGATGTCATTCAGTTCCCTGTTATATATAGAAGCCATGCAATTACATATGCGAGAAACGAAGTCATTCTGATAGAACATCAGTAGATGGGAGCATATGTAGTTACATCAACAAACTTTGATCATTCATTAAAACATGGAAAAATTTCTGGTTATGTATAAATTTTGCTTTGGAGGCTACTTGACTAGTTTCATGCTCAGTTGCCAGATCTGCACAATTTGTAAGCTTATTCTTGTTTCTTTCCTCGTCTTCATGGTGCAGGGCCCTTGGGGAGAGATGATAGCTGAAATGTTTGTCACATTTTCCATTTGGTTGCCTGAGCATCCCCAAGGGGGTTCTTTGCTCCAGAGCCCATAGGGGGTGAGAACTGCTTCCTGTTTGTACATGCAAGGAAAGCAGAAACACAGCAGGGTGATGGTTCATCTGGGCAGGAACTGTCAGTGGCAAACAATAGCTCTTTCAAGTTCAGCAGCACCAGTTGATCGCTGCCTATGACATTCTGGCGGCAGTGCCCAACTTAACTTGGCCCTTGATGAAATCCCCTGGTACAGGGGAAAAAAAGGTGACTATCCCCTTGGACAATCAGAACCCTCTTTCTAATTTAGCTCTTAACTGTCATAGGAATTTTAGTAGATTTAGTGTGGTTATATGTAGGAACATACATTCTTATACACTGCCTTGACAGTTCCTGGAATATGCTATTAAAATATTTTAAATATGTACGTAACTAAAACAAACATGTAACAAACTGGTGATGCTTGAGGCCCTGAAGAAAGATTTTTAGGTTCCAAGTTTGACTGAAATGGTATGTAGCTATTGAACTGGTCATTTCTCTGAAGCCATTTTTCCCATTAAAATCCATCCCCCCAGCTTTTTGTTGTTTATTCGTTCAGTCGCTTCCGACTCTTCGTGACTTCATGGACCAGCCCACGCCAGAGCTTCCTGTCGGCCGTCACCATCCCCAGCTCCCCCATGGTTGAGTCTGTCACCTCCAGAATATCATCCATCCATCTTGCCCTTGGTCGGCCCCTCTTCCTTTTGCCTTCCACTTTCCCTAGCATCAGCTTCTTCTCCAGGGTATCCTGTCTTCTCATTATGTGGCCAAAGTACTTCAGTTTTGCCTTTAATATCATTCCCTCAAGTGAGCAGTCTGGCTTTATTTCCTGGAGTATGGACTGGTTTGATCTTCTTGCAGTCCAAGGCACTCTCAGAATTTTCCTCCAACATCCCCCCAGCTAGTTTCCTGTATTATTTGGATCATGTTATATTCTTTTTATAAGGAAAAAAAGTCACTTGGGAAGGGTGATTTAAGTGGTCAAGTATCTCCTTGGGAAAATGGAAAACATGCCTATCTCTTCTTTTTGCTGCCCTGTTCATATTTATAATTCCCAGTAGCAATATTAACCTTAAAAAACCACAACAAACATTAGGAGATAATCTGCTTTTTCTCTTCTTTCTTTGTCCTTACATACTATGTTTTTCAGAATCAGAGCTTAACTCTGACTAAATAATTAGTATAGATTCAAACTCTGCACAATTACATCTGTGAAGCAATTAAAATGGCTTTGCTATGCTGTCTACTCAGACATACTGCCTAGCTGTAGTTCATTTCAGCCACGTTTTTTTCATAAGTCAGAGCTGTTCCTGTTTTCTCATCTTCTTTACGTACTCTTGCCAAAGCATGTTTAGATGGGGGAACATTTGAAACTTTGGGGTGGGGCAGGGAATGAATGAGGGAGAAGGTTAAATTCTTCGGTCTAGTGATTTTTAATAATTGCTAAATAGCTCTGTTTATGATGAGAAATGACAGCATCCCTTTTCATTTCGAAACTTGCTGTTTCCTGCTCTTTTTATAATAATAATATATAATTATAATAATTTGTATTTATAATAATAAATAAAGTATGTATTTATGATTTCTGAATCCCATTTTAAAAAAGTTTAATTCCTCCCAAATAGAATAGCAGGGTTGAAACAAATCTGAGAGACATATCCCTACAGAATTCTCTTCCCATCCTTCGCATCTTTTCCTGATTTTCTGCTGGGATAAAAGCTGCATTTCTAATCCTTCACCAGCTCTGCCCACCTCTTGAGGAGAGTTCGGTTCATGAAGCCTGGCAGCTAGGCTTCCTTTCCTCCGCTGACCCTTCAGCCCCCACTGTGGTCATCTCCTTCGAGTAGGTTGCAAGTCAGAGCCAAGGTTGAATGGAGAAGGCCATTCATTTCCCACAAAATATTCTTTGGATCAGTAACTTCGCACACAAGCATGCCGTGGAAGTGGTCACCAGAACGTAACTTCTGACAAGCAGGCTGACTGTAGTTTTGTGATGTGGCACTGTGAAGCCCATCTTGAAACTGCAAGCCACACATTCATTATTAAATCTTCCTTCTTGCCATGCTCATCACTACAGTGGGAATAGCTGGCAGGCTTCAGGTCAAGGTCAAGGTGTTTCAGCCGAGTACTTATGAAACTTGCAACAGGGCAGGCTGGGGGAGCTGGAGGCCAGTAATAAAAGACAGTCGTTGTGATAATTCTGTCCACATGCAAGAAACATTGGAATAGCAGGGGTAATGAAGGCCTTGGTAGAGGCTCAGCAGAATTGCAATAAAGAGCTCCAGGACTCTGGAGTAGTAATGAGCTCTGCAAGAGCTGAATGGCATATATTAGAAGAGTCAAGGACTAGAGGAGAAGTGGGGTGGGGAGGTCATGATTGCATGCATTTGCTGAGCCACTTGAGGTCCTTTATCATCTTAGGTGTCAGCTGACCTTATCTGGTCTGAGAAGCTAAGCATGGTTAGGCTTGGTAGGTATTTGGATGGAAGCCCATCACCAGGGTTAGGGTTAGGGTAGGCTGTAGGCTGGACTGAGAAGTAAAAGAAAAAGAAATTCAGAAGAATCAGTGACAAACTAGTTCTGTATTGTTGTCAAGAAAGCTACTTAGATATATCTATGAAGTCACTAGAAATTGAACTTGATTTGAAGGAGACTTTACATTTTATAATAGAATGGCAGGGCTGTTTCCAGTCACATCCAAAGTGTATTATTCACAGGAGCAAAAGACTGACATTTTCCACTGGCTTTTGATTGGGGCTGAATGGCACAGCCAGACGATTTGTACAGAAGAATTGGCTCTAGCGTTGGCATGCCAGCCACGCAGGGCCTGATATAAATGCAAAGTGAGACATATGGAAATCATAATGGAATTGGAAGGAAAATATCCTTTAGTTGGATAGTTGGATAGTTGGTTGTCAAGTTTTGCACAATGTATTTTATATTTTGAATAGAGAGATGTGTTGATATTTATCACAGTAGCTATTGATTTATGACAATTTGTATTATTTTCTTCTATTTATTTATTTAAAACGATGTGCAATAATATAAACAATAAAACAATAAATGTAGCAGCCAAGAGATGTGAAATTTTTCTAAGCAGCATGTGCACTTAAAATTAGTACATCCGTTGATTAAAATGCTTGAGACCATAAAAACATTTTTGCCTGGTACAGAAAAAACAATAAACTCACTTACTGTCCAACCACAGTAAAGTCCCATAGGGTTGATGAAAAGATGGGAGGAGCCAAAATATTTAGATGCAAACTCTGATTTATCCTTTGAGATTGCAGGATTCCTAAATATTCTTTTTACTTTACAATATTCACTTATTGCTGAGGCAAAAATCAGATTTACTTAGTTTACAATATATTGCTTTTTAACCATAAGCCTTTCAGAGTTGTTTATTGCTGCTCTCAGCAGATGGTGTCAAAGGGTCCTAGTCCTTACCTCTCTCTGCATCATCGACTCTGAGATCTGTAAGTGGTCTGTAGAGATCTGTATCAAAACCTTTCTTCAACCTTCCAGTTGGAGGCAGGTGTTCTCCCTGACCAACAGATGTTCTTGGTACTCTTCTTACCATGCAGTTCATTAGAAATATGTGCTTGCAGGCAGTAGTTGTGCCTTAGACATCTCTTTTTGATACTAACAAGGCTTCTTGCCCTATCTAATGTTTGTATTGTTGTTGTTATTATTAATATTATTATTATTATTATTATTATTATTATTATTATCAGCAGCAGCAGCAGCAGCAGCAGCAGCAGCGAGAAGCAGCAAGGCAAAGCAAACCACTAGTGTCTAGCATTATCATTATTTCTGCCCCCACAAATCGGGATGGTGGTACTACTTGCCTTTGCTTGGATCTACTTTCCTTCTACCTGCCCAGAAGGAAAGATAAACTAGTTTGGTTGAAAGCATGCAAGGTAGAGAGGGCTAGAGGCAGAGGCATCTCTGGGGTGTGGGTCAAAAACTACAAGTTGGTGGATGTGGTGTTACAGTCAATGCCCCACCCCTTTTTATGTGTGGGTTGAGCTTCAGTCACAATACTGCACCTGCCATTTTGCAAATTTTGACTTCCTCGTGGATGCCCATGGCTAGAGAGGAAGGCAAAAGCAAATTCATAAATTTGCCCTTGGGTCTACTCAAGTGGAACGTGCAGCGTATGACTGAATTCAGTAACCGTAGTCATATAAACAATGACTCTGAACTGTCAAATAATTCATCTGCTTGAAATATGACTTAGTCCTTAGACAAAAGATGGATCTTGAGAACCATCAGCTCCTCTCTTTAACAGCCCTTGGAATGGGGAGAAAAAGGACTTGTAGAGCCATTGTAAGGGTTGTTCTGTTACTGAGAAAGGTATTGCATGTACTGATAATGGTGTACACTCATTTGTTCACATTATAGCTGCTGCACATGTCAAATGCTTGTTTGCACTCTAAGTCAGCTTCTATGGTAATAATCTACCATTCAAAAAGCAAAATTTGGCAGGTGTACCACGTTTGTTAAATCGTATTTGCATTAGAACGACATGTTACACGCTGCGATTGGCATGTCTCCTTTCTTGCACTTTGAATGGTTTATTATAGAAGAGGGTGATGGAGATGTGTTTGCAAATGTTGCTTTATTCTTCTGGCACAGCTCTGTTCGCTCCCCTGGGGTGATGCTTCTTTCTCTGTGGGGTGTCTGCTTTAACCAATGAGTTCATAAAGGTTATTGGGCTGCTTGGAAGCCAAAATATAGCATGTGAATCAATTAGAATTGGTTGAAATACTTATTTGCTGAAGCAACATGACAGAGTAAAAATAAAAATATACACTGGGGAACAAAACTCAGTTTTCCTGACAACATCTTAATTTCTTTCTTTCCTGTTGGATAAAGCAGAAGTGGCAAAATACTCTACAATTCAGTGAGATATGTGCAAGTGAACCAGTATTCGAACACAGTTAAAATATCCAGAGCTTTAAAACAGTCTTGAACTTAAGCAATAGCCTAGTTAACAAAGACGACAAGGCACTGCACGTAGGCAAATGTCTGAATTTACAGATAGCAAATGCAGCCCTGGGGGCGTGGTGGCTCAGCCGGTAAGATGCCAGGCTTGTCGAACAGAAGATCACAAGTTCAGAGGTTCGAATCCCTAGTCCCACGTGACGTAGTGAGCTCCCGCACTAGCTCCAGCTCTTGCCAACCTAGCAACTCGAAAACATGCAAATGCAAGTAGATGAATAGGTACCACTTCGGTGGGTAGGTAACAGTGTTCTACGTGCATCATTCCGGCCACATGACCATGGAAGCGTCTTCGGACAACGCTGGCTCTTCGGCTAACAAGCAGAGATGAGCACCGGCCCCTAGAGTCGGACACGACTGCACAAATGTGCAGGGGGAACCTTTAAATGCAGCCCTTGCCTTGCCTGCGAACACTGCAAAAAAAAAACAAAAAAAAAAACGTAACAGCTCCCTCCTCCATCTTCAATTTAGAAATACAGCTGTCTGTCCCCAAAATATAGTAAAGAATATTCTGAAGGTAGTGATTTGGGTTACAAAGCTGATTTAAGTACAGTTATTTAATAAATTCCAAATGAGCAACAAGTTGATGTATAATCTTTGGAACTGTTTTGGAACTCTAGCATTCATTTTGATAAAATCTTTTTATCATGTCCCAAATAGTTAAAAGCATCAAACAATGAAACTTGTTGAATATAAAGTTACAGTGAATGGCCCCAAAAGGATCTTTTGAGACTGTGAGAAATGGGCTTTGAGGTGCATTTTTACATATAAAAATAAAAATGGTATGCATTGCAGGATGTTTTATTAACAAGGCAACCTTCTAATTTGATGCATACATATATGTATATGTAGACAAATATTGATGTGGTAATGACTGACCAGGAGAGGATCTTAGGACAGCTCAGTGGAAAGACTGGCTCAGAATTTGTCTATGAAGGTTGGTGGGTGGAAGAACCCAAATTCCATTTAATTAATGAACACATTTCATTGGAAAGTAAGAAAATATATTAGATAAAGCTGCCAAAATGGTAAAGATGATGATAATGATGATTACGTTCCATCAAGTTGTTGTAGACTCTTAGCGACTACATAGATAGGTTTCCGCCATGATGATCTGCCCCTAATCTGGTCCTTCAGCTCTTGCAATGGTAAAATGGTGAAGGTATTATACAAAACTAAAGTATAAAGGAATCCTATAGAGCTGAGGAGGTGCCAAAAAAAAGTAACCAAAAGAATGAAGCAGTTGGGGAAGGATTACAATTTCAGCTTTTTAGCTTGGGAAAAAGAAAGATGTGGCGGACTTGATAGTTGATGATACTTCTTTGTACAACAAAAGTAGATGGGGGAAATTTTCTACCTCTCTTTATCCTAGAACCTGGGGACATCCAATTACTTGGATGGTGGATATTCAGGAGAGATAAAAGGGCAATCTTCACATATACTGTAACTAAAGTATGGGCTTTTTTATCACATTGTATAACAACGGATGATAAAATGATGGATAGCTTTAATGTGGGATTAGATTAATTAATGGAGGATAAGACTATTCTAACTATTAATCATCAAAAGGAATGGGAGATTTTGTAGTGACCTAACCTAATTCACACTTCCCAGATAAATACAGTGATTCAAATAATCATCCAATGGATTGCTTTTCTCAGCTTTGAAATTGCATATAAAATGTAACTATCTGGGAGAAATGGTGTATAAAACATGTACTAAGATGTACAGTTGCAATCAAAATTATTCAACCCCCATTGCAAATCAGGTGTATTGTCAAAATTTACAGACTTTCAGCTGTTTGCAATGAACAAATCAAACAAAAGCAATTGAAATAGCTCAACACAACAAATGCTTCAAGTGGTGTCCCCAAATTCAACTGAAAATGCAACTGATAATGACTTCTCCAGTCTCACAATTATCAAACCTGATTTGCAATGGGGGTTGAATAATTTCAATTGCAACTGTATATATGATCTGTATGTTGGGGAAAGTTGTGCCCAAAATGCGTATGGTAGAGAAAGTTTTGGATGAAATTATGTGCAGATTTTTGTTCATATGCATGCACTTTGATTGCAGAATGATGCAGAGATTGGATGGAATTGAATTAAGACTGAATTCATGCAAAACTGGCAAAACATCCAGTATCAGAAATAGAACAGCTCTGATTGCCACTTGCTGGAAAACATGCAGGA
The DNA here is from genome assembly GCA_023362775.1 of Charina bottae. Classification (NCBI taxonomy): domain Eukaryota; kingdom Metazoa; phylum Chordata; class Lepidosauria; order Squamata; family Charinaidae; genus Charina; species Charina bottae. Next base: position 6,088,675 of record JALMGJ010000003.1, read on the forward strand.
AAGTGTTATTGCTCTGGGGCATCTGGAATAGAATACTGGCCTATGTGGGCATTTAGTCTGGTTTAGCAGAGCTCTCCTCATGCATGTCTGCCTAAATGTTATGGTGAGAAATAGGTATATATATATTTATCTACTGTGCTGTGCACCGATTTTTAAAATTAATGTATGCTTCCCCTCAGAGCACACCTGTCCCTCAATCCCTAAAGGATTAAATCCAATAGAATGAGACATAAGTAAGTGGGGAAAGAGCAGTATGTATGTATGTATGTATGTATGTATGTATGTATGTATGTATGTATGTATGTACAGTATGTATGTATGTATGTATGTATGTATGTATGTATGTATTCATTCATTCATTCATTCATTCATTCATTCATTCATTCATTCATTTTATCACCGCCCAACTCCCTCAAAGGGACTCTGGGCGGTTTACAATCCAACACAATTAATTCTAATACAAATATGAATAAAATTAAAAAAACATTAAAATAAGCAATTCAAAATTACAATAAATATAATAAAATCAAGATGATAGTATCTTCTTTATAACAATGGAAAGGGCATTCTAGGGCCATCCTAAGATATTAGCCATCCCCAAGAGTGTATACTCTTCTTCCCACCCCAGGCCTGTTGGCAGAACCAGGTCTTGAGTTTTTTCCGGAAGTCCAGGAGCGAGGGGGACTGTCTTAACTCCGGGGGGAGAATATTCCACAGAGCAGGCGCTGCTGCAGAGAAGGCACACTTCCGTGACCCCGTTAGATGGAATTCTTTGACCAATGGGGTCCGTAGCATGCCCTCTCTGCATGACCGGATGGGACGGGACGATGTAATGGGGATAAGATGGTCCCTTAGGTAACCTGGTCCCATGCCATGAAGGGCTTTAAAGGTCATAACCAACACCTTGAATTGGACCTGGAAGCAAACTGGAACCCAGTGCAGCTCGCGTAACAAAGGTGTTACATGTGTCCGATAAGGGACTTCCAAAATCGTCCGCACGGCCGCATTCTGGATCACCTGAAGCTTCCGGATACTCTTCAAGGGCAGCCCCATGTAGAGCGCATTACAGTAGTCTATATGTGAGATAACCAGGGCATGAATGACCATTCGAAGGGCCTCTCGTTCCAGGAAAGGTCATAACTGGCGCACAAAACGAAGTTGTGCAAAGGCCCTCCTGGCCACGACTGCCACCTGCTCTTTGAGCAGGAGTCGTGTGTCCAAGAGGACCCACAAGTTATGCACCGGGTCTGTCTGGGGCAGTGCCACCCTATCCAGAACAAAAGATGACAATTTCCTAGATATCGAGGAGCCATTAATCCACATCCACTCCATCTTACTAGGGTTCAGTCGAAGCCTGTTTTTCCCCATCCAGGCCCCTACAGCCCCCAGGCACTTGGACAGGTAGAGACTGCATCACTTACTTCCCCCGGGATGGAGTTGTATAATTGAGTATCATCAGCATACTGATGATACCTCACCCCATGGAGACAGATGATCTCACCCAGCGGTTTCATGTAGATGTTAAAAAGGAGCGGAGAGAGTACCGAGCCCTGCGGGACCCCACAAGAAAGGGCCTGCGGGCTGCATCTCTCGCTCCCAATCAACACCGACTGTATTTGCCACTGTGGAACAATTTTCCCTTAAGTTTAAACCAAGAAAAATGTCAAAATAATGAGTGAGAGCTGTCTACCAGATTACTGAAATGGTCATTCACTCAAATGTAAATTATGCTATATTAAGAAGCCCCCCAAAGTTTATTTCAATGAATGATCAGCTTTCCAAATGGGAAAGGGGGGGGGAAAGGTTCCCCTCCCTTTTTTTTCCCTTTATGTGAATTGTCTGGTATGTGATTGATCGTTTTCATCCAAAAACAAAATCCCTATTATGCAATTTGTGCCAGCAGAGTCAATTTGCATCAAGATTCTGGAAATGTGCCAAGACCTCTTGCCACCAAAACTCTCTTCCGCCATATCATTGCCCTACCATTGTGTTGTTCAGTTGTTCTAGCTGTGTATCCTATCTCCCACTTACTTCAGTAATAGATTAGCATAGATCTATTAGATAGATAGAATAGATTCAGTAATAGTAGCAATAGCTACTACAGTATTGTTACTGTGAGGTCAAAATGGCCATCAACATCTTCTCCAGTCCTCTTACCCAAAAGAAAAAGAAAAAGGATTTCTCTAGTTGGGCATATTACATCACACCAAAGTTGGTGAAGGAACCTCCTCCCTAGGACAAGCTTTTAACCTGAGTGAATCTACTGTATGCAACATAATGAAGAATGCTAATAAAATTCATAGTGATGTGATGCATTTTACCATATACATGAGAAATCCAGCTGTAGAAAAGAGAGAAAAAATGCTTTCACTGTACATAGAACACAAGACAAGGAAGAAAACATGTTTGAGTAATGTAATGCTTAAGAATAAGACTCTAACAATGTATGAGCACATTGGCTAATGTACTTGGGTTACAATATTTGACACCATACTCGGAAAACTTTTTTTCCCCACTGGTTCATTGCCTCACTTTATGGAAATTTGCTGTATGGGACTTTTGGGGGAATATAACCCTAACTTAAAGCGAGGGAAGCCTGTATTTAAAAACCATCACAAAATGACCTAGAACACAGCATTATCCATAGAAACACCATTTTGCTGTTATTCAACCTAAGGCAAAATGATGGCAACAGAAAAGAATCTTGCAACCATCTTTGTAATCTGGTTAAGAGTTAGAGTAGAATGTATCTTGCCTACTTGGGCATCTATTTAGGAGAAAGGTTTGTGTAAAGGTTAGAGTAAAATAGGCAGCACAGCATTTTGTACGCCGCAGATTCAATTTCTCTGACTCCACAACAGATTCGTTTGGATTTGTGGACTTCCTCTCTAAAAGCAGTGCATAAGTAAGGTCAGAGGACTGCCGATGTTTTTTCTCTTGGAAGTGGTGATTGCAGTGGGGAAGCCCTGCCCTTTGCCCCTCTTGCCACCAGCATGCCACTGTTGGTGTATTATTCTTTTGAGGAGTAAGTCACAGCAATATAGCCTTATTAGGCAATCACCTGCAAATGTTAAAAGGTCAGGCAGCATGTGATCCAGGCTGAAGAGTATAAAAGAACCTGCCTGCCTGCCCCGCCTTGCTATCTTGCTTGCTTGCTACTCTCTCCTTGCTACTTACTGCTTACTGCTTCTTTCTGTTTGCTTGTTTCTACTATGTGGATTTGTAACACTTCCAGGGATCTGGAAGATAACTGTAAATATATGTTTATGTGAGTAACAAATATAACTGCAACTAAGTTACTAAAATGACTGGCGTCATTAATTGGTCTCTGGTGCTAATCACTTTCTGATAGTCTGCGTGTGCAAGAAAACACACTCTCCAACAGCCACCACATGGTTACTGCATCATCTGCCAGCCCTGGGATTTTACCAGTGTGCCTTTTTCAAGTTGGATGACCTGCCAAAGTCATGACTGCCATGGTCAAACGTGAAAAAAAGAAGACATAAAACTGAAAACAAACAAACAGGTTTTATATATAGGTAGCCATACAGCATCCAGGTGTCTTGTTGAAAACAGTAGGGAACAAAGCCAAAAAAGAATAACAAAAATGAATCAATTAAATAAATTGATGATTGAATGAATAACGAATAGGTATAAATGAATAAATTAGGTTTACCCTAACTATAGTAGGTATCTTTGGGGGGATGGATTTCTTCAGTATCAAAGTGTAATCCAAATAATCTAGGCATTTGCTAAGAAATCTACTGGTTTTGTTGCCACCACCAAACCTTTTCTTGATTTGGAAAGGCTTTTGGTTTTCTCCTCTATTTCTATTTATTTTTATTATGTTTGAATCAAATTAACTTATATTATATAACTTTAGAAGAGTTGTCAGTTGGTTCTTTTAAGATTAGAATGTTGATTAACTTCTTTATTCTCTGAACTCTCACAGCAAGATGTACTGTAACTTGTATTACACAAAATACAGTATATGTAAGCTACTGATCTTTGTTTTCATTGGCAATAAGTGTCTTATCCAAGCCCTGTCAGAATGATAGTTGGAGGATTTCCTTCAGCAAGGACTCTGAGTTTCTTTCAGATACACCTTTCTACCCACACCTCCCAAATCCCTCCCTCTTCACTTCCTGTCAGCCCCACCAGGTAGACCTGACCAGGAAATCAACTCCACAGAAAGGCTAGAACTACCTTTGGAGTCTTTGGTGCTCTCTGAGCCTTTGTGAGACTCACAATCTTAAAATCTAAATCCAGTAACTTTCAACATAAGCCACAAGGGATATGTGTAGTTCTTTATTTAATTAGCATCATGCTCCATCAAAGCCACGAATAAATTCCCTTGTCCCAGATCTTTCCTTTAAGCCATTCAGTTTCTACTTTGTCCCGCCCCTCCCTCTCAGTTTCTCTTCTTTGTGATTTAGTTTTCTTTCGTGTTGATTACTCTCTTCCTGCTTCGTGCCTGCCGCTGCCGATAGTTCTTTTTGTCAATGGGATTTTGTGTTTCCTGGTCCAGAGGTGCTAATTACTGCCTGCTTTCCTGTCAGCCTGTGCATCCCCCAACCCCCTGTTGCTCTTTCCCCACTTACATTCCTTTCTTTATTAACCTTGTGAAAGGTTGGAGCATCCAGGTGCAATTATCCATTGCTTCTGAATTTTCCATCCTTACATGCCGCCTCCCTCAAGAAAGAGTACCTCCCTCCCCCTTATTGAAGAGGATCCACCTGAAAGATAAAGGGGATAATTAGTGCATGAATGTGGCAGTCTATTCCCTTTCCCTTCCATTTGGCTTTCCTGGTCTGCTGGCTGCTCTTGTGGAATGCCTTTACTAGTTGGGGAGTGCAAACGTGTCAGTTCTCCACCCACTCATTGTCTGCTTTTGGGAGGTGTTTCCATTGTACTAGGTATTGCAACCCTCCTCGTCATTTTCTAGAGTCTAAAATGGCTTTGACCTTGAAGTGTTGTTCCCCTTCAATCATTTTGGGGGTGGGGCTCGGGGTGCCAACGTTTGGAAGTCCGCACTGGTTTGAGCAGACTGCAGTGGAAAACTGGGTGGATTTTATTCAAGTACTTTGGTAGTTGGAGTTGCACTGTTATGTCGTTGATTATTTTTGAGATTGTGAAGGGGCCAACATATTTGGGGCCTAGTTTTTTTGAAGGTTGGGTGGATTTTAGGTATTTTGTGGACAAGTAGACTTTTCCTCCCACCTCCATGGGCCATTCTGGGGCTCTTTTGTGGTCTGCGTATTTCTTGTAGTCGGCTTTGGCTTCTAATATCTTTTCGATCACTGGCCAGATGTCTTTCATTTGTTTGATCCATTCATCCAAAGAAAGGATTTTTGTCTGTTCTTTGGGTAGTTCTGGTATGGCTACAAAGTCTTGTCCATTTGCTACTTGGAACGGGGTGAATCCCGTGCTCATATGTACTGTGTTGTTGTACGCTACCTCTGCGAATGGAAGTAAGTCTGTCCAATCGTCTTGTTGGTAGCTGACGTAGCACCTCAGATATTGTTCCAGTATATGGTTCCATCGTTCACTTGCCCCGCCTGTTTCCAGGTGATGGGTGGAGCTCAAGACTTGTTCCACCCCTATTAATTTTAGGAATTGCTTCCAGAATTTGGAGGTGAATTGGACTCCTCGATCACTTATGATTCTTTCAGGGGCTCCGTGTAGACAGTATATGTGTTGTATGAACATCTTGGCTAATTGGTTGGCCATGGGTAGCCTGGTACATGGGATGAAATGGGTCTGTTTTGAGAATAAGTCCGTGACGACCCATATGACTGCCTTTTTGCTTTCTGGCAGTTCTACTATGAATTCCATGGCGATTTGTTTCCATGGTTGGGTAGGGCTTGCTACTTTTTGTAGTAGCCCTCTGGGTTTGCCTCCGATGCGTTTCAATGTAGCGCAAATGGGACAGCTTGCAATGTATTCTTCCACGTCCTTTCACAGGATTGGCTACCAAAATTGTTGCCTTACTAAGTGTAAAGTCTTTACAAAACTGAAGTGCCCCGCTACTTTGGCGTCGTGGCACTTTTCCAGGATTTTCTTTCTTAGGGTGTCTGGAATATACGTTCTCTCTCCCTTCTACCACAGTCCCTGTCTTTCTATTAAAAAGGACTTATTTTGCTGTAGCCACTCATCCTGTTGCGATGTGGTCTGTAACTCAGTTTGTAAGTCTTTTTCTACTTCTGTCGCCATGGCGGTTTTCTGGTTCTGTGTGGTTGCTGCCATGCTGAATTGGGTAGGTGAGATAATTGATTCCAATATCTCTTCCCTCTGTTGTGCTGACGTAATCGAGATAAAGTGTCAGCTAGGAAGTTTTTTCCTTCTGGTAGGTACTTCAGCGTTAAGTTGAACCTTCTGAAGAATTGCGCCAATCTGATCTGTTTAGTTTCCTTGGGGATTTCAGGGCTTTTAAGTTCTTGTGATCTGTCCAGACCTCCAACGGGTGTGGGGCTCCTTCAAGTAAGTGTCACCAGGTTACTAGTGCTCACCGTACTGCAAACACCTCTTTCTCCCAGACATGCCAGCACCACTCTGTGTCTGAGAACTTGTGTGACAGATAGGCGCAAGGTCTCAGCTGCCCTTTCTCGTCCTTTTGCAGTAAAATGGCCCCTATGGCCACGTCGGATGCATCTGCCTGCATGATGAAGGGTTGCATATGGTCAGGGTGCTTCAGCACCAGTTCTGATGTGAACAGGGCATTCAGGCGGCCGAATGCTTCTTGACATTCTGCTGTCCATTTAAGCACCACCCCTGGCCTCTTCGTTGTTTTGGGGTTTCCCTTTGGATTTGAGTAGGTCTGTGAGGGGTAGGGCTACTTGTGCGAATTGGGGAATAAATTGCCAGTAGAAGTTTGCAAATCCTAGGAAGCTCTGCAGTTGCCTCCTAGTTCGGGGAGCTTCCTAGGCTATTACGTCTTTGACTCTTGTCGGGTCCATTTCTACTCCTTTGCTAGAAACCCTATACCCCAAGCAGTCTAGCTGTTTCTTGTGGAATTCACACTTCGACAGTTTGGCAGACTTTGGAAAGCCCTGAGATATACTAAGACGCCTTGGTAGAGGAGGTCATGCAGTATTTCGTTTATTAGGTGTATGAAGTCTCCTGGTGCCCCCTGCAGGCCAAAAGGCATTACTAAGTACTCAAATGACCCTAGTTGGCAGTTAAAGGCAGTCTTCCACTCATCCCCTCCTGAATTCGCACCCGGAAGTCCGCCTCTCTTAGGTCTAGTTTTGTGAAGACCTTTCCTTTTGAAAGGTGGGCCAGCATGTCTGTCATCAAGGGGAGGGGGTATTTGTTTGAGGTGCAGACAGCATTTAAACCCCTATAGTCAGTGCAAAGCTGTAGTGATCCATCGTTCTTTGTTCTGAATAAGAAGGGGGCAGCCATAGATGATGTTGCTGGGCGGATGAACCCCCGTTTTAGGTTTTTATTTATGAACTCGCATAGTCCCTTGAGTTCCTTAGGGGTCATGGGGTATAACTTTGTCTTGGGTAGTTCTGCCCCCAGTACTAGTTCTATGGCACAGTCCGATTTCTGGTGGGGTGGGAGTTGGTTGGACTCTGCTTCTCCAAATACATTTAAGTTCTTGTATTGTCTGGGGATGCAGGGTTCCTCTTCTCTTGACACCCCATCCCTCACCTCCTCTAGGGATCCTGTCAATTCGGCCTTTATGTCCCTTTCTGTTGACCATAGTCCTTTGCAGCTCCCATCTGAGAAAGTTATCTGCCCTGACTTCCAGTCCACCCTCGGGTTTCTTTCTCATAGCCATGCTAGCCCCAGGATCATGAAGTGGTTAGCAATTGGGGCTACCAGAAACCTCAAAATCTCTTTATGTGTCCCTACCTGCATAATTAAAGGCTCAGTGTAATATTCTACAGGGCCCCCTTGCATGTCACATCCGTCTAGCTGGGTAAATACGATTGGGTCCTTCAACTTTTCTACCTTTAGTTTTAGCTTGGCCACTGCTGTGGGGTGCAGTAGATTTTAGGTGCACCCAGAGTCTATTAGCCCCTCTAATCTTGTGTTCCCCCCATCCCTCAGTGGCTTCAACTGTGCACTTACCAACATTACTGGACATTTCCCACTCACCATGGGGTCCTCGCGCCCTTCCTTCCATGCCTGCCCTTTGGCACTGTTTAGAGCAGGCTCTCTTCATTTCCTGACACCGGGGATTCTTCTTCAGTTTAGTCATCTGAGTCTCTGAAGGTTTCCTGGTGTCTCCTTCCGATGACTGCCACAGCTGTCTCTTTGGCCTTTTGGGTTGGAGCCTTTGCGTTGCCTTCGTTGGTCTTGGTTCTGCCTTGCATGGTGGATGGTGTGCAGCTGGCTGCTCAATGTCCTTCCTTCCCACATTTGAAGCATAAGCCCTTCCTTGCTCGTCACTCCTTATCCTTATCCCAGGGTTGGTCGGTCACCTTCCTCTCTATGGGGTTCTTTGTAGTTGCTGGCTGCTTCCCTGTGGTGTATGATCTCTGCTGGCACTTCACTTGGCCCGCACTTCCTCTACTTCACCCGCCAGGCATATTCATTCTCTTAGTGTTTTGAGGTTCCCTTGCACTAAGGACCAACTCTTTTTTTTTTAGTTGTAAGAAAACAGCTGTCTATTTAATAACTGCTGAGATATGTGGAGCTTCCTCAGTAATTTGAACTTTTCTATATAGTTCATTCTCTGTTTGGAGGGATATTTTCCAATGGTAGAGGTTGCAGGTCACATGAAAAGAAACACAATGCAATAAAAACTCTTTTTTTAACAAAAACTGAAAGCATTATTTCTTTCCCAGGCACCTGAGAGCAATTAACAATAATTCCCTGCTAACTTGCATCCTGACTAAGTGGTCCTTTACAGCTTTAGATTCTTGAGTTTGGAATTGTTGAATTGTTTGCTTACTTAAACTCTTAAAACATAAACATAAAGATGGCAGTCAGACTGTGCGATCAAAACCCGTCTTTTTATGCATAAAAAAGATGAGGCTACAATCACATAATGTCACTACCATATTTGTTTTTGATCCCAACCCCTACAGATGCCCCTGGGGTAATGGTAGTCCTTCAGACAGGTGTATTTTCTAAAATAGGAAACAATCACTTAAACTATCAGTGTTCAAAATACAATTTTAGAGAATGTAACATGATATACATTAGAAGTATTTTTTAAAAATTAGCTGCAGCAAGAGAAGTCTGGAACTACTGTACAGTATGTAAAACTGGCTTTAAAAACTTGGACAAAATATAAAATATAAAATTCTTAGTTGTCACCCAAAAGAATGTATTTCATCAATCCTTAAGTTAAACATGTAAACATATAAGGAAAATATTCCAACAGACTGTAATCAGTTACATGTTGAAAGGCTTTTGCCTCCTAATTGGCTTTAGCCCATACCTGTCATTGAAAAACCAGTCTTTCTGAGGCTGGAAAAAGTAATTTCATATACATGTAGGCCTAAGTACTTTTTCCTTTTTATGCAGTTTTTCACTATATTTTTTGTCATGGATGCCAAGAAAGTTAAACAGTGTGTCCTCCTTTCCCCCTGATTTGTCCTCCTTTCCAATTATCCATGTCTTCCCTTACCTGTTCAGAAATCTAGTAACCAGAGCTGAGACACAATACCTAGCACCCCAATCAGGTGTTCGTGGCTTGTGGCACGGCGCAGTGGCAGCAATGGAGTTGGTAGAGCCAGTTGTTCAACATTTACTAGCACACCAGTGGATAAGGCCCAATGAAACATAGATCACAAGTCACTCCATAGGTGTAGCGCCACTACGGAACAGGTCCTCTCTCTTGTTTTAACTCAGCAGTCTTTATAGGGGAATAACAGATTTTAAAAAGCGGCCAGATAGATGCAATAAAACAAAGACCATTGCAGGGTGTGCGTGTCAAAAACATAAAGATGGCAGTCAGACTGTGCGATCAAAACTCGTCTTTTTATGCATGAAAAAGATGAGGCTACAATCACATAATGTGACTACCATATTTGTTTTTGATCCCACCCCCTACATATGCTGTTGGTGTGTGTGTTTTCTTGCATATGCAGAGTTTCAGAAAGCGCTTTGCATTAGAGATTAAATGACGCCAGTCATTGTAGTAAATTAGTTGCAGTTCTATTAGTTACTCATACAAACAGATAATATTTACAGTTCTCTTCCAGATCCCTGGAAGTGTTACAATTCTTTCACCGGAAAAGATAAGAAGTAGTAGTAGGAAGCAAGCAGGCGTAAAAGCAAGCAGGCGTAGAAAGCAGGGGCAGGGCAGGCAGGTTCTTTTATACTCTTCAGCCTGGATCACGTGCTGTCTGACCTTTTAAAGTTTGCAGGTGCTTAACTAACAAGGTTTTATTGCTGTGACTTACTCCTCAAGGAATAATACACCAACAGATGCCCCTGGGGTAATGGTAGTTCTTCAGACAGGTGTATTGTCTGAAATAGGAAACAATCAGTTCTGAAATACATTGTCATGTTAGCCCATCAGAATGAAAAAATATCAAAGTAGTTAATAATTAGAATATACTAACTTTAAAAAGCTGTAATATGTCAACAAAGATTTTTTAAAAACCTCCAATACACCAAGAGTACTGAAACTTCAGTGTCATGGCCTCTTAAAATTTCAAACAGGATTTACCTTTCTCATCACCTTAATGGCACAAATTTAGCAATCTGCTTTAAATAACTAAAGTTCAATTGGACCTCTTGAGAAATGCAGTGCTTTTGGAATGTAAGATAACAAACAAGATTGCCTATATAGAGAATTCCTTTTGAGCTGGGTAGCATTTCTGGGTAATAAAATATTAGAAAAATTGTTCCTGATTCAGTAACTTAAGAGAACTGAAACTATAAGGACAAATAGCTTGATTTCCTTCCTCAGTATGGATGGTAAAAATATAAATGCTTAGAGGGGATTTTTTTTTCATTTAATTTTCCCCTCTGCCTTCTTTTTACTATTGCTGATATGGAACCCAGTAAGATAATTAAAACAATTTTTAATTAGAGGCATCAGCTGTAATCCTAAACTCACTAGTCTTACTACTTCTTAGAACTGGGTTGATGTAATACCCTCTTACTGTATGCCCTGAGTCCCACAGAGCTGAACAAGTATATGTACATATAAAAAATTGAGAGAAATTTTCATTATAAACCACACTTATGCACCTCAGGTTCTATTAAAAAAGAATAGAAATTAAATTGTTCATTAAGTGCTTAAGTTCCAGTATTTTCAATAGAACTAGAGCTAAGCAAATATTTTTCCTGCTCTGAGTGTCTGGAAAGCCCAGAGCACAATCCTGTCAGGGCTGTGGCTTGGCCCAGCCATGTAACATCCAATCCCTGTTAGATCCACTCCAGGCTTTTTTTTTACTCTTCTGCCTGACCAAAACTGGGAAAAATATGAGATTTTGACTTTAGCTGTAATGTATGAAAAGTTATCAAATAGCTGTCACGAACCATAGCGTCTGGGCTAGGATTCTCTGGGGGCTGCGGGGCAGAGAATTTGATTGAGGTGGTGACGGGTAAGGGACGATATGATGGGAGCTGGAGGGCAGGCCATCATTGGGGAAGGCGCCCCCAGTGTTTATTACCGGTGGCGCGTTCCGGCCCCCCAAGCTCAAACCCAGACCCTGGTAAGCAGATCTTCGAGGGCGCTGATGTCCGGCTGTCGCTCCTTAATGCCAGGTCTGTGAATAACAAGGCTCCCCTCGTTTGCGACTTGCTCGCAGAGGAGGGGGCAGACCTGGCATGTATCACTGAGACCTGGCTGGGCCCAGAAGGAGGGGTTGCCCTTTCAGAAATGTGCCCAGCCGGGTTTTGAGTGTGGCATCAGCCAAGACAACGGGGCAGGGGAGGAGGGGTGGTGGTTGTCATCCGAGAGTCTCTTGTGGCCTCCAGGGGCGCTGCCCCACAAGTGGCTGGTTGTGAGACCCTGTTTTTCAAGTTGGGTTCCCAAGTACAGTTGGGATTGTTGCTACTGTACCAGCCTCCCTGCTGCATAGCAACCTCCCTGCCCGAGCTGCTCGAAGCCGTCTCAGGGTTGGCAGTGGGGTTCCCCAGACTCATGGTTTTGGGGGATTTCAATCTGCCGTCCCTGGGATGGACCTCGGAGGCAGCTCGGGAGTTCATGGCTACTATGGCAACCATGGGCCTGTCACAGATTATTCAGGACCCGACTCGGGACAGTGGGCTCACCCCGGACTTAGTTTTCTTGTCTGAGCAGTGGCAATGTGATCTGACCTATCCCCATTGTCATGGTCAGACCATGCCCTGGTGACCCTGAGGCTCTCTTCTGCTTCCCCACTCCGCAGGGAGGCGGGACCTATTTGATTGGTCCGCCCCCGGCAACTGATGGACCCAATGAGGTTTCAGAGGGAGCTGGGGGTTATACCCGAAAATCTGATGCATGGTCCAGCGGAGGTCCTGGCCGCAGCCTGGAATAAAGAGGCGGCCGGGGCCCTGGACAGGATCGCGCCTATGCATCCTCTCCTCCCTCATTCGGCCTGTCACTCCCTGTGGTTTATGGAGGAGTTGAGGGTTTTGAAGAGGGTTAAGAGACGTCTAGAGCGCTGCTGGAGGAAGATGAGGACTGAATCTGACCGGACACAATCTAGAGCCGCTATTAGGGCCTACCTTGTGGTGGTAAGTGCGGCGAAACATGAATATTTCTCCGCTCTTATTGCGTCCGCAGAATGCCGCCCGGCGGCCCTGTTTAAGATTATTAGATCTCTCTTGGGTCGCGAAGATTCGGTGACCCATTTACAGGGCTGGTCGGAAGAGTTTGCTGAGCATCTGCAGGACAAAATCGCTCAGATTCATTCCAAATTTAACTCTAAGCATGAAGCACAATCTGGGGAGATGCCAGAGGTACGTACTTACCCTGTTATCTGGGAATGGTTTGATCCTGTTGGGCCTGATGAAGTAGACAGGATCCTCCGGATTGTAAATGCCACCATGTGCCATCTTGACCCGTGTCCCTCCTGGCTGGTGAAATCAGCTCGGGAGGTCACATGTGGTTGGGTCCAGGGGATGATTAATGCATCCTTGGGAGAGGGGGTGTTCCCAGCAGTCTTTAAGGAGGCGCTGGTGTACCCCATCCTCAAGAAACCTTCCCTGGACCCCACTGTCTTGAACAATTTTCGTCCTGTCTCCCACCTTCCCTTTTTGGGAAAGGTGGTTGAGAAGGTGGTGGCATTGCAACTCCAGAGGATTCTGGATGAAACGGATTATCTAGACCCCTTTCAGTCAGGTTTCAGGCTGGGATATGGGACAGAGACTGCATTGGTCGCGCTTATGGATGATCTCTGGCGGGAGCGAGATGGAGGGAGTGCATCCATTCTCACTCTCTTGGACCTCGGTATCCTTTTGGAGCGACTCAGGGAGTTGGGGGTGGGCGGCACAGTTTTGCGCTGGTTCACCTCCTTCCACCAGGGCCGCTCACAATCGATGGTAATAGGGGAGGAGAGATCCGACCCTTGACCCCTCCTGTGTGGGGTGCCGCAGGGTTCGGTTCTCCCTCCTCTCCTATTTAACATCTACATGAAGCCGCTGGGCGAGAACATCCATCATCACAGGATGAGGTATCACCAATATGCTGATGATACTCAATTGTATATCTCCATCCCGGGTGAAGTAAGTGTTGCAGTTGACACCCTATCTCAGTGCCTAGGGGCTGTAGGGGCCTGGATGGGGAACAACAGGCTTCAACTGAACCCTGGTAAGATGGAGTGGCTATGGATTGATGGCCCCTCAGCCTCCAGGAAGCTGTCATCTTTAACTCTGGATGGGGTGGCACTGCCCCGTTCAGATTCAGTCCGGAGCTTGGTGGTCCTCCTGGACTCACGACTCCTGCTCGAAGAGCAGGTGGCAGTCGTGGCCAGGAGGGCCTTTGCACAGCTTCGTGTTGTGCGACAGTTGTGCTCCTTCCTGGATTGAGAGACCCTCTGAACAGTCACTCATGCCCTTGTCATCTCTCATATAGATTACTGCAACGCGCTCTACATGGGGCTACCCTTGAAGAGTATCTGGAAGCTTCAGCTGGTCCAAAATACAGCCGCTCGAGCAGTTACGGGTGCGATAAGATCAGCACATGTAACACCACTGCTCTGCGAGCTGCATTGGGTACCAGTTTGCTTCCGGGTCCAATTCAAGGTGTTGTTCATCACCTTTAAAGCCCTACATGGCATGGGACCAGGGTATCTGAGGGACCGTCTCATCCTGATTACATCTACCCGTCCCACCTGGTCATGCAGGGAGGGCATGCTACGGACCCCGTCAATAAAAGAATTCCATCTAGCGGGGTCCAGGAGGCGTGCCTTCTCTGCAATAGCGCCCGCCCTGTGGAATATCTTGCCCCCGGAAGTGAGGCAGGCGCCCTCCCTCCTGGCTTTCCGGAAGTCTTTAAAAACCTGGTTCTGCCACCTGGCTTGGGACAAAGGAAGGGATAGTTCCTCCTGGGGGTGGTTAGCTTAGTAATAACCTCCTTTTATGATCTTACCATCCTCTGGATTTTTTATATTTCTATTTATTATGATATTGTATTTTAATGATTTATAGGTTTTTTAATTTTAATATTTATTGTAAACCGCCCAGAGTCTACTGCGGTAGAGATGGTTGGTGATAAATTTGATAAATAAATAAACAAACAAATAAATAAACAAATAAACAAACAAACAAACAAACCAGCTAGATAACACTCCTGCTTTCAAGCAAATTGAACTCAGCATTTCAGGCTTTAAATATAAGAACCACTGCTTTGAATTTGACTCAGATAGGTACAAACAGCCAATGCAGCAGATAAGGGGGGGGCACCTTATTCCCTTATTCTTAAAGTGGCTATATTTTGCACAGCAAAGGCAGAAATACAGCATGTTATACTGTAATAACTGAATGTAGTCATCGCTACAGTATGAGTAACTTTGGTGTCATCACACCTCCCTTGGAAAAGTATTCAAAACTTAAGGTGCCACACTCCTTTTTTAATCATATAACATAGTACTATACATTATTACCCATCTTGAAGTGAAGATCTTAAAGGGAAAGGTGGGTCTTTAAAACAGCTATGAGTAACTTCTTATAGGTTGAGATCACAATTCAGCTTGTGGAATTGTGCTGGTTAGCCAAGGTTTTTGACCTATTTTTAATGGGTTTGAAAGGGGAGAGATAAAGATAGGAATGGGGGTGTTTCATACCCCAAGACAGTCTATGCATTGCTGGTGATGGGGATTAATCTTCCTGCTTTAGTCTATATACAATGATTACACAGCATCCCAAAATATGCCTCTTATTGTCATAAGCTCTGGTGGCACAGTCAGCAATGACCTAGCTGCTCTGAATTGCAAGGGGCCTGTACAGGCAGGGGATCAAATTCATTTTTGTTGACCCTAACATAAGAACAAGACTCCCTGGTGAGAATTGGGGCAGGCAAATATTTCCATTGTGATTCACAACATACAGCAGGAAGGAAGGTGAGGCTGTATAACAAAGCACCTGACAAGTTCCTTTAGCAGGAAGCCAAGAGAGAGAAAGGGTCAAGAAGCAACAGTTGGAACCAGACATGGAACAACCAACTGGTTCAAAATTGGGAAAGGAGTACGACAAGGCTGTATATTATCACCCTGCTTATTTAACTTATATGCAGAGTACATCATGAGAAATGCCGGGCTGGATGAATCACAAGCCGGAGTTAAGATTGCCGGGAGAAATATCAACAATCTCAGCTATGCAAACGATACCACCCTAATGGCAGAAAGTGAAGAGGAACTAAAGAGCCTCTTGATGAGGGTGAAAGAGGAGAGTGCAAAAGCTGGCTTGAAACTCAACATTAAAAAAACCCAGATCATGGCATCTGGTCCCATCACTTCCTGGCAAATAGAAGGGGAAGAAATGGAAGCAGTGACAGATTTTATTTTCTTGGGCTCCAAGATCACCGCAGACGGTGACTGCAGCCATGAAATTAAAAGACGCTTGCTCCTTGGGAGGAAAGCTATGGCAAACCTAGACAGCATATTAAAAAGCAGAGACATCACCTTGCCGACAAAGGTCCGTATAGTTAAAGCTATGGTTTTTCCAGTAGCAATGTATGGCTAAGATAAGCCATGATGGGGAATTAATTGTTAGATAGATTTAGGTGAGATGTGTAATATGAATAAGATAAAATTGGTGAGTGATAAATCTGAATGATGGGCATTCTAGGTGGCTTCTATTTCTTCCTAACCCCAATATCTATAATATGCTCATGATAAGGGCCTACTTTTTAGGTAAATTGTAAGTGTAACAGTAATTCCAATTTTTCAAGCTGCCATTGAAATATTGATCAGCTGATATTCAGAGGTTAAAAGGTAAAGGTTTCCCCTGCACAGTCATGTCCGACTCTAGGGGCCGGTGCTCATCTCTGTTTGTTAGCTGAAGAGCCAGCATTGTCCGAAGATGCTTCCGCAATCATGTGGCCGGCATAACGCATGCGGAAAGCTGTTACCTACCCACCGAAGTGGTACCTATTTATCTACTTGCATTTGCATGTTTTTGAATTGTTAGTTGGCAAGAGCTGGGGCGAGTGCGGGAGCTCACTCCGTCACGCGGGGCCACGGATTCGAACCTCCAAACTTGTGATCTTCCAATCGACAAGCCTGGCATCTTACCCGCTGAGCCATTGCACCCCTGATACTCAGAAGTGATAGCATATTCACTTTCTAACCCCCATATATATATAGAGAGAGCCAGTTTGGTCTAGTGGTTAAGGCAACGGGCTAGAAACCAGGAGACTGTGAGTTCTAGTCCCGTCTTAGGCATGAAAGCCGGCTGGGTGACCTTGGCCCAGTCCCTCTCTCTCAGCCCAACTCACCTCACAGGGTTGCTGTTGTGGGGAAAAGAGGAGGAGGAAGGAGTATCAGGTATGTTCGCTGCCTTGAGTTATTTATAAAAATAATAAAGGCAGGATAAAAATTAAATAAATAAATAAATGTTTAAACTCACATAGGAAGTGGGAAATGAGCTGTTGCCTACGCATTGACTTCTGCTGGTATGCTCACAAGTCTGATTCCAAGCTTTTGCATGATCAGCTGAAATGTAATATGCCTTGGAGAAGGCAGTTGTAACACAATTATATTTATTCATTGCAGCTCTCTTTCAGTTACCCAGTTGTTATAACATATTGATACATTCCAGATCACTGGCATTTCTCTTGCTTTCTATGTTTTAACCCCAGGTGGATCAGAACAAAGCAACTTCAACAAATACATTTGTAGCATGTTGACAAAGAATAACTCATTTGAGAACAGCATGCCATCCTAAACGGACAGATTTTGGTGTATGATTAAAGTTACAAACATGTTAATTATTTGCTTTGTTACACATTTGTTACCATGAACCTCAGATGCCAGTATCTTGGAATGTTTCAGTTGGAACCCATATTCAGAAAAACATATACACTTCAAGCGTTTGGTTTGATGTGTCACAGATTGTGCAGGCCTACCCATTGCATTTCTCAGTGCTTCAAGCATAATTTATTTCCTTGTCCTTGTTCCTTCGTAATACAGGAAATCCTGAAGGAGTGCCAAGAAGGAAAGAGTGGTGAGAGAATGAAGAAGCCAACCGAGCAGGAGAAGCATGAGGTGGCAGCGCGACACTCGATTTAATGGTCTCTGGCTGATGGTCCCATGGTTGTCATCAGTATTGGTCCTGATTCTGGGATTCTGGGGCCTGGCTACAGCTGCTGTCACACCACATGAACAGCATGCCTCAACTGCCTCCTCCAGCCAAGTACCACTGGACTGGTTGCTTACTGATCGAGGACCATTCCACCGAGCCCCAGAGTACGTTGACTTCATAGAGCGCTATCGGCAGGGTTTCACCACTAGATACAGGATCTACCGGTAAGCCATACCAATGAAACAAAATTTTGCACAGACTATAGCACTTCGTAATATTCTTTATGTCAAGCTATTATGGAATAGTGATATAAAAGAGTATGATTTGCAGTATTGGTATGTGCCATGTCTTTATATCTATAAGTACCAGAAGGGCCTTATAGTGAGGGGTGGTGTATGGTAGCTGCTAGCTCAAGTGGCATATTTGGGGCATTCATTAAAGGTGGGACACTGGAAGGCAAGCAGATAAAGCCCATGGGGACCAATTCAATTGGAAGATCTTCTGTAGATGGACCACCAAAACAAATGGAAGCCATAATCATGATACCATGTTGCCTCTGTTTATTCAGCAGCCTTTCCCAATCTGGCACTTTCCAAATGCATTGGAACTGAAATTCCTGGCTGGTGTGCAACCTTCAGTGGAGCTTGAACAGAAATTCTTAATTGACTGGAACTGTGTTAACTTATTGTGGGAGGAAAGTGTCTTGTTGGATACTCAACTGGGCATGAAAGGTATCTGATGCTATCTCATGTGGAATATAGTAGAAAGACTATTAATCTTCTCCTGAATATTTCTTGCATTCCCATTATCTTTGTTTTGCAAGGTTTAATCCACTTCATTCAAGTTCAGCAGCAATTCATGGGCAGAATGAATAGAATGATAAGGCTATTGACCAGCCTTCTCCAACCTCTGCTTTGTAAATATTGTGGGTTATAGCTCTTACTGTTCCCAGTCATGCCGGCTGGGGATTTTGGTAACTGTAGTCCCAAAATCCAAGGTAGAATGGAATTTCTGTTCCAGAATTTCTCAGACTTGTTTTTAACCATTCCAAGATTATCCTCGAAGTGTTTTAATTTTATATTGAATGACAGTAATAATATGATGGATCAATCTAACCAAATTAGGTTAGTGGTCCAAGATCCAACAAAAGATTATTAGTTATCTGCCTGATAATTGATACCTATATTGGAAACAAATAGCATTTGCTCAACTGAACTTTGTCATAGTTAAATCTCATTTATGTTTTTGACTGACATTTGGTTTCTTTCACGTCTGCAAAGCAGCATTTCCAAACTTTTTAAATAGGGACTTCTTCCAAATTCACTTGATTCCTTCCCTTAACACAGCAACAAATTGGGAAAAAGAAAAGATTGTTATACATATGGTACTCATATAGCATGCTGTTTTGTCTAAGGATGACTGTGCTGGCTGGAAGACAATGGGAGTTTGTCTAGCACCTCTATAGCTGGGGAAGGCTGATTGAAAGGGTGAGGTACCAAATGCTTTTCTGATAGTGGAAGAGAAATCTTACATCAGTGTTTCTCACACTTGACAAGTGTAAGATGTGTGGACTTCAACTTCCAGAATTCCCCAGCCAGCATGGCTGGCTGGGGTGTTCTGGGAGTTGAAGTCCACATACCTTAAAGTTGCCAAGGTTGAGAAACCCTATCTTACATGAATGACACAAGATCCTCCAGTATGAGCATTCATGTTCTTCGTTAAGAGCAGAGGCCATCTACTTCAAGGGGTTACTATATCATAGAACTTTGCATGCACACATATTAAGCTTTCTTCATATTCCATAGTTTGAGAGCCACTGCTATGAAAGGCAAAAGGAGAAAAGGGGACAATATCAGAAATTTTTAAAAAAAGCAAAATGCATTTTTTAAAGAACTTGTTTAACTCACAATACCAATGGGGTCTGCTAATACTAAATCTTACAGACTATGACAGAGCTTTCCAAACTTTTAATGTTGACGACACATGCAGTCTGCTAATACTAAATCTAGTGTAAGTAAGGAGCTTCTGGAATCCAGCTTATTTTTCATAACAGTATTTAGGGACTCCTTTGAATAGAACATGCCATTTAACTATGAAACATTGTGATAGATACTTCAATAGCTCTTGTCAAAGCAAATGAGCAAAGCCTGTTTTATGGGGCAGCATCAGTGCTCGTGTTATATTATTTTTAGTATGTTGTGGTTATTTGTCTGCTTTCTCACTGGCTTTCTAACTTTGGCAAGCTGCAACAAAGCTGTCAGGCATCAAATTAGATTGGAAAAACAACCATTTAAAATAGTCAATTCCTTTGCTTCTTCCAAATCATCTCCCTCCAAGAAGGGTTATTAGAGTTACTCATTACTTCTATGCCACACATAACATCATTATGAATTGTTAGGCCTGTGTAATGCTCTGGATTTAAAGGTGGTTCAAAAGGTAGGACCTGTGTGCAACTCCTTAAAGCAGTTGTTTTTTCCCCCCAGGAAAAAGATGTATAACACCATTTTAGAAGTACAGCCCTATTAAATTAGATGGTTATTTTTTTCTTTGTTAGTACTTCCACCAAGCCCTTAAAGTGCATTGATAATAGAAAAAAATGATTCAAATGCAGATTGATATGTGAACATTTCTACTTGACAAATCTTCAGAAAAGTATGGAAGTGTGGGAAGAGAGAAACTGCTTGGGTTAATTACAATATTATGGACAGTATAGAAATAAAGGACTTAACTAAAGCTGCACATGACATCTGTCAAGTCACAATTAGTTACCTAATTTGCTTGGACTGGACTTTTGAGTGTCCTGAAAAGTGCTCCCAGGGACAAGCAGAGGGGTTTGCAGGCAAGGCAAGTCAAGCTGGAGCCAATTACCTTTTCTCCTCTCCCCGCAGTTTATCTCCCCTTAAGCAACCAATTGTCCTTGCTACCCCATCCCTAGTCTGGGGATATTTTGCTAAATATTTACATATTTATAAAACATGTTGGTAAGGGGGTGCAATGGCTCAGTGGTTAAGATGCCAGGCTTGTCGATTGGAAGTTCGGAGGTTCGAATCCCTAGCCCCGTGTGAAGGAGTGAGCTCCCGCACTCGTCCCAGCTCTTGCCAACCTAGCAATTTGAAAGCATGCAAATGCAAGTAGATAAATAGGTACCACCTCGGTGGGATGGTAACAGCATTCTGCGCACATGTTGGTAACCTCTGGCCTAGGCTGCATGTGGCTCCTGACTCCTCTTTCTGTGGCCTCTGAGCCCACTCTGACTGCAGCAATAAATTATGGTAGTCCAGTTCTGCATAATTTCCTGCTATTTTGAGACACAAGGTAAGTCTAGTATAAATCCTAAGTAAGGCCTAACAGAATTAGAAAAGGAAAGGAAAAACAAAAGCAATACACACTCATATTCCTTCTCTCTCTTCCTCTCTCTAGCCTGGGAAAAATAGCCCTAAAATCCTTGTCTTGCCACGTGTTTGACATGGCCTAATGCAACATCATTGCTCCATTCACTGTGGCTCTCACTTGACACACCCACCCCCTTAAGTGCTGCCTTGGGCCACCAAAAGTTTGCTCCGCTCTATCGTAAATGGATATGTAAGTGGAACTAAACTACAGATAGAGAAAAATGACTGGCAGTTCTCCTTTCCTTTATGTGTTTCTAAAATTCCTCCCTTTCTCTTTTGAAGGCTTGCTTTCTCAAGCTGGAAGTGGGGGTGAGGTTTACTAGTAATGAATAGAGCATGTTGTTTTGCTCTGATGATTTATTTAATGGGAGGCAATGTGAATTACACTGAATGTGCTTGAGAGGGAGAGAGACATATCATCTTTCAGCTTGAAAAGCATAATGGATAATGTTTATAGTCATGCTATGCATAATGTTTATGGTCAGAAAGGTTGACTACTTGCAATTAAATCCAGAGTTAGAGAATTGTAAATGAAATTATCTTTCCTCATGTATAAAATAGTTAGGTACAAGAATACAGAATGGGTCTAGTAAATGTTATCTCCCAGTCCCGCTGGTGTACCAGCTGATGAAGAGCTCTAGGTCAGCTGTAGAGCACAAGAGATCAGATTCAGTTCATGGTATTACCAATTAGGAAGCAAGATGAAGAACATCTATACTGCATGATAACCCTGGAGGATTACTAAAATAGCTTTATAGGGGATGAGACATATGAAGGGGTATAATCTATATCTACAAGCCACAAGAGCTATATATGAGAGCTAACGTATCATATTTGAAGCAAAATACTTTTGCACCTCAATGATTGTTCCATTGTGCTCATGGTCTGGTTCTCTATTAGCATTTGATTGGCTATTGTGGGAACATAATCCTAACCCAGATAAAATGTTTGGTTCATTCCACAGTAGATTGTTTAATATTTGTATGAGAGCAATTGCCTGTCAGAGTAAACAGCAGATGGAACAGTGTCCTGACTTGTTATAAGGCAGCTCCATGTGATATATATACATACATACATACATACATATATATATATATTCAATGCAGTAGCAAAATCAGTGTTCTAAGTTAGACACTGTAAGCAGACCCAGTGTCAGTTTTGCCAGTATCCTGTATCATGCCTTCAAAATGTGGATTTTGAACTTTTCTATATAGTTCATTCTGTTTGGAGGAATATTTTCCAATGGTAGAGGTTGCAGGTCACATGCAAAGAAATACAATGCAATAAACACTCTCTTTTAATGAAAAGAAGCTTTCCAGTTCATTCTGTTTATAGCCATGTTGCTTGTAAACATAGAAACAAAACTCAGATCTAGAAGACATAGCATAGCTGTAATTGGTTGCTTGAGATTGGAGCAGAGAAAAAAGAGAGACTGGAGTAGAAAATATGTATTTGCAATATTTGTATGCCACTCATTCCTGAAAGCTCTGAGCAGCTAACAATCCGAAACATCGTTGAAAAAGTTGATAAAACTACAAGGAAGTTTTATAGGGACTCATAAAAAATTGTTCTTAGATTAGTGCCACTTTTTTTTTTCAATAGCTATGTCTTTGGGGAGTTACTAAGAGTTTCTGGGAGTATAGAGATCTTGCTCCTTTGTTTGCAATGAGACAAGAGCTACTAATAGGTTTTTCTAGTATTGAGCAATGTCATTTCAAAGATCAATTATATGGTTTATTTCAATGCTTGTCTTAGAGAAGAAAGCATTGTTCAGAGGCTGAGATTGGGGGATCTCTTTTTTTTTTACATCCCCAAGTCGAAAAGAGTTTAGGGGAGGAGGGGATGAGCATGATAGAGCTGGTCTCCTGGCATTGTATGTACATGAATGAGAAGAAGAATCTTGCAGCACAATATGTAGAGGGCTTCCACTAAACAGTATTATGAGGCTCTAATATGAAACAATGTAAAAGCAGCCTTGCTGGCTCAAACTAAACATTTATCTTGTCTGCAAAACTAACAAATGTGATACAAAGGAATACGCTTGGAGCTTCTGAAAGATGTGTCATGTACAGTTATATTATTTCACGGCGATGCATGTTCAAGGTTTACCAGTGCTATACATATGTTGCAAAGCCTCTGCAGTTTATATGTCTATAAGGCATAATGATACACTGAAGGTATTTGCACCTCTGCAATGCAACCCATTCAGAAACAACCAGTTACCAGAGACTGACCTATAAACTAAGATTATAAAATAAAATAACCCCACTTTTATAGAATCTTCTCAGGAGTAAAAATCTATTCACAGAGATTAGGGATATTATTCAGTGAGATTTATGGATAAAGCATGGATCATCCCTTGGAGCAGTTGGGGTTGGAGTTAATGTGTTTGAAAGCTCACTGGGTTTTTAAAAGTGCAGGCAGAAAGGATAACAGCTTTAACAAGAATTCTTAAAGTAGCAAATAAGAAGTTGGGAGATACAGAACTCTGTATTACTCACTCAGGGTATACAAACCTGATGCTCCTAAGGCAAACGAAGGTGATGTCACCTTTTTCAACCCCAAGTGCTATCTTTAAGAAAGCCAGAGCCAATAAAAAAATAAAGATTTCTAGGGGAGAAAAAATTAATGTACTATTAAGTACAGGGGCTTAAGGGTTAGATTACAGCTGCTGTATCATACTGTATCCAAATGGAAACACTGGCTACCTACTTCACAAGGCTGTTATTAACAATGTTATCCATCCTGAGGTTGTTGCTTTGAAGTTCCTGGTTCAGCCATTTTCTCTAGGTCAAGCGTTGTAGCCTCTTGCTGTGCAAAGCTCTGATGTCAGTGGTGTCTGCAGGGCTGGTAAAAAAAAAAACACCCAATCAAGATGGCGGTTGCACTGCCATGACCACCATCCCTGCAGATGCCACTGCTGTAACTCTCACCTCAAGGCTGGGTGCAGCTGGTCCTCCTGTTAGGCAGCCGTGGTAGTTACAATGTGTGATGGAGCTCGGAGCAGAAGAAGGAGGGGGCGCATTCCATCAGGGAGATAAATGTTCTCACAGCATTGAGAGCCTCAACAGGCCGGCTAAGAAAGTTAGGCTAGCCATGCCCTAGAGTCCCAGGAGTATTTTTCCCCTTAGATCAGTTAGGGTACCTTTAGTCTGGCAAGATTCTGTATATGGTAGGAACGATAAAGAAACTAGAGCTGCAACTCCGGCTCAGCGTGGCTCTTCGCCAGTTTCCCTGACACAGTGTGGGTTTAAGGGATGGAGTGTGTCTTCTTCACCTGTCTGAACTTCCCTAAGCCAGAGCTTTCCAAAATTTTCATGTTGGTGACACACCTTTTAGACATGCATCATTTCGCGACACAGTAATAACAGGGCTCCCCACCCCCGGCCCACATGATTGGCTCCCGCCTGCAAACCCCGCCGCCGGCCCACACGATTGGCTCCCGCCTGCAAACCCCACCCCCGGCCCACATGACAGGCAGGGCAGGGCAGCGTAGCCACGGTGCGGTGCCAAGTGGCAGGGGCTGGCTCAATCGCGGGGTGGAGAGGCAGCAGCACTTACCAGTGGTGGGACTCCAACGGGGACTCTTCGGCGGCAGCCAGGCGTCTGCGCTGCTCAGCCCGCCTCTCTGCCCTCCTTTGGCACACGCTGATTGGCGGGGTTGCCTCTTCTTCTGGTTCCCCCCCCCCCAATCAGCACTTCTGGGTCTGGTGACACACCGAGACACTGCCGGCAACACAGTAGTATGTTGCGACACACAGTTTGGAAAGCTATGCCCTAAGCTAACTGGCTGCCTTCAGGTGCAGTGGAAGACAGATAAGACTTAACAGCCATTGGTGTAGTCAGCATCTGGGCATAGAAATTGGGGTGGGGGTGGGAAGAAGAAAGCTAGCAACCAGCCTGGACTGTTGGCTCTATCAATAATGGTGAGGAGTTACATGATTACAGCGGCAAGACTTCTGTATGCACAAAATTGGAAAAATCAAACTCTACCAACAATACAAGACTGGATGTTAAAACTGATGGACATGGCAGAAAATGACAAATTGACATGTTTATTAAAAGAAAACTCAAATAGCTATTATCTTAAAGAATGGAAACCATTGATGGAATATTTGCAAAAAGCAGGAGGGGCAAAGCTTACATGGGGTTTTGAAGACTAGATTATACATAAATAGAAAATATCAGATAAGAAATGTTTATGAATATTATATAAAGCTAGTATGTAAGATAAAAAAAATTGTTACTTTTATGACCAGAGATAGATCGGAAGTTAGCTTATTTCTATGCTGTTTTCCCTTTCTTTTTTTTTCTTTTACTTTTCTACACTTTTTTCTCTATCTTTTCTTAATTTGTATTTCTATTTCTGTTTCATTTTCAACTTTTAATATAAAATTTGTGAAAATAATAATAATAATAATGGTGAGGAGTTAGTGGTATGGTTACTTCCCCTGCTAGTGTAGCCTGGACACCTAGGCTGGAGAAATGCTGTTGTGTGGCACAAACCAGGATTCCAGGTTCAGATGTCATGAGGAGCACTCCCTTTCCTGGTTAAATATGAAGTGAATGTGAGTGGGCTGCGTTCACCAGTACATTGCTTGTTCTTTTTAGTGCATGCTGCCATTGTGTTCTCATGTGCTGGGCTCTGTTCCTTTCCCATGAGGGGAGACTAATTACACAGGTGTCTGAATGGATCATGGTGTGAATTTAGCTCCACACAGTGGTTAGAAAGGAGGCCAACCATGCCCTGATACTTGATAAGCTCTTGGTATCTGGCAGCTTTCCAAATGGACATTTATTTGTTTTGCTAAGCAAGTTCTTTTCCAATCAGCCTGCTTCTCCCATTTCATTGTTTGTGTAGGTTGATGTGATTTGGCATCGCTTACTGATTTTTCGCCAGTGGAAACAAAGATGGAAGTAGGCACCACAGGTCATGATGAACAAGTTTCAGCCAGCAAGTTTTTTACGGTGCTTGCTTACAAGCTGCCTAGCTGTAATCAGTGCTGTCAATTTCTCACTTTAATGAGCATCGTCAAAGCCCACCTGATCATCCCTGAAATAATTGTGTGCCTATTCCCCATCTCTACCATTATAAATGCCTTAACAGCCAGGAGTTAGGTTGGGAAGAGACAGACAGGAAAGAAGCAGCTTCTGCAAGGCAGTGCCTAACAGCTGCAGCCTCACTGGCCCCGGAACCTGAGCGTTGCCTGTTCTTATTCTCCGAGGCCCTTGAGAGAGCTGGTGAGGGGAGGACAGGCAGGGTAGTGGTTCCTTCTCCACCCGCCTACCCATTCTCCCTTTCCCCTGGGGACCACAACTTCTCTTGAGGTAGCACTGTGACGGAGATGGGGGGGAGGAGAGAACCCCCTGGGACTATGCTTGCCTCAAACTTTCCATTCTAATCCTTTGTGGTTTCTCTGAGAGCAGTACCGGTAAGGGTAGGCAACCAATCCCATTGCCTGTTAATTTGCAAACTGGAAAGACCTCTGCAACATTGGAAAGGGCAAGATGCTTTGCAAAGTTTACTACAGAGCAACATTTGTTCCTTTTTTTGTTTTATAGAATTAGCCCCCTCTCTCTTTTCTCCAATGAGGTTTTCTCAGTGATAGGTCAAAGAGTGAACATGGCAAAGGTGAACTTTGGCAAGTTTTTCCTTTCGATGCCAGCGTTTCCATGTTTGAATCTAAGAACCGGCACACCAAGGAAGCCCACAGGCAGGGTATGAAGGCAGCCACTGGTGCTCAGAATTATGCTGGGGCTTCCACCACATACTCTAGTTTTTTAGGTCTATGTATGTATGTGTATCTCTGTGCATATGTGTCTGTCTGTCTGTATTTAAAGTTATATGTACTATCCAGAAGAGTTTTTAGCAGAAAGGCATGGATCAACATTTTAGTAAATAAAAAGATAAATAGCTGAATTGGCTTAGATTCAAGATGCAGGGATTTTTCAGGGCAGGGCGGGGTGGGGGAAGTTGTCTACAGCCTTCAGTATAGAATTCTGTAAGAAAAAGGGGAGCTGGGTCATGTTTGAAATGTCCTGGAAAAATGGTGAGGCCAGCCTTAGGAACTGTAGTCTTGTCCATGAAACAGTAGTAGATGCAGCCTGAGACCTTCATTCACTTAAGAACTCTGGGCCTGGGTCTGTGTGGGCACGAACACATGCAGGCACCTGTCGGGGGTGGTGCATCTGGTAGATCTGAGGTGAAGGTGCATGTGAACATGCAGAGGCATTTGTTGCAGGTGTTTCAAGCTCTTTCAAAAATCAGGACAGGTGCTGCCAGAGTGAAATAATAATGTCATATACCCCCTTTATCCTATTTCTGTATTCTTCGACTATTAAAAAATAAATATCAAAATAAATATCAAAAGGTGTGTTTTGAATACATATTTGCATTTTACTTTCATATCAAATATTAATTATTTTCCAAGGTATACATCTCTAAATATACTCTATTCTAAAACACACAATTTATCTACATTTTAATTTTTATATGGGCAGCTTTACAAATGTCAGAAGGTATAATGAGAAAAGTCGCCATATTCTGAAAATGTGGATCAAATGAAATGCTTAAGAATAGCAAGGGAATAAATGTGGGACCCAAAGGATTATCTTGATATGGAAAGAAAAACTTGCTTTACACATTGCTCTCTAAACCAGGGCTTTCCAAAGTGCCGCCACTGGCGACACACCGGCGGCGGTGGCGGCGGCGTGGGGGGGCGCACGTGCACGGCGGCGGTGCGGAGGGGGCGCACGTGCACGGCGGTGGCGGCGGTGGCGGCAGCCTCCGCTAAAACGCGGAAGCCGCGCCGCTGCCACAGCCGCCGTGCACGCGCGCGCCGCCGCTTCCGGGTGGTGTGGCGACACACCACGCTGTGTGTGGCGATACACTTTTGTGTCGCGACACACAGTTTGGAAAGCTCTGCTCTAAACCATAATGTAATGGTGTTTAGTATATTGGGAAAACATAGCCAATGGTGATTTATTCAGTAAACATGGTTAAACAAACTATGATTTGGTATGCTATATGAACCTCATCTGAGTCAGGTGGTATAACATTGCCAGATGACAATGTTTGCTACAGGAGTTGGAGACATTCAGGAAAATGAAGAAGGAGATAGGCACAGCTGTCTTTCCAACCACTGTATTTCTTGACAGTCATTGTTGTCTATCAACTGCTTTGTTTCTGCCTAGGAGATCTGAGATAATGGGTTTCCATATATTACGCATGACTCTTTTTTTTCGCACTGCTACATATATGTCTTTGGGCAAGTCATTACCTATGTTCACACAAATCCTTTGCCCACAGTTAACATAATCCTATTTTTCTTCTTGTCTGCATTTTTTGCATGACACGTTGAGACACCAGTTAATCAGATTTGCTGGGTTCACACAACTTGATAGGCTGAAGTTTGATGTTTTGATTAGATTGCGGATCAATGTGTCATGCGAACACAGCCATTCTCTCTCCAACTAAAAAAACATGAAGGATTCCTGTGAGGATAGACATACCCCTTTCCCCAATATGACACCCTGACTGAATTAGAAGAAAGGTGGAATAGAAAGCAATGAATCAGAACAGTAGCTTCCTGAGATTCCTTGCACAGAGGTCTCAGCCAACGATAAACATGTTGACACTCAGTAATTTCACATATATCGACTTAACATCTGCCGCCTGTGAAGGAACTCTTATGGTACATGCCAACAAGGCCTCAGCTTCAGAGGTGGCACATACTCTTCAGGCTGGTGACTGGCATGAAGATGATTTCAACAGCCTGCTGTGTTCTCCAAACAATGCCTCTGTAAGCAATGATCGGCCAATTTAATTCTAATTTTGAAAATTTCAGGGTAATTAAACCAGAAAATGGCTTGCAACTTACTTACTTACAGTATCTGATTTGTCACCGCCCATCTCCTCCTACCAGAGGGACTCTGGGCGGTTTACAACAACACAATAATTAAAACAATAAGTTACAATATATATATTACAACATATAAAATGCAATTAAAGCTAAAAATAAATATAAATGAAAATGAAAATGAAAATGGAATCCAATGGCTGATGATCTAACTCAGCCTTGTATGTAACAATCAGTTTAGGACACTAGCCATCCCCAAACCTACTCCTCTCCTCACCCAAAGCCAGGTGGCAGAGCCAGGTCTTCAAATTCCTCCAGAAGGCCAGGAGCGGTTGGGCCAACCTCATCTCCGGGGATAGAATGTTCCAGAGGGCGGGAGCTACTGCAGAGAAGGCCCGCCTCCTGGACCCCACCAACTGAAATTCTCTTACTGACGTGGTCCGCAACTTGCCCTCTCTGCAAGATCAGGTGGGACGGGTTGATGTAATGGGGAAGAGGCGGTTCCTCAAGTAACCTGACCCCATGCCCTGCAGGGCTTTAAAGGTGATAACCAACACCTGATTAAGCCTGATTGGGAAAGATGGAAGGGAAGCAAGGGAGTAAAGCAGGGGTGGGCAACATCTGGCCTGCGGGCCATATAAGGCCGGTGAAAGCAATTGGTCCGGCCTGGAGCAGCGGGTGTGGCGGCAGTGGGCATGGTGGGTGTGGCAGCGGGCATGGCGGCAGGCATGGCGGGCGTGTCGGCAGCAGGCGAGGCAGTGGGCATGGTGGGTGTGGTGGTGGGCACGGCAGCGGTGGGCGCAGCGGCGGATGTGGCAGGCAGGCGCGGCGGTGGGCATGGTGGGCGTGGCGGCGGGCACAGTGGTGGCAAGTGCGGCGTTGGGTGCTGCAGCGGGCGTGGTGGCAGCAGGCGTGGTAGGCAGGGGCATGGTGGGCATGGTGGGCGTGGCAGCGGGCACGGCAGCAGTGGGCGCAGCGGCGGATGTGGCAGGGGCAGGTGTGGTGGCGGGCACGGTGGGCGTGGTGGTGGGCACGGCGGTGGCAGGCATGGCGGGGGCAGAGGCGGGTGATGCAGCGGGCATGGTGGTGGCAGGCATGGCAGGCAGGGGCATGGCGGGCATAGCAGCAGTGGGCATGGTGGGCATGGTGGCAGGCGCGGCAGCAGGCATGGCGGCAGCGGGCGAGGCAGCGGGCATGGTGGGCATGGTGGCAGGTGTGGCAGCGGTGGGCGCAGCGGCAGACGTGGCAGGGGCAGTCGCAGTGGCGGGCATGTTGGACGTGGCAGCAGGCGTGGTGGCGGCAGGCGTGGCGGGGGCGGGCACTGCAGTGGGCGTGGAGGCGGCAGGTGTGGCAGGCATGGCACTGGGCGTGGTGGCCACCCAGTGCGCACGATTGGCTTCTGCCTGCATACCCCGCCCCCTTCCGCGCAATTGGCTTCCGCCCGCAAACCCTGCCCCCTTCCACGCAATTGGATTCCACCCGCAAACCCCACCCCCCGGCCCTCGAGTGATGTTATACAGTAAATGTCAAAATGGCCCTTGGCATAAAAAAGTTTCCCCACCCCTGGAATAAAGGATGATTGGCAAAGCCAGAAGTAATACAGAGTTCCAAGATGAATATTGTTGGTGTATTATTCTTTGAGGAGTAAGTCACAAGCCTTATTAGGTAAGCACCTGCAAATTTTAAAAGGTCAGGCAGCACGTGATCCAGGTTGAAGGGTATAAAAGAACCTGCCTGCCTGCCCTTCTTCTGCTCACTGCTTACTTCTGCTTCTACTCCTGCTTTCTACTTCTACTACTTCTCATCTTTCTGGTATGTGGATTTGTAATACTTCCAGGGATCTGGAAGAGAACTGCAAATAGTATCTGTTTGTATGAGTAACTAATACAACTGCAACTAAATTACTACAATGACTGGTGTCATTGTCAGAGTTCTCGTATGAAATTGGCAAATTGTTGTTCTATACAACGCATGATGACGTGACGCCAGGTGGCCAGATAACAAAAAAAGCCTTCCCATAGCTTTGAATGGCTTTGCTTATATCTTCATTAGATATGAAGCTAGAAGGTACCATGTGATGTATTGTTATGGCTAGTGCCTACACATTCGCATGGGAACAATGTCTCCTGATTCCCTCCGTGGGAAGCCTGCTCCAGGGGGAGCAGAGGGAGGGAGGAGACAGCATGCTTGCTGCGACACTGCCACAAAGTAGCATGGCCTATGCTGTAGGCCTGGTGTGTGTCACACCTAACTTCCAGCCAATCAGAAATCTGGAAGAACTGAATATCTAACCATGCAAAATGGTGTTCTATGCTTCTTGACTTCTTGTGTCTTTTAGCCATGTACTTCTTCACGTGTTTTGTTCCTCTGGACCGGGAAGTGTGAGCTATGCCTGGCTATGTGAGTGATGCCATGGTGCTCCTTCATGTCTGTTATGTCTGTCAGTGGAAGCACTACACTGGAGAAGATGTACTCTGCTTTGTCTGTACCTTTTTTGCAATGATGTAACTGTATATACAACTCCGCTTTTATTTATAGTAAAGACATTATAGCCATAAAAGCTGCACTCTGTCTGTTTACTATCAAGCCTTGATTTTTCCCTTTAAACCAGCGTACATCCTATCAGTCATTTATTGGTCTCTGAAGTTAATTGCTTTCTGATACTCTGTGCGTGCAAGAAAACACACACTCCAACAAATATATGAACACCAACCACATTACTACTGAAGTAGCTTTTAAGCCACATTTAGTACATGGTGAAATAGAGAGATTGGAGCTGAGCTCAAAGGACGGTTACACAATTGCCAGACTGTTGCATTGTTCCTCAAACTTCTGACAGCTGATGCTTTTCTAAGTTTCTGCTAAATACATGGGTCAACAAGAAAAGCAAGTATTATTTTCAATGTACAATGCTTGCCTTGTCACAGATTTTGATCATTTGGTTGGCATACACTACATACAATAGGTGTTTCTTGTAATCTTCCCAGAAAGTTAAAAAAGTACTTACTACTTCATTGACAAAAGATTTTAAATCAGACTCTATGAAGTTATTTTACACTGGGTGAAATCACCTTTCCATTCAGCCCAGTGGACCATGTTCTGTTCAGAAATGTCTGCCTCCAAGGTATGCTTTTCCTAATCTTGCTACCTGATATTCTTTATCTAAAAGTTTTAAGAGTGCTAGATTGATCTAGCCTGGTTCCCTGAAAAAATAAATTTTGGAGTATACTGCTTGCTATCCTTTCCCCCTCTAGACAGATTTTTACTAAAACTATTTCTAACATTCCAATTTACGATAATCCATTCTGGTTTCACTTCTTTTTCTTCAACCATGCTTTAATCCCAAGCAATTCTAGTGAAAAAGAGATAAAAGCACTGCATTATTAATATGTTGACCAAAACTGAAGAAAAATTAAGTTATTTTTGTAATATAATTATATCTATAACAGCTAAAAATAAATGTGAGAGGGATAGGTTGTGGTTAACTTCAGACATAACATTTAAAATCTTAAAATCATATGTCCTTGGTCAGCTACTTGCAGACATATTTCTGGGAGCATTAACTGTGTTGGTCTGTTTACAGCATTTATTCTGGCATAGGTTTTGGTATTGTGTGAAGTAACATCCTCAGGCTGAATCGTTAAAGACTACTTAATTGTTAGTTAAAGACTATTAACTTTAATATTTAGTTAAAAACTAAATATATGCAAAACAAATATAATAATCATTCATTAATAATCACCCTTAACAACTCAAGATGAGAATTTATGTGTTTAATGATGGCTGTAGTTCACAAAACTTTGTATCATAATAGATTTATTATTTTAAAAGTATAATACACTTTTTTTCTTTTTTCCACATACAAAATTCCATCTATAAAAATTCATTTGTCCAACTCTTACATATTGTGGAAAAGAAAGACTCCTGTTCTAGTTCTCATATGAAGGCAGTTTGATAGAGTGTTTCAATTCTTTCCCATTTTGCTCCTCCTTGGCAATCAGGAATGATCAGTTGTCACCCGCATGCTGTCTATTCAGCACTTTTCTTACTAACAGTCAGAAATCATTTACTTGAAAGAAGTTCCCTCATTATCATTTACTGCTTTACAGTCTGAAGTCTCACACATAATTAGCAATCTTTTTTGACTTCCCAGTGTAGCCCACCGTCCTGATATTCTTTAGTGCAGGGGTACCCAACCTTTTTGGCATGAGGGACCAGTTTCGTGCAAGACAATTTTTCCACGGCCTGGGGGGGCAGGGTTTGCAGGTGGGAGCCAATCACACAGACTGGGGGGTGGGGTTTGCAGGTGGGAGCCAATCGCACGGACTGGGGGACGGGGTTTGCAGGCGGGAGCCAATCGCACAGACCGGGGGGCAGGGTTCCTAACAGGCCATGGACCGGTACCGGTCCACAGCCCGGGGGTTGGGGACCCCTGCTTTAGTGGTCTCCCATCCAAAGTCCATTACCCAAGTGCAAGCCTACTTAGTTTTTTTTTTAATAATTCAAGGTCACTGCTTACTTTGCATCTGTAGAAACCCTACATTTGGAGGGCCAAGCAGAATGAAAAGTGGAAGGGAATGTTAAGATCATTGGCTGCGAATTCCAACCCATTTCATAATTTTGAAAATTCCCTTGCTTGTGATTGCTGCTGTTTCCACCAGGTCTATAATAAACACTCTTTCTACTTGGTAATCAAGTCATACCTATGATGTCAGTCACATTTTCTCTCAGTCACATTTCATGTCCTGCTGGAGTCTCAGGCTTATGAAGCAACGCCCTATGCAGCAGGCAAGCTGGAGGCTCATATAGGGGGGAATTTCTATTTTTTTTTTTTTAATAGTCGAAGACAGATATGGGATGGAATCCCAGGCAGGCCTAATCAGAAGGAAGTCTTGCTAAGTTGAAGGAGGCTTTGGTTAGAAATGTAACTTTAATTATACTCCTCTGGTGTGATTTCCACACATGGCACTAATTTTTAAACTGGTTTGCATGTAATGTTTTTCTGCATTCTCAGGTAGGTGAAAGATGTGAATAAATTCTGGAAACACCAACAGCTTAAAGGGACAATGAGGTTTAATATTAAAAGCTATTTTATTCAGAGTCAGGTCTTTGGTCCATTTAATTTGGTGCCAATTATGATATTTATCAGCTTTCCACCATTGTAGACAGACTTCATTCTTCCCATCTGAAAAATGGAAATTAAGCACTCAGTTCAGCAGTAAATTCAGTCTGTTGAACATCTGCATGATAAAAAATATTCAGCAGGTTAAATAAGTTTCCACTTTTATCTTCCTACCATGTCATACAGCAAACTAAGGTCTACTTATAAACAGTTGTGTTCAAAAATCTGAAATCCCCCAAATATTCAAACGGATTGAGCAAATTATTTTCAGCAGATTACAGTTACTTATTTCTGAAGTCTAGAAACTTGCTCTTTCTTTTTTTATTTACATAAATTCCTAGAACCTCCTGGGTGTGATGTGCTTAATTTATGTCTACCCTTTCTTATATTCTTCTCTTATTATTTTCTTCCAGAGAATTTGCTCGTTGGAAAGTCAATAACTTGGCATTGGAAAGAAAAGATTTCTTCAGTTTGCCTTTGCCTCTGGCTCCAGAATTCATCCGCAACATTCGTCTTCTGGGGCGACGGCCCAGCCTTCAACAGATCACAGAGAACCTGATTAAAAAATACGGGACCCATTTCCTTCTCTCAGCAACTCTTGGAGGTAAATGTTTAGCTTTCCTCCCATGTATTAAACTCATAAATGATAAATTCAAGCTGTATCAGCAAAGATTATATTATATTAAAATACTTCCTGATATACAACTGCATTTACAGTGAGTGAAACTTTCCTAAATGTAACAGCTCTGAGAGTTCAAACTATATATTAAGATGAATATTATTTATTCCTTAAATAAGCTCAAGTGAGACAAGAAGAATCACTAGTAAGTTGAATGGAGTTATTTGCAAACATTTGTGCATAATATGTGTGTCCTCTGAATGTGTGTTTGGAAGCAGAGTCACTGCCTTAGGTGGGATTTTTTTCTCAAGTAACCATGCAAAGGGTTGCAGCTATGCAGCTCAATCCAGTTTCATTAAATGCTATGCTGTGCCAAAGCACAGGTATGGAGAGGTCCAGGGCACAATCAGAAAGATCAGATGTCCAAATAGCAAGAATGTATAGGGATTGTGTAGAAACTGTAGTCCATAGTGATAGTCCATAGCAATAGTGCTTCTGCTCTACCTATTGCAGTGTCACATCCTGACTATATCTGTCATGATCACCACAACAGCTTTCCCCATCAGGAAACCGCACTTGTCTCCCGGAAAGTTGTGTCTTAATAATATTTCCATGCAACCTCCCACTGAGAGCCACAGTCTGCAGCCTCACAACCATGTTGGCAAAGATTTCCATCACTGTCATTTCTTTAGAATCAGTCAGAGGCAGAAGGATATGAAATATTAGAATATTCCTCTCAGGCAACCTCCAACTGGCACCGCAGCCCAATGCTCAAGAATGCTCCCCTTTCAGCTGACAGATCCAAGTTCAAATCCCTTCTTTCTACCCCAAGAATATCTTTGCAGATAACAATTCAATAGACAGCACTACAGTAATGGATAAACAACCACATGTTCCAAAGCTGTGGTTTGAATAAAGGGTACTTCAAAGGTTCTTTCTTCTACTATCTGTGTTACCTTTCCCCATCCCCACCCCCAATAATTTGTGGAGAAGGACATTAAGTTATTTGCGTTTTAGGTAAGTGGGTTCTAGAACTTAAAATAATACTTGCAATGATCCAAGGGAACCCCCCCCCCAGGTGCATCCATTCATTGCCCCTCAGAATGACAGCTTGTCATTCTAGATTATCACTTTCAAGCCTTCATGGCTCCTGTTGGAATGTGCATGATGACTAAGCAGGGTTGCCAAATATAAGTTAAGGGCAACTTAGTTTTTAATGTATTAAAAAAGGGGGAGATATTTTCAAAAAATGAATCATCTTATATATACTGTAATTGCAAATAACAGCACAAAGCCAGCTGGGTGACCTTGGGCCAGTCCCCCTCTCTCAGCCCTAGGAAGTAGACAATGGCAAACCACTTCTGAAAGCTTGCCAAGAAAACTGCAGGGACTTGTCCAGGCAGTCGCCAGGAGTCAACGCTGACTCGATGGCACAGAAGTAAATAAATAAATAAATACTTTACCCTCACAAACATTCACTCCTCCCAATAATATTTCTGGCCTCTGGGAGGGTTTTCGTGACTTTTGCTCTCCCCCTCCCCGCTTTGCTAATGTGTAAAGAGCTAAAAGAAATAGACAAGATATAGTTTTCTTTCCAAAAATAGCTTTGAGTAGAGAGTGAAGATACATGACCACTTCCTCATGAGAAAAGGAACTAATTCTAGCATCAGGCTGTGTGTAACATGGTGGTCAAGAGATTGCTGTAGAAAACAGTAGGCAAAGCAGTTCACACCTTTCTCTAGGGATTTATCACACTAGGATTCATTGGTGTGGAGGATTTGTTATTGATTAAAGCCATAGTTCAAAGAAGGACTTAAAGCAGCGGTATGGATTTTTAAAAATCCATAAGTCACATCTAGTATTAGCAACAAAACAAGCTTGCCAAGTGACTAAAGACAATTGGTGATATTTCACTATGTGAATGATTGGTTTAAATAATATTTTCCATTGCTAGATTATTTATTTATTTATTTATTTATTAATCATATTTATACCCCGCCTATCCCCTCCCTATCGGAGGACTCTAGGTGGCTTACAGCATTGAATTCATATATATTATACGATGTTATTTACCGCGTGCTTAAGGGAGGGGGTAGGGGAACCGGCTCTTCTTCCGTAGGCATTGGACTACATGTCCCAGGATACCTCGCTTCCGAGTCGGCTGCTGACGTCCTGGATGTTGTCGATCGGGATCCGTCGTCCTCCGCCGCCATTCACGGGATTCACGAGGTCTTTTCTTCGTTCCGAGGGCGACCCCCGACAGGACGCCAGCAAATTGACCCACTTTAAGGTGGTACCCATTTATCTACTCGCATTAGCTTTCGAACTGTTGGGTTGACAGAAGCTGGGGCAAGTGACGAGAGCTCACTTCGCCACGCCACGCGGGGATTCGAACTGCCGACCATTAGATCGGCAGTCTTTACAGCTTTTAACCCACTGAGCTACCGCACCCCAGATTAACTTAATCTTCCCTCTTTTACCCACATTAACCATCCTTTTTAATGCTCTGATGTGCTAAAGATGACAGCTACTGGGGTAACTAACAGAGTTTTTGCTTGCATGTAAAGTAATTCTCTCTGTTATTACTGGATCTGACTCTACTATGTAGCAAGACATTTCCCAGAGGTAGGCAGATAACCTTAGTTATTTACTCAATGAGAAATGATTACAATAGACATTCTAATAGAGGTGTTTAGGCTAATGCTTTGTTAGGCAGGAACTATAAGCAACATCAAGCATTCTGTCCCTCAAATCTGTAGATTCCTGTAGATCAGGATTCATGTAGATCAGAAGTTAGTCCATTTTTATTTGTAACTCCAAAAATTTTGGTCAAAGAAGGAAACTGCAATGTGCTTGAGTGTGATACTTGCAGAGGAGCCAGAATTTTCCAGGTCCAGGAAAGCTATTGCCATCCAAAGGCCCATTAGATGCTAACATCTGATAGGAAGGTTTCAGACCAGGATAACCTGTGTTGCTGAGAGAGGACACCAGATTCATTATAAAATATTCCTATACTTCTTCCTCTGTGATTTGAAATATATTTAAAAAATGAAACAAACTTTACCAACCCTATAGAATAGAGCTTTCCAAACTGTGTGTCGCGACATGTTAGTGTGTTGGCTGCAGTGTGTACGTGTGTCGTGCAAATGTAATGAGAAACCTCTGAGTCAGATGCTCAGAGCCTCAAGCGCCTCGCTGCTGCTGCCTCCGAGCCCTGCCAGGATTCTGCGCAGGTCCTAGTGCCTGCCTTGTGCCTTGCTGCCTCCAAACCTGCCCTGCCAGGACTCCACGCAGATCCTAGTGCCTGCCTTGTGCCTTGCTGCCTCCAAACCTGCTGTGATTCCATGCAGGTCCTGGTGCCTGCCTTGTGCCTTGCTGCCTCCAAACCTGCCCTGCCAAGATTCTGCGCAGGTCCTAGTGCCTGCCTTGTGCCTTGCTACCTCCAAACCTGCCCTACCAGGATTCCGCGCAGGTCCTAGTGCCTGCCTTGTGCCTTGCTGCCTCCAAACCTGCTGTGATTTCGTGCAGGTCCTGGTGCCTGCCTTGTGCCTTGCTGCCTCCAAACCTGCCCTGCCAGGATTCTGCACAGGTCCTAGTGCCTTCCTTGTGCCCTGCTGTAAGAGGGGAGCTCTGTCCAAGCCTTGCCCTGCTATAAAGGGGAACTCTGTTTTCATGAGATATGTTGTGTCCCCATAAATCTCGCTATTACAATTTATGTATGTGTCCATATCTCTTATAAGTTAGTTAGTTTAACCTCCAGTTTGCTAGTAAAACTGAATTACTGTGTCGCGAAATGATGCATGTCTAAAAAGTGTGTCACCAATATGAAAAGTTTGGAAAGCTCTGCTGTAGAAACTACAATATGCTATTTAAACAAACACAGGAAACTAATTTCTCAGTTAAAATGGATGTGAAAAGACAATAAAGAGATCCCTTTCTTAAATTTTACTTCCTCAGAGAAGGAATCCTATACTTCGGGGGACAATCAGAGTTGGCTCCCAATTATTAGGGTTTGTTGCAAATATAGAATAGACCATTAGATCTCTAGCTTGTTAAGGAAAAAACAATCATTAAAATATGAAAGTCCCAGGCTCTGGGAGACTTTAAATCAAATTGCATTTGAAATAGGGCTATCAGATCTGAATTACCAAAATCCTGCTAGATAGCAGCAAAGAAATATCAAAAACACTAAGTCTTTGCTGCCATCTAGAAATTATCTGGATTTGTACAGACCAATCTGGTAGTCCTAATCTGGAAGTAAATGGGCAATTAAGGTGATGATGCTAAACAGGTTGCTTAGATTTGCATTTACCATAATCTCCTAGAAGGCATGGGGACGCGGTGGCTCAGCGGTTAAGACGCCAGGCTTGTTGATCGGAAGATCGCAAGTTCGGAGGTTTGAATCCCTAGTCCCACGTGATGGAGTGAGCTCTTGCACTAGCCCCAGCTCTTGCCAACCTAGCAATTCGAAAGCATGCAAAATGCAAGTAGATTAATAGGTACCACTTTGGTGGGTAGGTAACAGCATTCCGTGCTCGTCATGCCAGCCACATGACCACAGTAGCATCTTTGGACAACGCTAGCCCTTTGGCTAACAAATGGAGATGAGCACCGGCCCCTAGAGTCGGACACAACTGTGTGGGGGAACCTTTACCTTTACCTAGAAGGTATGCTGTAGCATTCTGGGTTATTGAGCTTATAGTTGTTTTCAAAGACAGCCTAAACCAGAACACACTATAATAATCAGATTTTGAATGAATGAATGAATGAGCTAGCAGTGGATAAACAAAGCAAGTTCAGGCTTGTCTAATGGCAGGGGTGGGGGAGTGGGACAGGGAAGACCAATCTCCTCCAACCAACAGCCATTCCCTCCCAATATCACCTTCCTGGTCTCCCTGAGTTCCCAGTCTTTGCTATCTGCCCATCCTTGGGCCTGATTATCTTACAAAAAATGTACTGGGTTCAACAACTAATATATTATAAATGCCTCCCAATTCAAGATGATTAACTATGGGGTGTGAAGTATGCCTCCAGAAGTTGTGCTATGAGTCTTACAGAAATGGTGGTACCAATCAAAGTGAATGTTTGTAGCTCAGGGTTGAACTGTGGAGTCCTTGGTGCTCTCTGAGCCTTATGTCTATGAAGGTTCTCAGTCATCCAGGTGGAATTGTCTGTAGCTTGAATCATGTCAACTGGATTTCTATTTTCTCAGTGGAAACGTTTCGCTCCTTATCCAAGGAGCTTCTTCAGTCTGAGCAAAGTTGGTAAGGGAATCCTAAATATGTTTCTAGGTAGCTGTGTGACCTGAAAAGAGTAAAAGTATCTAGCTTGTAGGATAGCTTTTGTTAAGCTTAATTATTTATCATCATCATCATCATCATCATCATCTTCATCAGTTATAAACCACCATTTATGTGGAGTCCTTGGTGCTCTCTGAGCCTTGTTGTTTTCTTGCAGACGTTTCATTGCCAGGCTAGGCAACATCTTCAGTGCGAAAAGGGAATGGGACTTGCTCTCTGTGTGAGCAAGTCCCACTCCCTTTTCACACTGAAGATGTTGCCTAGCCTGGCAATGAAACATCTGCAAGAAAACAACAAGGCTCAGAGAGCACCAAGGACTCCACATAAATGGTGGTTTATAACTGATGAAGATGATGATGATGATGATGATGATGATGAATAATTAAGCTTGACAAAAGCTATCCTACAAGCTAGATACTTTTACTCTTTTCATTATTTTCTTGAGTGGCTAAATTTATCCATTGCCTAAATGCTTCTGAATCCTGGTGTGGAACCAACTCAATATTGAGCCTCATGTCTTTACAGGGGAAGAATCCTTGACCATTTTTGTGGACAAACGGAAGCTCAGTCGGAAGGCAGAAGCTGGTAGCCTATTAGGGGGTGGAGGAAATAACACCACCGTTTCCTTGGAAACACTGCATCAGCTGGCAGCCTCATACTTCATTGACCGGGAGAGCACCCTGAGACGTCTCCACCATATCCAGATAGCAACGGCTGCTATCAAGGTAAATCTGGAAACACATAAGTAAGTGTTATATAAAGTGCCCTTGTGAAACAGCTCTGTGCAAAGCCATTTCTCTGAGCAATAACTGAGACCCTGAAGTTGCAAAATTGGGAATGATGGTAGAAAAGCATTAGGCCTGTAGGAAAAGATCTGCAGATTTTGCACCCGATGAATCTGTTAAAAAGAGGCTCCAGGATGAATAACCTTTTACTGGTCAAAGGCTGCACTTGGTCTTTTGTTTTTTTCCCTGCTACTGGGTACCCTCAGGCATGATAGAAAAGTAGGCATAACCATGGGAAATAAAAAGAATTAAAACTCAAATGAATATTCAAGAATGCCAAAACAGAGTAATGTTAAAACACAAGTACACAGAGGCCTAAAATACTACTTTACTGTTGGATCTTGACTGCAGAATGAGGGGAGAGAGATGGGGGGCTGCACAAGGAATGCCTGTACGTAACTTGCCGGCTGCCTGATCCCTAGACAGAGAAATGGACTTGGATTTGGTAGAGCCATGTACAAATTCCACTTATTGGATAAGCTTATGGCTATCCCTATATATCTCCAGCAAAGGAGATCGTTACCTTGTCGTGGTGCTGGAGCTTGAGCACCTCAATGAAACCATGAGCTAAACTGTGAAGTGACACCCAAGACGGGAAGGTCGTGGCAGAGAGGTCAGACTAAATACGATCCCTGGGGAAGGTAATGGCAACCCACCCCAGTATTCTTGCCGTGAAAACTAAATGGATCAGTACAACCAGAGATATGTCGGTATACCATCGGAAGATGGGACTCCCAGGTCGGAAGATGGTCAAAATGCTACTGGGGAGGAACAGAGGATACGTTCAACTAGCCCCAGATGTGATGACGCAGCTAGCTCAAAGCCGAAAGGACGGCTAGCGGCCGACGGTGCTGGTGGTGAACGACGAATACGATGTTCTAAAGATCAACACACCATAGGAACCTGGAATGTAAGATCTATGAGCCAGGGCAAATTGGATGTGGTTATTGGTGAGAAGTCAAGATTAAATATAGACATTTTAGGTGTCAGTGAACTGAAATGGACTGGAATGGGCCACTTCACATCAGATGACCACCACATCTACTACTGTGGACAAGAGGACCACAGAAGAAATGGAGTAGCCTTCATAATTAATAATAAAGTGGCTAAAGCAGTGCTTGGATACAATCCAAAAAACGATAGAATGATCTCAATTTGAATTCAGGGTAAGCCATTTAACATCACAGTGATCCAAATATATGCCCCAAACACAGATGCTGAAGAAGCAGAAGTAGATCAGTTCTATGAGGATCTGCAGCACCTACTGGATAATACACCAAAAAGAGATGTTCTTTTCATTACAGGAGACTGGAATGCTAAGGTGGGTAGTCAGACGACACCTGGAATTACAGGCAAGCATGGTCTGGGAGAACAAAATGAAGCAGTACATAGGCTGATAGAATTTTGCCAAGACAATTCACTGTGCATAACAAACACTCTCTTCCAGCAACCTAAAAGATGACTTTATACATGGACTTCACCAGATGGTCGACACCGAAATCAGATTGACTACATCCTTTGCAGCCAAAGGTGGCGGACATCTATACAGTCGGTAAAATCAAGACCTGGAGCTGACTGTAGTTCAGATGACGAACTTCTTATTGCAAAATTTAGAATCAGACTAAAGAGAATAGGGAAGACCCACAGATCAGTTAGATATGAGCTCACTAATATTCCTAAGGAATATGCAGTGGAGGTGAAGAATAGATTTAAGGGACTAGATTTAGTAGATAGGGTCCTGGAAGAACTATGGACAGAAGTTCGCAACATTGTTCAGGAGGCGGCAACAAAAAACGTCCCAAAGAAAAAGAAAACCAAGAAGGCAAGATGGCTGTCTGCTGAGACACTGGAAGTAGCCCAAGAAAGAAGGAAAGCAAAAGGCAACAGGGATAGGGGGAGATATGCCCAATTAAATGCAAAATTACAGAGGTCAGCCAGAAGAGATAAGGAATTATTTTTAAACAAGCAATGTGCAGAAGTGGAAGAAGACAATAGAATAGGAAGGACAAGAGACCTCTTCCAGAAAATTAGAAACATCGGAGGTAAATTCCAGGCAAAAATGGGTATGATCAAAAACAAAGATGGCAAGG
Source organism: Charina bottae (assembly GCA_023362775.1). Lineage (NCBI taxonomy): Eukaryota > Metazoa > Chordata > Lepidosauria > Squamata > Charinaidae > Charina > Charina bottae. Next base: position 6,131,485 of record JALMGJ010000003.1, read on the forward strand.
ACCTAACAGAAGCAGAAGAGATCAAGAAAAGGTGGCAAGAATATACGGAAGATCTGTATAGGAAGGATAATAATATTGGAGATAGCTTTGACGGTGTGGTCAGTGAGATAGAGCCAGACATCCTGAAGAGTGAGGTTGAATGGGCCTTAAGAAGCATTGCTAATAACAAGGCAGCAGGAGACGACGGTATCCCAGCTGAACTGTTTAAAATCTTGCAAGATGATGCTGTCAAGGTGATGCATGCCATATGCCAGCAAATTTGGAAAACACATGAATGGCCATCAGATTGGAAAAAATCAACTTATATCCCCATACCAAAAAAGGGAAGCACTAAAGAATGTTCAAACTATCGAACAGTGGCACTTATTTCACATGCCAGTAAGGTAATGCTCAAGATCTTGCAAGGTAGACTCCAGCAATTCATGGAGCGAGAATTGCCAGATGTACAAGCTGGGTTTAGAAAAGGCAGAGGAACGAGAGACCAAATTGCCAATATCCGCTGGATAATGGAGAAAACCAGGGAGTTTCAGAAAAACATCTATTTCTGTTTTATTGACTATTCTAAAGCCTTTGACTGTGTGGATCATAACAAATTGTGGCAAGTTCTTGGTGGTATGGGGATACCAAGTCATCTTGTCTGCCTCCTGAGGAATCTGTATAACGACCAAGTAGCAACGGTAAGAACAGAGCACGGAACAACAGACTGGTTTAAGATTGGGAAAGGAGTACGGCAGGGCTGTATACTCTCATCCTACCTATTCAACCTGTACGCAGAACACATCATGCGACATGCTGGGCTTGAGGAATCCAAGGCTGGAGTTAAAATCGCTGGAAGAAACATTAACAATCTTAGATATGCAGATGATACCACTTTGATGGCTGAAAGCGAGGAGGAGTTGAGGAGCCTTATGACGAAGGTGAAAGAAGAAAGTGCAAAAGCTGGGTTGCAGTTAAACCTCAAAAAAACCAAGATTATGGCAACCAGCTTGATTGATAACTGGCAAATAGAGGGAGAA